>CM050511.1:26200985-27400985 GCA_027563665.1 Antrozous pallidus
TAAAAATTCACACATAATTTTTATGCACTATATAAAACGATGCCCAAAATTCTCATTAAGTGAAAAAAGTAAAGAATACATGGATAACATGCTTCCATTTATATGGAACAGATAAAAATAATCACAAACATATATGTTTTTATATCCATAGAATAATTAGATAAAGATAAACATCTAGAAACAGCTACTCAGGGATAGGATGTGGAGTTAGAAGTAAGAGATTGGAAGAAAATATTATTATTTATGATTTGTACTTTTTTATTTTCTTGCCATGTCAATCATATTTTAAAATAAATAAAATTGCTTTTAAAATTCAAGGAGAAAAAAGTTAACAATGACAGATTTCCCAAGAACAATACATACATACATACATACATACATATATAAATTTCTTTAAAGTACTGTGTTCCTACAAAAATAGCTGTTAGTAAAAATTATGTACTTTGTTTGCTTTTGGACAATTTGTAGAAAGAATGCAGTCTTGCCTTAGTAGTTAAATTCTTCCATAAAATTATGATAAAGAGCATGATTGAATTTTTCCCTGTTATAGCCTATATATAAAATTCAATTATTACTTTTGGGATGTTTTATTCCATTTTTGTGAAGACTTAATTGTACGATGTTAATTTAAATAGCAGTAGAGCCCAGATAGACCCTAAATAGTGAGATTAAAAAATATATACTTTTCAACCCTAGCTGGTTTGTTTCAGTGAATAGGGCATCAGCCCAAAGACTAAAGAGTCCCGGGTTCAATTCCAGTCAAGGGCACATGCCTGGGTTGCAGATTGGACCCCTAGTAGGGGGTATGCAAGAGGCAGCCAATCAATCATTCGCTCTCATTATTGATGTTTCTGTCTCTATCTCTCTTTTCCTTCCTCTCTGAAATCAATAAAAATATATTTCTAAAAATCTCTTTCAGACATATATTTCCTAGCTTGGATTCTGATTTTGTCGTATGTGCATGTTTTATACCACCTTTGAATATCTTTCTCCTCACCTATAATGTGTGAATAAAAATACCTAACTTACAGGGCTGCTGTGAAGATAAAATTCCAACTTGTGTTCTGTCAAAGGCTTTGCACATGCTTGAACCCCACAGCACACTCGGGAAATGGCAGTGATCAAGAGTAGGAATCAACAAAAAGAAATGTTGTAGGAATATCATTAAATTGCCTCCATAAATTATCCACCAAACCTGCCCTTTCATACAGTATAACTCACCTGTAACTTTATTGTTAAATTATAATATTATATGTGCTTCAGATCAAATAGATCACTTACCTAAGGGAATAATAAAAGGATTCAAAGTTGTGTTGCCCTTTTTACAAATGTAGCCTAGTTTCTGAGCACAATTCAGATTTTCCCACTTAGCATTCTTCCCAGGATTTAGTGACACACAGCTTTGTCCAGGTTCTGTTGATGGACTTCCTTTGGGAAAAGAAAAAAAAAATAAAATGGAAGTATTACAGGTATTGCAAGTAGATAGCTCCCTCAGCCCACGTCTCCATCCTCGGGGATTAATGGATCCCCATTTCATCTTTTGCTACACATTCACAAATAAATGCTTATTGACTGGAGAGTAAAAAACACATTGGGTGTTTTCTTGTTGGATCATTTCAATGACTAAAATTTCAATTATACAAATTTACTTCTTTAAGATATCTTCTTTTCATAATAACAAATAATAAAGTTGGACCTTAAAACCTGAACAGTCTTCATCCTGGATATGGACGTATAATACGGATGGACCCAACCAAAAAACAGCTCTGTTAAGCACTGTCACTACCCACCACGAAAACAAAGTCAAGCTCGCTGTGAAGACCAGACCAGAGCGTTTCTGGACATGGGAAGACTTTCTCCAATTAGAAAGAGGAGACAGAAAAGAAAGATGATGGGGAGGAGATAGATAAGGGCAGGGTTGCTGGAAGCAGTAATGTGTGCTGAAAACTGTAGCCAGAATTAAGACAAGATTTTCAACTCAGCCTACAAATAATATTTTTAATATTTGACTCCTTATCCCATTTTTAATCAGAACCTGATTAAAGAACTAGATAAAGTCAACTTTGTTGACACAAGAGGTGTAAGCTGGTTCCATTGCACTCCTGAAGACAGGGTGAATGAGCCACATTTTGTTAATGACTGCTTTCTGACTTTTGACATGTACACAACCTGCATCTGGACCTCACTCTCCCTTTCTGTAAGATGGGAATTATGTTACCTGCTCCACAAAGCTTTTGTCAAAATTTTTTGAAAGTTGCTTGAATAGCATACAAAGAAAAAAAATTGTTAGTGATAAGAATAAAGATGTTTTTAAAAATGTATTGATATTGTGACAAAACTCACAATAAACTGAACTAACATATAAGATGTCAGTGTCAGTACTAGAAAGAAACTTTCAAGAAACAATAATAAATTTTATAGCTACTGGTTAATACGTTAACTAATAAATCATGTTATACATTTATTTATCGTATAACATGACAACCAACTTTAATATATCAATTATTTGTCCTTAAAGGTTACCATAGCTATATATTTGAATTTATACTTCTATATCACCAAATAAGTGCACTTAAATAAATTAGTTACTTGGTCATAACTACTCAATTGAATGCTTGATTGAACACTTTAAATAATAAAAATTACTAATATCCCACAAAGTTTCTAATTTTAGTTGAAACTCACATACTATTTTATAAGGTGATTTAATTTGGACTTACTTCTCAGGAATTTGATTTTATAAGGAAGCTCACTTCTTTTATTGTCTTATTAACATCCTAATTTCATTTCTCACTTTTATTAAAGTTAACCTCCAAATTTCCTCACTGAACTCTTAGAATGCAGGTGGCTAAATATTATAATCATCACTCCCAGAAAGAATAACAAATAAAGTGACATGTCCTGCCTAATGTTGCACAATAATTAAGCAACAAAGAATACACTCATCCCCTCATAAATGATTATTTTTGTCTATTGATCTGATTGACCCCAACTGGTATTCTCCCATTTAATTTGGCTGAGTGAGTAAGCGACAAATCAAATCTTCATCCATAAAAAAGGACACCTCATTTTCCTTTGCAGCAATGTTTATTCCCATGTTCTAGAAGAAGATAGAGCTGATACTATTTGTAGGACTCTAGTGACAGCCTATAACATGCATTGAAGGTTATAGCTCATAGTAAAATCTAAGCAATTTAAACCAAAATAGACTCTCTAAAAATTCTCTCCCATGTGTCAGCATATATTTTGAATATTATTTTTCTGAAGTTTTTTTCTTTTAAATAGCATACCTCAATAACAAAAATGGAGAGCTTAGTAATCTAAACAAAATGCAAGAACCATTTAATGGTTTTAAAAAAATAAACGTTAAAAAAAAAACAAAAAAACAGCACATCAGTTTTTTTCCACAGCAGAACCTATAACTGAGGGTGTGACCTATAGGTTATGCCTTTCCCACATGCATTGGCAGACATCACTAATTGTTTTTGCACTCTTTCTTAATGAACAAGATTGATATGGGGTGGGGGTTCAGAACCATGCTCAATTGATTGCCTCATGCAACTTCTAACATTGACTGGTATTGGTGAATAAGAAGAAAAATTTTTGTCATCTCTGGTCTTCTTGTTTTCTCTGAATAATTGCTGTATAAGTGGAACATATTTATTATTTAGTCTCCTTTTTTGTTCTGTTACCTGTATGTTATGACAGTGCAGAAATAATTAGTTCAGAGCATTTTTTGTCCTCCAGAAAATCAAAAGGCTGTGAAAGGCTTGGTCATCCCCGAATGTTTTATACCTAGCAAATCAAGGAGACTCTTAGAACTCTCACTGTAACAGGGACTTGTATTGATTTGTGTGATAATTCTACCTGACAAGTCCTCATCCCAGGAAGCTGGTATAATCCTACAGTTTTAGTTTATTCAAATTAGTTGGCAGATTTCAAATCAAGGAGAGAAATGAAAGGAATTTGATAGTTTCCCAACTATTTATTCCCTTTTAGACCTACATGTGAGATGATGAAGGTCCCTGTGGTATCAAAAAAAAATCAAGTTTAGATGAATTCAACCACAGGCAAGCTTTACCCTACCTGGTAACCAGTTCAAATAGCGGAATGGACTGCCACCACTCCACTGCCATCCACTGCTCACACCCAGACTGTTAAGTCCAATCCAGAGTCCTGAAGTCAAGGTACTGGTTAATCCTATACAACAAAAGCAAAAACAGAAACAAAACTCACATTCAGAAAAGACAGTGAAATTAAAATCAGAAGTAAGCACTCTTTAAGGGATATATTTATCCTTTGACATTCCTCATCTGCTGTAGGTGTCTCTGATACCATTGTAATTAGCTAGTTATTAATAACAGAGGCCTGGTGCACAAATTTATGCACCAATGAAGTCCCTTGGCCTGACCTGTGGGATCAGGCCAAAACTGCCTCTCCAACATCCTCTGAAGGGTCCCAGATTGTGAGAGGGCACAGGCCAGGCTGAAGGACCCAACCTGTGTACGATTGGGGCCAGGAGGGACCTCAGGAGGGCTCGAGGCATGTCTGGCCTATCTCTGTACCGATTGGCCAGACCCCAGAAGCAAGCTAACCTACTCGTCAGAGCATCTGCCTCCTGCTGGTCAGTGCATGTCATAGAGTGTGGTTGAATGGCCTTAGCATATTATGCTTTAATTGGTTGAATGGAAGATCAGACCACCAGACACTTAGCATATTAGGCTTTTATTATATAGGATAGGAAAGGAGCAAAAAAGGAAGGCCAGACATTCATTATTGACATATGATTTGGGTAGCTTCACCAAGAAGCTATAGCTTTGCACTCACCAGGAAATCACCCTTCTATTCCTTGCAAAACAATGGGAAAGGGATCCAAAAAAAAAAAAAAAAGGGAAAAATAGACACATGCCCAGAAAACTTGACACAGAAAAGGTACTTGTCTGTCAATCACACCTGGTACAGAGATGGTTTGCCAGAATGGGCAGTGACCACTGCAAGTACGAAAAAATTTGGGAACTCATAATCTTCTAAACAAAGGAATTCTCTCTCTTGTTGCTCTTATGCTCTTGGCTCACTCTTGGCTTCCTGGCACTTACCTGTGTTTCCTCCACAGCCATGTTTACCTGTGGACCCTGTATGCAATGGTCTGATGAACTACAGAAAGTATGCTAGCCTGTTGCTGGATTAAACTGTGCAGACATGGAAAGGAAACTCTGGACTTGGGCTCTGATTTTGCTCTATTGAAGCCCCAGCTATACTTCTTCTTTGACTGGGCAAAAGGAAATGGGACTTGGGAAACCCTGGTGTATAATTCCATAAAAAGAAAGCTTTCTACTATATATTATCCTTCCATGGGGGCCTCTGGAAATTCTTATTCCAATGGCACCCCAAGAACCCCATTTCCATGAGCACTGGGGGGAGAAGAAGCCCTCTCCTATCCTGCAACACTTCTAGGCTTTTGAAGAATTAAATTAAGTATTAAAATAAGACCTGACACATAATGTGTGCCCAATGAATGTAAGCTACTGTCATTTTTATTATTATTATTATTCCATGTGAAAGTCAGTTTGGCAAAAAGTGAGTTAGAAAGAAAACTCAAACTTTGTGTCAAATATATCACTTAAAGCTGATGAGCATCAGCCACCTTTTTTTCTCTGATGTGCTTCTATAATTTTATTTTATTTTATTTTATTTTTGTTTCTGTAATTTTATGATACCAAGTTTTTTTTTACTATGACATTATTTTCTATGACATTACTATAGAAAGTATCAATTCCACATGCTAAACATTTTGATTATTGATTTTGCTGAATGTATTACCTGAAATAGTTCTAACCTACTTTTGAACTTAGTTAAAACAGAGGATGCATTAATGTCCAATATTACATTGGCAATTTTTTTCTGCATTGAGATCCAATTTGTTTTTCAGCCAGCAACAATGGAAACTGGCAAAAACAATCAGAGCAACAAGCCAAATTTCACTTCCTATATCTCCTTTCAGTTCTGTAAATCCTAATCATGCACAAATGTAGTTATCATTCTGATTCAGGAATTGAGGATTAAATGCAGTGTGCCAAAATTTTTGAGGTTAGAAACAGAAGTGAGGATAATGAAATGATGGTGAGTGATATAAGAATGGGATGCTTGGGCAGAAGCAGTTAACCTTGCAGATACTATGCATTCAGATTGTCAGTTCAGAATAAATTTACTGGAGTAAGGAGTATTGCCATATAATAAAGGGTTCTATTGAGTGCTTTGGGGAGTACCAGATCCTTGATCACTATTTGTTAGTGAGACCAAGGCAGAGTGAAATGGAAAGACAGCACTGAATTCCAATTCAGCTACTTCCTGAACACGAGACATTAGGCAAGTATCTCATTTCTATTCCTAGTCTGTTATCTCATCTACAGAGCTGAGTACAATAATATTCATTGAGGAAGGTGGGTGTGAGCTGTAGAAATAAAGCCACGTATCTGGCACAAGGTACTGGTTCAATAAATGACAGATCATTTGACCTCAGAGTGATAAATGGGCTTACACTTTCTAAAAAAATTGTTATTGATTTCAGAGAAAGAAAGGAAGAGGGAGAGAGACAGAGAAACATCAATGATGAGAGGGAATCATCAATCAGCTGCCTCCTGCAGGCCTTCTGCCGGGGATTTAGCCTGCAATCTGGGCATGTGCAGAACCATGACCTCCTGGTTCATGGGTGAATGTTCAACCATTGAGCAACACTGGCGAGGTGGGTTTAAAATATCATTTCAAAATGATATTTACTCCAAAAATCCTCACATAAGAGAAATCTTATCTTAAAACTAGAACTATTCGTGGTTTGTTTGTTTCATTTTAGTGCCCTGTTTCCCAAAATGGAGATCAAAATCCCCATTTACACCATTATTTTTTAGATTCTTCCCTGATCTATCCCAGTAAATGCCAAATATCATGAATATCTCCCCTCCAAGAAAAAAAAAAACCTGCTTGTTTGTTTTTTAATTCTTCATCATACTTTCCACCCCGCCCCCCTCCGTTAGTGCATGATATTGTTGCTTTGGAGAAAAGCCGGAAATGTTAAAAATATGCTGACTGAAATTCTGGAGGGTTGGGTAAGATTTAAATAAAAATATGAACTGAACTCAGCCTCGGAATCTCTTAGAGCTTGTTTGCTCTCCTGAGGGACACAATTTCCCCCATTGATTAGGGAAGCATTTCCTGCAGCGGGAGCCTGACAGTGGGGCCAGGCACCCGGAATAGTCTAGAGCTGGGCAGAGCTGTTGTCCTGCCAACATCACCGCTTTTCTCTGTGTAACTGGGGAAGAAAGTTAAAAAGTAATCTGAGTCCGGTCCTTTGGCTTCCCACAAGCCAAAAAACAAGTAAAACTTGAAAGAGTCAAGATAACATAACCCCAAAACAAATTCCTTAAAATAAAAAAAATTAAAAAGCCAATTGAAACCATTTCAACTCTGATAGATTTTTCTCTCATGCAAGTGTGCACAACACCAGGATTGTCTTAAATCATCTTTTGTCTTTCTTAACCATCTACATGAGCTTAGTTTTGTCTCTTTCTGTGCTTTATTCTCCTTATTTTTATATATGGTTATAAATATTAATCACCCCGATACTTTGTCCCAATATTAGAGAGACCAAAAACACCAATCCCAAACAGAATTATTGGGCAGTCTGAGGCATATTCTCATCTCCCAGTTTATGAATGCACACAGCAAGGTCAGTTGCTTTTCTATCACCAATCTTCTTAATAATAACTGAAAGAAAATGGGGAGTTGCTGCCTAGACTGAAAGGAGAAAATTAATAAATGTTAACCTTGGTGCTCAAGGATTGCAAGAAACACTTCATTGTAGTAGAACAGTCTATGATATAGTTCCCAAAAATGGACTAGGAATAGATAAATATTTCTTACCCAGTTACATTTTGTTTGTGTATTTCACAAGTTGTACTAAATAAATGTATGTCATAATTTCCATCAAAAATAGAAAGTAACAAACATCTTCAAATTCAATTAAAAATGAATTATTTATGGGAGAAGTGTGTTCTAGTTGATGAAAAGTATCATCTGAAAAGTTGGAGAAAGTGAAATCCTAAAGAATGAGGTAAGGCTGGGGACCTGCTCTAATTCTTCGCTTTAACAAATGAACTCACTGAGGCATAGAAGCCTCAGGGGATCTCACCAAGGTTCCCCAACTGATAGGTAGGAAGTTAGACTTGAGGGTGGGGCCCTGGGGTCCTGAACAGCCAGCAGACCACCAGCAGACAGGATCAGAACCAGCCGGTTTTTGGTGCAAGCTCAGAGGAAAAGGACATGACCTCAATGCAACCTTACTACGGCCCCAAACTAATTATAATAAAATTTTCGTTGTGGTTCTCACCCCCCACTCCGTGGGGTTTTTGTATGCATTATGGATAAGGGCATGCCCAGAGACATGGACTTATGTAACCCTTTTCTGTCAATCATCCTTGAATGCAAATGAAAGTCTCCGCCCAGAAAGTCCGCCATTTAAACGATATAACTCGGGACTTCGGGCCATCGTCTCTCTCAACTCGCTCCTTGCTTGGAGTATATCTGCAATAAATCCCACTTTGCTTTACTTTCATTTTTGTTGATCTTAAAAATGTTTTATGACCCTAGCCAGTTTAGCTTAGCATCAGCCTGCCGACTGACGGGTCCCAGGTTCAATTCCAGTCAAGGGCACATGCTCGGGATGCAGGCTTGATCCCCAGTGAGGGGCGTGCAGAAGGCAGCCCATCAATAAATCTCTCTCATCATTGATGTTTCTCTCTCTCTTCCTCTCCCTCGTCTCTGAAATAAATAAAAATACATAAAAAATATTTTCTGCGTCGATGAGAAGAACCAAGGTCCCAGCCTGTAACCTCAATCAGTAATACAGCTTCACAGCGCTACAGCCAGGCCGGCTGGCTCCAGCCCATGCTCTTTCCCTTCCACTCTGCTGCCTGGTGACCAGAAACAAGCAATTGTAGGCACTGATGATCCAACAGGTAAACTAATGTAGTGTTTTGCCAAGTGTGGTCTCCCAACGACTTGCCCCAGAATCATCTGGAGGTCTGAGAATATGCAAATTGCTGTCCCCACATCACACCTAAGGACCTAGAATCTCTAGATTTGTACCAGGCACCTTCACTTTAACGAAGTTTTTGGTAATAAATGAGCAACTTAACATTTAGGAACTACCACTCTTACTGCCCTCTTGCCATAAACTGACCATTTGTTCAAATATGAGGCTGACTTGCTAAGTGATTATTCTGATTGTGCTATATCATCATTTGTCAGTCAGCAGACATTCATGGAAACTCTTGCCCATGGAAGGTTCTGTATGATGCCCTTTGGGGTGGGGACAAAAATATTCACAAGACATTCCTCATTTCCAGCCATTTACCTGCATAAGCCGTTCTCCACACAGCCTTCAGTTTGTTTTCTTGATGACAGTTACTATAATTTGCATTTATTTGTTGGTTGGTTTTCTTGCTTGTGTGTGTTTTCCCCTTTGGACTTCTAGCTCCAGGTGGATAGCACATGTCTGGCTTTGGTCACCACTAGACCTAGCAATGATGCCTTTCCCACAGATACCAGCCATGAATGAATGAATAAAAACATCAAATGGATGTATTTATACCTTTGTAGAGGAAGTGGGACATATATGTAATTAACTGTTATAAAAGTAGTTAACAAATGAGAGAAATGAAGATGGAAATGGAAAAGCACTGCATTTCAGCTGTATAAAGTTTGTGAAATTCTAGGTACAAGAAATGGCATGGGGGGGGGCGGGGGGCATGGGAATGTGAAAGTGAGAAAGTAAGGCACATGAATGAGGAATCCAAAACTTTTCCTTTATCCAGGCTAAGAAATGCATGAAGGAGAACAGTAGTCAGTGGGCAGATGACAGCCAACGAATGTCAGGCAAGGGTGTTTTGTGAATTATTTGATATGATAGGAGAAGCCACTAAGGGTTTTTCAAACATGGTAGTCACAGGATCAGAGATACACAGGGTATCCCCCCAAAAATGTATGCACCCTTTAACAGCTTACAGCTCAAGTTTGAAATGAAATCTATTTTAATAAACACTGCCATTGTAATTATTCAAAGTGTGTGTAGACATTTGGAGGGACACCCTATGTTAGTCTAATAGCAATGTCAGGGTAAACTGGGGAGCGGGAGGGCATCTGGAGCAAGGAATTGAGGATGCTTTTCTCTCACATTCATTTCTGTTCCCCAAGGGGATTGTCGAAACTCCAACAAATTCTTTCATTTCAAGCAAACGTTGGCCTTTTTAATCTTCACAGTCCTATAAGAACAGAAGCTCTAAAAACAAACACCACATCGTGGAAAGAGTGTCATTAAGACCTGCAAACCACTAGAGAGTCTGGGAGTTCTAGAAAGAGAGACAGGGAGGGCTTCGTTTCAGAGCAGCTCTTGGCATGCCCTGCGTGTGGTGGCAGCATCGCATGTAACATGGTGAGCTCTGTGATGCTAATGGAAGATCTTTGGCTTTAGGTTAAACCTTCAATATTTGACCAGGATGGTATCCATGTATATATCCAAGAATCACATCACTCGTTAATTGTGGCATCAACTACTATGAGCCGAGATGAACACCCAGAGTCCCTATTAGCGTAGGTTCTGTCACAACTGATAGAACAAAGTTGGCTCCTGAGAACAAACCTATTTACCCTCCCAGAGTTTTTTCAAGATACAAATTTGTCATACCATATGCTTAGGGACTGATTCTATTATGATGTCTATGGTCAATTGTGTTGTCTGCTTTTACCTTAAACTATACCAAAAGAAAATAACCATGATCTTTACTTACAAATTTCTCTTTTCGTGTCATTACCTGTCATGTACATTTGCTCATGTATTTCTGTGATGCTCAAGAGTTCGGCACTCTGTTGTTGGCAGCTCTTCCATGCTTGGTGCCAAGTTAAAGCAGATTTGGAGTTTATCTGGTAGGAAACACCAGTAAGTGGATCTTTGTTCCATAATTTTTCACTGCCCTCAACTGTAAAAGAAGTCAAACGGAATTGGCTGTTACGCCTAGAAAAGATTTTCAGTGAACAATATATTTTTTAAAATCCTTAATACATTATTGCCTCAAGCCTTATATTTATTTTCTTTTTTTCAACTTATTTTTAAAGTGCCTATGGTATTTTCTTCATTCTTGAAATGAAGAGGGACAGTTTTCAAAGGCTAAACCACATCCAGTCCTTTGTATGTGCCTAAAGAAAAAAAGGAGGGCATTATCTCCCTATTTTTCCATTGGCACGTTTGGGAAGTGAGACAATTGCAAAAACTAAGAATAGAGATACCACCCCAACTTCCTTCATCTAAAAATGTAGAGAGAAAAGAAAATAAGTATATGCCTTCTCTCAGCAAGTAAATATATTGCCTGCACATTCTAGCTTGATCATTTTAAACTAAAAAAGTCACAGGCATCAAAGGGAAGATTGTGGCCGGTGTAGCTCAGTCGTTGAGCATCGACCTGTGAACCAACAGGATGCAGTTCGATTCCCAATCAGGTCACATGCCCAGGTTGCCGGCTCAATCCCCAATAGCAGGCATGCAGGAAGCAGCCAATCAATGATTCTGATCATTGATATTTTTCTCTCTTTCTCCCTTTCTCTCTGAAATCACAGCATCAGAGGCTTTTTTTTTTTTTAAGGAAAGATTGTGAACTCCATAAAACAACTGATCTGGACTTGCTTTCTGCCCTGTCATTCACCAGTGTTTTGACCTGAGTTGCACTGTTGCTTTTGGAGTCTTTACTTTCTCATCTCTAGAATACAGTCAATAAAGGTAGCTCCTAGCAGCAGTAGATGCCTGAGTGTTAATTTTTTCTTCTCTTAGAGCAAGAAATAAATATTTAGCTCATTTTTCTTATGTTATTTTATGATTTCCAATGTATTCTATAAATTTGGTTATACTATATAAAAGGCCAATAATATAGGTAGATAAATTTGATATATAGCCTTTTACTTACATTTGGAAAATTAGTCAACAAATGAAATATTTTGTGTGCTTCATGTGATGAAAATTTCTCTTTTTTCTTTTTAAGAATATAAAATTCTACTTACAAGTCATGTAGAGTAATAATATTTTCATTTATTTGCAAGGAAGTGGGAGAGGATTATGTAACTTCTCAAATTATCTGAGAAGGATTCAATTTGCTAAGAGGTTAGGCAGTGTTCCATAAGCATATGCCTGTGCTGCTGTGATTCTTCCTCTTATTTGACAGGAAGTGACCTTTATCATGCATGTACCACATACTATGATATGAATCTTGTGGTCCCGTTGTACACCAAAGAGAAGAAAAGCAAATCAAAATGTCAGTCAGGCAACGGTATAGAAAATTTTAAGATGTTTCAAGTATAAAATCGATACATATATTTATGTTAAAACTAAGTCTGAATTAGTGATATTAAATTAGCATGGTGTGAGGCCTTATTATTTCAAATGTCCAAATGGATGATCTTCCACATGAGATCATTCAAATGAGCCTGATGTTTGTTTGAAGATGGAAATGTTTTAAATAAATATTTTTAGAAACTAGAGGTTTTGTTTATAATATAGTAAAGAAATGTGCAATATGAAATAAAAGAGGGGATTATTTTCTTATCCAGGAATGGAGAAAAGAAATATAAGTGACCAAAGAAGAAAACGCAATTTGACTTTTCTCTTCATTTAAAGAAAGAGAATATTGCATTTTAAATCAAGGAATTAAAACCTGTTTGTCACTGAATGTATAGGTTTGCTGACTAAACGTCTCCCCAATTCTTAAAAAAACCCACAGTAAAACAGTGCAACTGACATTGAAAGCTAAAGCTGAAAGCTATGAAGAATTGAGAGAAAAGGATCTTTTTCTGTTCTCATAATAACTGTCTAAACATTATAATGAACAATACAAAAGATATATATTAACTATAGGTCAACAAATTTCATTTTCCAGTATTAAATCTATTGGTTTTAAGATTAATGTAAAATATAATTTTCTTTTAAAAGGAATACAAAGCAAGGAAAATGAAATATGTTAGGAAATTGAAAAGCCATTTTAAAAAGGCATGAAATGTATAAAATTTGCTTTAGATTTGTAATGCATATTAAAAGTCAAATATTTTTTTTCTATAGCTATTTTACTTTTACATTTATAGAAAAAAATAATTTGGTTTGGAAGACATAAGTTACAAGTAAAAGGACTTAAAAATTATTCTAGAATATACTCAGAAAATGCCTCAACCACACATCTATCCTAGGTGATGAGTTTTCTTTGTGATTAGTGACTGACCATTTCTCCTCCATTAAATTATTAAATTATACTTGCACCCAACAACCTCTTTGTCAGTACAACTTAGGTGCAGGATGCTATAGTTGGACTCATGAAGTCCATACCCCTAAGAAACTCAATAATAACACATTTAGAAAATACCATTCTTACAGTAAAGGAGAAAGACACTCCTCAATCCCTGGAAAATAAGTATTGCCTTATATTAAGGAAAATATAAGCTCAATTTTGCCTTCAGACAAAAAGATTTCTAATACAGAAATCAGACACCCATAAACCTTTCATGTTATGCAAACCTTTAGGGGTTGCTAATAAGAGAAGTGAATATGCTGGTCTGGTGTGGTTCAGCGGTTGTGTTAACCCCTGCACCAAGAGGCCACCTGTTAGGTTCCTGGTCAGGGTACATAGCCTGGATTGCAGGTTTGATCCCCAGTGGGGGCCATGCAGGAGGCAGCTGATTGAAGTTTCTATCTCTCTCTCTCTCTCTCTCTCTCTCTCTCTCTCTCAGAAAACCAATAAATAGCTTTTTTTTAAAAAAGTAAGAGGTGAATATATTTACCTCACTCAAGAATGAGAGAGCAGTGTTACCATGCATGAGATGCCTGTGAGTTTTGTTTGGTCTTCACCCAGAACAGAGGGACTAAACACAGAAGAGAATTACAATACATAGAGTTGACAAATTAAATTTATTTTTAATGAGATGTTCAGGGTCTATAAATCAAAACAGATAAATAAGCACAATTCTTGAAATTCTGATTTCCACTTGACAAACTAAACTATTTTCATAAATTGGGCTGTTGTACAATGATGTTTGGGACAATGTGATTGTATGTGGATGTGTGGTCCCAAAAGTTAAGTTGTAAGTAATGCTATTTCAGTTTAGATGGCCTTACATCCATCCCAGACTACATCTGATGTTCTTCTCCTATTCCCTTCTGGGTAATAGCAGGAACCAGGAGCTTCTCTGATTCATAAAGCCTAACTTAGCAAGAGGTCAGAGGGTAAGAGGTTTAGGAGGAAGAATTTAAAAGGGGCATCTGGCAGCAGGAGGAGGATGCGGGGTGATAGGGAAGTAAAGCAAAGGAACATATGCTTTTCCTTCTTCTTCAGCCCCATCCCTTCCTCCAAATACAATTCACCTCTTCACCCAAACCCAACCCTGCTGTACTCTTCCTTTATAGACTCTTGAGTGTGGAAAGAACACCAAGAATTCTTATGCTCTGTTGCCTTTCCAATTTTGCATTTCTGCAATACTATGTAAAATTTCATTTTAATACACTTTCATTTGATTCATTGCTGTGTTAAATACTCTTCTTAGTTAAGTTTTAAAAGGGTATGATTACTACCATTTTTCACAGTGAAGAAGCCATTTCAATTCATTCATACAAAATTCAGAAGCTCTTCATAGCTCTCTGTCTCTTTCCATCAAATCACACGCTTCTGACATAGTTTACATTTTGTTTTTAATCTATGTTTAATAGGGGTACATCAATGAAAATTTGATGAATGGCATGTTTACCTCTACTATTAAGTATATGTTGAATTATATGCAGTATAATTTGCCCTAAAGTCTTAGAAAATTACTGGCAGTAAAAGTGGATGTTGAAGAAAAGTAGTTGATTAAAATAAAGGAGTTATTGGATGCAGTCCAGAGCTAAGAGTCAGAAGATCTGTCTTCTAGTCTTCAGTTAGTGGGGAATTTTCTCCATTATGAAGTGGGGACAATGACATCTATAATGGTTTGTGGTAGGGCATGAGGCAATAATTAATGTGAAATAACCTTGGGGGGAAATGTTCTAGATAAAGATAAGGTGTTATTGTTACATTGTAATACTAAATATGCAAAACTTTTCTTGATGATAAAATGACTTACATTTCAATGGACAATATCCAAATAGCTTATCTGTGTCATAATCGGCAGTGGTTCCACACCAGAGCCATCCGTCTGATGATCCAGTTTTTGTGCAATCCGCATACCACTTGCCTTTAAACTTGAATGGAAATACACAGGTTGCTCCATTTGCATTGCCCAGTAGTGTGTACATCACTAAAAGAAACATATTGACTTGCACTTAGAATGTAAGTGATGCTTTTGAACATTGACTCTTTGATAAGAAGCATTTTAAAACACTGGTCTTACACTTTTGATCACACTTGGTGTACCCATGCAAAGGATTCCTTTTAATTTCTCTTCTCTCTCTACCCCAGCCTTTTCTGGGTAGGTATAATAGTCTTTACTTAGCAGTAACTCTACCACCACTTCATTTCTGCTGTCTTTTCAGTCAATTTTCCTCTTTCCTCTTGCAAGGCAAAAATATTCACACTTATACAATGTTATATTTCAATGAATCTGAAAAGAAAATAAAGCATAAAACCAGCTTTGACCTCTGCCCTTCCTCCGGAACATAGAAGAGGCCATCCTTCTTCATTGTGGGAAGCAGAGAATTATGCAATCTCTAGATTGAAAATTATCTTATAGCTGTGTAACCCAAGCACACAATTCATACTGAAACCCCCTACAATCGCTTTCTGCCAAGCCAGCCTTCACTTGAGTTCCTCAACAGTGGCTATGGGAAGGACAGGGATTTGAGCATAACTCTTATCCTCATCACTCAAAACCATTAGATACCATTTACAATCAATATTTTCCTTTTTTAAAAAGTAAATTCAAACAGATCAAAATAAGAAGCTCTGGGTTCATCTAGAAAGGAAGTTTGAAAAAATAGGTATAAAACCATTGGTCATTATAATTTGGCTTAAGCCAAAAGGATTAGATAAGCTCAAATCTTCACTGACAACCAAACCATTCAGCTCAAATAAACTCTCTAGTATGTTCAAAGTTTCTGTCTTTATAGGGAGATTCCCTTTAGGAGATGACCCTCTACACTGACATCTTTAGACTCTTTCTGCCAGTTGATATTCAGAATTTGTCCCAGGTGAACATACACTTTTCTTAGTTAACTTTTGTGGATTCTATGACTATAGAAAGTTCTTGAAAGACATCTTAAATGTAATTTACATAATATAAAGTATATAAAATACATATCACAGCACCTAATTTATTAAGAGTAAAATAAATATATATTTTTTTTACCTTCTTTCCTTTTTCTTTACTCGTACTTCTCCAGTACTTCTTAAAAACTAGGGGTATTTTCAAATACCTTAATATTACTTTTTTGTCAATTAAATAATGTGACTTTAGTCCTTTTTCCACTAAGTTATAGGACTAGTTTTCCAAATCACATATTGTATGAGGAAATGCTGGTTTCAAAAATAATTATGCCAGTTAAGCACTCGGGTACTATTCCTTCATGCGAAGAAAGCCTGTGAAGTCAACCTCAGGATAGCTGTACTGTTCACTAAATAAGCCTAGGAATTTTACTGCTGGGTTTATAGATGTCAAACAGGAATGGCCTTTTCAGGACTTACTTGATATACTTATCAAAACTCTGATGAGGCCAAAAGAACCAAACTACACTCCTGCCACTTCACTGACAAATCATGTGACTGCAATCAATTCACTCTTCCTCTCATGGTCCAAACTTCTAGAAGCCCTGAGAGCCTTCTAAGTCTTCAATTCTGACTCCGTTATTCTAAAATGATACTTAGTCTCAGCCAGTTTTCTTTAGAAACTCAACATGTACTCACTGCACATTATCTTCAGTGTTCATATATATTCCGATGAATAAATTCCAAGATCACTCTGAAGGGCTAGATGTTCTACTAGGAATATCTTAACCACTGGGAGACAGTTGGAGAGTATACACAGTGTGGTCATTGAACCATCTACGTTCAACCACTTAGGTGTTCCTAAGAATAACCCAACATATTTTTAGGCTCTTCCCCCCAGTATGCTAGCTTAGAATCTGGGTGGGAAGGGGACCTAGGAATCTACATTTTCAGCAAGCTCTTCTGATGATTCTTAAGCCGACTGAAGTTCAAAAAGCACTATCGTAAATCCTACACATATTTTCCTCAAAGCAAATAGAACAGCTAGGGGATGAAGCTACAGAACTTCAGTGATATATTTTTAAATAAAGTAAGAAGTCTGATGTCGTAGCACCAACCCAACTTGTGTTGAATCTCTGTTAGGACTATTGTTCTGTCTGGAATTTGACTCAGATAAGTGTGGTTCACCCTTATTCTGCTCTGTAATTTTCCATCAAGTTTCTTCTGAAAGGTTATACTCCACATAGGTGTCACTATGTAACTTCTAAAACTACATTGTGTTCAATAAATGCCTTGGGGTAACTTCTTTTTGAACGCTCCTTCTCAGTCTTTATTTTCTACTCTCCCTTCTCTTTATATAGAAGGAAAACTGATAAATTATCACTTTACAAAGATCTAACTTCCTCTGCCCTGTTTAGGGATGATGGTTAAATTCAACGTCACAGCCTTAGCACCGTAGGAGTTTTGGAGATGGGTACTCTCTTCTCCCAAAAAAGGTAAGTGCTTTCTCTGATCTTGAGGCCATTCTAAATAATATTTCACGATACCCGAGTGTCCAAACTTGGAATGTGGTTTAATACATCTGACTCAAGAAGCCCTTCTAAAGGGCTTCCAGTTCTTTTTTAAATTTTTTGTTTAATCTTGTCTTTTTCTGTGCAGCCACCAGAATGACATTGGCTAAGAGAAGATGAAATACTCTGATTTTTATTTAAAGTTGAAGAGCTTAATGAACAAACTACATATGAAATTATTTCCTGCCCCATTGGTGCTACTGATTTAAGATAGCTGACTAAATATGCTGCATATTAATTTACAAATTAATTCCTCATCATTTCAAATCTTCTGTAAATTACTGCTGTCCATAAATACATATAAGATGACTAGTCAGAAACATTTTGATACCCAAACTGTCAAACAATGCCAATATTTTATTTCAGGCAACTTGACTTGATAAAGAACGTTGTGACCTGGGTCACTTCTCCAGGGATAACTTAAACCCAAGGAAAATAAACATTGTTAAATTAATTTATCACTACAACCGCCCTGGCTGGAGAGACTCAGTTGGGCATCATCCCGGGCACCAAAATGTTGATTCCCGGTCAAGGCACAGGCCCTGGTTTTGGCCTCAGTCCCCAGTAGGGGGGCATGCAGGAGGCAGTTGATCAATGTTTCACTCTCACATCTATGTTTCTCCCTCTCCCGTCCTCTTTCTGTAAAAATCAATAAAAAATATTTTAAAAATATTAGCTCATTAAAAAAATGTCTCTCCATTAATTACAAAAAGTTAAAATGTCACTGAGGACTTTTTTTTACCAAATTAATTCACTGTTATGTTCTCAAGAACACAAACAAAAATATGCTTATATTCTTAAATTAGTTTCTAAGTGAGAAGATGAAAACAAAATTGACAGAAAGGTAAGAAGAAAATGTGCCTCTTACCTTCATAACCTCTAGAACATAAATCATCTGTAGTCCCATAGATCTTCCATCTGCTCCATAAACCAGATCCTTTGTAAAGCATAATGTTCTTTTCTTGTCTATTACCATAGTTAAAAAATAAATCTTCTCCCTCGATTCCCAAAAGTGTGTCATTTTTGCATTCCCATTTCTGAAATTCACTTTTTGAGTCGCAGGCATAGAGAGTGACAGCAACCCAATCCGTTTTTGATGGCACCCCCAAGCATAATTTAAAGGCAATACTCATAATCTGGGATTCTGACACCCATCGGAATTTCTGTGCTTCATTGTCTGGGTTGCAAACTGCTGTTTGGACTGCACTGGGGCTTATTGCTTCCACACAACGCTTGTGATCTTCATTGTATATTAAAAACTGCCTAGTATCTGTTTAAAATAAGAAGAAGAAAAAAGAAAAGATGTTTAAATAGAAACATGTGACAAAGACAGTATTTTAGGTGAAAAGTTCCCAATATTTTGATTTCCTTAAAGACTTATGGTCACAAGAAGAAGGTGAAGTTGGCTATTCCTGAGCCAGCTGAGCTGCCTCTCGGGGATCCTGAGTCTGGAAAGAGGCTGGGTTGAGGGGAATATATGGCTGCTGGCAAGCATCCATTATAAGGAACATTATGAAAAGGCCTGCCTTAAATGCATACTAATTATAATGGAGTGAACATAAACAGTAGGCAATAGGAAAAGGAAAAATCAGAGAAAAAAATCTGGATATGAATACAATCCTATATAAAAAAGAGGTAATATGAAAATTAACCCTCACACCACACAAGATAGCTGCCTGCTACCAGGCTGGCAAGGGTTAGTGAGAGACGACCAAACAACTCAACAAGCAGGCTGCATGGGGCACCCAGGCCAGCAGGGGGATTGGTGAGGGATGACCAAATGGCGATGAGGCTGGCGGTGGGGGTGGGGGGTTGGCGGTGACCAGGCCAGTGGGGGGAGGCAGTAAGAGGCAACCAGGCCAGCAGAGGGGAGTAGTTAGGGGCAACCAGGCCAGCAGGGAGTGCATTTGGGGGCAACCAGGCCAGCAGAGGGAATGCAGTTGGGTGTGATTAGACTGACAGAGGGGACAGTGAGGAGTGACTAGGCTGGAGGAGGGGGGAGTTGGGAGTGACCAGAGGAGCAGTTAGGAGTGACCAAGCTGGTGGTGAGGGGAGCAGTTAGGGGCGACCAGGCAAGCAGGCAGGTGAGTGATTAGGAGCCTGCAGTCCAGGATTATGAGAAGGATGTCCAACTGGCAGTTTAGGCCCAATCCCAGGGATTGAACTTAAACCAGCAGTTGGACACCCCCCAAGGGGTCCCAAATTGGAGAGGGTACAGGCTGGGCTGAGGGGATCCCCTTCCTGCATTCACGAATTTCATGCACCAGGCCTCTATTAAGCTATAAAGTTAAATGCATGTATATCCTTAAATAGAATTTTGAAGTCTGACTCACATCTACTCTTTTTAAGATAGATGAAACTAATGCATAGTTATTCTAATTATAACATTAGTGAGGTGTTTTGTAACTTAAAAAAAATAATTTCATGTTAGAAAATTTACTTTCATTTTAGGTCCAGCAAGTTTTTGAACTAAGGGCTTTCTCATAGCCTAGGTCTAGGTAATTAGAGAAATTTTTTGTTTTCCTCTCCAGGGTAACTTAGAGGCCTACCATCTAGAGACAAGTTAGTATCTGTATATAATTTTAGCTTTGATTCACTGACATTCTCAGTCTCACCTATGTACAATAAAAAGATTCAACAATGTATTTAAAAGCATAATAATTTGTGCCCAGCTGGTGTGTCTCAGTGGTTGAGTGCTGGTTTATAAACCAGGAGGTTACTGTTTCAATTTCCAGTCAGAGCACATGCCCAGGTTGCAGGTTCAATCCCCAGTAGGGGGTGTGCAGAAGGCACCGATAATGATTCTCTCTTATTGATGTTTCTATCTCTTACTCTCTCTCCTTTCCTCTCTAAAATCAATAAAAAATATTTTAATAAATAAATAATTAAAATAAAAGTAATTTGTGAAGCACATGTTAAATAAATGTTGTTATATCAATTAAGGTAATATTTATAAGACTAACTTTGCAAATATCTATTGTTTATGCTTGTGATTTGGGGCTGGCATTTTAAATAAATATGTATAGGTGGTTTATGCTTATAATATACTTCTGCTGGCTGGCAAAACTCAACTTCCCCTTGCCAAAAATAAAAAAGAAAAAAAGATCTGGTAAGCATGTTTTTTTTTCTTAAATCAAAATTGAATTTATGTAAAGATTCTTCTTTTTTGTTGTTTATCTTTTTAAGAATATACAAATGGAAGACACTATTTTAATTTTGAGACATAAATATACATTACACACTTAACTTTTTCTGTGAAAATATCTGAGATTTCACTAAATTCCTTCTACTTAAATGGTTCTTTCAAAATGAGCTGATAGTATTATAGATTCTTGAGGTGCTAACTAAATGAACTCATTATTCTAAATCAAATCATCTCATGAAAAATAACATAGTAATAATAGTACCACTAGCAGATTCCTTCATTGTTTACAAAGCACTTTATCAGCCATATTGTATTTATTGGCCTCAACACCCCTCTGAGGTTAGCACCACTAACACTGCGAGTTCAGTTCTTGAACCACCAACTCAAACCTTATCATGGATCTTTGCCTCAAAAGACGAACCTGCCAATACTCCTATATTTGTTCTTGACCCACACCTGTTAGAGACCTTCTGTAGCTGGGTTCCTAATTCAGTGCTACTTTCTGGGATAGGTTCCTCATTTCTGTTGGTTTTATTTCTTGTATTCGGTGTTCAACAAAAACTGAATTCAGAACATCTGTTTCTGTTGTCTTCCTTAAAATTGACATCTATCAACCCACCATGCAATTCCAGGCTGAATCTACTCCCATCAAGCTGACCTCCTGCTCAGGTTTGATATCATTTTGTTGTTACCCATGTCCTAGCACAGTGATTTTCAATTTTTTAATCTCATGGCATGAATAAAGTAATAACTAAAATTCTGCAGCAAACCAAAAAATGTACTATATTTTTGCCAGTTTGACAAAATTGGTTATAATTTTTGATTTACACAAAAATAATAACAGTAATGATCTACCCTTTTTACTCCAAAGTAACTCATTTTTAAAAATCAAGTGCCCAACTGGGAAGGCATCCGAGCATTCTATATTGGCCCTTCTTGCCCTTTCTGCCAAGAGGGACCTTCTTGTTACTATCCAAATACACACAGCTGATGCCAGAGTTTTCAGTTCGAGCTGTGGCTGAAGCCTTTGGGCAGCTGGCACCATGGATCTGTATCTCGACCAATGGTGTGAGCTGGGCCTTCTCTGGAGAAGAAACCTGGGTCCCCCGAGATATGTGATCAGTACCGGGACCCCGCCAGCAGGCGAGGGAACCCCAAGGCAGGTACTGGACATGGAGGCCACAGGGGGGCATAGACTACAAAGGAGACAGAACTGAACCTCACATCACCCTGTTTGGCCCCGGAGGATGGCTGGTTAGCCAGAGACGGGTAAGATTCCTCAGGGAAGGAACAACCTAAGACAGGCACAGTCGCAGAGGGGCCAACAGGAGAGAACTAAAAGGTCAACAGAGGTGGGGCACAGACCCTCATCCACAAACCTTGCAGGGGTTTGAATTCTCAACCCTCCTAAGGGAGGTCTCCTACCCCCACGGCTGCTTCGCCTCCCACACACAACTCATACGGGGACCCAGGCGGCAGACAGAGACTCGGCCAGCAATAGCTGCTGTATATCTAAATTCAGTCTATTACCAGGAATGCTCAGGACCTACTCAAAATTGCAAATATTCCTTTCCACTAGTATTCACAGGGTAAACTAAGATTTCTGCTTGAGTATTAAAATTGACAGGAAAATAGTAATCAAGTCTTCAGATTAATTTAAATTGGCCAAGTGAAATACGAGAATACTCAAGAAAATTATAGTGTACTGGACAAAAAGCTTTTCCTAAAACATTAACTGAAAAATCTATTAGTAGTTCATCTCACTGTAAATTTGCCTAACATCCAAAGAACCTAAAGCAGTCACTTTGTGTGCAAAAATTAAAATTTAAAATTATCAAGACTGCAATAGAAAATTTCCAAAAGTCCCCATTAATCAAAAAAGGGGAGGGGACAGCGGGGTAATATCATGTAAGGGACAAAAAACAAATATCGAGTAAGTAAAATACATCTAGAAAATTCTTACTCCAGTAAAGTAAATTCCATTTGTAAAAACAATAGCAGGACACCCATGAAAAAACACACATGGTGTCAAAATAAGCCAAAGGAAAATCATTTAGGCAAAAATTAAAAAGAATCCCAAGTCTATTTTGCATAGAGGATCCCTTTGTTAACTTTTGGTCGAGAATGTGTTTGTGTGTTTTCAGAGAACAACTCCAAGACCATGTGGGTTCCTGCGACGGTGAGGAACTGATGGATCTGTTCCAGCCATGAGGACGGTCCAGAGATGGGGGACACTGACGACACCTTGCCATGCTAGCAGTCAGCAGCTGTGCATGTCTGCAGGCAGCCCAGGACCAAACCAGAGAGGATGGATCTTGCATTGACACGATATGTCCACCATCTGGATACCATGGCTGACTTATACACATAATGAATTATTTGACACTGAAACTGGGACTCAGAAAAGTTGGACATTGAAACCGAGACTGAAACACTTTTTGTTCTTATACATTTATTTCTAGTATGCAGAGGCAAGATATTTTTGAAGAAAAGAAACAGGGGAGAGTGATTGATATAGAGGCAGGATGGCCTTGAACAGGCTGTCAAGCTACAGGGGGAGGCTTGGGTGGATGGGAGGCAGATGCGGGGGGAGATCAACGGAAGGACTTGTATGCATGCATATGAACATAACCAATGAATGAAAGACACTGGGGCGGGGAGGGGGGAAGCTGGGGATATGTGCTGGGGGGTGGGGGAGGCTGGGGGGAGGATAAGGGGGAGGGAGAAAGGAAAACATGTACTACTATTATACTGCAAAAAATCAATAAAAAATAATTTAAAAATAAAAAAATAAAAAAAATAAAATAAATAAAAAAAATAAAAATCAGGTGCCTATACTTACATATAAGGATTTCTGGTATCAAGAATTAACCAATCAGATACAACTTTATTATGGGACATGACCAGTAAGGTGCAACTCTGTTATATGATCTATATAATTATGGTTCAAAACAGGGCAGTCACCCCAGTGGCTATTGTGCTGGCTTTGGCATTTTTTTATTTGACTATCTAAGGCAAAACAGGTCCGTGCCCCCTGATTGCATAGTCAGGTATTGCATGTTTTTAAAAATTCTTGAGGCACAACAGTTGAAAATTGCTGTCCTAGCATGACGAAATGAGTACCTTTCTGCATTGGCAATAAAGTTAAATTTTTAATAATATGGTGTTTTGTTCACGGTAAAATACCAAAAAAAAAATCAGAAAAATAAAAGGCTCTTTTAAAATATTACTACATGCAAATGTGAATCTAGGCTCCTCTAATCTAAAAAAGGTAATAAATTCTGAAAATTTTGTCATATACATCTATAAACTCAACTATACTGCCTTTACATTTAATCCGTTTGCTTTTCCACCTATTGTTTTCCTGTCTAGACTTATCTTCCACTTTTCAGAATAATATCTCATCATCAATATATCTTCCACTTTTCAGAATAATATCTCATCATCAATATATCTTCCACCTCATACTTTCTTTCAGTCATTTGGCTGTATTGTCAAGCACCCAACAGTTATTAACCACCCAGATTCAGTCAACCAACCAATTGATAATCAGCCATTTAATGAAACGGTGCTTGAAAGTAATGCACAAACAGTATTCCTCTTTCAGAGGTTTTACTACTTATTTAACTTTTATTTAATGTACTTAATTTTCATGTATAGTTTCATACTAATTTTAATCTAAGTACGATGGTATTTAGTGCACAAACATTCAATATTCTCTTTCTCATGAAAGGTACCATCATCCACCCAACCCATAAGCCAAAAAACCTATCCTGGATTCTCAGTTTTTCTTTACTTTCTTTGACAAAAGCAGACTCTATCAGCTTTACCCCTAAATATACTCTGTTAACTATTTGTGTTAACTTGGCTAGGTCTTAGTACATTAATTTTTGGTCAAACTCATCTAGATGTTGCTATTAAGATATTTTTATTTTGTTTTGCTTTTTAGATAAGGTTAAAATTTAAATCAATAGGGTTTGAGTAAAACAGATTATCCTCCATTTTGTGGGTAGGTCTCCTCCAATCAGTTGAAGGCCTTCAGAGAAAACTGACTGAGATCCCTGAAGAAGAGGAAATTCAACCTTTAGACTGCCTTTGGACATTAAATGAAATATCATCTCTTTGCTGAGTTTCTAGCATGTTAACCTGTAGATTTTGGAATAGCCAGCCTCCATGATTGCATCAGCCAACTGCTTAAAATAACTATCTCTTGAAGGATAGACAAATATAATCACACACACAGAGAGAGAGAGAGAGAGAGAGAGAGAGAGAGAGAGAGAGAGAGAGAGAGAGAGAGAGAATTCTATTTCTCTGGAGAACCCTGACTATGAAGAACCATATCCCCTAACCCATTCTTTCCCTCCATCTCCACTGCCACCACCCTAGACCACTCCACCATAGTCTTTCCTCTGGTCTTCTTGTCTTCGAAATGGAATTGTCAAAAAGATAATGCGTGGTCACCCAGATTGATATAACTTGTCACCTGACTCCAAATTCCAAAACAAATGTCAAAACAAACTGATGTAGTGGGTGGTTTTCACTTAGTTATCTTAGATTTCTGTCTATGCAGTCTCTTTAGCAGCTTGCCTGTGATGTGAATGCTTATTCAGCAATAAAGTTAATTTCTTTTTCTTCTACCTTTGTGAGAGGTTTCCTAGGTTGGGAGAAGATTTTGTTTTAAACATCATTGTCCTAAGATTTTAAACCCTTGAAGAGTGTCCTACTGTACACAGGAAAAATATAACCAGCCTCCACAACACAGCTCACTAGAAGGGGCAGGATCCAGTGGGCCTACCCCTTTGCCCTAATTGCCTCCCTCTCTCAGCCTCTTTCGTCACTCCAGCCACAGGGCCTTTCTGTTCCTCAAACACCTCAAGCTCATTTCCACTTTTGAAGCTTCATATCTCAAGTTCCCGCTTCTTGGAATGCTCAGTAAGGTCCCAGCTCACATGTTAACTCCTTAGCAAGCTGACTGTCCTAATTTTACCTTTATTTTCTATATAATATTCATAACCATCTTAAAGTATATTCTTTTTAAAAATTTTTATTTACTTATGTTTTGTCTGGTCTCCCTGATGGAATATAAATTTCAAGAGTAGAGAGACTTTATCTTTCTGGTTTGATGCTGTATTCTCTCTTTGTTGGAGTATAATTGTCTCTCAAGAAGTAATAGTTGAATGAATGAATGAATGAGTTTTTATTAAATCTGAAGCATGTTCCCTAGTAACCCAGATGCATTATTTTATTTAATAACTGATTAATGATTAGAAGTCTATTTAATATTAGTTTTTCTCCTGAAAGTTTATTTGTACTGACGAGCAATTTATAAATGTTTGTACTTATAAAAGGAGTACTTGGAAATGAAAAGTTTCTATTTCAAAACAAACTTATCTATTCTTGTTTCCCATATTTATCTTTAACACTAGGAAGCAGTGCAAGTTTGATATTGCCTTTGCCAGACAATACAAGGAAATGTAAAATTATCATTTTATGTTCCTACATTCATACATTACTCGTCTCCACAGCTAGACAACAGCTTTTATCACTGTTCCTGTGCATTGTGTCTGACTCAGGGCCTTGACCGAAAAGCAGCTGGTGACCTTTTTGCCACTATGAACCACATTATTGTTTTACACAGGGGTGAGCAAAAGTAGGTATATAGATGTTTGCATGGAAAATAATAACAATTAATAAATAGTAATATAAAAATAAACTCTGTTTTGCATATTCACAACTGTAAACCTATTTTTGCCCACCCCATATGTAAAAATATTCTACATTTTATGTTAATTATGCTGTAATTGAAATATTACAAAAAGGTGAGCAAAAGAGGACAGATGGATATCTAGATTAACTTATCTGCAATTCCATTTATGAACTAAAATGTGTGTTTTCTTTTTTTTTTAACACATCTCAGAAATTTATATACAGAATTGAAGAGAACTTCCTTCCATCTTAACTCCATCTTGCTAATCTCACATATTTCCTTCAATACAAATGTGCCAGGTGGCATGCTGGTGAAAAAAAGAGAGAGAAGTTCCTTGCCACAGTAAATTCTCACTCCACTGTGGTTAATTCAAGGGCAGAACATCAAAGGTCAAAATACATTGAGGCAAGAAGCAATCCATTTCAACCCAGTATCTCAGGTTAAAAGTAACTGACATGCAGTAACATGGGTGTGAATTTTCTTTTAAGTGGGTTTTAAATGATTCCATAACATTGAGCAAGTGATTAGATTTCCAAACTTACCACCAAAGAAAATTAGGTTATTAAAGGTGACCATTTGGATATATGCTATATTCTCTTATACATATTTAGATTTCTCTTGTCAATGAACAAAATGATGACATGAATAAACAGAAGAAAATAACTTTTGGGAGATAAAGAAGCTGGAAAAGAGTAGAGTAAATGGGAATTTTGTAGGAAATAGTGTCAGAATTCCACTTATTTCTTCTTGCCTTTTGCCGTTTTAGTGCATGCCAGCTCCAGTCCTCAGTGACAGCCCACACCACACCGCTGGCCTGAGGGCGTTTTCTGACCATCACAGCCCCCTGTGCCCACACACTGAGGGGCAAGAAGAATCGGACAGTCTGTTCCATGCTTCTTTGCCTCTGTATCTATTTTTATTTCCCCCGTTTCTTTTCTTTAAAAATCTTGCCTCTGCAACCTAGATATAATCATATGAGCACAATGTTTGAGACCAAATTTCAATGACCAACAACAGTTCTGAGTCCCAGTTTCAGACTGTCCGACTACAGTGGGAAGGCAGGGCAGGTTGGGGGGTGGGGTGCTGCAAGAGATCAACCAAAGGACTGTACGCATGCATAAAAGCATAACCATAGGACACAATACACTGTGCGGGGGCAGGTGGGGGCATGTGCTGGGGGGTGGGAAAGCCAGGGGGGGGGGGGAGAAACATATGTACTACTATTTGTAATACTTTAAACAATTTTTAAAAAGAATCAGAGAACTAATGCCACCTATGAGTAGAGTAGCCCTTCACCAGTGATCAATGGGAGTTGATGAATGAACCCCCACGTCCTTGCCCTCTCAGGGAGAATGCCTCTGAGGCATACACTACAACGTGTTTACCCAGAGCACCCCAGCAGAGCAGTTGTCCACAGGGGTCACTGGCTCCTTAGCACACCCTGACCAGTGCCTTCACTTCTGGTCTCACTGCCTCCTCTTCTTCCAGTGTTTCCTGGGACCACCTCCCAAATAAAACATTGTTGTAAAAGGTCAGTTTTGACCAACCCAAACGAAGAAATCTATGAGCCTGTCAATGTATGCAAAACCTACATATGTATCCCCACAGATCTGAAATTAAGTAAAAAACAAATATTTATCAAGTACCTAGTACATGCAAACAAAAAACAAACAAACCAAAAGACTATGACCACTCCTGGGAGCAGAGGGAAAACTAGGATCACAGTCCTAGATTTTGCAGTACCAAACGAACGATTAAAGGAAAGCTTGAGAGTTATTTTACTTTTCACTTCAATCTATTACTAACTCATCAAATATTCAGAGAACCTACTATTTTAAGTCACTGCATTTGCCCATTAGGGGAGTACAATTATGTATCCATATGGGCTGTGACCCCAAGGAGGAAAACAGAAGCTGGGAGTATGAAATCTGCCAACTTCCTGCCTTCCTCCCTAAAGAGATGAATACCTCACCCTTCCAGGGTTCCTTCACTCCCATCTCAGTAGGTCTCTCTCAGCCTCCTGCTCTTTTCACCTGTGTCCTGGATCCCATTCCCTTCTCCCTCTCCACTCACTATCCTTTGTTTCTCTCCTATAGTTTCACCCTCAAAATGCCAGCTTCTCCCCCAATTTTAAGACAAACAAAGCCTAACACCACGCCACTCTTTCTTCTTCCATTCAGAGCCATTCTAAATAATTAATTAACCTTTATGCATCATATCTCAATGCAGCTGGCCAGTGTGACTCCGTGGGTTAGAGTGTCATCCTGTGCACCAGCAGACCTCAGGTTCCATTCCCAGTTAGAGCATGTACCTGGGTTGTAGGTTCGATCCCTAGCCCCAACCGTGTGTGCAGAAGGCAACCAATGGATCTCTCTCTCTCTCTCTCTCTCCCTACATACCTCTTTCCCTTCCTTCCACTCTCTGAAACCCATGGGAGAAAATATCCTTGGGTGAGGATTTAAAAAAATCTTTATGTATCATTTCAACCTGATCATGACATAATCAGAGCTTCATTGCTAACTGGCTGTGTGACCTTAGTCAAGTTTCTAAATTACTCTGTTCTTATTTTTCCTCATCTGAAAAATAAAGGCAAAATAACAGGACTTGCTAGTAGTTGTGAAAATTAAATGAGGTTATCCAAATAAAGTGCTTAGAACATTTCTGACACAAAGAAATTTGCTTGATACATGTTAGTTCATTATTGTCATTAACTTGGAAAGCGCGAAAGGGTTCAGCACAGGATGAAGCTAGAGAAGACGGAGCGTTGCTGCAGCAGCTCACACAGAGGGACAGAAGGACAAGGACAATGGAGAACCAGTCTCCACCCTCTGGTGCTGCTCTTCAGGGACAGCACAGTTGCAGTCAAATTCTGGTTCCACCACTTACAAGCTATGTTGCCTAGGTTAAATTAATCCTTCTAGCCTCAGTTTGCTCATCAGTAAAATGGGGATCATAATGCTTTCTGACAGAGTTGTTGTGAATTTCTAAATGAAATAATTTATATAAAGTGCACAACGTGTCATGTGCATGTAGTAAACACTCCAATGTTAATGCCCTCCCTCAATGTCCAAGTGAAAAGTCTAACAATTGATACAGGGTGACTGAGTCTTCCTCCATGTACTATGGTTTTGAAGCACATTACATCTTTCTTAATCAACACGTCCCAGCTGGTAAATCAGATCCACTGCTTAGCCTCAGAGCCAGAAGACCATGATCAGGAATGAGCTCTGGTCCTTACTGGCCAGTTGACTGCTAGGCCTTGGCTTCTTCGTGTAGTAAAAGGCAGGTAGTAATACCTACCCATCCCGCCTCAAGGGGTTGTTGTAAGGATCAGATGAAGGATCTGAAAGTGATTAATTCATGTGGGTAAGGATCCGAAAGTGTTCTGTGACCTTTATTTGGTTTGTGATTGCAACACTTTGTCTTCAAATTATTTCTTCTTTTGATATCGTTTCAATGCTTTTGGAAAGAGTCCTTGTCTTTTTATCTCATTCTACTCTCACTTTTGTTCAACCTGATTTTCACTGCTGTCCTCTGGGGACCAACCTAACCATACATTGTTTTCATCCACCAATGCTTGATGATAGCCAAGAAGTAAGATGTCACCACCATTCTCATGTGACATCAGTTTTACTCCCTCGCTGCTGTGAAGACACACACTACTCCAGAAGCTCCTTTCCTATGTGGCCTCTGAGACCTTAGTCGCTCAAGGTTCAGTCAGAGAGGCCACGCTGTAGGTTGTAGCATTGAAGGATAACTATGATCCCATCTCCTTTGTCTTTAACTGAGATTGAGCACTTTTGATTATTTAAAGTTCACATTTAACTGGTGATGACTTTCCTACTTAAAAATTAGGTCCAAAACGCTTAGAAGACACCAAAATGCATGCAACAAAGCAATTATTTTACCAATTATTTTAAATCTGATGTAGTTTGCAACAACAACAAGAAAAACGGAAAAATATAATTAAAAACGAAAGACGACAAGAACTTGGTTTTGCTCAACAACTGCAGAGAGATGAGAGAACAGAAATAAAGAAAAGTAGAAATATTAAAGGAAAATCTTATGAAAAGTAAACCTAGTAAGGGAATGGCAATGGGGAATTATTTATTGAAGAAATCCTACATTGATATTAAACCAATCATTCATTCAGCAAATATGAATTGCTTCTTTTTTAAATAGACTATGTTTATTATTAATTTTTATTTATACTAGAGAAGAGAAAATTAAAGTTCAGATGTGAATTCACAGGACTAGTCAAAGAATTGCAAATCTAATGCATCCTCTAATTCTAGATAGCACTCTCTTTCCAGTGAGTGTGCTGACACAAAACATCACCTCTTCCACATAACAGCTTGGATATAACTAAGGGCACCATGGGTACACCGGTTTGCCTCCTTCTCTGCTCAGGTCATCTCACAATGGGATTATCATGCTCAGTTCTGGATGTGTCCAGGGTCTGAACTCTATATTTTATGAAGGAAAGTTGTAGAACCTGGAGGAAAAGAGAAGCATTGCTTCTCCATTGGAAGTCAGGATTCTGAGTACTAACCAGGTTGTTGGACTAATGAGCTGTGAGACCCTGGAAAGATCACTTAACCTGTCAGGAACCCAGTTTTTTAAACCATAAGCCAAAGAGGCTGGATGCAGCATGGGTCTGTGCTAGAGATCAAGTTTACACTATTTTCTTTTTCACTTTTGCTGGCTAGTGAGAGCCTGCTCTTGGCACCTCTTCCCAACTCTGCCCCCAGGAACATCACATTGGTAGTTTGAAATCAACCAAGGTGGGAGTGTTACATCATGGAAATCCGTAAATGCTACAAATCAGTGCTTTTTTTCTTCTTCTTCTGAGAACCAACTGTTAAGTTTACCAAAACACCAAACCATGCCAAGAAACCAAACCATGCCATTTCAAGCTAAACCTCTCTGCTGTGGTCCAACCTCTGTGTCTAAACAGCTTTCACTGTGTCCCTGCTTTGATTATATCCCCGCTGAGATCTAACCATCAACACTGAACGCAGTTCTTTCTGCTGAAAGATAGCAGAGCAAGAAGAGTCAGGAAGGGGCCCTGGTCAGGCAGCTCAGTGCTGTCGGGGTACTTCAAGGTTGAGGGTTCATTCCCCAGTCAGGGCGTGTACAAGAGTCAGCCAATGAGCTCTGGCCAGTGTTCTCAGATGTCAGAGCGCCCTCCCGTGCACGGAAGGGTCATGATGTTCGATTCCTGGTCAGGGCACATACCCAGGTTGTGAGTTTGACCCCAGTTGGTGTTTGTGGGCTCCCTTACCCACATTTTTGTTTGTTTGTTTGTTTGTTTGTTTGTTTGTTATTCTCTAACTAAACAGATAAACAGATGGGCAGCATCTCCCTGGTTCTCCCGTATTTATACCTAGCAAGAGGCAGGCATTCACCAGGGTAAGGCACCCTGCTGTCTCAAGGAGGTAAAAATCCCTCAGCAGATTAAGAAACACTTTCCCCAAAAAACATTAACAGTTTAAAGAAAAATAGGGGCTGTGTGTGTGCTGCCCACTGTGGTATCCATAGCCCCAGGGGTCTACAGCACACTTGATACAAGGCCAGTCTGAATTCAGATGTGCTCCAAATGTAGAATACGCCCTAGGTTTTGAAATTTTAATTTTTAATGTTGACTAAAAGTATTTTGGATATATTGAGTTAGAGAAATATATTCATAAAATCAATGTCACTTGTTTCTTTTTGCTTTTTAAAAAAAAATATGCTTTTTGTTAATTTTTAGAGAAAGAGATGAAGAGAGAGGAAGAGAGAGAAGCATCAGTTGGCTGCCTCCTGAACATCCCCTACCGGGGATGGACCCACAACCTGGGCATGTGCCTTGGCCAGAATGCAATTTCTTAGTGCAGGGGACAAGGCTCAACCAATTGAGCCACCCCAGCCAGGCCTCTTTCCTTTTTCTAATGTGGCAATGTAATGTGGCCTATTATATTTCTATTAGAGGCCTGGTGCACGAAATTCATGCATGGATAGGCTCCCTAGGCCTGGCTGGCAATCAGGGCCAATCTCTGGGGTGACCAGCAGGGTGATCGTGGCCCCCCTCTTGCATCCGCCTTGTGTAGTCTGGCACCACCCACTCACCAGCCCCGTCCTGCCCCCACCGGTTGCCTCCCTCTGTGGAGCGACCGGTCAGGTGATTGGGGGGTCCCTGCTGACACCCATCTTGGCCAGCCTGGAGCCTGCAAGCTGGAGCAGTTCCCATGTTGAGCATCTGCCCCGTGGTGGTCAGTTCGTATCATAGCAACCAGTCATTCCGCTGGTCATCCTGATGTTCGGTCGATTTGCATATTAGACTTTTATTATGTAGGATTGCACTGAGCTGAGTTAGAGTCTGGGTTCCAGACACAGCCCTTGAACTGGTCATCCAGCTTCTGTGTGAAGACCTTTAGTGACGGATCTTTCTCTTAAGCAGAGTATTCTACTGGAGACAGCACACCCTTGGGAGATATATTAACCCTCCTGCACAAAAAAGCTTTCAAGATAGACATTGATGTCTAACCCATGCTGTGGTCTCAGCACAGAGCTGCTCACCTGCAGCACCACTTACGGGCTCAGGTGTGAATATCTTTGCAGCCAGGATTAATGTGAAATTATCTTCTCATGCTCTAGGAATCTTTTCTCAGCCTTGTTTCTTGAGAAACTTCTCCTAAAATACTTAATATATTGTTTTATTGGACAATTAAGTACTGCTATGGGGGCGGGGGGAGAATCACTGCTATTGGTAGCTAACACTCATTGAATCACTGCAACCAACGGATAGGGCGGGTAATATTAATAAGCTCCCCAGGTTACTGACAGGGAAACCAAAGCACAAAGAAATTAAGTAGCTTCCTGGCAGGGTGCAAACCACACTGCCTTCGCCTGTGTTTTTATAATTCTAGGACTCAATGCTCATTACGATTGAACATTTTCCATGGTCAAATACTCTCTCCCTGAAAAGCTTCCTGATTATATGGGAGCTTCCATCTTACCCGTGTCCCCCCAGTCCTGCCCTCACCATTGCAGCAGCGCATGGAGTGCCATTGGCACCGTGGCAGTCAGTGTGTGTAGGTTTGAGAGAAATAAAGGGGAGTCAGCATCAAATATTCAAAATTAAAATCCCTCCTTATGGCAGAAGAGAACTGGAGTTTTTCTAATTTTTTTATAGCAAAAAATACCATGAACTGATGAAACAACAATAGGAAATGAACATTAATTTTAGAAAGAAAGATCCCGTCCAGGCAATGAGTTTGGAAAGTTATCTTTTGTTCCACAGACGGAACACAATACTTTTTTTTCTAAAACATTGCTTCACTGTGTCTTCTAAAATGAAGCAAATATCTTCTACATGTCTATTTACTTTTTATAATAACAATCTTAAATAAAACACATTCATATCAATTTTATTAGGTGTATAATTTTTTTAATATTTGTTTTTGAATCACAATCATTAATAAAGATCATTTATAATCAGAAAGAGAGAGAGGACTGGGAGTAAAAACTCTCTTCCTTCTGAAGTTTTAGCGAGTTAAATCTAAAGCAGTGATTTTCAGCCGATGTGCTGCAAGAATTTTTGAAACATGCAATACTTGACTATTTAGTTAGGGACATTGACCTCTTTTCCCTTGGATTGCCAAACCAAAAAAAAAAAAATGACAACAGGCAACATAATAGCCATCTAGTGTGAATGAATCAAATTATACCATTTTTTTTTTTGTCAGGCAAAAACTGTAATTTTTTTTTTTGGTGTGCTGCAGAATTTTAGTAGTTTTTGTGTACCATGAGATGAAAGAGGTTCAAAATCATCAATCTAAAGAAATAGAAATGATGTCTTTGAGAATTTGAAAAGCTCTGAATCTGTCCCTCCTGAGTAATCACTAGTCTCCAGAAAAAAGAAACAAAAAGAAGGGGAAAAACACCACAGGAATAAATCAGTTTGAAGCACTTGGACTCCAGAGAAGGATGAACTTTCTAGCAATACAAACTATGAATGATTAAAACAGTTCACAGAAAAAAAGACAAATTGTGGAAATGACATGGAATTGCCTGTGGCGGTTGATCTGTGATCCTGTCCTTAGCTCTCCGATGAGGAGAGGCACCAGAGCTACACTCCTTCAGCCAGAAACACCCAGAAGATGATGGGGTTAGACAGCAATATTGTGGAATGAAACTAGCATGCACAGACCACAGAAGAACTCCTCTGAGGATACAGCAGGGGAGGAACACAGGGGTTCCCAGGGGCTCATGGCACCTCTGGCCTGAGAAGCAGCGCCCTGCCCCTGCCTGCCCAGGCCCCAGGCCTGGCGTCCAGGCAGAGGCAACGGGTTCCCTGCAGAGCTGGTGGCCAAGGAGCTGTGCTCTCCTCCTCAGCACAGGTATTGAAAGGAATCCGTTGACAAGGACCCCCCAAAAAAGAGGTGCCATAGAGCCAGGCTACCCAGAGCTGACTTACCCAGCAGCTGCACCGCAACTGGAATGAGAAGCAGCAAAGTCAGGAGCAGGGGCAGCCTCATGGCCCAGAGTGTGTCCTTTCTTCCAGCGATGGGGAGGAAGGCGAGCAAAAGAAACAAAGCCGGGAGGGTGCTGGGTCACCCCTTCCCCTCCTCAACTCTCAGAGCAGCCCTGCTGAAAAGAAGGGTGGAGGAAGCTCTCACTTTTAAAGGGCTTCTCAAATTAGGGAAAACCTCCAATAAGGAGATATCCTGTCACATGAGGGTGGTTGGAAAAAACAGGAATTCAAAGTTACAACTTTGCTTCGTAAGCAAACTTTTGAGAAGAGCAGATACAGAGGAAGGGGAGAAGGGGACACATGTGGGAGAAGCTAAGGAAGAGGGGGAGGTGGACAGGCCATGGGAGAGAGGAGGGGCGAGCTGGCGGCCAGAGGCAGAAGTGAAACAGCTTGGGACCTGCAGCCTCTGCCCTGGGGCTGTGCCAAGCATGCTGGAGGCCTCATCACCTGGGCCGGACAGGAGGCTCCCCCAAGAGAGCAGCTAAATCCAGGGTCCCCTGCAGTCCACCCCACTCTATGGGGACAGAAATGGCAGGAGCTACACAAAGAGTTTTAGGTAGAAACATTTTCTTAGTAGCTGCAATCAATCGCCCTCATTCTCCATATTCAGTGCTTATGGGTATCTTTTTTTCTTAGAAAGCTTCAAAGAGAAACTAGATCACATATGGCTTTGTTCCTTTAGCTAGAAGAAGAGGGAACGAGAGACTAAACTTAAATCCTAAGGGAATTACAGTGAGGGCCGGGAGGGAGAAGTTCTAGAAGTATTTCTCTTGAAAGTTCTGGAGAAAACCAGAGAAAAACATCACAAAGGATTTGCAAAAAAGCTTTGTTGTCCAGCCTCCCCCAGGGGATCCTCTTTAAGTGTGGAAGTGCTCTTTTGCTAGCAGAAAATCTACTTGTTTGATCAAAAAGACGTATATAGACTGTGAAATTCGTTCTTTAAAAAAATAGTAACAAATTTATCATTGAGCACAATACTAACCTCTGAGCATCTATTAGGTTATTTTTCAGGAGTAAAACATAAATAAGAACATTTTGAACCAGATATTAGTAGATAGGCAAACCCACGTGGGAAATGTTAGCAATTCAGAAAGAAGCTGCTGCAAGTGTATTTTCTGAAAGTTTAAAGAAGTTTTTCAAGTGGACAGCTCCAAGATTCGCAGTCTTTATGCTAAAGTTACAAAGTTTTCTTCCTGGTAAGAAATGTGTTATTCTCTCACTGGCTTGTTTTATTGTTGTTGTCATTGTTTTAACATTCAAAATTGAAGATGATTTTGACAGGAGGAAAATGGTGAAAATATAAGAAGCAGGACATATTGTTTCTTTTCATTAAGCCTACGTCTAACTGACAAAAAAAATGTTGGTTACAAAGCAGAACAGATGGAACAAAAAACATTTTTTTCTAAAACATTGCTTCACTAATTTGTCATGAAAGGGAAAAAAGCATTTTGAAGGAGTCATTCATGGCTTTTACAGGTCAATAAGTTGTATACATTTAAATGTTTGGCCTAATTTGGATTTACATCCATTTCAGAAACAAATACAATTTAATTGAATGTTCTCTATAGCATTCAGGGTGTTTTTGTATTTTATAAATGTAGTATATGATCAACTAGGATCAGTGGCAAAATCTATGGCTTTAAAACAAAAGCAAGCCAACGTTCTCACAAAGAAATTTACCCCATGACCTTGACTTTACTGAAATAAAGATTTACCAGGCTCGAAGAGTGGCGACCAGTTCATTCCCCCTAAACAACTACCAAATCAACAGAAACTGCCTCAGTGTTCAGTGGAGAGGCTGGTGAATGTTGGTGGTTTTCAACCTTTCCTGATGGTACTGAATAAGTGCCGCTATGAACAATGGTATACAAATATCTCTTGGAGTCTGTTTTCAGTCCTTTGGGGCATATACTTAGAAGGGGAATTGCTGGATCATATGGCAATTCTGTTTAACTTTCTGTGGAGCCGCCAAACTGTTTTCCACAGTAGCTATGCCATTTACATCCCTAACAGCAATGCATCAGGGTTGCTTTGTTGCAATGCTTTGCTTTGTTCCTGTTGCTGCTGTTGAGTTGAATTCCTTTGTATATTACTAGAGGCCCGGTCTTCCATTCCCCAACTTTGTGGCAGGCAGCAGTGAGAGTGGCACAATGTTTCCTGGTGCAACTCGCTGGAAATAGGGCGGACAATACAGGCCTTGTCCTCCAAATATCAGAGCTGGGTGTTCTGGAAGACCCAATACTATAAGACTTTGGAGGGAAAAGAATCAGGAAAAATCTTTATGAGACTGGATTTGGGAATGATTTTTTTCTATATGATACCAAAGCACAGACAATAAAAGAAAAAGCTTTATCAATATCAAATATTTTGTGCATCAGATTTCACTATCAAGAGAGTGAAAAGGCAATCCACAGAATGGGAAAAGATATTTGTAGATCATATATCTGCTTGAGGAATTACTATCCATCCTATATAATAAAAGGTTAATATGCCAATCGACCCAACGGTGGAATAACCAATAACTATGATGTGCACTGACCATCAGGGGACAGACACTCAATGCAGAAGCTGCCCCAGAGTGGTCAGTGCACTCCCACAGGGGGAGCACTGCTTAACCAGAAGCCTGAGCTGGGCTCAAAGCTGGCAAGCACAACAGTGGTGGTGGGAGCCTCTCCCGCCTCCACAGCAGTGCTAAGGTTGTTTGACTGGTGGCTTAGGCCCACTTCCCATGGGGAACAGGCCTAAGCCATCACTTGGACATCCCCTGAGGGCTCCCAGGCTGTGAGAGGGTGACGGCCGGGCTCAGAGGCTCTCCCCTCCCCCAGTGTATGGATTTCATGCACCAGGCTTCTAGTAATATATAAAGGAGTTCAACTCAACAGCAGCAACAAGAACAAAGCAAAGCATTGCAACAAAGCAACCCTAGTGCATTGCTGTTAGGGGTGTAAAATGGCATAACTACTGTAGAAAACAGTTTGGCTTGGCAGCTCCACAGAAAGTTAAACGTAGAATTGCCATATGATCCAGCAATTCTCCTTCTAGATATATGCCCCAAAGGACAGAGACTCAAAGAGATATTTGTACACCATTGTTCATAGCGGCACTTATTCATAGTCACCTAAAGATAGAAGCAACTCAAGTGTCTATCAGACCCATGAATGGATAAATAACCTGTATGTATATTGAAATATTATCCTATATAATAAAGAGGTAATATGCAATTTGACCATCATGGCCTCGTATAAGATGGTTGTTCCATGTGGTCACAAGATGGCCACCACAAGATGGCTGACAGGGGAGGGCAGTTGTGGGCTATCAGGCCAGCATGGAGGGCAGTTAGGGGTGACCAGGCCTTCAGGGAAGGGCAGTTAGGGGTGACCTTGTAGGCAGGGAAGGGCAGTTAGAGGTGACCAGACCAGCAGGGAAGGCAGTTGGGGGTGATCAGGCCAGCAGGGAAGGGAGGGCAGTTGGAAGGACCAGGCCTGCAGGGGAGGGCAGTTAGAGTTGACTGGGCAGGCAAGGGAGGGCAATTAGGGGTAATGAGACTAGCAGGGGAGGGCAGTTGGGAGCGATTAGGTCTGCAGAGGAGGGCAGTTGCAGGGGGAACCAGGCCTACACAGGAGGGCAGTTGGGGGGACCAGGCCTGCAGAGGAGGGCAGTTAGGGGTGACCAGGCTGGAAGGAGAGGGCAGTTAGGTGTGACTGGACCAGGAGGGGAGGGCAGATGTGGGAGACCAAGCCCAAACCAGCAGTCGGACATTCCTCAAGGGGTCCCATATTGGAGAGGGTACAGTTCAGGCTAAGGGACACCTCCCTCCCCCGTGCACAAATTTTGACCCCATGCACAAATTTCATGCACTGGGCCTCTAGTCTATAATAATAAAAGCATAACATGCTGATTAGATCAGATGTGCTTCTGGATGTCCTTCTGGACAACCTTCTGGTTGAAGCTGGTTCTGCGAGGGAAGCCCAAGTCCCAAGTGCCAGAGGGAAGCTGGTGCTGGCAGCTTGGGAAGGAAGGCCTACTCTTGCATGAATTTTGTGCATCCGGCCTTAATTTAGCCATAAAAAAGAATTCTGCTACGTTCTACAACTTGTACAACCTTGAAAACATTATGCAAACTGAAAGAAACCAGACACAAAAGAACAAATATTCTATGATTCCGTTTATATGATGTATAATAGGAAAATTCATAGACAGAAAGAATAGAGGTCACCAGGGACTTGGGGGGGCTGGAGATAGAGTGAGCATTCTTGTTTAAAGGGTACAGAACTTCTGTTTGGGATAATAAAGTATTCTGAAAATGAGTAATGGTGATAGTTACACAACATCGTGAAAATACTTAAAGCTACTGAATTGTACATGTAAAACTGGAAAGAATGGTAAGTTTTATGCTGTGAATATTTTACACAATAAAAATAAAATACAATTCTTAACCATCCTTTTTATATCCTTTTTCTATGTTTTGGTTCTGGCTTTTGCTCTTTTGCTTAGTTATTGATGATGATGGTTGTTTTTAGCTAGTATTTTCTTCAAGCTAAAAACGTTTTTTTATAAAATAAAGAAAATCATTTTTTTAAATTCGCAAGACAATTACTGAACTATTTCATTTCCTCCTAGTCATTCTCTGTCGTAAACATCATGTACTCACACCCACTCAATTCCATATAAGATGAACTAAGAGAACTCTTTGTTTTGAAATAGTTCCAAGAAAATTAGCTCAACAAATTCTATCACTTTTACCAGTAAACTGGTAATGGATACACAAATTTGTTTAGTTCAAGGAAACCTACTTTTTAATGGACAAATTTGCACAAATGGTATCAAGATAATTTTGACTCACTCAGAAACAGAAGATATAATGAGGCAGCTGAGTGAAAATTTAAAAACTTAAAAGATGGAACATTTTTCTAAACTGAATTTATTGGAATAAAATTGATCAACAAAACCATACAAGTTTCAAGTGTACAATTCAACAAAACATCATCTACACACTGCATCTGGCGCTCAGCACCCACAGCCAAATCTCTTTTCACCACCATATATTCTCCCTTTGCCCATTTCTACCTCTTCCCCCTTCTCTCTGATTATCACCAACCATGCTGTTGTCCATGTCTATGTGTCATACATATGTGTATGTATACTTTTTTGCTTAATACATTCATTTTTTTCACCCAGTCTCCAACCTCTCTCACCTCTGATAGCTGTTAGTCTGCTCTATGCATCTATGCTTAAGTTTCTATTTTGTTAAATTATTTTGTTGAATAGGTTCCACATATAAGTGAAATCATATGTATTTGTCTTTCTCTAACTGGCTTATTTAACTTAGCATAATAATCCCCAGGTCCATTCATGCTTTTGCAAAAGGTAATATTTTCTACTTATTTTATGGCTGCATAGTATTCCATCTTGTAAATGTCCCACAGCTGTTTTATTTACTCATCAAATGATAGATGCTTGGGCTCTTTCCAGATCTCAGCTATTGTAAATAATGCTGCTATGAACATAAGGATGTATATATTCTTTCTGATGGGTGCTTCCAGATTCTTAGGAAATACTCCCAGAAATGGAATTTCTGGGTCAAATAGAAATTCCATTTTTAATTTTTGAGGAAACGATACTATTTTCCAGAGTGGCTGTACCATTCTGCTTTCCAATCATGTAGTGGGGTTGCCTTTTCTCCACATCCTCATCAGTACTTGCTGTTTGTTGATGTACTGATGGTAGCAATCTGGTAGGTGTGAGCTGATACTTCACTGTAGTTTTAACTTGAAAATCTCTAACAATAAGTGACATTTAACATTTTTTTCATACATCTTTTGGCCATCTATATATCCCCTTTGGAGAAGTGTCTCTTCAAGGCCTTTGAATTGGATTTTTGAATTTGTCCATTTTTAAAATTGAATTGTCTTCCTTTCATTAAGTTGTACTATGACTTCTGTATATATTTTGGAAATTAAGCCCTTGCCAGATATATTATTGGTGAATATGTTCTCCCATTCATTGGGCTTCCTTTTCACTTTGATGATGGTTTCTTTTGCTGCACAAAAGTTTTTATTTTGATGTAATCCCTCCCATTTGTTCACATTTTCCTTTGTTTCTCTTCCCCTAAAAGATGTATTAGTGAAAATTCTGCTGCATGAGATGTCTGACATTCTATTGCCTATGTTTTCTCCAAACATTTTTATGGTTTGGTGACAAAATTCATGCACTGGGGAGTGGGTAATTCCTCAGCCCAACCTGCCCCCTCACACATACTGGGGGCCATCTGGCCGAGGCTTTAGGTCTTGGGCACCCAGCCATCACTCTGCAATGGGGCAGATGGCTGGTTCCATCCCAGCCCTGCCCCCCCCCCGCACCCCTCCTGCCAGGGCCTTAGCGCCAGCCAGCTTACCCCCTGCTAGCACAGGCATCGGCCCAGGCCCGCCCCGCCTTGGCCACACCCTCCCAGGCCAGGACCTCCTGGGCTATGGACCCCAGGCCCAGGCTGCCTCGGACACGCTCCCGGGCACCCTTGTACATGCAACCCCAGGCCCCACCAGACCCAGGTCACCTCAGCCAAGCCCTCTCACAGGCTACCTTGGCCACACCCTCCTGGCCAGGGTGTCTCAAACACGCCCCCCCCACCCCCAGGCCTGGGCCGCATTAAACACACACCCCCAGGCCCCTCCAGGCCTGGGCCACCTCTGCCATGCCCCCCGTGGCCCGGGCCACCTCTGACACACTACCGCAGGCCCGGCCGCCTCTGCCATGCCCCCACGCTCCTGATTGGCTAGTGGGCATGGCTGGTGGGCATGGCTTGTGGGTATAGTGAAGGTACGGTCAAATTTGCATAATACTCTTTTATTAGATAGGATTACTTTATTTTTTTTATTTTTTTTCTTTATTGTTCAGTTTATTAATTACATTGTTTCCCTTTTTTTTATCCCCCTATATCTCCCTCCACCCTGTACCTATTCCACCCTCCACCCTCACCTCCCCCTCCTCAATGTCCTCTCCCATTGTTGCAAGATTTTTGTCCAGTCTCTTGCTGCACTTCCCACAACCCTTTTCTCCCCAAGAATTGTCAGTCCATTCCCTCTCTATGTCCATGTTTCTATTATATTCACCAGTTTATCTTGTTCATCAGCCTATCAGTTCACTTGATTTTATGTTGATTTGTTGATAGATGTGTATTTGTTGTTCATAATTTATATTTTTACCTTTTTCTTCTTCCTCTTCTTAAAGAATATCTTTCAGCATTTCATATAATACTGGTTTGGTGGTGATGAACTCCTTTAGCTTTTTCTTATCTGCGGAGCACTTTATCTGATCCTCAATTCTGAATGATAGCTTTGCTGGATAGAGTAATCTTGGTTGTAGATTCTTGCTCTTCATTATTTTGAATATTTCTTGCCACTCGCGTCTGGCCTGCATCGTTTCCATTGAGAAATCCGCTGACAATCGTATGGGTGCTCCCCTGTAGGTAACCAACTGTTTTTCTCTTGCTGCTTTTAATATTCTCTCTTTATCTTTTGCTCTTGGCATTTTAATTATGATATGTCTTGGTGTGGTCCTCTTTAGATTCCTATATTTTGGGGTTCTGTGTACTTCTTGGGCTTTTAAGTCAGTTTCTTTCACCAGGTGTGGGAAGTTTTCAGTCACTATTTCTTCAAGTAGGTTTTCATTAACTTGCTCTCTCTCTTTTTCTGGCACGCCAATAATTCGGATGTTGGAATGCTTGAGGTTGTCCCAGAGGCCCCTTACGCTATCTTCAATTATCTCGATTCTTTTTGTTTCTTGCTTTTCCAGCTGAGTGGATTTTGGTTCTTTGTATTTCAAATCTTTGACTTGGTTCTTGTGGCCCTCAGGACTGCTTTTAGGACTTTGTGTAATATTTTTTATTTCAGTCTGTGTATGCTTGATTTCTAGTTGGTCCTTTTTTTTATCTGTGAGGGTCTGGTTCGTATCCTCAGAGGTCTTATTCATTTCCTTGAGGGTCTCATTCATTTCCTTGAGATTCTCATTCATTTCCTCGTAATTCTCATTCATTTCCTGGTTGATCTTGTTTATTTCCTGGTAATTCTCATTAAGTTGATCGGCCTTTTGTAGGAGCCTCTTGAAAAGCCTTATAACTGTGGTTTTGAACTCTATGTCTTGTCGTCTTTTCTCCTCCATTTCTTTCACACCTGATTTCTTTCCATATCTCTGCATGGTGGCTGCTTTATGTGGTAGATATCCTCAAAGGGACAGTGGCTCAGCCTCCCCAGTTACCTGAGGTGGGTACTCCTACTGCAATCCTTTATGGGTTGTATTCAGTATTTTTGTATTTAAACCCAGCTTTTTGTTGTTAGCCCTAGGAGGGTTTGACCTCCAGGCCAATTGGCTGTGAAGGGAAGTAAGGGGTGAACAAGCGGGCAGGGGGGTACAATTAGGGGTGACCAAGCCAGCTGGAGGGAGGGAGAGGGGGATTTGGGAGAGACTAGGCTGGCAGGAGAGGCAGTTGGGGGTGACCAGGCCAGCAGGGGATCTGTTAGCGGTGATCAGGCAGGTGAGCAGCTAGGAGTCAATGGTCGTGGATTGTGAGAGGGATATCTGGCTGCCAGGATGTCTAAACCAGCAGTTGGATGTTGGGGACAACCTCAGTTGAAAAAAGTCCTGAGAAAAGCAGGTTTCACAAAGTGGCCTGTCTGCCCCCTAGAACATAGTGACCTCTAAACATAATAGTTTAGTAAACATGCATTTTGCCCTCCAGAGCACAGTGACCCTTAAGTACAATAGTTTAGTAAACATGTTGCCCTTGAGCGAGTAGCAGTACACAAGGAGATAGCTAGGGGTTTGAGTGGCGCCAAGCTAGGATAAGTAGTTTTGTGTGAAGGTTAATGCTTGTCAAATTATGGGAATGATGAATGTGTTATGTAACCAGCACTGCTTAAAAGCTTGGAGGAAAACAAACTTGGAGCCGCATTCTGAAAGAGGGCTTTGTGGACCTCCCGATCCCATCTGTTATCTGTCTATCATTTCCCATCCTCACCCCCCTTTCAGGTGCTGTACGACTGATGCCGGCTGGCTCCAGCAGTTGGACATCCCCCAAGGGGTCCCAGATTGGAGAGGGTGAAGGTTGGGCTGAGGGAACCATCCCCACCATGCACGAATTTTGTGCACCAGGCCTCTAGTGTTCTATAATTTTCTGAGTACAGGACTTCTGCCTCTTTGGTTAAATTTATTCCTATATTTGGTCAAACATTTAATTAACCCACCCTTAATGCCTTCAGTTATTAAATCTAGTAATTTTTTGATGAACTCTTTAGGGTTTTCTATGTACAATATCATATCATCTGTGAATAATGACAGTTTTATTCCTCCTTTCCCATTTCAATGCCTTTTATTTTTTTCTTCTTGTCTGATCACTGTGGCTAAGACTTCCAGTACTATGTTGAATTAAAGTGGTGAAAGTAAACATTCTGTCTATATTTCTGTGGTGCAACCTCTTTCATTTCTAATTTTATTTATTTGGATATTCTCCCATTGTTTCTTGATGAGTGTCTCTAAAATGTCATCAATTTTGTTTATCTTTTTAAGGAACCTACTCTTGGTTTCATTGATCTTTGTATTGTTTTTTTGTTTCTATGTAATTTATTTCTGCTCTTCAATATCTCCTTCCTTCTACTAACTCAGGGCTTTTCTTGTTGTTCCCTTTCTAATTCTTTGAGCTGTAGGTTTAGATTGCTTTTTTAAGATTTTTCTTGTTTTTTGAAGTAGACCTGTAGTGCTATGAACTTCCCTCTCAGAACTGCTTTTACCATGTCCCATATATTTGGGGTTGTTGTGTGTTCATTTTCATTTGTTTTCAAGAAGTATTTTATTTCTCCCTTGATCTCATGGTAACACATTCACTTTTTAATAATATGCTATTTAACCTCCATGTCTTTGAATTTTATTATTATACTTGATTTCTAGTTTCATACTGTGATCTGAGAAGATGCTTGATATGATTTCAATCTCCTTGAACTTGTAGAGAGTTTGTTTCCTTATATGTGGTCTATCTTTGAGAATATTCCATGTGCACTTGAGAAGAATGTATAGTCAGCAGCTTTGGGGTAAAATGTTCTCTAGTTGCCAATTAAATACATCTGATCCTGTGTGTTGTTTAAGGTCACTGTTTTCTTGTTAATTTTTTTGCCTGGAATTTCTATCCAGTGGTATCAGTGGAGTGTTAAAGAGCTCTACTCTGACTGTATTGCTATCTATCTCTCCCTTAAAGTTCTCCAAGAGCTTTCTTATATTTTCAGTGGTCTTATATTGGGTGCATATATGTTTAACAAGATTATATCCTCTTGTTGGATTGATCTCTTTAGTATTATGTAGTGACATTCTTTATCTCTTTTATGGCCTCTGTTTTGAAGTCTATTTTGTCAGATACAAGTATTGCTACTCCACTTGTTTGTTGTTTGTTTCCATTTGCATGGAAAATTTCTTTCCCATCTCTTCACTTTCATCCTGTGTGATTCTTTTGTTCTGAGGTTGGTCTCTTGTAGACTGCATATACATGGGTCATATTTTCTTATCCATTCAGCTATCCTATGTCTTTTGATTGGAGCACTTAATTCTTTACATTTAAGGTTATTATTGATAGTTACTTTTATATTTCCACCTTTATTCTTTATGCCAGGGGATGGGTAATATCCAGCCTACAAGCTGTATAAGGCCCATGAAATCATTTTGTCTGACCCTGCCAAGCCATTAGGGGGGTGTTAATTAAATGTTTGACCAAATATAGCAGGCTGAATTTTAAGTTGATAATTTTGAATGGTCCATGAATAATGTTATAAATATCCAAGTGGCCCTTGACAGAAAAAAGGTTCCCCACACCTGCTTTATGTCTATGTTTCTCTCTCTCTCTCTCTCTCTCTCTCTCTCTCTCTCTCTCTCTCTCTCTCTCTCTCTCTCATTTTTCTTTTAACAGTTCCTATGGCATTTCTTAGAATGTTAGATTGGTGAAAATGAAGTCCTTTAGCCTTTTTTGTTGTTGTTCTGGAAAACTCTTTATTTCACCTTTAATTTTGAGTGATAGTCTTGTTGGATATAGTAGTATTGGTTTCAAATCCGTGCTATTCCTTATTTTGAATATTCCATGCCATTTCCTATGGTCTGTAGTGTTTCTGTTGAGAAAACAGCTAACAGCCTTATGAAAGCTCCCTTATAGGTTACTGACTTTCTCTTGTTGACCTTAATATTGTTTCTTTGTCTTTAACATTTGCCATTTTATTAATGATATGTTTTACTGTGTGTTTCTTTGTGTTCATCTTGACTGGGACTCTCTGTGCTTCCTAAACTCATGTGACTTTTTCCTTTACCAGGTTAGGGAACTTTCTGTTATTATTTATTCAGAAAGGTACTATATTCCTTACTTACTTTCTTCTCCCTCTGGTACATTGATGATGCAGATGTTGTGCTGTTTGTTGATCCAAAGTTCCCTTAAACTCTCCTCATACTTTTTAAAGTGTTTTCCTTTTTGCTACTCTAAGTGAGTGTTTTTAACCTTTTCTGCCATATTACTAATTTGATCTTCTGCTTCATGCAGCCGATTTTAATTTCTTCCAGTGTATTCTTGCTGTCAGATATGGTATTCTAGATTTCTGACTGGCTGGCTCCTATTCATGGTTTCTTTGACCTTTCCATGCTGATGCAGTTCCCACCAAGTTCCTTATAGTTCCCATTAAGTTATTTGTAGTTCTCCCTAAGTTCCTTTAGCATATTTATAATCATTACTCTCAACTCTGTCAGTTTATCTCCCCATCAGGGTGCATACCTAGGTTTCAGGCTTGATCCCCAGTAGGGAGAGTGCAGGAGGCAACTGTCAGTGATTCTCTCTCATCATTGATGTTTCTATTCTCTCCCTCTCCCTTCCTCTCTGAAATCAATAACTGTGTATATATATATATATATATATATATATATATATATATATATATTTAATACACTATAACACTTTATAGGTATGGTATTATATAATGACCTTAATTTCTTTTTCCCATCCCTTGTGTCATGCTATCATTTATTTCATGTATGTATAAATATCATAAGCATATATGTATACACATATACTTATATAAGTATATACTTAATCAAACATAGTCAATACATTGTTTCTACTATTATTTTGAACTATAATTAGATCAATTAAGAATAAGAAAAAGAAAGATTTTAATTTTACCATCACATTAATTTTCTAATATTCTTCTTTCTCCATTTAGATCCCTCAATACTGGAGGGAACCCTTATGACTGAGTCCCTCTACAGCTTTTAACTAAGATTTATTTAAACAGAGCCTCCAGCATTCGGTCAGTTGCAGCTCAGTTTTCCTAGCTGGGTGCTGGTTCCATGGACATTTCAGCTGGTGAGTGTCTGTGCTGAGAAGCTGTGACTCCCTCTATTCACCTGTCTGTCGCTCCAACCTGGGAAGTAGCAGTTTTCCCTGTGTCCTCTCCTCTCTTATGAATCTCAGAAGAATTAATATTTTTCACTCTGTTTAGCTTTTTTACTTGTTGTTAGGACATAGTGGCAACTTCCCATCTTCTTATATACAAACTAGAAACCAGATGTAGCCTAACCTACATCTAAAGTAATTTTGTAAATTTTACCAGGACTTTTTTTGTGGGTTACTTAATCATAAGAAAAATATAAAAGGTACTAAAATTTGTTGAATGAATATTTTTAAAAAACAGAAAATATATGGGACTATATAAAAAAGCTTTTGTAAACAATTGTTTCTAAATCTCTAGTGTTATGAAAACTACCAAGCACAGGTACTTTGGTTTCATTTCTTCAGGGCCACTGCACAAATATGTGCAGGTTGTGCACTACTCAGCCTGAAGGGGTGCCCTTTTCATAGGCCACAGCAGTCATAGGTGGCAGTGTAGGTAACTTCATGAAGCAGCATGATTCAGAGCTCATGAATTAATCTCTTCATGAGGCACAAAAATATCTTTCTAATGCAGGTGCATTTGGTTTTAAATATTTCTTTGTGTGCAGGTGTACATGTTTCTGTGTTTCCCTATTTTTTAACCTCTTGATTCTGCTACTTGTGTGTTTCGATCAGATTACTAAAGAATTGGAAGGTGGTTGACAGACAGCCAACCAGGAATTGAAAATTGAGTAAACACATCCTTCCATAATGAAAAACATAATGATATGCTTAAACATACAATTTTTTAACATAAAAAAAGTCACCTTCTCAGATCAGGACCCAGGTTACAGACAGAGACTTGGCCAGCAACAGCTGCCCTATATCTAAATCAAATACAGCACTAGGAATGCTCAGGGCCTACTCAAGAATGCAAATAATCCTTTCCACTAATATTTACAAGGTAAACTAAGATTATTGTTGGAGTATTAAATTTGACAGTAAAATAGTAATCAAGTTTTCAGATTAATTTAAATTGGCCAAGTAAAATAAGTGAATACTCAAGAAAATTTAAGTGCACTGGACAAAAAGCTGTTCCTAAAATATTAACTAAAATTTCTATTAGTAATTCATCTCATTGTAAAATTGCCTAACATGCAAAGAACCTAAAGCAGTCATATTTTTGTGCAAAAAAAAAAAATAAAATTTAAAGTTATCAATACTGCAATATAAAATTTCCAAAAGCCTCCATTAATCAAAAAAAGAGGGGATAGAGGGGTAATATCATGTAAGGAAAAATATCCTGTAAGTAAATTACATCTAGAAAATTCTTACTCCAGAAAATTAATTTCCATTTGTAATGCTAACAGCAGGGCACCCATGAAAAACACACATGGTGTCAAAATAACCCAAAGGAAAATCATTTGGGCAGAAAGAAAAAGAATCCCAAGTCTAATTTACAGAAAAGATTCCTTTATTAACTTTTGGTAGAGAATATGTTTGTATATTTTCAGAAAACAACTCCAAGACCATATAAATTTCTGCAACAAAGAGGAACTGACAGATCTGTTCCTACCACGAAGACAGTCCAGAGATGGAAGACATTGACGACACCTTGCATGTTAGCAATCAGCAGCTGTGTGTCACTGCAGGTTACCCAGGACCAAACCAGAGAGGGTGGAACCTGCATTGCCACCACTTGTTCACCATCCAGATACCATTGCTGACATGTACACATAAGAAACTATTTACATTGAAACTGGGACTCAAACATTTTTTTGTTCTTATATGTTTATTTCTGGTATGCAGATGCAAGATTTTTTAAAGAAAAGAAATGGGGAAAAATAGATACAGAGGCAAAGAAGCATTGAACAGACTGTCAAACTACAGTGGAAAGACAGGGGAGGGTGGGGGTTGGGGGCTGTAAGAAATCAACCAAAGGACTTGTATGCTTCCATATAAAGATAACCAATGGATACAAGACACTGGGGGGAAGGGGGGCAGGTGAGGGCATGTGCTGGGGGTAGGGGAGGCTGGGAGGAAGTCAATGGGGGAAGACAAAGGAAACATATGTACTACTATTTGTAATACTTTAAACAATAGAATAAATTTTTTAAAAAGTCACCCTTTCGTGAAATAAAATAGCTTCAGCTATATATATTTAATATATTTTTCATTTGTTATTTACTACATCCTTCTCTATAAGTAGCTATTTTAAGTTCTATAGCTTCTAAGTAGCAGATTATTCTTTTTTGTAAATTTAATTCAATATATTTGAATATTTATGAAGAGGAAACATTTTTTACATATTTACTAACTCCTGCTCCAAGTTCCCCTGCACAAGATAATTATTTGTTAAGACAACAGCACAGTGCCCAGCACCCAGTAGTTATTCAACAAATGATTTCTTTTCTCATGACTATATACAATTGTCATTCAGTGAAATGGGGTTCTAATAAGAAAAGCAAGACTGTTAATATTCACACTGAATTTTAAACATTGACTTTTAAAAGAAAAAGGTACTATTAAAGTTATTAGAATTTTATAACAACATTACTTTACAATACTCGTCTGATCACAGAAACTAACCTTGGGGAAAAGGCAAGGGAGGGGGATTGATTAGAGATCAACCAAAAGTCTTGTATGCATGCATATTAGCATGACCAATGGACACAGACACTGGGGCGGTGAAGGCTTCCCCTCAAGGGTGGGAGTGGCCAGGGGGAGAGATGTTAATCGGGGAAAAAAGGAGACATATAATACTTTAAACAATAAAAGTTGTTGGATTTTGTTTAAAAAAAAAAAAAAGATAAACTTCTTAAAGTATATCTTTCCTACAAACAACATTTACTGAGCCTGACATTAAATTAAGACAGAGTTTCCAACTGGACTCCACATTTTGCTTAGATTAAAGTACCATATAGCCTACTACCTAACCTGTGTTTTTTTTCATGTATACTTTCAGATAGCATAAGAGTAAATTTTATAAAAGGACCCAAAAGTGATATGGGCTTTAGTATCAATAACCATTAGAAGCTATGAGTATTGCAATATAATTTTAATAGCATAACTTTTTTTCATCTTTCTGTATCTTTTTTATAATTATTTTTTATTGTTTAAAGTATTACAAATAGTAATACATATGTCTCCTTTTTTCCCCCATTGACCTCTCCCCAGCATCCCCTACCCCCCAGTACAAGCCCTTACCTGCCCCCACCCCCAGTGTCATGTATCCATTGGTTATGCTTATATGCATGTGTACAAGTCCTTCAGTTGATCTCTTACAGCCCCCTCCACCTCCTCTGCCTTCCTGCTGTAGTCTGAGAGTCTGTTCAATGCTTCTTTGCCTCTGTATCTATTTTTTCCCCGTTTCTTTTCTTTAAAAAAAATATTACCTCTACAGACTAGAAATAAACATATAATAACCAAAAAAAATGTTTGAGTCCTAATTTCAATGGCCAACAGTTCTGAATCCCAGTTTCAATGTCAAACAGTTCCTTATGTGTACATGTCAGCAATGATATATGTATGGTGGATACATGGTGGCAAGGCAGGTCCAACCCTCTCTGGTTTGGTCCTAGGCAACTTGTAGCAATGCACAACTGCTGACTGCTAGCATGGCAAGGTATCATCAGTGGCTTCCATCTCTGGACTGTTTCTTCTCTTGTCTTCGTAGTTGGAGCAGACCTGTCAATTCCTCTCTGTTGCAGGAATCCACATGGTCTTAGAGTTGTTTTCTGAAAATATACAAACATATTCTCGACCAAAAGTTAATAAAGGAATCTTTTCTATAAAATTGACTTGGGATCCTTTTTATTTTTTGCCCAAATAATTTTCCTTTGGCTTATTTTGACATCATGTGTATTTTTCATAGGTGTCTTGCTGTTAGCATGACAAATGAAAATTAATTTTGTAAAGTAAAAATATTCTAGATGTAATTTACTTACAGGATATTTTTCCTTACATGATATTACCCTACCATCCTCTTTTTTTTTATTAATGGAAGCTTTTATAAATTTTATAATGCAGTCTTGATAACTTTAAATTTTAATTTTTTGCACAAAAATTTGCTTTAGGTTCATTGCATGTTAATCAATTTTATGATTATATGAACTACTAATAGAAATTTTAGTTAATACTTTAGGAACAGCTTTTTTTTCAGTACACTTAAATTTTCTTGAATATTCACTTATTTCAATTAGCCAATTTAAATTAATCTGAAAACTTGATTACTATTTTACTGTCAAATTTAATAGTCTACCAACAATCTTAGTTTACCTTGTAAATATTAGTGGAAATGATTATTTGCATTCTTGAGGAGGCCCTGAGCATTCCTGGTGCTAGGCAGGTTTTAGATATAGGGCAGCTGCTGTTGGCCAACTCTCTGTCTGGGTCCTGATCTGAGCTGGGTGTGGAAAGCAAAGCAGCCATGGGGGCAGGAGACCTCCCTCAGAAGGAGTGAGGGTTCAGGCCCCTGCAAGACTGAAGGAGTGAGGGTCTGTGTCCCACCTCTGTTGACCCCCAAGTTCTCTCTTAATGGCCTCTCTGTGACTGTGCCTGTCTTAGGTTGTTCATTCCCTGAGAAATCTTACCCATCACTGGCTAACCAGTCATCTTCCGGGGCCAAGCAGGGTGATGTGAGGTTCAGCTCTGTCTCCTTGGTAGTCTATGCCCTGTGGCCTCCACGCCCAACACTTGCCTTGGGATCCCCTCACCTGCTAGTGGGGCCCCAGCACTGATCACATATCTTGGGGAACACAGGTTTCTTCTCCAGGGAGGACCCAGCTCACACCATTGGGCCAGGGACAGATCCATGGTACCAGCCACCACGAGGCTTCAATTTCAGCATGTACAGAAAGCTCAGGCAATAGCTGAGGGCAATTGGATTGTGAGAAGAGGGTCCCTCTTGGCAAAAAGGGCAAGAGGGGCCAATATAGAATGCTCAAGTGCCTTCCCAGTGCCTTAATTCCTTCTGAAAGGGATTTAGCATAACTTTTAATCACACATTGTAGAATTATGAATGTTCCGCTAGCATAATTTGCTACAATTTCTATTATGTACTACAGACTTGAATATTATAAACATATATATACTCTTAAAATAAAATATTAAATTTTCTTCCTACATGTAATTTTTTATATGTGCCTTCATTATTTGTATAAATTGTTGCAACTTCCCAAAATACCAGGCACATCCACATTCAAACATGAGATACAAAATGTATTCTAATTCAAGTGAGTAAAACTTTCCATTTATCTGAGCATTGTTCACACTATATATCCCAATATAAAGATAAATATACATTCATGCAATATCTTTTCATTTTTAGAAATATTACAAATCAACTACTTGGTTTCAACCTCTTAATATAGAGTTATAAGTCAAAAGAAATTATTTGTATTAAAATTCTTTCAGAGTTAAGTATTATAAGTTCCTGTTGAATTGATAGATGAAATCAGAGACAAAGATACATTGTTAAATAAGATTCCCTCAGGCCTCCCCTTAAGGAATTTAAAAATTAATAGATAACTCAGTAAAGTAAAAATACAGTGAAAGTCTTAAAGTGCCATAACTGGGTTCTATGAGAACGCACAGGAGATATTCAAGTGCCTAATAAAAACTCACATCAACTTTAATGTGTATATTCAGTACATTTCTCACTTTGGAAAAATAATACTACATAAAAAATTACTTAAGATATATTTAAGACTTTACACATTATTGTTCATGAGTGCATGGTTTAAATTATTAATTTTGAAGGTAAGCAGAGACACAGAAAAGAATGCAAAAGGAAAAATTAAAATGCATTTAGCTACCTATCTCTCTTTTATTTGGTACAATTAAAATACTTAGCACTAATTGAGTTACTATTGTTTGCCAGACAACATGATGAAAACATTCCTTCCCTCATTTAATCCTCTCAACCTTATTAAAGTACATTTTCAGCTGAAGCCGGTTTGGCTCAGTGGATAGAGCATCGGCCTGGGGACTAAAAGGTCCCAGGTTCGATTCCGGTCAAGGGCATCTACCATAGCTGCGGGCACATCCCCAGCAGGGGGTGTGCAAGAGGCAGCTGATCGATGTTTCTCTCTCATCGATGTTTCTGACTTTCTGTCCCTCTCCCTTCCTTTCTGTGAAAAATCAATAAAAATATTTTTTAAAAGTAAGTACGTTTTCAGAAGTTTATTTTATTTTTTCCATTTTATCCCTTCTGTCCCTCTATCACCCACTCCTATCCCGCTCCGCCTCTACAATTGTTCATCTTTTAGATGTGGAACCTAGTGCTTACAGTAGTCAAAGAACTTGCCCAAAGTAAAGCCAGAAGGTAAGCTTTTAACAGCTGCAAATAGACCTGGCAGTGTGAGGGGAAACCAGAAAGCACAGAACAGTGAGTTGGGGACATTGGTGCAGAGTAGGGGGAGGCAGGAAGTTCAGTTATACAATTTTAAGCTATTTGTTCCCAAAGATCACTGGCTCTGTGAAACATTCTGCACACATAAGACTTTGACAAATCCTTCTAGCATCTGGAAATTCATACAGAATGAAGAGCCTCTACTATGAATATTCAAGTGTCCTAACATAGTGAAGGCAAATTCCTAATTATGTATAATTATTTACATCAAGTTATGCATTTTGTATAATAACCACATAAGACACTAACTAGTGCATTTGTAACTTGAACTTCCAGTTTTAAACAGGGCTTGTATATGATTATTTTTATGATGGTATCAAATTCCACAAAATATTATTTTGCTTTGATATCTATATCTCAAATTTATGGCATCCTATTATAAAATTTCATCTAGGTATTGCTGATGTACCTTGATTTTACTATATTAAACAATATTTATGTTAGTACTTTAGTACTAATGAAAAAGCTAAGCCTTATACTGAGTCAAATATCTGTTAAACAGAATTGCTTTTTTTGCTGAAATCAATTAATTCCATAAAATTCACTTATCAAAGTGGAATGAAGAACGTAATTCCAAGTTTGAAGGAGACTCTAAAACTACAATTCAGATTTTTAAAAAGTATAACCTAAAAATTATTCAATAACTCCAGGTGTGTTTTCTAGAAATTAATTTTAATTATTTAATTCCTATAATGATATTTAATATAATATGATTGATTTAATTAAATAAGAAAAATATCACTCTTGAACTTAGTGGGGAAAGGTGTTCTCACTTGTTTCACAGGCTTTATTGTAGAGTGTTTTAAGAAAGGTGCAGTACACAAAACTAACTAAAATTAACTACTATTTTCTAGAGATGCAGGGAGTCAACTTATAAGGACATAAATTTATTTAAATTTAGCACCATTAATACACATTTAAAAAAATTGATAGTACCATTTTTTTTAAAAAATACCTTTTTTTTCTACAATCTAGTTTCATTTCTTTATATAGTGCAAAAACATATACCACAAAAAAGAATAAGGTTACAAATGTGTACACATGCATAATAAAGAGGTTTAACTATATTACATTTTCTTTTTAAAATGAAGACAATTCAAAGGAGGAGAAAACCCTGAATTTGGTTAAGTAATTGAAGTAAACATAGGAAAGAGTCACCAGTACATTTTTACAAAGGCCCAACACGGGTGTGACAGTCCCCAGGGCAATGATTAAACTAAGTCTGACAAAAATAAAGGGTAAATCCTGGAGCAGGATGCCCAGGGAATTCAGAAGAGGGTTCTGGGGAGTGAATACCATTCGAAGGAGAGAAACGAAACTGAACAGATAGACTGGGTAAACCCAGGCTGACTTGTACACAGCTTGGTGGCCGGCCACACGCACCATTTCGATGGTGTCAGACCACCACAGAAAGCTCCACAGGAAAATCTCCGCCCGAGTGTCCCGCTGGGACATGGCTCTCAGGACTCCGGACTGGAAGGAGGGCTCCTCGGGTCGGGCCTGCGCAGGGACCGGGCTCCGCGTTGTGGCTGCTGATGTCGTGGTCCTTGGGGCTGGCTGGGGAGGTGCAGAGTTTCCTTCATTTTGCCTCTCTTGATCCGTCACAGTTTTTATGCGTTGCAAAGTGGTGGCGTGGACATGCATATCTTCATTACCTGCAACATGTTTATATTACTTACTAGAGGCCCAGTGCATGAAATTTATGCACAGAGACAAGGGTGGTGAGGGGGGTAGTCACTCAGCCTGGCCTGCTCTCTCTCCAATCTGTGACCCCTCGAGGGATGTCCGGCTGTGGGTTCAGAGAGGGATCAGGCCTAAACTGGCAGCCGGACATCCCTCTCCCAATCTGGGACTGGGGCTCACCTGCCTGCCTGACTGATCACCGCTAACCCCTCTGCCTGCCCCGCTGCCAGCCTGATCACCCCTACCTTGCCCCCCTGCTGGCCTCATCAATTCTAACTTGCTCCCCTGCCAGCCTGATCAACCCTAGCCGCCTCTGCCTTGCCCCCTCAGCCTAAGCTGCAATCTGGCCTCCCTCTGCAGGAAGTGACCTGGCAGATCGAGGGAAGGTGCCATCCCCATTACCCCACTGCTGCTGCCACCACCACTCTGAGCCTGGGTTCGGCCCTTGCAGTGGCTTTGTCTGAAGGACATCCAGATGGTCATCCAGAAGACGTCCACTCTAATTAGCATATTACCCTTTTATTAGTATAGATTTTAAATTTTATATAACTTGAAGCATTTTTATTTTTAAAATAAAATAAATTTGAAAGTATTCTCTTATTTGAGGTCTGTTTTACACATCGAATTTCAAGATAGCAATGGGTCCCCTAATGAAAAAATAAACAAAATCCATGTCTTTGGATCCTGGCTGTGGATCCTAAGTCATGTTTACCATTTCACAGTAAGAGCCATTATTGATTACTAAGCTATGCATTTTCACATATTCTCTCATTAAATCCTCAGAGAAATTGAGAGATAGAGAGCACTATCCCATTTTATAAACATGGAAGGGGGCGAGGAGGAAGAGGTAGAATAACACCTAAATTCAATTACACAGTTAGTAATGAATGAGCAGAGCTAGAATCCACAGCCAGACTTGTCTGACCTCAATTTACAAATTCTTAACTTTATGGCTGCTAGTACCTACCTAGAGGCAACATATCATGTGCTAATTATAAGCACACAGATATCATAAAAGCAGGTGGATCTAGCTAAATGGTGAAATCAAAGTACAATGGTCCAATCTTGTCATTTTGTGAGGCCCACAGAATTCTCTACAACCCAGATCCTCAGGTTTGGAGTTAGGTGCTATTTAACCATGAGAAAGTCTTAGGGATGGGTGACATTCTGAATCCAAGATTTTTAAACCTATATTCTCTGTGCTGTACTTTACATCCCCATTAATATTTTGAAACTAATACAAAATAATATTTAATCCAAACTGTAATTACAAAATAAACCTTTTAAAAAATATTTTAAACCTGTTTTTCCCCAAAGGTTTTGAACATTGGTTAGACTAAAAGCATCTTATTTGTGGCCACAGACTATGCCTGGTCAACACACCAGTCATCTAAATGAGTAGGGCATTTTCCCATCAACATTACATTGTGTGTGTGTGTGTGTGTGTGTGTGTGTGTGTGTGTGTGTGTGTGTATGTGTGTATTCACACTCTGTTCACATGGGTGTTGAGGTTGGGGGATTAGGAAGAGATCCTCAAATCTCAAGACCTACTAACAATGTTGATGGTATGGTTTTTATACATGACAAAGGTATAGCACGTTGTTTTATAAACATTTATCCACTTAAGCATGTTTTTGTTGCTAAGAATTTATCAGACCTGACCAAAGTTTACTCTGAATATGATGAGCTTTCATATTACTTGATAAGATAAAATTTAAAGGGAGTCATTAGATTGAATATCTATAAAAGTTAAAGAAACAGAATCAATAGAAACTTGTTGAAATATATTGAGCTAAAGTAAAAACATTTTACATTACTGTGATTAAAGATTAATAAAATGTTTGATTACTGTAAATAGATATTGTTTAAATGACAAATAAATCTGTTTTCTTTTTAGACTATTAGCTATTTAAAATTTTTAACTGTGAGTTGAGTATATTTATGGACCAAAAAGATAATCTAAATTATTGATGAAATATTACCTTCTTCTGATATGAATCATTCATAAATAAATAGCTAAATCCATGACCCTTAGAAACTTCTTTACCAAACTTCAATGTCACCAAAGCATGAATGAGTATCACTTTAATAAATAATACTCAAATAAGAGATAGAATTATATACTAACTAGAGGCCTGGTGCACAAATTTTGTGCATTTGGGGGGAAGAGTCCCCCAGCCTGGCCTGTGCCCTCTTGCAGTCAGGGACCCTTTGGGGGATTTCCGCCTGCTGCCTTAGGCCCAATCCCCAGGCCTAAGCCGGCAGTCAGACATCCCTCTCGCAGTCCATGTCTCTCGTAGTCCAGGACCCCAAACTCCTTACCGCCCGTCTGTAGTGGAGGTGGGAGAGGCTCCTGCCACCACTGCTGCACTCACCAGTTGTGGGCAGCGATCCTCCTGTGGGAGCGCACTGACCACCAGGGGGCAGCTTCTGCATTGAGCGTCTGCCCCCAGGTGGTCAGTGCACATCAGAGCTACTGATTGTTCTGCCATTTGGTCAATTTGTATATTAGGGTTTTATTATATAGTATTATTGTTATTGTTTTAATGTTCATAAAATCATCCCTTTTTAAATGCAGATACCCAATGGAATAAAGTTCTCATTTTACAAAAAAAAAATATCAATATAAAAAATGTTTCTTAGGGTATGTCATGTCCTAGAGAAATCTGCTTCACCTCTCTTAGAAGATAAAGCTGTTTGAGGAAAATCCAAATTTTCAACATTTAGAACACTGTGTATAATTTGGGCTTTGGAAGATGATTGCCAGTTCAGCATTGTTTCAACACCAGGAAGTGGCAATCTAAGAAGTGACACATTAACACTTTTAAACAGTCAAGTAAGAATCTTAATATCTATTGGATGTACAATGAATTCTTAGCCGGAGTTAATTTTTAATGAAGAGCTAAAGCCTCAATCCATGTATATTTGGTGAAATCTGAGCCTGCAGCTTCCTATCTCTCCACAGCTCAATAGAGGCCAGTTTAGGTTTGAGAATACAGGGACTCTGTTGTCCTCTTTCCAAGTGAGAAACACTAGATTTATTAGCTGGAAAGCTTTCCTGGCTATGATAAAGTTAAACAAATCAAGAAATCACTTGGTTGTTAGCATAGACAAGCAAATTTATCCCCAGGCAATGTAAACTTCCATGTATTTAATACTATTCCCCTCAGCTCCATGATTAGTTTCCCTCTGAATTACTTTTTTTTTTTTTAATTTCCACTTACAGCTGGAATTCGTTGTGTTATTGTTGTTAACTGTTTGTGAGTTTGGGTAAAGCAATGTTGCTTTGTGCAAAATCCACAGAAGAGATGAGCAAGAAGAAAGAGATACACTCGTTCCCTCAGAGGTTCACATTGCCCAATAAAAACTAAAAATAGCAGCCATTCTGTGTAGTTCCCCACATCAGATGCCAGCTGCCAAAACAACTTTTTGCCTTCACTGCGCAAGCTACATAATTAAGGAAATTTAATTTTGAAACAATAGATAAATGTTTAAGTAAGAAACGCATACCTATTTTACTCTATTATTTCTTTAGAATGATGTATTTTTCTCTAACTTGTTTCCCAGAAGTTTTAGATGGCTTACAGGGAAAACACAAGCACAACATATCCAAGTAACTAGTGAGAAATTTTCTAGAGTGAGTATGTATTCTTTTTGTAAAAATAGGAGCCCTAGCTAGTTTTGCTCAGTGGTTAGAGCATCAGCCTGCAGAATGAAGGGTTTCAGGTTAAATTCTATTCAAGGGCACATGCCTCGGTTGCAGGCTTGATCCCTGGCTCCATTTGGGGCATGTGCAGAAGTGCAGGAAGCAACCAATCATGTGACTCACTCACATGGCTGTTTCTCTCTCAGTCTCTCCTCCTGCCTTCCACTCTCTAAAAACCAATGGGAAAAAAATTATTGGTTGAGGATTAACATACACACACATACACACACACACACACACACACACACACATACACACACACACACACACAGGAATAAAAGTTATTTAAATAAAAAGAGAAGAATCACAAGGAAAAGTGCCTAAAATCAAGACAGAAATGAAGCTGATACTAAAAAGGCTGGCAGGGGTGATCAGGCTGGCAGGCAGAAGCTGTTAGGGTCAATCAGGGAGGCAGGCAGGTGAGCAGTTTGGAGCCAGCAGTCCTAGATTGTGAGAAGGATGTCCAACTGCCTGCTTAGGTCCAACCCTACTGGGAATAAGGCCTAAATGGGCAATCGGACATCCCTTGAGGGGTCCCAGATTGGAGAGGGTGCAGGCTGGGCTGAGGGACATCCTCCAACCCCCATGCACAAATTTCATGCACTGGGTCTCTAGTCTTATATAATAAAAGCCTAATATGCTAAGTGTCTGACCATTCGACCATTCAACCAGTCTCTATGATGCACACTGACCACCAGGAAGCAGATGCTCCAACTGGTAGGTTAGCTTACTGCTGGGGTCTGGCCGATTGGGACTGGGGATGACAGGCCAGACACATCCTGGGGCCATCCCACAGTCCCTCCCCAGCTGGCAGGCCCTGGTCAGCCCTGTTCGGGGCTGGACAAGATGGGTCCAATCGGGACTAGGTGAGACAGTCCAGACACACCCTGGAATCCTCCCATAGTCCTTCCCCTAATTATGCACCTATGGGGTCCCTCAGCCTGGCCTGTGCCCTCTCACAATCCAGGACCCCTCAAGGGATGTCAGAGAGCTGGTTTTGTCCCAATCCCCGCAGTACAGACTGCACTGGACCTCTAGTAAATAATCCTACATAATAAAACCTTAATATGCAAATCAACTGAATGGCAGAACGACTGGTCGCTATGGTGTACAGTGACCACCAGGGGGCATACATTCAATGCAGGAGCTGTCCCTGGTAGTCAGTGCACTCCCATGGGAGTGCTGCTCAGCCAGGTGCCGGGCGGTGGCGGGAGCCTCTCCTGCCCCTGAGGCAGTGCTAAGGAGCAGTGCGGCCGGCTTTCGGCTGGCGAACTCAGCAGCGATGATGAGAGCCTCTCCCCACTCCAAGGCAGCACTAAGGACCCCTCAGGGGATGTCTGCCTGTGGGCTTAGGCCCACTCCCTCAGGCCCCGGCAGGCGGACATCCCCCGAGGGGTCCCAGACTGCAAGAGGGCGCAAACCAGGCTGAGGGACCTCCACCCCAGTGCACAAATGTCGTGTACTGGGTCTCCAGTAAATAATAATAATGATGAATTCAACCCATCATTCGTCCTGGAAGAGCCCATGAGCATACTTAGAGTTATGGCAACTTTAAGGAAGGCATTACATTGTTATCCAGTAAATTCACAAGCCCTAAAACCCACTTTCAGTTCCCTGTCAAGCACTTCATCAACCTGACAATAAATAAACATATCATTTCTGGATTCTAGGCAATGTGAAATTGTAGACTCATCTAACCAGGGACAAGAATTGCTAAAAACTGATAATGCTGTAGATTTTTGAATATTCCATTTTTGAAGATTGAGAAAATTTTCTAATCTAGAATGTTTGATCTTCAGTTTTTCATGTGGGATATTCTGATGTTCTCCTTAGTTGATATGTGTTTAGACTAGAGCATGTGATTTGATTTACAATATATAAATAAAATATCTTTATATATTCATATTAATATATTACAATAGATACCATGATTCATAATTGTGTTAATTATGCTAGTTGAGATAATAATCATTAATATGAAACATAATATGTATTTATATATATAGTATAATATTGAGTATATTCAGATGAAACATAAACAGTAGGTCAAATGTTAAAAAGCATATATTTCCAAATATAAATAACTCTAGACTTTGAAATGGTTTGCAATGCCTCTGCTAGTTAAGTGCTTAGATCAGGCATGTCAAACTCACAGCCCGAGGGCCGCATGCAGCCCACAATGAATATTTTTATGGCCTAACCAATATAACGGTATGTTAGAAATGTTTTAATAAAAATTCCGTAACTTAATTTTTACAATATTCTGCTATATATAATTATTAATAACGAGCTACAATGTTCGCTAATGACTGGTTACTATAACCGCGTTGCGTTCATTTCCCTTGCCTGTCTTATGTGCAGGCAGACCATTTCTCTCCACTAATACTAGCAGCGACTATGTTAGCAGCTGATTGCTATGTCATTAGCCTTGGACTGACTAGTTTGGTGTGCACAACAGGAAATACTTCACTTTTGGAGAATAAGAAAAATAGGTTTATTTGCATTACACTTATTAATTTGTGCAGTTATTCAGTGTGTAGTAAGTTAATGTTCAAGAAAAAGTATTAATTTTTATTAAAATGTTCTATTATTTTATTAATGATTACACATTTATTTCAGCCCTTTGAGTGTCTCTATCGAAATAAACCTACGTTTCTATAAAATTGAAGCTTTTGTTTTACTGCAACCCACATAACAGAGTGCCTGGTATGGGACAGATTCTTTATGAAGATTTGCTGGATAAAAAGATGGGGCAATGCCTGCTCTGCAGTGTATTGGCAGGAGGGAGCCATGGGCATTCCAGGGGGTTGGGAATCCACACTAAAGCAAGTAAGCTAAAGCATAAGAACCAGTTGTAGGTGTATAAAATGTCTAACCACTATGCTCAGGAAGGAAGGAAGGAAGGAAGGAAGGAAGGAAGGAAGGAAGGAAGGAAGGAAGGAAGGAAGGAAGTTAGTGCTTAGATCAGGCATGTCAAACTCACAGTCCGAGGGCCGCATGAAGCCCACAATTAATATTTTTATGGCCTAACCAATATAACGGTATGTTAGAAATGTTTTAATAAAAATTCCGTAACTTAATTTTTATAATATTCTGCTATATATAATTATTAATAACGAGCTACAATGTTCGCTAATGACTGATTACTATAACCGTGTTGCGTTCATTTCCCTTACCTGTCGGAAGGAAGGAAGGAAGGAAGGAAGGAAGGAAGGAAGGAAGGAAGGAAGGGAAGAAGGAAGGAAGAAGGGAGGGAGGGAGGGAGGGAGGGAGGGAGGGAGGGAGGGAGGGAGGGACAATCTTCCCTCTAGGAATGCTGAACTCACAGAAACAGAGTAGAGTGGTGGTTACTAAGGACTGGGGGTGGGAGAAATGGGGAGATGTTGATTAAAGGGTACAAACTTCCAGTTATAACCTGAATAAGTTTTGAATACCTAAGGTACAACATGGTGACTATAGTTAACAAAACTTGAAACTTACGAAGAGAGTAGATCTGAAATGTTCTCACCACACAAAAAAAGAAATGGTGATTATGTGAGGTACTGGAGATGCTAACTGACCCTGCTGTGGTGATTATTTGACAATATTGAAGTGTCGCACATCATCACATTGTCATTATAACATTACCCTTATACAATGTTATATTTCAGTGAATCTGAAAAGATAATAAAGCATAAAACCAGGCCAAATAACAATAGCCATGCCCCACCCTTAGCCCCAAGCCAACAGGAAGAAGGAGTTTCCGCCTCTGGCCTGGGCCCTTTAAAGAAGCCAGCTGGTTTTGTGAAGTGGTTGGAGCATCAGCCTGTGGACTGAAGGGTTCTGGGTTCGATTCTGGTCAAGGGCACATGCCTGGGTTGCAGGCTTGATCCCCAGTGTGGGGATCATTGATGTTTCTCTCTGTCTCCCTCTGCCTTCCTCTCTGAAAATCAATAAACATTTATTTTTTTTAAAATAAAATAAAGAAGCCTGTAGGTCCGATTCGGTTAACCAGCCCTGGAGGATGTGAGGAGTCCTAGCAGGGCAGCCTGGGACCCGCGTCGCTCAGATGTAACATGGCTTTGGGCCCAGGAGAGCACGCCTGCCTGTTGCGGCGCTCGCACAGCCCAGCAGGACTTGGGCTGACATCACTGGGAGATGACACTCCTAGCAGCAGCCCTGGTTCAAGGCATTGCAAAGGCTTCCCAGACACTGGCAGCCTCAGGAGTCAGCAACCAGGGGACAAAGGTGCGGGAAAGTGTGATTATGAGGAGACAGCACTTAAGACTTCGTCGGAAGCAGCCTTTGAAAACCCCATCTCACCCCGAGGTAGGGGGTTTGAGGTCCTAAAATAGCACGTGGTAGCACAGTCTGAGCAAACTGCTGCTCCTCTGCATGACCCCACTGTTAATACATGCAGCGCGGAGACAAAAAGACTAAGCGTGTGCACACTGCGCCGGCCATCCGTTCAGCAACCGGTTTCACTCGCTTCCATCCTAGACAAGAAAATCTAGATTCTGAACCTTAAAGACCTATGCTTCCAAGCTCAAACTGGGGCAGTGAACTTTTCTGGGTTAATAATGATATAAAGCACACAGCTTGGTGTTATAAAGTACACGTTCTACATTCACGTTTCCGTTTCTATCAGTCTCCCTTGAATATTTATTTTGCAACTCTCAAGAATCTGACACTGTATACTACAATTGCTCGTTTTTTTTCCCAAACGCCAAATTGTTAAAATCATGTAAAGCTGCCCCAATCTGAGGAAGCCCTGGCTCCTGATTTGAGAACGATGTTCTGTGTCTTTTGGGATCATTGCAATACAGTCTCCGGCCCGATCCACACTGACCTATCCTGCCAGCTGTATTTCACTGACATGTGTGAATCAGAAACTCTTCCTTTTATCACTCCATTCTGAGAAGGGGTAAAACCTTAAAACTGACACAGGTCCCTGAAACGTCTCTCTTCTGAATAGCTAGGGAAGGGTATGAGAGGAAACAGCCCCCTCCCTGGCATGGCCCTGAACACAGTGTTCCTCACACATGCTCCCTGGACACATTGCAAAACACGTTATTGAAACCCAGCTCACACATTGAGCTCATATTGCATAATAAGCTTTTTCTTAAAAAGAAGCAAAGGGGAACTCAAAATGCTATTCATTTTCTCCAGAGAAAATCAACATCCTTTTTTCTTTTTCTTTTCCTTTACCTCCTGTGGAATCTCTCACACTCTATTTTGAGGTATGATGAGTTCCATTTCAAGGAAATCTGGAAAGCAGGTTCCTTTAAAAATCTAGGTGTGTTCTCTCAGCTTTTAACTGGCTATTCGTCTCGGTTCCTCCGACTTCCTATAATCAAGGGCTCTCACTCAGGGTGGACATCAGAATTGCTTGTGGAGCTTTTATTTTTTTTTAAAAATTTTCTTTATTGATTAAGGTATTACATATGTGTCCTTACCCCCCCCCCCCTTTGCCCCTCCACCCCCTGACTCATGCCTTCAACCCCCATTGGTTAAGCTTATATGCAATCATACAAGTCCTTTTGTTGATCTCTCCCCCTTACCCTCACCCTCCCCTGCCTTCCCGTCTGAGGTTTGACAGTCTGACCGATGCTTCTCTGTCTCTGGATCTGTTCTTGTTCATCAGTTTATGTTGTTCATTATATTCCACAGATGAGCGAGATCATGTGATATTTATATTTCTCTGACTGGCTTATTTCGCTTAGAATAATGCTCTCCAGTTCCATCTATCCTGTTGCAAATAGTAAGAATTCCTTCTTTTTTATGGCAGCATAGTATTCCATTGTGTAGATGTACACTTGTGGAACTTTTAAAAAGTTACAGATGCCAGGCCTTGAAACCTTACACATTCTTTGAGCTAGAAATTGCTCATCTAGGCATGTCAATCATCTATGCTGAGGTCCAACAGCTGTCCCCTGATGTGCTGTTGATCAGTAGGCGGAGCTCTGCCAATGTATTTCGAAAAGAATCCTCTGGCCCTAGCCAGTTTGGCTCAGTGGATAGAGCGTTGGCCTATGGACTGAAGGGTCCCAAGTCCAATTCTGGTCAAGGGTACATGCCCAGATTCCTGGCTCGATCCCTAGTAGGGGGCATGCAGGAAGTAGCTGATTAATGGTTCTCTGTCATCATTGATGTTTCTAGCTCTCTCTCCCTTTCCCTTCCTCTCTGAAATCAATAAAAAATATAAAACTTTTTTTTAAAATAGAACAGACCTCTCTGGTGATTCTAGTGGATACCTTGTGGGTAAGAGCCTCTTGCATATAATTTAACAGGTGATGGGTGATTCACTGGAAATAGCTTAGACATTCAATAAAAATCATCATTGCCATTCAAGAAATTATGTTTGGGTAAATTAATGACAAGATAAAATAACTCAGAAATAGATCTTTTTCTTTCTCCCATTTCTGCTCTAAAAACTCCCAACTCGGATCAGTCCTATAGTAAATGCCTAAATTTCTGAGTATCATTGAAGAAAAATCACATAATCTTGATTGGACCTAGGACAAAATCCTGCCTTCCACCCTCCTCTGTACCCTAATCAGTGTTCATCTATGCATCTCACTGTCCCTGACCCACTCTGTTTCCCTTCCCACAACAGTTACTCCAAACCTTGCCCATCCTACTGCAGATTCTCTCCTGTTCATGCATCATTATTGTTTTCAGCAGATAACCTGTCTTCTATTTCACAAAGATATTGGGGGATTATCAGGTGTAAATTGCCCCTTTTTCTACCTACTCATCCACTCCAATCACACTGCACAAGTATGAATCACCTAGTGCCTGGTTCTCACACACTTCCCCAAATCATGATTTAATTATCTGGGTGCCATATAGAAAGAAACCAAACTTAAAGCCCTTTAGGTGATCATAATCTGCAGCCCAAAGTGAGAACAACTGCTCTCTTTAAAAAAAAAATGTTTATTGATTTTAATGAGGAAGAGAGAGGCAAAGAGAGATAGAAATATCAATGATGAGAGAGAACCATCCAATCACCTGCCTCCTCACAACTCCTACTGGGGACTGAGACTGCAAACTGGGCATGTGTCCTGACCAGGAATGGAATCATGACCTCCTGATTTATGACATTCAACTACTGGGCAGATCTTAATGTGAGATATGGCAGAACTCAATGAGGTTTTCTTTTTTAAAATCTACATATGTCCAAGCCCCATCACCAGAGATTCTAAATCAGTTCATCTGTTGTGACTATGATTGGTGTTGACATATATTTGTTGTTGTTAATCCTCACTCAAGGATATATTTTTAGAGAGAAAAGGGAAAGGAAAAGGGAAAGATTGATTGGCTGCCTGAAACCAAGGCACATGGTTGCGTACTTGACCAGAATCAAACCTGGGACCCTTCAGTCCATGGGCCAACACTCTACCCACTGAACCAAACTGGCTAGGCTGGCATTAATATTTTTAAAGCACTCTATTAAGTGCGTTTTATATGGTAGAAATTATCAGGAGAAATGGACAGAAATGCAATAACGACAAGGATCTAAAAGCTTTTCCAGATCAAATAAATAAATATACTGATGATCATATCCCATTTATTAGTTGTCTGTAAATTAATGAGTTCCTACCCTACAGAGAATCCAACCTCTTCATTAAATATTTAAATATAAAATACTTTTGAGAAACAACTATCCTTCTTAAACTATTTCAAAAAATTCAAAAGGAAGGAAGGTTCTCAAACTCATTTTACAAGACCAGCATTTTTCCAAAACCAAATAAAGATACTACAAAGAAAGAAAATTATAGGACAATATCCCTAATGAACATAGACGCTAAGATCTTCAACATAATATTAGCAAACTAGATCCATCGATACATTAAAAAGATCATACACCATGACCTAGTGGGATTTATTCTGGGGTACAAGGTTAGTACAATATCCACAAATCAATAAATGTGACACAAAATAGAAACAAAAGAAAGGATAAAAACCACATGATCATATCAACAGATGTAGAAAAAGGACTTTATAAAATCCAGCACCCATTTATTATTTAAAAAAAAACTCTCAGCAAAGTAAGAATAGAGTGAACATACCTCAACATAATGAAGGCTTTATATGATAAACCCACAGCCAACATTGTACTCAACAGGAAAAAACTACAAGTATTTCCCTTAATATCAGGAGCAAGACAGAGATGTCCACTTTCACCACTTTTCTCAATATAGTACTGGAAATTCTAGCCACAGTTTATTAGTCAAAAAAAAAAAGATGTAAAAGATGTCCTTATTTGCATTTGACAAGAGGCTGTATGTAGAGAACACTAATGATTCCACCAATAAGCCACTAGAACTGGTCAATAAATTCAGTGAAGTAGAAGGATAAAAAATAAATATCCAGAAATGAGTTGCATTTTTACACACCAATAGTGAACCACCAAAAAGGGCAAGTAAGAAAACAATCCTATTCACAATTGCATCAAAAAAATGAATAAAATGCCTAGGAATAAATTTAACCAAGGATGTAAAAAGATCTGTATTCAGAAAATTGCTAGACACTGAAGAAAGAAACTGAAGAAGATACAAATAAATGAAAGTATAGACTGCATTCATGGATAGGAATAATTAACATCATTAAAATGTCCATATTGCCTGGCCAGAGTGGCTCAGTGGCTGAGCATCATCCTGTGCATGAAAAGGTTGCTGGTTCAACTCCCAGTCAGGTCACGTACCTGGGTTGAGGGTTTGATCCCAGCTGGGGAGTATGCAAAAGGCAACCAATTGAGTCTCTCTCTCTCTCTCTCTCTCTCTCTCTCTCTCTCTCTCTCTCTCTCTCTCTCTCTCTCTTCTCTCTCTCTTTCTCTCTTCCCTCTCTCTAAGCATGTCGTTGAGTGAGGATTATGAAATGTCCCTACTACCAAAGCAATCTGTAGATTCAACAATTCCTGTCAATATAGGAATGGTGTATTTCACAGAACTAGAACAAGTATCCCAAAAATTTATATGAAACTACAAAAGATCCTGAATAGCAACAGCAATCTTGAAAAGGAAGGACAAAACTGGAGGAATCAAACTACCTGATATCAGATTATACTAAAAGGCCACAGTAGTCAAAACAGCATGGTATTGGCAAAAAAAAACAGACATAGATCAATGGAACAGAATAGAAAACCCAGAAGTAAACCCATGCCTTTATGGTCAATTAATATTTGACAAAAGAGGCAAAATCATACAATGGGATAAATATAGTCTATAGGTGTTGAAAAAAATGGACAGATACATGTAAAAAAATGAAACTAGACCACCTTCTCACACTCCACACAAGAATAAACTCAAAACGGATTAAAGACTTAATGTTAGACTAGAAACCATAAAACTCCTAGAAGAAAGCATAGGCAGTAAAATCTGGGACATTTCTCATAGTAATATTTTTTCTAATATATCTCCTCAGGCAAGGGAAACAAAAGAAACAATAAACAAAGGGAACTACATCAAACTAAATTTTTTTTCACAGCAAAGGAAACCATCAACAAAATGAAAAGACAACCCACTGAAAGGGAGAACATATTCACCAATGATACATCTGATGAGGGATTAATATCTAAAATTTATTTTAAAAAAAACATAAAACAACACCAAAAACAAACAATATAATTTAAAAATGAGCAAAAAACCTGAAAAGACACTTTTTCAAAGATGATACACAAATGGCTAATGGCCATATGAAAAGATACTCAATGTCATTAATCATCAGAGAAATGCCAATTAAAACTACCATCTCACACCTGTCAGAATGGCTATCATCAACAAATCAACAAACAAGTGCTGGCGAGGATGTGGAGAAAAGGGAACCCTTGTGCACTGTTGGTGGGAATGCAGACTGGTACAGCCTCTATGGAAGACAGTTGGAAGTTTCCTCAAAAATTAAAAGTGGAACTGCCTTATGACCCCAGTGATGCCAAATCCGGAAATATAGCCAAAAAGGAAATATGCACCTTATATTCATTGCAGTGTTATTTACAATAGTCAAGATTTGAAAAAGCCCAAGTGCCCATCAGTAGATGAGTGGATAAAAAAAGCTGTGGTACATTTACTCAATGGAATACTACTCAGCCATAAAAAGAAGGCAATCTTACCCTTTTGACAGCATGGATGGACCTGGAACGCATTATGCTAAGCAAAATACTAGTAAGCCACTCAATGAAAGACAAGTGCCAAAGATTTCATTCATATGTAGAATGTAGTGAACAAAATTAACTAACAAAATAGAAACAGACTCACAGGTAGAGAACAGACTGACAGCTGTCAGAGGAGAGGGGAATTGGAGGGCTAGTTGAAAAAGGTGAAGGAATTAAGCAAAAAAAAAAAAAAAAACAAACCCTCATAGACACAGACGGACAATACTGTGGTGGTTCCCAGAGGAAAATTGAGGTGGAGGGAAATAGAAGAGGGTAAAAGGAGGATAAATGGTGATGGAAGGAAACTTGACTTTAATAGGTGAACACAGAATACTCTATATAGATGTATTATGGAATTATCCCCTAAAACTATATACTTTTATTAAACAATGTCACCCCCAATAAATTCAATTAAAAACTAAAAAAATATTTTAATAAAATAATTGGTAAATATTTATATCACCTTGAAGTGAAAAAAAAATTAAGCATAGCACGAAAGACAGAGTCCATAAAGGAAATATTAATAGACTGGACTGTATCAAAATTAAACCTTTCCTATAACAAAAACACATAAAGGAATTAATGACATATGATAAGTTAGGACAAACAAAGCTTAAAATTTTTACTACTTAAACACATAAAGGAATTAATAATATATGATAAGTTAGGACAAACAAAGCTTAAAATTCATACTACTTACAGGACTCAGGAATCCGTACTCAAAAAAAAAAGAAGAAAAAAAAAAGAATGGATGTGTCAAAAGAAAAACAAATCAATGATATAAATATATGATTTTTTAAAAACACAAATAGTCAATAAATCTATGAGAAATATGCAACACAAGTACTACTTTAAGCAAATTATGAAAACATTAAGACACTATTTTGCCTATGAAATTAGCAAAGATGAAAAGGAATAAATCATCCAATGTTACAAGGCTGAGGAGAAACAGGTGTTTTCTGACACTGCTGTTTAGAGGGTACAGTAGGGCATTCTTTAGAGGGAGCCATTGAATGACTGACACAAAAAAAACCTTAAAACCTTGCATATACTTTAAGCCAAAAATTGTACATCTAGGCATTTTGCCAAATAGATAAGCATTATGTTTTGAGGTCCTGCCGTACTTGGCCCAAGTCTCTGGGTATTAAAGAAACTGCACAGAAGGAACTGGACTAGTGCCACAGGGAGCAGATTTATTTGAAAACCTTACACTGCCAACACCATGTCTGGCACCTCTTACTGATGTGATAGTGGAAACCAACTCCTCTGAGAAGCTCTGATGTTTTCTACTCAAATAGCCTGTTGATCTCACCTCTAGCAAGTCACTTCTGACAGTGCAGATATTCCTTATGCAGCCAAACTATCTTGCCACCCTGTTTGTACAATCCCTCACGACCTCCTGTGTATTTATGTGCCTGCATGTGCAGCCAGTCCATAATAGTCCCTTTCTTCTGAAAAGCATTGTTGCCAAGGAGTGCGGGCATGTGCAGATGCTCAGGGTCTTCTGAGGACACTGCAGTCATCATCCTGATATCACTCAGCTGTCATCCAGAGACATAACTGCTGCGAACATAACTCTCTCTGTCCCCAGCCTCTGCTTGGCTAGTCACCTTGCAGAGTGGCTCCTCACTCCCAAACACAGCACAGGGTCCCCCTACACACAGACTCCCTGACTATCCACATACCAACTGTATTACTATTTAATAAGTCATGGTTCATTAATATAATGGAATATTATTCACCCAATAAAAATGACACAGCAGAAAAAGGTGTAATAATAAGAATGATACCCACAACATATTCTTAAGGAACAAAGGAAGTTACAAAATAGATTTTCTTAACCGAAGAATGCCTATCAAGATGCTATTCCTTATAAATCTCTAGTGTGTAAGACTATGGTTAATTTCCATTTTCTTCTTTTTTGACATTTTAAATGAATTCGTATTATTTTGGAAAAACATAAAATGTTAGAAATAAGACAAATCAAAATGGAATGTTAAAAAAGGCTATCTAGGTTTTGTATGTGTTGGGCTACAAACCTGTGTGTGAATACCCTACGGGCGTGGGCCTGCTCTACCTGTAAAGCTATTGTGTGTCGTGTTGTGTTGCATTGTATTGTATTTTTGTTGTATTGTATCCCAGAGCAGCAGCAGCCACAAGACTTTGGATGTGGGCACACTTTATCCCTAGGGGGTAGAGTGTCATGATTCCCAGAGAGCCAGCTACTAGAGAGAGAAAGAATTGGCCCCCCCAAGTTATAGTACCACACTAGAAATAGATACAGCCTCCGACTCTAAATGAAGGCCTAGATTAATGGCTTTCAATCATTAGCAGAAGATCCACTCTTCAAATGAAATCTTACATAAAACACTAACTTCTGAAAAAATACTGTTGATCTGGTTCCAGTAGGACTTGGGACATCCAGAAGTGTTCAAAGTAACTCTTGAAGGAGCTTTATTTCCAAACTGACCACTTGGAAACAAACAGTAGTTAGTGATAAGAAGGCAACTTCCATTTCAGCAAGGTTTGTCAATTCAGGGTGTGAAATTCAACTGAAGTTATTTTTATTAGTAAAACATATACAACTAGAGAACTAAGATGGCGGGAAAGGTAAAACACCTATCTTGCCGTCATAATCAGCAATTTTAATATTACAACTTAACGAAAGAACAAACACCTTCCAGAATCACCAGAAAGCTCGCCGAGTGAAAATTCCACAAATAAAAGTGAAAATAAGACACTGTGACTCGGAGGAGCGGTGGTAAACAGCGTTGAAAGATTCACGCAGAGAGAGGTTTGGAGCGCGCACCGCGGAGAGGGCGGGCGGCTGAAAACCGGCCAGTTTTCTCCAATGGGGAGACAAAGATGTCACACTGGACTGATTCTCCAGCTCTGGGCGAAGTCCAGAGAACCCACTATCATACGGGGTGAAAATTGGACAGTGGGAGGGCACGCCGAAGCTCGGGTGCTGCCAGGTCTGCCGGCTTGTGGAGAAGGCAGCTTGCACGCGAACAGCTCAGCTGCATGACGGCACAGAGAGCGCTCTGCACTTGTCTCTCATTCAGAAAACCATCAGACTGCTTTGTTTTACGACCCTGGGTGAGACATTGCGCATGCAGTCTCATTTTGGGAGAGTCTGAATTCCCTGGCAGCCAGTGGAGCTCCACAGCGGCTCTCTCTCAGAGGTGCTGGCTGCCATTGCCCCCGACACAGAGTCCCTGGGGCCGCATAGGGCGGAGCTAACGCTGTCTGCTTGGCGCGGAGACTCCGCCCATCCAACCTGAGCACAGCTGAGCTTCACAGACAATTGGCCTGGAGGTCAACCCTCCAAGTGCTAACAACGATTAACTGAGCTTAACTTCAGCAAAACTGTGCAGTCCATATCCACCTCAGGTAACCGGGGAGACTGAGCCACTGTCCCTAGTAGGAAGTCTACCACACAAAGCTAATTGACCAACTCAGGGAAGCAGCCACCATGCAGCGACATGGAAAGAAATCAGATGTGAAAGAAATGGAGGAAAAAAAACGACTGGACATGGAATTCAAAAGCACGGTTATAGGGTTTTTCAAGAGGCTCCAACAAAAGATCGAGGCCTATAAGGAAATAAGCAAGACCACAAAGGAAATGAATGAGTCCTACAAGAAATGAACAAGACCCTCAAGGATATAAACGAGACCTGCAAGGAAATGATCAAGACCAATGTGGAAATGAATGAGTCCTACAAGGAAATGAAAGAGACCCTCAAGGATATAAAGGAGACTCTCAAGGATATGAAAAAGGACCAACCAGAAAGTAAGCATTCACTGACTGAAACAAAAAATATTATACAAAGACCTAAAAGTGCTCTGGAGCACCCCAAGAACCAAGTTCAAGATTTGAAATACAAAGAGGTAAAATCCACTCAGCTGAAAAAGCAAGAAACCAAAAGAATCCAAAAAATTGAAGATAGTGTAAGGGGCCTCTGGGACAACCTCAAGCATACCAACATCCGAATTATAGGGGTGCCAGAAAAAGAGAGAGACCAAGACAATGAAAACCTATTTGAAGAAATAGTGACTTAGGAGTCCAAGAAGTGCACCAAACCCCAATATATAGGAACCCTAAGAGGACTACACCAAGGCACATCATAATTAAAATGCCAAGAGCAAAAGACAAAGAGAGAATAATAAAAGCAGCAAGAGAGAAACAGTTGGTTACCTATAAGGGAGCACCCATACGATTGTCAGCGGATTTCTCAACAGAAACGATGCAGGCCAGAAGGGAGTGGCAAGAAATATTCAAAGTGATGAACAGCAAGAATCTACAACCAAGATTACTCTATCCAGCAAAGCTATCATTCAGAATTGAAGGTCAGATGAAGTGCTTCGCAGATAAGAAAAAGCTAAAGGAGTTCATCACCACCAAACCAGCATTATATGAAATGCTGAAAGATATTCTTTAAGAAGAGGAAGAAGAAAAAGGTAAAGATGAAAATTATGAACAACAAACACACATCTATCAACAAATGAACATAAAAATCAAGTGAATTGATAGTCTGTTGAACAGGATAGACTGGTGAATATAACAGAGACATGGACATAGAGAGGGAATGGACTGACAATTCTTGGGGAGAAAAGGGTTGTGGGAAGTGCAGCAAGAGACTGGACAAAAATCTTGCAACAATGGGAGAGGACAGTGGGGAGGGGGAGGTGAGGGTAGAGGGTGGGATAGGTACAGGGTGGAGGGGAGCTATAGGGGGATAAAAAGGGGAAACAATGTAATTAATAAACTGAACAATAAAGATAAAAAAAAACATATACAACTAAACCCTTGGATAAGATAAAGCTTTTTTTCATCTGTGGCCCCAAAGTGTTTGAACTATTATACTCTGTTATACCACTGACAACATGGTGCGAAAGCAAGGCTCATGCTATTCAAATGAGTCCTGTAGGTGGGACTAAAGTCCACCCTATCCATGGACTTCTTTATGTGCCTATTTGCATTCACTTGTTTATATAGAAGGCAGGAAAGGAAATCTAAAGGTGAGCCTGATTTAGGGTTCAGACAATATAGGAAAGTTTGATGTAAAGGGAATCTATGAGATCCCATGGGGAAAAAAGAAGCCACAAGATCTAGTGATAGAAGGAGAAATGGTGGTTTCAGGGGGATCGCATGGCTATTACTGGAAATCCTTAAAGCTCAGCCAACCAACCCTAGTCTATAAGTACATTGCGGCTAAAGGCTTATGCTTCCTAGGGAAAATAGCTATTCTAGTCCGCTGATCGGGCCTCTCTAGGAAAGTAGGACTCCGTGGAAGAATATCAGGATCCATCTTGCAGAGGAAAAGTTATCAGTGTGAAGCCTCAGCAGAACATCGGGCAACGTTCCAGAGGCGAGCAGCAGCAGCACTGAGTGTTTAGAGCAGAGAGCCCAGCAGCAGTGGTAGGAAAATAGCACACCAAGTTGTCTGTGCATGAGGAGGATGACTGGAGGACAGCAGGAGCCATGATGTAGTCAAAAGTCTACACAACATTTAAGAGCTCAGGAGACTCACTTTGGGTCTGGTTTTAAAGCAAGAGGAAACAATGGGAGAGAAGAGATGAAGATTCCGGCAATAATAGGTTGGGAATGAACTAGCAAAATTCCTATGATAATGTTACAGTATGCTCATTTGTGCACAGATACTTCTAAAAGGTAGGGACAAAGAAAAAATAATAAAAGCTGGGGACATTCAGTCTATATATTACATTCTTCGTATGTTTTTCACAAGACTGGGGCTTGACATTGTAGTAAGTTCTCATTTCTGTCATTGTTCTGTGACTTTAACCAAAATGACATATAGCAAAAACAATTTTATGACATTGAATGAAGCATTATTAGAGGGCTACGTACATGTATGTCACTGCCATGCCTTAGAGATCTACCTACCAGAAAATATTCCTGTGTAAGACGTGATGGCATAATAATCACTTAATACTGAAACATTTCAACTGGTTATAGGAAGTGAGCCCAAAGGATGTCATGGTCCAGGAAAACTACTTTAAGCATAAGCATATTTCTTACTAAGAATAACTTTTATTTTATTATTAATTGCCTGGTGCACAAAATTCATGCACATTAGAAGGGAATTAATTAGAGGAAATATTTTAATATTACTATTTGCCCTTTCTTTATAATAGAAGTGTCAGAGATGAAAGAAAATTAGTAAAATGTATATCAAAGTCTCCCTCCTGTCAGAGTCTGGAGTGTGCCATGGGACCTAGAGTCAAGTCTCTGCCCACCACCCCGTCAAGCCCCTCTGGGCAGGGGGCACAGCCTGAGGTCCTTTGCCTTGGCCAGGTGCCATGCAGCCTTAGGTCCCTACTGTTCAGTCGTGTTGTTATGGTTTCCCGGCTAATTTGCATATTCCTCTATTATATAGATAGGTGTTTGTTTTTTTTAATCCTCACCTGAAGATATTTTTTTTCATTGACTTTAGAGAGAGAGGAGGGGAGAGAAAGAGAATCATTGATGTGAGAAACATCAACCCATTGCCTACATACCTGACTAGAATCAAACACACAACCTAGGTATATGCCCTGACTGGAACTGAACCTGCAATCCTTTTTGGTGAACAGGGATGATTCTCCAGCCAACTGAGCAAGAATAACTTTTACTTTTTAATTTAGAAAAGGAAAAGCTACATGCTGGTCAGACTTGGAACTGAAATGGCTAGGTTAGGGCAAGATCATCTAAGCATTGGAGATGACCTTAGCCTCATCAGCAGAAGGTCAAAGCTGCTGCAAGCCTGAAGGGAGCCAAACCTGCTTGTCACCCACCCTGCCCTACGTCTCTGACTCTGAAGTACCACATGCAGTGAAACCATCTTTATAGCACACTTGCTTACTTTAAGATTTATGCAGTACAACTTATATGTCAATGAATTTGTATATTAATTTAAGTCCCTAGGATAATCAGAATTTCCTGGACTCAAAATTAATAATCATGGATTCAAAATTCACATAATTTATTTTATTAGTATGCATGTTAAAATAAGTATTAGAGACTATTTGAGTTCAAAGTTTGCATAAAAATTAGATGCATACATAATTAATATTTACAATGGTATTTTGAGTGAACGCTAGTTTTTCTTAAAGTGTGATTTAAATGGTGGAGCTATTAAAACAGATATTAGCCCTCTTAAATTTGGACAGAGAGGAGCTCCAGAAGGAGAAGCAGTTATACAAGATGCCCTGGAGTTTTCTTCCTAAGGCTGACTTTTTCTTTGGAGTGTGCTTATTTCGATTCTCAGTGTCATCGTGACTTCTGACGCAGGCAAATTTCCCCTTTAAAAATCCAACTCATCACTTAAAATATAAAATTCCAATAACTTCTTCCCAAAAATATAAATGTGCATTTTCAAGAGAAATTTCACTAAAAAATAGGAACAGAAAAGTTCACATTCACATGGAAATACAGTCATTAAGTACAGCGCAGGCCCTGGCTGGGTAGCTCAGTTGGTTTGAACTCCGTTCCAATACACCAAAGCTGCAAGTTTGACCTCCAGTCAGGGCACATGCAAGAAGCAACCAATGAATGCATAAGTAAGTGGAATTACAAATTGATCTCTCTCTCTCTCTCTCTCTCTCTCTCTCTCTCTCTCTCTCTCTCTCTCTCTCCCCTACTCTCTTTGTCTCTAAAATCAATAAAAATAAAAAAGTGCAATTTCAAAATACACTTATGTAATTAAGGAGCCTAGAGAAGTAGCAAAAGATTTAACGATTTTCAAGGCTCCTCAGTTAAAAAAAAATACACTTGACAGTGTAACTTTGGAGTACCTTTTCCTCCACAGATGGCCACTGGCTGCCATCTTATCTAATATGTCACATGTGTGTGTTAAACATATTAGTTCATCACTTCTCACCAAAGGACAAAGTACGACATATGAAGCTCAGAGTGCCAGATTTCCTGGTGGCCTCCAACTCAGTTTTGCTTTTTAATTTGAGGATCAAGAGTGGTTGACTGGAAGGGTGGTGGCTCATAACCCACAAAATGAGTCTCTGGTCTTTTCCTTCCTAGATGTAGTAGTCATGCCTATTACTGCAAAGCATTTTTTTATGATTCATTCACTTTACCACAACTAGTCCACCAGGAAGTGATCAGTTAAAACCCACTCATTTAAAATATAAAACCTGCTGAGAGCAGTTTGGCTCAGTGGATAGAGCGTCAGACTGCAGACTGAAGGGTCCCGGATTCGATTCTGGTTGAGGGCATGTACCTTGGCTGCAGGCACATCCCCAGTAGGGGGCGTGCAAGAGGCAGCTGATCGATGTTTCTGACTTTCTATCCCTCTCCCTTCCACTCTGTAAAAAATCAATAAAATATATTTTTTTAAATAAATAAATAAAATATAAAACCTTAGCCATACAATAATTGTAGCATACAAATACTGTGAATTAAACACAGATACTATCACATGAAATTCAATGAAAGTTGAGGGAATTTAGTACTAACCAATATTCAATTCATAAAATATTTTTTAAAAAGGCCAACCATTATTTAGTTTTGACTGATCCCTTTAGAAAAATGTGGCATATATTGGTTTTTGTGTTGTTGTTTTAGTGTGATCTTTAGCTTCTTGACAATCCACTATCAAAAACAATTATATAGGACATAACTGCAATAGTCATATTAATTCCTGTGTCAAAAGTATCTATACTAAACTATATATTCATCTAAACTTAAAGCTTTTGTGTTTTTAAATAATTGGTACTGATTTCTTTCAGAGACAGATGAAGGGAGAAGAAGAGAGAGAGACACATCAATGCAAGAGTTAAACATCATTGGCTGCCTCCTGCACATCCTGCCGGGGTTCGAGCCTGCAACCTGGGCCCGGGCCCTAATCTGGAATCAAACTGGCAACCTTTCAGGGCACGGGGTGATGTCCAACCAACTGAGCCACATGAGCCAGACAAAAAGTTTTAAGAGTTCCTAAAAATAAAAAGCTATAATAATTTACTTAGGTAATTTTCTTGCTAACCATTAAAATTTGCTATTAAATATTTGGTAACTTTGTACATTTATCAGTATTATCAAAATGAAAATTAGAAACAAGAATAATTGTCAAGCTATCAAAGTAGGTTTAAAATAATTATATTTTGATATCTTCATTTGTAATCTATCTATAATTTTAGCTTTACGGAGTTATCATTAAACATGTCAATAGATAACAGGGTGGCAGAAAAATGAATAGGTCAAACTTTTTAAAAATTTATCTTTAAAAGAATACTTACTTTTTTGCCTCCCTCTAAGAGGGTATGTCCTGAGTTTTTCAATAATGTCAACCCCGATCAAGGAAGTCAGAACCAGAGAGACTGGTAGGTCAGGCAAGGTGTCAGGCAAGTTATTAGCAGAACCATTAATATTCTTTTGAACCTGTTGTCATAAAACCATTGAGAAGCATTAAATTTATATGCTTTCTTTTTTTAAAAAAATTTAATACATTTATTAAAATACTAAAAGCTTGGTTTTCAGCTTCGCAGATATTTATCCCCACAAGGTTTTGAACCATTTCTAAAGATGTAATAAGTATTTGTATCAATGGGTGAGCCTTCAGTTCAAGGTAATAGGTGTGAAAATATAAAAACAGGCTCCTGATAGTGGTAAAATCGATAATTCCTTCCAGCCTCCTGGTAACCACAGCCTCTGAAAGTCTGTTATCAGGGACCTAGGAGGATAAGAATTGGAGTTTAGGATCTTCTAAGAAGGGAGAGCTTAGGTAAACCCAGCTAGGCTTTGGGGCTCTTTCTTCATCTGACAGAGGCATCTATTAAAAAAAATAAACTATGGCAAGCATTATATTAATAGTGATGTGTGAAGAGTTTTCCCTTTGAGATCAGGAATGAAACAAAGGTGCCACCATGGCCATTTCTGTTCAACAGTGCACCTGAGGCTCCAGCCAGTGTAACAAGGCAGGATAAGGAAATAAACAGTAAACTTTGGCAAGAAAGAAAAACAAAATACTCATAGGCTATATGAGTGCATATGAAGAAAAATCCTCCCAAAATGGATTAATTATTTTTACATACCAATAGCAAAGAGTAAATAAGATTTTTAAAAAGATACCATTTAAAACAACTTCAATCAAAATTCCAAGTTTTTGTGGAAAATGACAAGCTGATTCTAAAATGTATGTAGAAATACAAAGGGCAAGATACTAGAAGAAAAAGAAAAAGATATGAAGATTTATTTTTATGTTTATAAAGAGCTATCATAAAGCTACAGGAATTAAGTCAGTGTAGTATTGGCACAGGAGTAGAAAAGCAGGTAATGAGGACAGAGTAGAAAATTCGGAGATAGACCCGGTTTATAACAAAAGTAGCAAGGTAGCACTATAGAGAGATGTTGGGAAACAGACTTTTTAATAAATGGTGCATAGTCCATTGGAAGTTATTTGGAAAAATATAAATAGAAATTGCTTCCCTGCTGTATAATATGTACAGAAATTAGCTTCAGATGGATTTTTAATCTAAAAAAGAATGGCAAAACAATACAGGAGCCCAAAATATAATATAAGAGATCTTCAGTTCTTCAAGATTCAGAGTCACAGTATGACAAAATATTCTCAAACCAAGGCATTATTCATAAAGAAATTAATAAATTGGGCTGTTTTAAAAATTAAGAACCCCTCTTAATCAAAAAAGATATCATTAAGAGTATTAAGTCATGAAATGTGAAAATATTTGCAATACGTATAATCAACAAAGGGCTTGAACTCTGAATATATAAAAACACAGATGAATTTATCTGAGTGTTAGAAGTTACAGGAGAGCTACCTATAGGGAGAACATAATCATTGCAAGGAACATAGAGTAGCCTTAGGCAGCTAAAGGTTTATTTTTTTACTTAAGTGTTTACACACAGATTTTCTTTGTAGTATCAAATTAATATTGTATATTAGTGTTTTGTGCACTTTTCTGTTTGTGTGTTAAGCTGGAATGGAAAATTATCTGGGTAATCACGGCACCATTACTTAATCTAATTGTCTATTTTTCTCTCTATTAATAGTAAATTACTAAAGATCAGAGTCTGTCAAATTTCCTGAGGGGTCTATTTTCAGTAACTAACACAGCATCTGACATGTAACATGCATTTAATGATTTCTGGTCAACATATAAATGAAATATTACAAAATAATTTAAATTGTGCACCTTGGGGAAGTCAAAACTCTGTCTTTCACAGCACCTTACAAATTAATAAGATTAGCAGGGCATTCTTTTTTTAACCTCTTGGATAATAAATTCTACATCCAGAAAGTTCTGCCTATAATATTCTTATTCTGCAGGCCTCCATCCATTAAAGCAGCATGTACTCAAAAGTATAAAGTTATTTTCAATTATGTATAATGCACAAATTATTTGTCAATGGGTATATTATCAAAGGTCTTAGAGTGTGAGTGGTTGTTCACAGGAATAATGTTCTTTTCCTTTATAATTGCATATGGTCATGAGAAACATCAGGTTAGAAGAAACAAATGTAGATCTATTTTCAAAATCCAATTCCTTGCTTTTAAAAATTATTTTGAAATAATATCCCTGCTTCACAAAGACAGAAGTAATCTCTTTTAAATTGGCTTCTAGACTTTCCTCCTTAATTATGGAGGTAACAATGACAAATATATATATTCCATTTGGGAAGGAAAATGGATAAAATAAACTTTAAGAAGTTTTTGGGCATACCACTCTATCAACTCCCAATAACAGAAAATTTAAAAATCTTGCATCAGAAGAAATAAAAATTCCATACCTCAGTCACTGCTATAGAAAAGCTGAAACTGGGGAGTGTGGTGAGTACTACACACATCATCATAACAGGTCTCCTAGCAAAGGAGAAAAAAATAAGCAAGAGCAATAATGTACAAGATCAACAGTTCCTGTTACTTTTTGCTAATTTTGCAGTTCCTGTACCATTCATGTATAGTTTTTCTAAGAAGCTACTGCTTCCCTATTTCCATTTCCCAAATGCTTGAAGATGGCAAAGGAGAACACACGCAAAAACCAGAATGCCTTTCTAGAACAAAGGGTGAGAGATTTCCAAATAATTAACAAATCATAGACAACTAAAATCATTACAAGGCAAGACACATGACATGCACTGTTTTCATAATTCATTAGTTACGATCTTGCCCCCAAATTCAGGCTTTGGTGATCAACTGGAAAAAAGAACAGCATGACTTTTCAAGTTATATTATAACCCATGTTGTAAATTTTATTTTTCAAAAAATAAATTTAAGATAATACTTAGATACTTAGGGCAACAGAAATTGAAAAAAAAAAAAAGGGTGTTATTTACTTCAACCCAAAGAATCATACTATCTAATAAAAGAGTAATATGCAAATTGACCATATCTCCACTGCACCCACAAACCACGCCCACTAGCCAATCAGGAGCGAGTATGCAAATTAACCCCAACCAAGATGGCTGCAGCCACAGAAAGAGCAGGAGGGAGGCTTGGGTTTCTCCAGCAATGGAGGAAGCCAAGCTTTCTGCACATCCTGGCTGGCCCAGGCCTCTGTTTAAGGCTACAAAGTTCCAATTATAGAAGAAAAATAAATCCCAACAGAAATGGTGGCAGCCACAGAGCAAGCAGAAAGCTTGGCTCCGTTCCAGGCTACAAAGTTTCAATTGTAAAAGATAAATAAATCCCAGATACCAGGGCCTCCTCTTGGGTCACTAGGGAGCGTGACCAGTCTGCAAACCATCACAGGCCCCTCGCCCATACTGCCCCATGCCCCACACTCCAAGGGAACCCCCCGCGATCCAGGACACCCTTCAGGGCAAACCAGCTGGCCCCCACCCATGCACCAGGCTTCTATTCTATCTAATAAAAGAGTAAAATGCAGATTGACCATCACTCCAACACACAAGAGGGCTGCCCCCATGCTGTCAAAGATCCTGCCCTATGTGGACACAAGATGGCCACCACAGATGGCCAGCAGGGGAAGGCAGTTGGGAGGGACCAGGCCTGCAAGGTAGGGCAGCTGGGAGCAGTCAAACCTTAGGGGGGGGGCAGTTAGGCATCAATCAGGCTAGCAGACAGAAGGGGTTAGGGGCAATCAGGAAGGCAGGCAGGTGAGCAGTTTGGAGCCAGCAGTTCTGGATTGTGAGAGGGATGTCCTACTGCCTGTTTAGGCCCAGTCCTACCAGGATCAGGCTTAAATGGGCAGTCAGACATTCCTCAAGGGGTCCCAGATTGGTAAGGGTGCAGCTTGAGCTGATGGACACCCCTCCCATGCACAAATTTTGTGCACTGGGCCTCTAGTATATACATAAAAATCACATAATTTTTCAAACTTGTTTTTGGACCACTTATTAAACTTTTCAAGATCAGTCAATCAAAAATAGTTATAAGATATAATATGTACTTCATATTCTGTCTTATAATAGAGACAGTTTAAATATACATTTAGCAACATTAATTTTGGGGAAAACAAAATATACTCAAACATTTTATAAGAAATATTTACCTTCATTTTTCTTAGTTAAATATATTAATTACATTTTAGCATATTGTGTATCTAATAACAAAAGTGTTGGAATAAGTGAACCATGAGAGCATTATACTGAGTGAAATAAATTAGTCACAAATGATAAACATATGGAATACCTAGAATAATCAATTTCATAGAGACAAAAATGGTGGGTTCAAGGGATACAGAAGAAGAGAATGAGGAGTTGCAGCTTAATGGACACAGAGTTTTAGTTTTCCAAGATGAAAAGAATTCTGGAGATTGGTTGCACAACAATGGGAATGTATTTAATGCTACTGAACTGTATGTTTAAAAGTGGTTAGAATAATAAATTTTATGTTATGTACATTTTATCATAATTAAAACTAATCAAATAAGTAAGTGGATTAAAAAAGTGTTGGGGTCTTTCAAATGACTAAGAATTTCTCACTACTGACAGGCATCCCTCTAAGTCCATTCCCCTCTCAGATGTTCTGGTTTAGACATAAATTATGGGGTGAGTATCCCCTGTCTCACAACTAGACCCATTACAACCTGTAAAATCCAGAGTCTGATTATATTTTACATACATAGCTTTGCCTCCTTTGTGAGTCCAGATCCAGGTTCCTGCAGCACTCAGCTCTCTAAGACTGAGTAGCACATTCATGAATCCTCTTCCCAACATAACCCCAGGACTATTCCTGCACCTTTTCTTTAACTGTATTATCTCCCTTGATTATCTCAGCCAATCCCATTGCTTTAACTCCCTCACAATTGCCAATGACTTCCAAACATGTTATCATATACAAATACTGGCTTCTATCCTTAGTTCTGGACATGTATGCCCAACTATTTGACAACTCCATCTAGATGTTTAAAAGGCAACTGACAATTAACACTCCTGAGGAAAAACCCACATCCTTCTCCATATCTGTTGTTACCATCCTCAAATCCTGTCTGATTTACTGACAAAATGCATTTGAATCCATCCTCTGCTAACACAGTGGTTCATATACTATCATCTCTCATCTGCAGTATTTTCTAACCAGTTTCCTGTTAGTAACTCTATTCTTATCTAACAGTATTTTCTCCATAGAGCCAACAGTCATACTTTTAGATGTAAAATACATGTTATCACTGCCCTGCTCAAAAATCTCCAATGCTGGTGTATGAGAGAAATGGGAAGTATTGTTTATTGAGTAGTGTTTCCGTTTGGCAAAATGAAAAGAATTCTGTGGATGGATGGTAGTGATAACAGCCTGGCAGTCAAACAGAATAAAATTGAAGACTATAACCCTAGCCTACATGCTCTCTATGATGTGCTTTCTTTCATTTCTCCTCTCATTTTTAGTTAGAATGACCTACATCTCTAACAACTACTCTGTCCATTCTGGCTTCGTGGTTATTTCACACAAAGGTTGCCCCAACTCCAAGTCACATGCTATCTATTCCTTTTTGCCAGGGGCTCTCTATGCATGGATCTTCCATGTCTGGATTCTTGTTATCATTATATATATATGGGGTGTCCCTCAGCCCAGCCTGAACCCTCTCCAATCTGGGACCCCTCGAGGGATGTCTGACTGCCCTAGTGGGATCAGGCCTAAATGGGCAACCCTAGCCTTCTCACAATCCAGAACTGCTGGCTCCAAACTGTTTGCCTGCCTGCCTCCCTGATTGCCCCTAACCACTTCTGCCTGCCAGCCTGATCACCCCCTAACCACTACCCTGGCAGCCTAATTGATGTCAAACTGCTCCCCTGCCAGCCTGTTTGCTCCCAACTTCCCTCCTCTGCTGGTCTGGTCACCCCTACCTGCCCTCCCCTGCAGGTTTGATCTCCTACAACTGCCCTCCCTTGCAGGCCTGGAACCTCCCAACTGCCCTCCCCTGCTGGCCATCTTGTGTCCACATGGGGGCAAGATCTTTGACCACATGGGGGCAGTCCTCTTGTGTGTTGGAGTGATAGTCAATCTGCATTTTACTTTTATTAAATAGGATAGAGGCCTGGTGCATGGGTGGGGGCCAGCTGGTTTGCACTGAAGGATGTTCTGGACCAGGATGGGGGATCCCTTGGGGTGTGGGGCAGGCTGGGCGAGGGGCCTATGGTGGTTTGCAGGCCAGCCATGCCCCTGGTGACCCAAGTGGAGGCCCTGGTATTTGGGAGTTATTCTATAATTGAAACTTTGTAGCCTGAAGCGGAGCCAAGCCTCTGCTTGCTCCCTGGCAACAGCCCTTTCTGTTTGGGTTTATTTAAATACTATAATTGAAACTTTGTAGCCTATAGTGGAGGCCTAGGTGCTAGGGCTGCAGAAGCTTGGCTTCCTCCATCACCAGGGCAACCCTAGCCTCTGCTCTCTTCAGCTCTGTGGCTGCCGCCATTTCTGTTGGGATTATGTATCTTCTATAATTGAAACTTTGTAACATTGAGTGGAGACCTAGGCTGGCAATGGCAGGTGGAAAGCTTGGCATCCTCCATTGCTGGGGGAACCCAAGCCTCCCTCCTGCTCTCAGTGGCTCCAGCCATCTTGGTTGGGATTTATTTGCTCCTGATTGGCTGGTGGGCATGGCTTGTGGGCATGGCTTGTGGGTGTATTGGAGGAGCGGTCAATTTTCATATTACTCTTTTATTAGATAGGAGATATATATATATATATATTGCCTGAAATTCTGCTCATTAGTTCTTTGTTTGCTTATTGTTTGTCATATTGTTCTTTGTCCATATCCAAGATAAGTTCCTTGGGAGCAGGGGCCTTATCTAATTGTTCACTACTTATTTTTCACCATCACTGTTTTTCAGTCATTTTTGTGCAATAAAACTTCTAGGACTCTGGAACATCCTATCGAGGCTTCTAAGAATATAACTTTAAAGTGAATTAAGAAAACACATATTTAAAAAGGAAGCAACTATGTTGACAAAGTAATCCAAAACCTTAAAAAATTGATATATTAATAAGTGCTCCTATCTATAAACACAGTGTCTTCTTATTTTCTTTGGAGTGAAAACTGTATTCACTAGTGGTAACTGTAATCACTCATAAGTTCAGGGTAGTGAAGATCATAAACAATATCTTGAATTACCTGCACAATTGTAGGGGGCCCAAGATGGTGGCAGAGTAAGTACAAGTTACACTCAGTTCCAACCAGGACCAAACTGCAACTACAACTAAAATGCAGAATAATCAACCTGAATAACCAACGGAAGACTCGCTGAACAGAAGTCTTATAACCAAGGACTTACAAAAGTCACATCAAGACTGGTAGGAAGGTCAGAGACACAAAAAGGGTTAGCTCTGCTCTCGTGAGTGATGGCTAAGAGTCTGGAGGAATATCTCAGCTGCAAAGGTTCCCTCCTGAGGAAACTGGGGTCTCACTCTCACACTGTGATCCACAGCTCAGAGCACCAGAGCCAGGAAGAGGTGCCCACATAACATCTGGCTGTGAAAATGAGCGGAGATTCTGTCTGCCATGGAGAAACTGAAATAAGATAGAGACATAGATGCCATCATAAAGGGACAAAAAAAAAAAAAAAAACCCAACAACCTTGTTTGCAGTCATTCATCCAGCGGAGGGAGGGCAGAGCAGACTAGAGTCATATGAGAGAGACTAGGCATTGTGGCTCTGGGGAGAGCTGAAGGCTCAGACACCAGGATTCCTGTGCTGAGTCCCTCTCCCATATCACAGATGACATCTCTCTTGGTAGAACACTTCCCTTTATATGGCATCAGCCTGGGGGAATGCAACAGCACCACCCTCTGGGCTTCCTGTCACACCACCCTGCCCTGATGAGGAGTCAGCTGCCTGAGCCAGGATGTTGAGGTCCGGGAAGACTCAGAGGGTGTCAGTGACTGAGTTGTGTGGCTTTGGTGCAGAAAACCATTACCCCCACTTTCTGGTTAACCTGTCCAATGTTTCTCCTACATGAAAGATACACTAGTCCACTCCCAACTCCAGTTGGCCCTACCTTACTAAGGTTGGCCTACTAGCACAATCTGGAACAGACTGAGTTGTATGGCTCTAGATGGGGCCATTTTTCCCTCTCATGCCTAACTGGGCCAAAACCTTGGCTTGTTTGGGCCTGACAAACTCTGTCGGCCTCACCCTGATGACTCTTTGAGACTCTACCCCATGACAAAGGTATGTGTGCAACTGTTGAGGGGCAGTTAGACTTGGCACATCCTGGGACTTTTTCTCAGACCCCACACCGGCACTGAATTTGAACCTGTATCAGTCTGGTGAATACCACTAGTGCCTACCTGATGACTCACTGATAATTTACCTCATGCAACTTGAATACTGCCAGAGGATGTTTCAGTGACTAAGTGTAACAGGCAGCTGGCAAATGGAGGCTGGCTGAGTTGGATCGAGGAGCCTTGGGCCTTTCGTTGATGAGCTCTGGGCTCAGTGCTAATGGAAGCCAGCCTTAGTAAGCAGTGTGGTCCTTCCCACATAAGGCAGTCACAAACAGTAGATTGCATTGTAGCATTAAACACATTGCCCTGGGCCAGTCACAAGCAGTGTCTGACATTGATCTACACTAGAGTCCCTCCCAAGAGGCCCCCAAGCAGACATATCCATTAGCCAGCTCCTGACGATATCAGAGCAGGATCCAATGAATTTCACAAGTGGCATATCCTAAGTGAGGTTTTGGGAGGCATTAGAACCTGCTGAGGCAAATTCCACTTCATGTGGTCAGCACCTGCACAGCAACTCATACACTGCAATCATGATAGATCTTTAGTCAGCAATCCTGAGGGTGAACTCCATACACAAATGGGGCAATAGCAATCAAGACTCAATTACAACAGGATGGCTCACATAGCCCACACTAGAGATATTCCTGGAGCATCAAGGTGATCAAGGAGATTTTGTTACTGGGTCCCATAGAATATCTACTACATAAAGCCACCCTACTGAGACCAGGAGACATAGCAGATCTACCTAACACATAGAAACAATGAGGTAGCTAAAATGCAAAGACAAAGAAACATACCCCAAATGAAAGAGCAGAAGAAATCTCCAGAAAAAAGAGCTAAATAAAACAGAGGCAAGGAATCGGTCAGATATAGAGTTCAAAATAATGGTAATTAGAATGCTCCAAGTATTTACTGAGAACCACAACAGCATGGGAATAGAAACCATGAAAAAGAACCAGTCAAAAATGTAGAATACCATATCTGACATCATGAATACACTGGAATGAATAAAAAGTAGGTTGGATGAAGCAGACAATCAAATTGGCAATTTGGAAGACAAATTAGAGGGGGGGGAACCAATCAGAGCAGGGAAAAAAAAGAATTTAAAAAATATAGCTTAAGGAAACTTTAGGACAAAGGTTCATAAGCATCATAGGGTTATCAGAAGAGGAGCGAGAGCAAAGGATCAGAGACCTATTTGAAAAAATAATGGCCCAAAACTTCTCTAACCTAGTAAAGGAAAAAGACACACAAGTTCAGGAAGTGGAGAGAGACCCAAACAAGATGAGCCCAAATAGACCCACACTAAGACACATTATAATTAAAGTTACAAAGGTTAAAGATAAAAACAGAATCTTAAAATCAGCAAGTGCAAAAGAGTTACCTACAACAAGCTCCCATAAAGTTACATTATTTTCTCAAAAGAAACATTTCAGGCCAGAAGGGACTGGCATGAAATATTCAGTGATAAAAACCAAGGACCAGCAACCAAGATTACTTTAGCAGGCAAAGCTATCATTTAAAATTGAAGGAGAAAAAAGGGCTTTCCATACAAGAAAAAGTTAAAGGAGTTTATTAACATCAAAACCAATATTATAAGAAATGTTAAAGGATCTTCTTTAAAAGAAGAAGAATTTTTTTAAAGAAAAAAAGCAGAGGGACATAGCTATAAAGAATAAAATAGCAATAAACACATATTACTGATAATCACTTTCAATGTAAATAGCTTAAATGCTCCAATAAAAGAATATAGGGTAGCTAAATAGATAAGAAAGCAAGACCCATTTTCTAATATATGCTATCTATAAGCGACCAACTTCAGAATGAAAGATACAGACTACAAATAAAAGGATGGAAAAAGATATTTGATGCAAATGGAAATTTAAAAATAGATGGGGTAGCAATACTATATCAGACAAAATAGACTTTAACATAAAGTTTATAAAAGGAGATAAAGAAGAACATTACATAATGTTATAGGGAGCAATCCAACAAGCAGATAAAATTTTTGTAAACATAGGGGAACCTAAATACATAAAACTAATCTTGATAAGCAAAGGGAGAGATCAATAGTAATACAGTCATAGCAGGAGATTTTAACACCCCAATGTATGGATTCTCCAGTCAGAAAATCAGAAAGGAAACATCAACCTTAAATGACATATTAGATATGATTAATTTAATTGATGTCTTCAGAGCATTTCACCCAAAAGTAGCAGAATATACATTCTTTTCAAGTGCACATAGAACATTTTCTAGGTTAGACCACATACTAGTACTCAAAACAAGTATCAATAAATTTAAGAAGATTGAAATAATATCAAGCATCTTCTCTGATTGTAATAGTATGAAACTATAAATCAATTACAAGGAAAAACTCAAAAACACAAAAACGCATGGAGGCTAACTAATGTTACTAAACAGTGAATGAGTAAACAATGAGATCAAGGAAGAAATCAAAAAATACCTTGAAATAAATAAAAACAAGAACATAACAACCCAGAATCTATAGGAAACAGTGAAAGCAGTCCAGTCCTAAGAGGAAAATTCAGAGCATTATAGGCCTACCTCAAAAAAAAAAAAAGAAAAATTTTAAGTAAACAATCTAACTTTCAACTTCAAGGAACTGGAATAACAGCAAACAGAACCCAAAATGAGCAGAAGGAATGAAGTAATAATAAACAGAACAGAAAGAAATGAAATAGACTAAAAATTACAAAAAAATCAATAAAACCAAGAGATGGTCCTTTAACAAAATGAACAAGACTGATGACCCTTTAACCATACTCATCAAGAAAAAAAGAGAGGGGATCAAAATAGCTAAAATTAAAAGTGAATGACACTGACACATAAACAAAAATTCTAAGAAAATATTACAAACAACTATATGTCAAAAATTGGATAACCTGAATGACATGAATAAACTCCTAGAAATGTATAATCTTCAAAATTGAATCAGAAAGAATCAGAAAATCTGAATAGACCAATTACAACTATGAAATTGAAGCAGTAATTTAAAAATTAAAAAAATAACCTCCCAACAAATAAAAGTTGTGGACCAAATGGTTTCACAGGCAAATTTTACCAAACATTCAAAGAAGCTCTAACACCTATCCTCCTCAGACTTTTCAAAAAAATTCTAGAGGAGGAAAGACCTGTAAGCACATTTTATAAGGTCAGTATTATTCTAACTCCAAAACTAGATAAAAAGACTACAAAGAAAGAAAATTATGTGCCAATATCCTTGATAAACATAGATACTAAAATCCTCAACAAAATATTAGCAAACCAGATCTGGCAATACATTAGAAAGATCATATATCAATGGCAGAGGAATAGGTGGATTTTTCTCCTACTCTCAAAACCAAACTGGAATTAAAACTAAATTGAGGAATATTCATCCTGAATTAGCAACTGAAGACTAGCTGAATAGGAGACTTTCAAAGAAGGAAGGACAGAAATGACTTCGAGACTGGCAGGAAGGGCAGGGTCACAGGAGGAGCTGGCCCAGATCACAGAGTAGAAAGCTCAGGCTGAGGAGGGCTATGCTGGCGGTTGGGGTTGTCCCTGAAAGGAGAGAGGCCTGGACCTCAGGTTGGACTCTCCAGCCCAGACAGCCAGAGTTGGAAAGAGCCACCCACTTACCATCCAGCTGCAGGGCTTCCATCTACCAGGGAGAATCTGAGCCTCCCGAAGACAAAGCCACTTTTTTTTAAAGGGCTGTTGCACAGGATTTCCACTCCTAAGACACTCCAATACTCCCAGGTATTGGCAGAGGGAGGGTGGTATGCACTGAAGTCACCTGAGGAGAGACTGGGATGGAAGGAGTTTGGGGATAGAAGGAAGTTGTAGAGGAGTGGCTGCCAAGAGCCCTGTGCCGGGTCATCCATCCCTGATATCACAGCAGCTACTTTTCCCGAGAGTTGCAAAACCCTCCCAGCAGCAGAAGTTTAGGGAAAGGCAAATACCACAACCCCTGTTATACAGCTCACATCCCTCACCCCTAAGGAATCCCACTTGCCCTACTCTTTAGAATCCAATGTACTCCATCCTGCATCTCAAACCCTGCTGAGGAAGCAGTAGTCTCAGATAGTGTCAATGACTGGCTTTGGGTTGGCAACATGCCCCCCACATTCCCAGGAATCTAGCTGACACTTCCCTCTTATGAGAGAACTGATAGAAACTCCTGATTTCCGTTAGACCCCACTGGCCTGCTGAGATCAGGGAAATATTCTGAAACAGACTTACACATGTGGCTCTGGGATGGGGAACATACCAATCATCTTCCCTGAAGTCTGGACTGCCCCAGGTCCCTGTGCTATTAAAAAGTCAGCCTAGCCAAAACCGGTTTGGCTCATGGATAGAGCATCGGCCTTTGGACTGAAAGGTCCCAGGTTCCATTCCGGTCAAGGGCATGTACCTTGGTTGCAGGCACATCCCCAGTGGGGGGTGTTCAAGAGGCAGCTGATCAATGTTTCTCTCTCATTGATGTTTCTGACTTTCTATCCTTCTCCCTTCCTCTCTATAAAAAATCAGTAAAATATATATATTTTTAAAGTCAGCCTAAGAGCTCAACGTGGTCCCTCCCATGGGAAACCAACCCCAATGGAGGCAGATATAAACTGTAGATTGCTTAAAGCTTCAAACAGGGTGCCAAGAGCCAAACGTGGACAGCTTTTAACACTGGCTAGCACAAAAGCACTTTCCAGAGGAAGAAAACTGGCATAACTTTCTCATATAAGAAACTTAGCCTAAGACAACATAAGAGCAGGTTCCAAAGGGAAATTGTAGCAGGCACTAAAATCTGCCGTGAAGAACTTGACTCCGGCCCCCATTCCCACTCCCATTAGTTTATTTTTTTCTTTTTTATTACTTTGCAATATTTCTTTTACTCTTTTCTCTCTTGTTTCTTTCATAACTCTTATTTTTTTCTTTCCTTTTCTTACTCTATTTTTCTTTTCTTTCATTTAATATTTCCCCTTTTGTATCTGTTCATATTTTTTTTCTTTTTACTGTTTGCATTTTCATATTCTTTATTCTTAGTTTTTTCTCTCCCATATTTTATTTCATAATTTCCATCCATAACTTATTTGGATCATTTAGATTATGAGTTTTGGGACTCTGAGTTCATGATGTTTAGTGAAATTTTGGACTTAGAGTTGATGCTGTAACGATTAAAAATTTGGAGATGTTGGGATGGAGTGAATCTATTTTGCACATGGGAAGAATGTAAATTGGGGTTAGGGGGCAAAAGGCAGACTGTTATAGGTTGAATTGTCTCCAAAAGGAGACATATTAAAGTCCCAACCCCAAACACCTCAGAATATGACTATATTTAGAAAAAGGATCATTCCAGAAGAGGTAATAAGTTAAAATTAGAGTGGGCCCTTATCTAAAATGACTGATATCCTTATAAATTGGAAAGATTTGGAGATAGACATGCAAAAAGGGAAGACTGTGTGAGGAGGCACAGGGAGTGCGATGAGATGAAGGCAGAGGTCAATCAGGTGACATATCTGCAAGACAAGGAATGCCAATGGAGCACCAGCAAAACAACAGAAGCTGGCGAAGAGTCTTGGGACAGATTCTACCTCACAGCCCTCAAAAGGAACTAATGTCACCAATACTGTGACCTCAGATTTCTAGGCTGCAGAAGTGGGAGACAATACATTTCTGTTGTTGAAGCCATCAAGTTTGTGGTATGTTGTAATAGCAGTCTTAGGAAACAAATCCGATGAGTAATAGAATTTATGTTAGAAATATAGACATCTCTTTGAAGATGTTCTGAGGCTAAAACTAATGCAAGACTGAAACCAGAGGACAGATTGGCTGAAGAGAAGGACTTGTGGACTTGGTGTAATTTATAAATAAAAGGCTGCATTAGGGCACTACCAGTAGAGCGTTGTGTGCATATGTAGTAAATTGTCAAAAAGAAGGACTCTCCCAGCAGCAGGCCTGTGAAGAAAGACCTGAGCCAAGCCATTGAGTTATAGATTACTGTTTGTGCAGCAAGAATTCTGACTTTGAGATCTCTCCCAGACAAAGCGTGGTGAGTGGAAAGGCCAAATAATAACTTGGGAAAACACTCTGTTCAGAAACTCACTAGGTTCTCTTTTACTTAAATCAATGTCTGGAATGTCTTCCTCTCCCAGCTTCGCTCAAATCCAGCTTTCTTGTGAGAATTTATCTGACTACTCCAAACCTGAATCCACACATATCTATTGAACACCTATGAGTGGAAGGCATTGTGTAGTAGCCTGATGGGATGGAATGTGGGGGGAAGGACAGGGAAAGTGAATCAATAGAGTACTTTCCTCACTATCTGTACAAAGTTTTGATGACTACTCTCTTCTCATCAAGGACTTGTGACAGCCACATATATTTAGTGATTTAGCGTATATTGTTTTACATTACTTTCCAATATGTTAATGTATAACTGTGCAGTCTCTGTAGTAGACTACAAGTTCTCTGAGGAAGGAGATAATACCTAATGTGTATTCAAGTATTCTCCAACAGTAGTCTCTGAATAACGAATCTTTGTAGGGAAGTAGTTTGGAAAAATAGAAGTTAGAGAATGGGTAGTCTCGAATGCCAGGCAGTCAACAGCTATTCAGTAAATGTTTATTAATCATGGGACTGAGTGAGTGAGAAATGGGAACTGGAAGGAAGTTCGGTTAAATTCACAGCTATTCTAACAAACCCTGAGAAGGCACACTAGTGGATCACCTGAACGATTTCTTTCTTTCTCTCTTTCTTTTAATATATTTTATTGATTTTTTACAGAGCGGAAGGGAGAGGGATAGAAAGTCAGAAACATCGATGAGAGACATCAATCAGCTGCCTCTTGCACGCCCCCTACTGGGGATGTGCCCGCAGCCAAGGTACATGCCCTTGACCGGAATCGAACCCTGGACCTCTCAGTCCACAGTCTGATGCTCTATCCACTGAGCCAAACCGGTCTCGGCAACCTGGAGGATTTCTACTAAAACTGTGCCATCTAATACTTTTACCAGTAACTCTGGGAGATAAGGAAGATATGTGTCCTCTCATAGGCAGAGGACACAAAATCAAGTGGGCTAACTAGCATTTTGAATGATACAATCAGGATCCAGAAGATTGCAATTGATTAAAAACATGACTAAAATCAGTACAATGATATTTCATAGGGATAAGAGTATGAAGGCAGAGATCAATCAGGTAATGTATCTAAGGCTAGAAATACACAAAAGACACTCTGGCTTTAAGGCACTTACAGGCTTATGGGTGTTGCCAATGCGTGAGATGAGGAAACCATGCATTGAGAGTAAGTTTTTTAAGAAATTTTAGTCAATCACACCCTCAGTCATGAAACAAGTGACACAGTTGATATGAAAGTCAACACATCACATCAAAACGTATTGAATTCCCTTTAAAATCACAGGTAGACTGTCTATTTGTATTATGAGAAATAGTGTAGCAGACAAAGTCTAAGGTGTGGTCCAGCTTTAGGATTCTGTGGTATAATGTCAACCTGAATTATTCAAGTAAGGCAAGTGTAGCTTTTTTAAGTGGTGGAACTGACATGCAGAAAACATTTTCCAAGATCATTGCTCTGTCAACAAGGACTGCAATGAGAGGGGGAAGTAGAGAGAAGCAAAGGACAAGGACACCTGCTGGTGAAGGTTGCCCAATCCCAGCTTGGTGAAGTTTGGTGAAGGTTGCCCAAACCAGGAACAATGATCTGACAATGAATTGGAACTTATGGAAATTGGGGGAACCATGCCAGTGTAAGGTGGCTCTGGAAATGAGGGCCTTGCTGGGTTAAGGAAAACGATCATGGAGAACCAGAAGCTGATACAAGAGAAACGAAAGAGGGAGAATTAACGGAATCTGGTGACTTATTGCATGTGCTGGGAAAGAAATGCAAAAGTAAATACACTCTTGCTGATTTATTGATTATGGAGGGAGTGGACGAGGAAGAAAAAATCTGTAGTCAGGTATCACATAATTATTACTACTGAGTGAGTAATTTAAGATGACAGACCCACAAAGAGCTGCTCTCTGGGAAAAAGTAACCATTAAGCATCAGTGTTTCTTTAGTTCACGGTAATTTGCGATGACATTCTCAGAGGTGCTGAAAAAACAACTCGATTTTCTTGAGGTAGGCCAGTCTGCCCATCAGTGCCCAGATGTTTTTGGTGCTGTGCCCATCACGCATGTAAGGTTCTCGGGAGACCAGGCTCTGGGGACAGACACCCTAGGGTCAATGTTGGCTCCAGTTCTCAGTGGCTAGGTGGTCTTTTAATCTCTGTGCCCCCATTTTCTCATTTGTCAAGTGGGCACTATAAGCGTTCTTACATATAAAGGTTACAGAATTAATTACAATAATAGAGGCAATGTGTTTACAATTATGCCTGGTACATAGTAACTGTTCAATAAATATTTGCTCTTAGTTTACAACTACTATTACTAACACTACCTTAAACAAATCAACAGCAAAATCTCATTGAATATGTTAAGGACTTCAGCAAGGTAAAATGTAGTCCAAAATGTTGGAGTCTTTTAAACTTGGCACTGCCCAGGATTCCTGACATGTCATGTCTAAAGAAATTATACTCTGGAAGATTTGAGAGAATCCCTGGAATATAACCCTTTGTCCCAAGGCAAGGCAGGAATCCCTATGAACCCTCCAGTATTATTCTGCCCCAAGGTACCCTTTCTTCAGAGGTCTGCTCCAGTTTCCAGCTAGCCTTGCTCAATGGTTTCACACATTCACTGTTATTACAGGAAAGTTTTTCTTATTTATTGGAATATACAATTTGGTCTATATACAAATAGCTTTTTTTCATTCCTCAAATCATCTGCCTAGTCTGTTATGAATTATGACAAGCATCCCTAAAAAGGAGCAATCATTCTAAAAGAATGAGGAAGTGTTGAGCAAGAGTAAAGGAAGGAGCACTGTATTAAAGTTCAGACCCTACTGTTGATTTAGTGTGTATGTCTTCAGCTCTCTGACACTGTTTCCTTCCTTATAAAATGAGAATTACATCCACTCTGTCAGTTTCACAGCACTGGCAGGCAGGTCGATGACTCAAGTCTGCACCTCTCAGATGTATTGCCAGGACACACCCTTTAGTAGCTGGATGACTCACTCTCTTCAGAAACCAGCCTCGTGGCCTCATGATGCCAACATAGACCTGTAGGGAGGTTCTCAAATAGGCCCATCAACAGTATATAAATGCTAAAGACCTATGAAATTTCACATAAACAGCTACTTATTCTTCAAAAAATAACTCATACTTTAGATATCTACTGTCTATAGTGGCAATTATTTTTGCTTATCTTCAGTTAGCAATCAAGATACATGACATACTCTATATTACTACATATATTAAAATACCTAAATTCACACATTTGGGAAACATACTAGTATATAATATCCCAATATCCATCTTTAGGGGAAATGTATCCGAATGACACTAAAAGAGTTGAATTTTTCTTAAAACACACTTGGCATTCAAAGTCAGAAAGAATAAGAAAAAGTTTCATGACATAGAGAAAAAAGCACAGAATCAGGCAGATCTGGACTCACAATTCCCAGCACCACCACTTAACGAACTTTGTCACCTGACGAAGTTAATCATTTCTTTGAGTTTCTATTCTTCATCCATGAAATTAGAAAATCAGCACATATCTCCCTGAGTTGTCACAAAGTTCAGATTTAATAGTATGGAATGCATGAAACTCCTAAAATAGTGCTCAGTAGTTATTTCTTCTCTCCTATGCCAGGAAGAGATAATAATATGATAGTGCTCATGCATGAGGCCATGAGGAAATAGTTTCACAGTATCACTGAAATTATAGATAATCTGTCTCATATTTAGAACACTTGTAGCCAGCCACACCCACAAACAGAAAGGAAAAATTATTTTCCAAAAGAAATTCCTGAAAGATATAATTGTTGTGACAGCCCAAGGCACCTTAACACAGGAGGATGGCGTAAGGCAGATGTACAAAGAAACAAGTTCCCTGGGGAGTAGAAATGAAATCTACTCTCTTCCTTACACTCAGTTGCCCCAGGAGACTGGGAGCTTCAAAAGGCAGTTTAGGTTTGAGGATAGGAATACCAATCATGGAATCAGAAGGACCTAGGTCCAAAGTCTGGCCCTTCCATTCACAAGTTGACTGGGAAAGTTGCGTAACTCTCTAATCATCAATTTCTTCTTGCATGAGGTGTTACAGAATGAAATGAAATTCATATATAAGTCTCTTAGCACATAAGAGATCAGTAAAAAAGCAATTATAGCTTAATGATGATTATGGTGATACGTGATATGGGAAGCTTTGCTGACTGAATGATATAAAGAACTTCGGGTCCTAGGGATTTGAGCCAATGGAAACACACACACACACACACACACACACACACACACACACACACATACATATTAAAGAGCCCCTTCTGTGGTCACTTGGACCTTCCTCCATGCCCTCAAATCTCCTGGGCACAGCCAGAGTCTTAGACAGTCCCAGCAACTCCCAGCTCAACTCCAAACCCACCCTACAGATGACCTAGAGGCTTTGGGTCAAGTTTTGCATCATATTCAGCTAGCAATTAAGATACACAATACACTCATATAACCACATATGTTAAAATATCCAAATTCACATTTTAGAGTCCAGATCTGCCTGATTCTGTGCTATTTCCTCTACCTCATGCAATTTCTTCCTTATTCTTTCTGACTTCGAATGCCACTGATAAAAGCAGCCAACCGAATGTCTTATTTCCCATCTCGGGAGCTCGTCCCATAGGGAACTGAAGCCCACTGGTAAGTGTGATTCTCAAGGCCACACAAGTATCAGTAGCTAAAGATCACTTCACTAACCACACTTCAGTTCTCTCCTTCTGCAGCCTCCCAGTGTGTCTTGGCATACCTGTATTTATTATTTTTACATTTTTACCCCTGGTTATCTTAAAATTCCTACACACTCCATGCTGTTTAACTTTAAAATAAAAGATCTGAATGAACAAAAATTTAAGTTGTCAAAGAAAACAAAGACATCTCAGATGAGAAAGAATCAGATCTAAACATCTAAAAAGAAAAATATATTAATATCAGAGATTGTTCTCAGTACCTTCACATGGGTCAGTCGATACAGCCATTCACTAAACTGTCAGTTAAATCAATATTAAATCTTAATTTACTTAAACTATTTTGTATTATTATTTAAATACTTCTCCCCCACCAAGGTAATAGAATTTATGGGCACAGCAAAGTATTATTTTTGAAAAACTAATTAAAGGAGCCAGTTGCTTAAAAATCTCAATTGGTTAACGGTCAAAGGATGCTTTAGACCTGCAAACCAGGCATTAAAAACATTTAGAAATACACATTACTTTTAGTTTCATACAAAAGTGGAATTCTATATTCTAATCTGTGGTTATTATATCTATAAATTAACTGTCATAACTTTATGCAGTTGGTATACAAAGGAATTAAGTATAACATTTACTGCTCAAGGTATCATGCAGTCAAGTTAACGCCTATCTTATGAACACATGGAATTATTATCAATCAGTAAAAAGAACCCCACACAAAATATGGAAGATGCCATAATACTAATACATTTATAGAAACAGTGATTGTTACTTCTCCTTCATCTTACACTATGCACATTTCTGCTATGCCAATGTCCTTACACAAAGTACATGAGAAAATATCTTTGAAAGCATCCAAAGGATTCCCTGCTGAAGAATTCTTTTACTTACCATCCTTTAATTTTTTTTGAAAGATGATGTTTCTTGTATAAGAGAACTTTTATGGGAACCCAAATCAATAGACTCACTGAAGCCACATAGGCAATCGAACAGGACACGATCAGCCAGTAGTGAGTTTTCTCTCCTGTATTCCTTGAGTTTTGGTAGGCAGCAGCGAACTGTTCCACAGTCACAAGCGTGGGGATGGAGAAAGCAGCAAACTCAAGAAGCTCAAACACCAGGAGCTTGATGAATCTTCCCGAAGCCATCTCCAGGCGGTGCAAGCAGCTGCGGGCCCAGCACTCCCCCTCCGACTGTGAGCAGCATATGGACACTCAGATATGAACTAGGATCAAGTTCCTTGTACTCGAATCACTAACCAGTGACTTTATTCTTTTATTGACCCTCCTATGGTCCAGTGATCTTTCAACTTAACAACCGAGGTCTCTTAAAGAAACAGCAGTTGTGGAAGTGATCACCTCGTGTGTTTGCACATCTGTTGTTAGAAGTCAGATGGACTTCAGAACATGCTGTGAAGCACTGTGAAAAAGAGGTATCTTAATGGAGCTTTTATTGCTCATTTGAGCACAAAAGTAGTTTACGTAACATTTAACACTTGTGAAGTAGAATCATCAGAAGAGTATAACTTTATAGTTAAAGGGGAATCCAATCCCCTAATTTTATATCTAAGCAAATTCAGGCAAAGCAAACTATCCAAAACCCGAGTCTTCATTTTGGAAAATGACACCTTATTTTTCTTCAGTGTGCTTGCAAAGGGAGTTTGGATTTATTCTGCTCCCTTTCTAACCAGACTTCTTCCTGGCACTTCCATTGTTTATTTGTTCTTACACACTAATTGCTATGTATTTATTTTTAAACCTTATTTTTATTTTGCTGGTCAAGAAACTAACATGGCAATATAACCCTATTATTGGGATTAACACTAAGTTAAGAGCAATTTACATCTAGCCCAAAAGCATATCAAATGCTTAAAATACAGTTGTTTTCCTAAATATCCTCCCATAGCACCTGGGGTGAGCACTTTGCGAGGTGCCAGGTGTGAGGATGACTGAGCGACAGAGGTTCCTGCCCTGAAAATGCTCACAGTCCACAGGAGGAAACAAACCCCCGAGCAACAAAAAGTAGCCGAAGTCAGAATCATAACCTAAATGCTATGGTAACGCAGAAGAGAACTTCCTCTTTGGGCTATGGGAAGGGGAGGGAACCAGAAGGATGGGTGGCAGGTGTTGGGTGGCAGTGACATTTCAGGCAGTGAAAGGGAACAAGGAGGCTGGAATGGGTTACAGAGTCCAGTGTGACTGCTAGAAACGGGAAGGTGATGTTAGAACAGTCAGCTGGGGTCAGAATGTGAACGTCCCATAAAGGATTTGGGGTGTGTGTGTGTGTGTGTGTGTGTGTGTGTGTGTGTGTGCAGGCAATTTTTTTCTGAAGAGGAGTCACTTAATCACCTGGAAAGGGGAGGAGTGCAAGTGTGGAGGAAGGGCAGGAGCCACACTAATCTGGAGGCAGGAAGCCAGCTGGGAGCAATGGAGGAGCCTGGTGAGTGGGAGTGCTGAGGAGAGCGCTGCACCCAGACACGCACTCAAATCCTCCCACATGTTTGCTCTTCAGATGGCTCTGTGTACCTGCTGTCAGCCTGGTGCAAGCCAGTATTCCTCTGGGCTCCCCAAGGCCCTTCGCAGAAGGGGCCCTGAACTGTCTGGCTCTCCGATGGACCCGGGTTCTGGTGGTGGCTCTGAGAAGTACCTGCTCCCCTCCCACTGCAGGATTAGTCAGCCAGGGCCTCAAGCTCTCTAGTTATCTTATTTGAACTTGAAGTTTGAATTCCCTGAGATTTGGCAGAAGTCCTCTCACATGAAAGAAGAGATGTGGAAGAATGGTGACAAGGATATGGAAGGATGGGACAGGAAGATATCTGAGCAGCAGTTCTATAGCCAACTATTTCCAATATCATGTAACTGACATTAATTCTCTATTATCATCCCTAACAAAAATGCTATTTAAACAATACTAGTTACAGGGGCTAGGGCGTGTGCCCTCGAACTGAAGGATTACAGGTCCATCACCGGCCCCAGTCCAGGAGTGTGTGGAAGGCAACCAATCGATGTCTCTCTCTCATAGATGTTTCTCTCCCTCCCTCCTTCTGAAAATTAATGAGAAAAAATATCCTCAGGTGAGGATTAACATAAAAATAAATTATACTAGTTACAAATTATGTTAACCTACTAACCCTCTGTCTTGAGTCATCAATGCTATATTGTATTACAATTTCTTATACACACTTTGTGTATTAATAGAAATTGTGACCTGATCATTTGAAGACAGTTGTTGAATAAAAATATCCTGGGGAAAAGAAACCTTGCCCAGGTCTGTAATTATATACTAAATGCTTACATTTTATTTCCATGTACAGGAATTAACATTGACACTCACTTTATATTGTTTGCTTATAAATCCTCCTCTGGTTTCTGATCGCTCTCCACCTTTACCTTCAAAGACCACCCAAGAGTATGAGCATTCCTGTGATGAGATCTGCTGCTCTCTACCATGTGGGGTGCTGTGCTTTCTCTGAGTGGGAGAGAGGTTTGATTCTTCCCCACTGCCCACTACGAGCCCAACTCCATGTCAAGGGAAGATTTGTTAACATGGTTCATTGAAAACTTACTGTGTGCAGGTCATGGTAGTTAGTCACACAGTTAGTATTGACTTCCATTCTGGGTGGGGAGATGACACGAATGCACAGGTAAGGCCTGAGAACATTTACCGAGTGAGCCAGGCAGGTTAGGTCTGTGAAGGGCTTTCTTTGGCCACATCAGGATGAACAGGCTCTAGGCCATGGGATGTCCAGACAGCTAAGAATGGCCTGGCATAAACTGGGCCAATCACTTTCCCTTAGGAATCTGAACAACTAAGAAACCTGGGGAGAATTTAGTAAGCGGAGTTAAAAGAGCCCATGACTTCCATCAAGTCAGGATTAGAACAGCCCAAACTATGTGTGCTAGAGCCACTTCTAGCATGCCAGTGACACTCGGTAACTACTTTCTGCGTGAATGAATGAACCAATGAGTGAACGAATGAACAAGTGGAAGCCAAATGGTGAGGGAATAAAAGAGCTGGTAGACAGAAAGACAACTGGAACAAATCAACAGGGAGATGCAAGAAAGACCAGTCCCTCAGTTGAACTTTCCAGTTCACATGTATTCTTACAAAACGGGGACTTTGCTCTTTGCAACCAAAAGAGCTTCAGTATAAGACAAATGAATATGTTCACAAGCAGGGGGCAGATAGCATATGGAAACAATATGCAAAACTACTGATGATTCAGAGAGGACTGACAAAAAAAGTCCAAGTAGAGTTGATCAGAGAAGGCCTCTGGCAGAGGGGACTTTTGACCTATCTTGATTTTCCTATTGAGTCAAAGCAGTATCTACATATTGTATAGCATTTCTATGTATCATATGATGACATTTCCTTTGAGAAATAGTTCTAAGAAAGTTCATGATGTAGTGAGTTGGGGAGAGGATTGGGAGAGAAAGGCAAGTGGTTGATAATATGTATAACAATATGGATGACAAAATCTCATTTTGTTCAAAATACAGTTATAGATTTAAATGTATATTTTAAAAATCCAGAAAGATGCTCATCAAACTGCTAACAGTGCTGGCCCTGGAGAATGGGTGAGGTGGGGTGGAGGGGGTTTTCATTTTATTTATTAATATCTGTATCATTGCAACATTTCATAAGCAAAAAAAAAAAACAGAAAATAATTTTAGACTCATAGAAATCAATTAAAGCAATTCCGCTTAATTAAAATGGTGTGCTTTATTTTTTTCTTACCTCTCCTCTACTAATTTGTTTTACCTAACCTCTCAGTAGAAGCAAAATAAACAAATTCCACTTCCACTTTATCTCTTTCAGGGCAGTGAGAAGGAGCAGTGAAGCAGCCAAGGGGCAAACCAAGATGGGCCTTCGGATCTCACAGGATAGAGTGAAGGAGAGCCTTCTCCCCTCAGTCCTCAGTTAAGCCTGGATGAATCCTCTCCTGCTCGCCTCCTCCCAGCAGAAGTGAGCATTTCCTCCTTCATGTCCACACATCTGTTGAAAACTGTATCGTTCATGCTTCTGCTGCAACACTTCCCTCCCTGTTGTTTGTGCACTGGGTCCCCTACAAAAGCCAAAGCTCTTTGAAGGCAGAGAACATCTGCTTTCAATTGTGTGTCGCCATGTCTCCGCACAGTGCCCACCGCCGATGCACACCTGTGGGAGGAAGGGACAAGCAGATGGAAGATAAGAGGAGTGGTGGGCAGTGGGTCTGTGTTAGGCTTTGCTAATGGCTAACTCATCTTTTGTTCCAAAGGAATGCTGTCCCTCTCAGAAGGAGAAATCATGTACAACCTGTCACAATGCAATCTGTTCACTTGCGAGCTTCAATTTCCTTGCATGGTCCCAATTCCAGCCCCATGCCTCCTTCCTCCAGGCCATGGCTTCTGAGGATCTCTATAGAAAAGAGAGAAAAGAAAAGCCCCTAGGGATGGCAGTTTCTTACTTGCACCATGCATGTTAGGAAAAGACCATGCCTCTTTGTAAACGCTAACAGAGACTTTAGTAGTCCCAGTGTTACGGTATCTTTCCCAACCTTTCCAACCCCTGTGTCCTGAAAAAGGCATGTTCAATAATGGATCAAACGATTAACAAAGGCGGCTGGAGAGGACTGTCTGGTCTTTGTCTGGTCCAAGGTACAGCCTTCAGTTATTTTAGTCCTCAGTCCTTCTAGTGTCATTTGTCTACACTTTCCATAACAGATGGGAGGCAGGGACGGTTTCTTCATGAGGGACAGAGGAATACGCTAGCTTGGCAAAGGAAAAGACTGCCATTGTGCCATCATGCCAACATTAAGTTACTGGGAGGAAATAATGCCAGACACTAGACTTGGAGAAAAAGGCAAAGGGAGAATAAAGAGGGTTTAAAATCACCTACCCTTCAGTATATGCCAATCTCGATTCTTTCCCTTCTAAGTCTTCTGATGAGTCCACCATGCAATTACACCTCCAATAATTGGAAGGACATGAAGGGGTGCATTTTCAAACCACCCTGATTCTTTACTTAGATTCATCCAAGACTGACAAAAAGTTGTGCCCCTACCCTGCTTTGTAATGCTGGGTTTAACAACTTCCTGGTAGGAAGCATATCTGGCTTTCGGAAGCGGGGCCTGTGGTGGAAAGACTGAGTCTTGCGGTTAGCGTGCACTTCCATGTGGGAGTGTTGATGCAGTGCTTTTTATTTTAGTAAGCAGAAGATATGCTGTCCAGGGAACACCTGTTCTCCACACTCCCAGCTGTCATTTCCTTCCTGCGGGCAGGAAGTCAAAACTGAAAGTCTCTGAAACTGTTAGCAAGACCATTTGTAATCTCAAAGTTTGTTCATTGTTTTCGGTGTAGCGTCTGTGAAACAAAATGTACAAACTTCCAGGAATGTCCTGGCATATCTGTGGCTGGTTTCCTGCGGTCCTATGGGGTTGATGTGCAAAGAGGCAGGAGGCAGTGGCAGCGAGAACGCTCTGCGGGTCAGGCTGGATCTGCGGAGAGCCTGAGGAAGAGGTGGCAATTTACTGGGCCCAATTTACTGCTTGTTTACAATTTCCAAAATACATTACTGATTCTCACAAGCAGGTGTCACCAAGTAACTCACTTGAAGGGAATTCAGTAAGATTACTTCACCATTTGAAATAGGCCCCTTTTACCAATTTATGTTATCATAGTCCAGACTATACTAATTTTATATTTTTATAGAAATATATATATAGTCATCTCTCTGGCTATTAATACATTTGTAAGATCAAAGCCTTCTCTTTTGAAACCCTTTTAATATCCAGTATTTATCTAGTGACTCTATTCTTGAATTTAACAAAATGTAGCGAATGTCCTTACTTTTTAAAAATAATAATGCTTCCTTATATATGCTTTTCTATTATAATTGTTCAGATCTTGAAGTGGAAGAAAGGGAGGCAGGAAGGGAAAAAGAAAAGACAAGAAAGAATTAAGACTTCCCATCCCACCACATAGCCATCACACAAATTGTGTATAGTGGTTATCAATGAACGAGAGTTGAAAATTAGAAATAAAATTTTAAAAAGGGGCACTTAAGATCTTGATTCTAGGCATGCCATAAGTTTGGCTCAAATAAAACCTAATTTCAATAGAAATAGAGTGTTAAAGAAAAGAGGAAGTGACTTCATTTGTACAACAATTCTCAGATTTTATTTTTCAGGAGATAATAATAATCTGACTATCAATATTCCAAAGTAACAAATTTAAGGAAAAAAATAAGATCTACTTAAATATAGATACAGTCTTAATTAATTAGTGCACATTCATCCCAAAGTTAACAAAAATGATTTAACCTAAACTTCCTGCATTTGCACTGTTAAGAATTTGATGTCTGAAGCTCTTCAATTTTTTTCTTACTTAACATAAAATAACTTGAAATAGTCTTTCCCTATCCTCACAAAGCACACAAAAATCACAGCTATCCAGTTATTTTGGTTAATGTAGGTAAAAACATTTTCAAATGGTTTACTAACTGTAATGCTCCCTAACTCCACTGGGTGGTGCAGACTCTGCTTTACTTGAAGTTTTTAAGTGGATATTTTAAAAGATTGAGGGTATACAATCTCCTAACCTGAATTCCCCTTTTAAAAATTAGACTCTAAAGATATATAAGCAATATGTCTTCTTATACTATGTATATTTGACCCGCTTTGTTTTACAGACATTGAATAAGTACATCAACTTTTCTCTTCTCTGTCAAAAGACCCCAGTGGCTTTCCATCTCATTTAGAGTAAACAACCAAGGCTTTTCCAGAATTTCCAATATTCCACACAAATCTCCCCCACCACCACTCTCTCCAACTTCATGCCCTATTACTCTGACTCTCATTGCCCTCCTTAATATTCTTTAAACACACATTCTTTACCCCAGCCTCTGGCCTGCTGTTCTTTCCCCCAGATAGCCAAAAAGCCAACTACTGTCTTAGGGCTTTATGTAATGACTTTCTCAGTAAGACTGCTTACCCCGAATTTCCTATCCTTCTCCCTGATTTATTTATTTTTCTTATTACTTAACAAAAATGAAATGTTTATTTGACATATTTATTACATTAAGTGTCTGCTTCTCCAACTAGAATATCAGTTTTTTTATGGCAAGAACTTTTACCAGTTTTTATTTCTGTTATATACTCAGATTTAGAACAGTGCTCAAAACAGAGTAAGATCTCAATTAACACTTGCTGACTGAATGAGTGACAGAATGAATTCACAAACGAACTGAGTGGATTCTATCCTAGCTACTATGCGAATGATTGGGTGAAAAAAAATGACCAACACACTCTCTCTGCCTTCGCAGGCTTACAGTCTAGTTGATATTTCCATTAGTAATTTCAAAAGAAGTACAATGAGAGATGTATGACCAAGTCATTTTGGGAGCAAATAAGAGGGGCATCTAATCCACCTAAAGGTTCATATACCTTCTAATGCCAAGATCCCTTAATACAGTTCCTCATGTTGTGGTGACCCCCAACCATAAAATTATTTTTGTTGCTACTTCATAACTGTAATGTTTTTCACTGTTATGAATTGTATTGTAAATATCTGTGTTTTCCGATGGTCTTACACGACCCCTATGAAAGGGTCGTTTGAACCCTAAAGGGGTTTCCACCCATGGGTTGAGAATCGCTGAAATAAAGTTTCCTGAACAGAAAAAAAGGTCCATTCACTGTGCTCAAGACACTAGTCTAGATAGCCAAATATAGTATTCAAATACAAGAATCAAAAGGGAAATTAAAAAATATCTTAAGAAAAATGAAAACGAAAACATGATACACCAAAGCTTATGGGATACAGAATTTATAGTGATGCACAGCTACATTGAAAAAGATTCAACCTAACTTCACACAACTCAAGTAACTAGAAAAAGAACAATAAACCCAAAGTTAGCAGAAGAAAGAATATAATTAAGATTAGAGAAGGAAAAAATGAAATAAAGAGTAGAAAAAACACTGAAAAATAACAGGTTTTTTAAAAATACAAACAAAGTGAACAACCCTTTAGCTAGACTTACTATGAAAAAAAAAAAGTGAGAAGACCCAAATAAGTAGAATCAGAAATGATAAGAGATTTTACAACTGATACCACAGAAATAAAAAATATCAGAAGGGACTATTATAAACAACTAGAGGCCTGGATGCATGAAAATTCATGCACATGAAAATTCCAGGAGGGGGGTTCGTTCAGCCTGGCCTGCCGCCTCTCACAGTCTGGGAGCCCTCAGGGGCAGGAGGTGACCCAGTGATGGGGGGGGAAGGCAACACCCCATCACACCTCTGCTGCTGCCACTGCCCACAGCACAAGCCTTGGCCAGTTCAAGTTATCTGAGCCACCGTCCATCCTGGGACCTTGAGGGCTGGGGGGTGGCCTCAGCCTCCTGCTGGTCCCACCAAAGCCAGTCTTGGCTTGGCCAGCCGCCCCTGCCGCCTGAAGGCCTCGTGGCCCTCGTGAATAGCCACAGCCTGGCCATCCCACCCCAGGAAGTAGCCGTCCCTATCGCCATGACTTATTCCCCAGTGCAGCCGGGCCTGCCCGCCAAGCACGGAGCCAGGAGCTGGGCCGCGGAGGGGAGGGAGGAGGGATGCGTGGGCCAGGGTGGAAGTGGGGAACTTGGTGGTATAAACACAGTCCCCTGCCCCCACGCCGTGCCAGCCCCTTGAGCTGCATTCCCGGACCCTGGGCAACCCTGGGCAACACTCTTTGGCCTTGGGTGGGGGTGAGGGCCCTGGGGAGGTGGCCCTCACTGGCTTGGAGTCACAGTGGTTGGTCAGGGAGGGATTCGGGGTGCCATGAGGCAGTCTTACGCAAGTCACTGCTGCAAATCCCCGCCTCCCTCCCCCCCCCCACCCCACCCCCCCCGCCCCGAGGACAGCAGTTCAGTCCACTCAGCATGCTGCACACACAGCCTGGAGTTTGGTCGAGCCTTTGGTCATTTTGGATTATATGGACACTGGCTCTCTCTCTCTCTCTCTCTCTCTCTCTCTCTCTCTCTCTCTCTCTCTCTCTCTCTCCATATATATATAAAGTTGCTTCATTGAAATGACTAAAGACTGTATCAGACTTTCCAACTGAGAACATTAGTCCCTACCTCTTCTGATAGTACTTATACTGTCCTAAATCCTACCCTGTGCTGCACTTTTAAATGTAGATGTTTTTATTTCCTCACACAGTTATGACTTCCTTAAAGGCAGCGACAGTATCTTGCTGTGTTGCAGAAACCCCAACACCCCCACCCCAGTTTTGATGACTCACCAGGAGGATCCACAGGGCTCAGCATACAGTACTTATGGCTATGACTTATTACACCAAAAGGACACAACAGGAAATCAGCAAAAGGAGAAGGTGCATGAGGGAAAGTCCAGGGGGAACCAGGTGCAAGCTTCCAAAAGTCTTCTCCCAATGGAGTGACTCGCTGAGTTTAATTTCCCTAGCAACCAGCTGTGACCACATGTGACATGTTGCCAACCAGGGAAAGTGCATTAGACTTAGTGCCTGGAGCTTTTACTGGTCATGTAAGCACTCTTTGCCTGTCAGGTACCCACATTCCAGACTGCCAGAAGGAAAACAGGTGTTCAGCACAAACCACATCGTTTGTGCAAATAGTTTGGACATAGGGAGCCACTCTTACCAGTGCTGGGAATGGTGGAACCCTCCCAAAATCCAAGCTCCCAAATGCGAGCCAACGACCAATCTTGTAAACATGACTTTCAAAAACAGCAGGCAGCCGAACCGGTTTGGCTCAGTGGATAGAGCGTCGGCCTGCGTACTGAAAGGTCCCAGGTTCGATTCCAGTCAAGGGCATGTACGGGCACATCCCCAGTAGGGAGTGTGCAAGAGGCGGATGATCGATGTTTCTCTCCCATCGATGTTTCTGACTTTCTATCCCTCTCCCTTCCTCTCTGTGAAAAATCAATAAAATATATTAAAAAAAAAAAAAAACAGCAGGCAGCCTGCTATGCATGCCCTTTCTGCCCGCCTCGTCACTGTTAGGGCTATTGGTGCTCGAACATCGGCTGCATGGCATTTTCAACTATACGCTGCTGCTCAGCTGAGACACTGGGAACTAAATAAACATGTTTACAGCTAAAACTGTGTGGGGGTGCTTTCAAACACCATGTGGAGTACCCGGCAGGTGTGGCCCATGAACCAGGAAATCAGGGCACATGCCCAGGTTTCAGGCCCTACCCCAAAAGGGGGTGTGGGGGAGGCAGCTGATTGATAATTCTCTCTCTTCAAAGATGTTTCTCTCTCTTCCTCTCTCTGAAATCAACAAAAACATATTTTTAAAAAACCACGCCTGTCTTGCCATTTTGTGAGTTATTTTTCCTGTATTACTTAAGTTTGGATAAATCCATTTCATATACATAGCTAAATACACTAAATGCAAAAGTAAACAAAATGTAATGGTTCAGTCAACCCCACAGAAGTAATGGCCTGGATATGACTTCTATTTTAAACATCTGGTTAGGATCTGGCCTAAGATATTTAGTCTCTATGATCTTCTTTTGTAATACTTTGAACTTATATTACAGCCGTTATCAAACAGCTGATAAACCAACTCAGACTATTAACAAGCCTATTGGTTTCGGTAATTAAAAACCTTTGAGCCCTGGCCAGGTGGCTCCGTTGGTTGGGCAGGTTCAGTGCCTAGTAAGGGCACATACCCAGGGTTCAGGTTCAATCCCTGGGAGGGGCACATGTGGAAGGCAACTGATGGATGTTTCTCTCTTACATCGATGTCTCTCTCTCTCCCTCTCCCCGCAACCCCTGACGCCCCTCCCTTCTTCTAACATCAATAAAAACAAACAACAAAAACACCTTGGAGTGACTTAGCAATATACCTGCTGGTGGAATCAGGCCAGATGCTGAAGGATGTTTTTGTAGAAGACTTGAGCTCCGTGCTGCAGGAATGACTTTTACTGAGGTATAACATACCCCACACGAGAGGCTTATCTTTGAAAATAAAAGAAATTGAAACACACACCTTGACAGTTCAATACAGTTTACTTTTGTTTTTTTCCAGAAGATGCCAATGACCTCAAACTATAAAACTTTGAACATTTTCTTAATAAACTATATTCTGTGTTGTTAAGAACTCATATAGAACTCATACAAGTCCCTTGGATTTTATTTTTGTGTGTCCAGGAATATGAACGGTAAAACTTATTCATCTCCATAGCTCCTGACTGTGATGGGCAGAGTGGGCAAATACTTGATCAAGGGGTGGATCAAGATTATGAGGACTTGCTCAGCCAGTATGGCTCAGTGGTTGAATGTCAACCCATGTACCAAGAGGTCCATGTTTCGACTCCCTGTCAGGGCACATGCCCGGGGTTACAAGCTGGATTCCCAGTAGGGGGCTAGAGGCAGTTGATAGAATGATACTCTCATCATTGATGTTTTTGTCTCTCCTTCTCCCTTGTTCTCCCTCTAAAAACAATAAAAACATTTTTTAAAAGATTATAAAGACAAAATCTAGGCTTGGAAGTTTCAAACTAATTCAATAGAACAGAGGTTCATAAGGTAGGATACCAAAGAGTCTCTGAAGCACCCAAAATTACATGTAAAACTCTGTGTAGGAACATATTTCTGGGGGGAGAGGGCCCGAGCCATTCTTTACCTTTTCAAAGGTGTGACCTCAGAATTTTTGTGAAGGCGAGGGCCAAGTGCTTATGGAAACTTAGCTCAAAAGGAAATTGCACAGTATCATTGTTTCCCAAATTAGTGTGAACATGTGGATCATTTGGAGAACTTGTTAAAGATTTCCTATCCTATCCCAGAGCAACAGAATCAGAAATGGCCTGGGGATCTGTATTCTACCAGTTAACCCCATAATGTAATTTGGGGAATAGAAGACTGAAGCATCATTACAATTCATGCTAGGTTAGACATTTTTAAATGCCACGATTTTTAGGGGCCTATTATGATCTCTTGTTTGCTGGGGTTTGACAGGAAAATGGTACCTCCCAGTGTCAACAAGTCATTGTTCATTTTTGTCTCCTGAGATGATGCTACCAGAAAATAAAGCTGTGAAGTTCCTTGCAAGCAGTTCTCTTCTCCAGGAAGTGGAATCACTTTTAAAATCTCAGCACACACCCATGATTCATTACCTGTATCTCCAAGAGTTAGAGCAAAAAGGTAGTAGTTACCCTCCCAATACAGCATGTCAGAAAATTGTTCATAATATGTTCGATAGCATGCCCATCTTTCAGATTCTGTAAAGATACATCAGTTGCTGCTGCTTTGATTTTTGGGCAAGTCCAAAATATTCCATCTATTAAGCAAATCAAAATTGTAAAAAGTAATGCTTTATAAGAACTATTTGACATTGAAACTGGGACTCAGAACAGTTGGACATTGAAACTGAGACTCAAACATTTTTTGTTCTTATACATTTATTTCTAGTATGCAGAGGCAAAATATTTTTGAAGAAAAGAAACAGGGGAGAGTGATTGATATAAAGGCAGGGAGGCATAGAACAGGCTGTCAAGCTACAGGGGGAAGGCTGGGGAGGGTGGGGGGGCGGGTGCTAGGGGAGATCAAGCGAAACCTAACCACCACTGTGATGGTATTAGGTGGTGGAGCTTTGGGGAGGTGCCTTTATAAAAGAGGCACATACAATGCTCATATGTATGCATGCATATGAGTATAACCAATGAATGAAAGACACTGGGACAGGGGCGAGGGCAGATGGGGACATGTGCTGGGGGGTAGGGGAGGCTGGGGGGAGGATAATGAGGGAAAAAGGAAAACATATGTACTACTATTAAATCTAAGTTATACTGCAAAAATAAAATAAAAAAAGAGTTATGAAAAGAGAATACAGAGCATTTGGGGAGACTAGTCTATAATATCACAGAAGATCTCTTAAGCAAAGTCATTATCTTTTAACTGCAAAGAGTAGGAGGAACAGTATCATATGTAAACAGAAGGAGCATCAGATGTAAAGACCTGAAAACAAGATAATACTTCAGCAATATTGAAAGAAGTTGTATGTCACTGAACAATGAGAGAGAAAAAAATCTTATTTTAATGATAATTCATTGATAGATGGTGACAAGAAATTGCAAAAAATATATATGTTCCAGGAAACATTGTTTTCAGATTGTGACAAGATTTAAAAATTCCAATACTACATTATTTTTCATGACATTTGTAGCACATACTCAAGAAAGATATGCCGTCTTTGCATAAGTCCAAAGGGAAAAAAGTTCATAACTAACCTCACAACTCAAGCCTTTTTATATCACTTGGGATTATTGAAACTGAGGAACAGAAACCTAACTTAAACTGATTCAAATAACAAGGTTATTTTATTGGCCCATATTATTATATAGTTGAGAGTTTGATGAAGTGGCCCCATGATATGAGTAAGGACTAAGCCTCCTTCTGTTAGTCTATTCCATTTTATCTTGAGGCTACCCATGATTGTGGTCATAGAAAGATTAACAGCTCCTGCCTCCACTTCCATTGAAGTATTTGTCCAAGCTTCCTTTCATGTCAACATAAAAAATCAGTGAGAAACAGCCCTGGCTGAAGTGGCTCATCTAGTTGGAAGCCTTTGTCCTGTGCACAAAAAATAAACTTTTGGTTTGATTCCTGGTCAGGGCACATGGCTGTGTTGTGAGGTCAATCCCTGGTGGGGGGCATGCAGGGGCATTCTCACATCGATGTATCGCTGTTTCTCTTCCTCTCTTTTCCCTCCTCTGTAAAAATCAATAAAAATATGGAAGAAATTTAAAAAAGTAATGCTTTACAAATGTCATGAGAAGCAGTGAGTTACAAATTGACTACCCTATCTTTCCCAAATGACCTGTCTGAATCTACATAATCTTCAGTTAAATGTCTATTTTAGATTTTTCAGGATTTAATCTCAGCAGCACCACCTACTGATTATTTTAATTCAGTACTTTATGTAAATTCTTAGTGATGTTAATATTAAACAATTAACTTGAAAACACCTAGAACATGTTGGCTTTTCATAAAAGATGCATATTTGATAGAGGAAGATTTTAGTTATTTTTGCAGGTGACAAATCAAATTGCATTAGGTAGCAGTACATTGCTGCAATCCTGCTACAGACTGGTTGTGTCCCCCAAAATTTGTGTTGAAACCTAACCACCACTGTGATGGTATTAGGTGGTGGAGCTTTGGGGAGGTGCCTTTATAAAAGAGGCCCCAGAGAGTTGCAAACCAGGAAGCTTGGCTTCTCACCAGACCACCAGAACTGCCAGCACTTTGATCTTGGACCTCTAGGCTTCCAGAGCTGTGAGAAATAAATTCCTGTTGGTTATAAACCAGCCAGTCTATGTATTGTTTAGTAGCCTGGACTAAGACATGTCCAGATATTGTTCCTTTTGTGCCACCACCCCTAGATGCATTCTCCATCATTTGGTATTTCAGTTGGGTTCATCCAATGAGAGGATTGGCAGCAGGAGACACTGGGATATTTGTTCCCTTGTCCCTCTGTCCTGCCTGCTGTGCTAGTTACAGCTCTGTCACTCTGTCCCTTTCCATAAACTCCAGCTCCCACTGTGCTCCAAGCAGTTGCTGTGTAACTCTAAACAGCTGCCCCTTAAGGCCTAGGAGTCATTACAGTCGCAGGATTTGCCCCTTTAGTCCTCAGGAAATAGTTCTTTCACAAAAGCGTGTTCAGGTGAACCTTCTGAGTGTAATTCTGCTTCTTGCCAGGGCCCTGACAGATACAGAGAGCTCTGTGGAGAATCATCTTGCATACAATAAAGCTGAATTGATTATTCACTCAACACTTAAGTGACTACATTGAAAAAAATATTATTCTAGAGACAATACAGATACAAATATGAAAAATATCCCATTATTATCTTTGAGAAGCTCACATAGATAAGATTTGAGTTGAGTAAAAGTTTTAAAGAAAATGATTCAGCATAATTATTTAATTTGTAGAATTTTATTAATCTTGGGCATCAATTAGGTAACCCTTTGGCCAAGTATGTCTCCATAGACCCAGATTAGAATGTTAAGGGTTTATTTAAATAATTTAAATCAGTTAAAAATCTGAAATCAATTGCTTAACCTGAAAGGGTGTGCTTTTGTAGCCTAATGTGTTATTCTCACGCACAAATGATTACCTGGGAGTCCTCTTATGGAAGACACACACACAGGAACACAAAATTCTCCTAGTGTGAAGATTCTGGAGAGCAGGCACCTGCCTCATTCTCATTCTCATTCTCATTCTCCCCTGTTGCTTCCAGAGTTCTCAGGTAGGGAGCGAATCATTTCTCAATGACAAGCAGAGAGCAGTACAGCATAGTGGATGAGAACACAAACTTTACCCAGATATGAACCCAGCTCTGGCACTTTCTAGCTGGATGACCTTGGCAAATTTTTAAACTCTGCTTCATTTTCCTCTCCTATAACATCACCCTATTTTGAGTAAGTTATTTGAAAAGCAGTTAGAGTGGAATCTATTCCACAGTAAGTACAATGTAAGTGCCTATTAATACACCAAGTTGAAGTGGTGTTTTTACATTGCCTGGAAGTACTGTAGCTGCAAATGACCTTAATTCTTTTGTTTTCATGAAAAATAAAATTCATGCAAGGGGCTTGCAGGCTCGGCAGCTTACCTCAGCCCTCACAGCCCCAGCTTCATCCGGAAGGCCGTCGGAAAGGACGTCCGGAAGGTCCTTCAGCTGTCCAGACTAATTAGCATATTACACTTTTATTATTAGAGATAACTGAAGCCCAGGAGAAGTCAATGCAATAAGCTAGTGTAGAAGGTGTCACTGCCCCAGATAACCTCACTCCTAGGAAGATCTGCTCACTGACACGGGATGCTTCGGAAAGAAATGACGTGATCTTATCCAACAAAACAAACACAACTTTTTCTCTCAGAGTAGAAAATTATGTGGGCACCCAATCCATTCTGGAAAAGGTTTAGTCATGAATGGATTAATTTCCGTTTCACTAGAAACGTCTTAACTTTATTATTATTATCCAACGCAAGTAGCAGTCACATGAAGACTCTGAGATTTTACCTTACTTGTAAGCTAACAGTGAGCCCTGCGCTATTCCATGAATGCTGACAGAGATACAGGATGCATGGGTCCAAAACTAAGGGCTGTATTATTTATAGCATCAGCAGTAGCTAAAATATCAGCATTTTCTTGTGCCAGTTCCCTGCGCACAGGAATGTAAGAAGACAGCCAGCTGACACCTGCACATGAGTGAGTTGCAAAACAAAAGAGAAACCCTGAGTTTAAGGAACCCCAATATTTTAAATATTTTACACTGATGAGCTTGCCAGCACTTTGCTCTAAAGGGATATACCATCTCTGTCTTCTGAGGCTATGTACAATATAAACATCCTTGTAAAGGTAGTTCAGAAAAAAACTAGATATGCAGAAACATGAAAGAACTATGGAGAATTTATCTATAAACTAGAGGCTCAGTGCACAAATTCATGCACAGGTGGGCTCCCTCAGAGTGGCCTGCAGGGATCAGGACAAAACCTGCAGTCCAACTCCACCTGCAACTCCTACCTGCCACTCCCAGTTATCGTGGCCCCACTGTGCCTGCCGTGGGCTCAAGCCCAGTCAGTCCCGATCAGGAAGAGGCTTGTGACGCCACACCAGCACTCGCCAGCTGTGAGCTCTGCTTCTGGTGCCCTCCCAAGAGAGTGGCCTGCGGGATCAAGCCGAAACCAGCTTTCCAGCATCCCTGCAAGGGGTCCCAGATTGCAAGAGGTAACAGGCCAGGCCAAGGGACCCCACTGGTGTACAATCAGGGCTGGGGAGGGACCTCAGGAGGCTCCAGGGCATGTCCAGCTTATCTTGCTCAGTCGAGATCGGCCTGACCCAACAGCAAGCTAACCTAGGGCTCGAAGCATCTGCCCCCTGGTGGTCAGTGCACGTCACAGCAACTTATCAACCAGTCAAACGTCTGTCCCCTGGTGGTCAGCGCATGTCACAGCGAGCAGTTGAGCAGCCTTAGCCTACCATTATTATATTACGCTTTGATTGAACAGCTGTCCGGTCACTGGATAACCAGACACTTAGCATATCAGGCTTTTGTTATGTAGGATAATTTCTAGCCTTCATTTCTACACCATCTTAGTTTTTGGCAAATTTTCATGAATATTAACATTCGATTATTAAGGTTAATGTGCCTGACATAAGCTGGGATCAATCTGTTTGCCTCATGCAGCCTTTAATTAAAACTATTGTCAGCAGGAACAAGGCAGCAGGATGAGGCCAACCATCCCCAAGAGCCTGCACTCAGTTAAACAAATCCTGCAAACCACAAGGTTTCACCACCAAAAGCCCAATGAACTGAACTTCCTCTCCCTGAAGGGGGCCTACATAGGGAGCAAGTAATAATCAACAAATTGCTCTGTGAGCATGAAACCAAAACAAGGCAGATAAGCTAATGTGAACCAAACCTTAGGCACGACCAGAAGAACAGTTCAATTTAGGGGCTAGGATACTCCAAATATCTGGCTAAGCTTCACTCCTCCCAACAAACAGAGCCCTCTGGCTACCCTTCCATAGTCCCACAGGGCCTCCTCCTTTCCCAGGCTCTATGCTTCCCATTACCGAATAACAAATTAATGCACATTTAATGGCTTAGCCTTAGGACAACTCACCGTATCATCTCAGACTCTGTGGGTGAGGAGCCTGGCACAGCTGAGCAGGGTCCTCTGCCCGTTACACAGGAGATGGTGGCCAGAGCCCGGTTCTCCTCCAGAGATACATATCAAGGTCTGCTCCCGAGCTCCATCGCCTAGCAAGAAGGAGTCTACATAGCACACACACATGAACAGTAGCCCATCACCTTCCCACTGCCTATTGGCTACTAACAAGCTTTGAGTCCTGTCCACATTTAAAGGGATGGGATTAAACAAAGGCATGAACATCAGCAGGATGGGATCATGGGGGATCCCCTCGGAGTCTGCCTGCCACCAGGCACATTCTTGAGAATTATATGGTCAGGTCCTGGAGGCCTTACATTAGCATTGTCCAATAGGAATAGAATGTGAAGCACATGTGTGATGTTAAGTTTTCTAATAGTTACATTTAAAAAATCTCAATGCACACATTACAGTACTAAATTATGTGATACAATTGCTACAGTGAAATATAGTCCTACCAAAATGATAGTGAACAGAAAAACTATTTTCACACTGCTTCAGGCTTTAAATTTAAGTTAAATCATATTTAAAATTCAGTTCCTTAATTATTATTCCATTACAAGTCTTCAACAGTCCAACTGGACAGTGCTTTGGATTCCCTAGGTGAATATACAAGGTGTTGCCTCTCTGTGAAATAAAGGTAAACAAATTTAAGCATCATGTTGAACAGACTTCAAATTAGCCTGTCTGGGGCCTCTGTTTAGTTCAGACTTGGTGCTTCCAGCTGCAATTGGAAAAGTACTTAAAAAGGTGCTTTGGAGCAAGGGAGGAGATGTGAGACATTAGTCCTCCAATAGGTCAGGTTAAGGAAAATGTGACCTGGAGCTGCAAATTGTGAAAATGGGGGAAGACAGGTAGATTCATCTCTGTGACTCTCCAAAAGAACAGGAGAGCAAACTGGGCAATCTGAGGGTTGGAATGAGATAAGACCCACTGCTTATGAGCAGATGGAAGTCTCAAAACCCACCAACTAGAATCAGGAGACATGCTCCAGGCAATCTAAATTCAGACTCTTGAGTGTCTTCCTATAAAGCAACCATCTATAACAGCGGTTCTCCACCTGTGGATCACGACCCCTTTGGGGGTTGAATGACCATTTCACAGGGGTCACCTAAGACCATGAGAAAACACAGATATGTACATTACAATTCATAACAGTAGCAAAATTACAGTTATCAAGTAGCAAAGAAAATAATTTTATGGTTGGGGGTCACCACAACATGAGGAACTGTAGTAAAGGGTCGTGGCATTAGGAAGGTTGAGAACCACTGATCTATAACAATAAAAGGGTAATGACCAGACGTCATTCCTGACAAAGCTGGAGCTGGAGGGCAGCCCAGGTCTCAGGTGCCTGTGGGCAGTCAGAGAGAAGCAAGCCCGGGTCCCGGGTGCCTGCAGGCAGCAAGAGGGAAACAAGCTGGGATCTTGGGTGCTAGAGGAAAGCTGGTGCTGGCAGCCAGGGGAAGGAAGGCCTACTTTTGCATGAATTTTGTGCATCGGGCCTCTAGTTCTATATAATAAAAGTTTAATATGCTAAGTGTCCAGTCGACCAGCTGGCTGTTCAACTAATCAAAGTGTAATATGCTAATGATATGCTAAGGCTGCTCAATTGCTCTCTATAACATGCACTGACCCCCAGGGGGCAGATAATCAACTGGTCGACCAATAGCCATGATGTGCACTGACCACTAGGGGGCAGATGCTCCGACTAGATTAGCTTGCTGCTGGGATCCAGCCAATCAGATTTGAGTGAGACAGGCTGGATATGCTCTGGAGCCCTCCCATGGTCCCTCCCTGGCTGGCCAACCTCCCATGTCTCTCCCCAGCCCTGATCATGCAACGGTGGGGTCCCTCAGCCTGACCTGCGCCCTCTCACAATCTGAGATCACTCAGAGAATGTTGGAGAACTAGTTTCAGCCCAATCCCGCAGGCCAGGCCGAGGGACCCCATTGGTGCATGAATTCATGCACCAGGCCTCTAGTGATATATAAATTCAACACACCATTAACACAATGCTGCACTTTGGTTACATCATGGGTTTAACAGGGTTTAGGTACTAGCCTGGCATTCTAATCACTGATTCAACATTGTCACTCAAATGCTTCTCAGTACTAGGTTACAAATAAGCTTAAGGAACATAAATTAGGCATTACGTGTAAAAGACCTCATAACATACCTACTGGTATATCAAATTTTGTCATGACTGGTCATATTTAATATGTTTCTTTATTGTTTTTTAGTTAAGTTTAACTATTGATATCAAAACAAATCTGTAAACAACCTACATTCATATTTTCTGATTTATAAAGGCATTTAAATAAATACCTATAATATTTATTCTATGACATGTAAAAATTTTGAAAGGAATTAGTAAACCTCGAAAACCTGATATATACTCAAAAGCCAAGCAACTTATTCTTTTTTTCCTATATATTAATTTGTCACAATTTATTAAGGTATTACATATGTGTCATCCCTCTGTTAACCCTCCCAAACCTGCCCCATTCATGCCCTCACCCCCCTGGTGTTTATGTCCATTGTTCATGCATCCAAGTCCTTTGGTTGATCTCTCCTCCTTCCCCCCTCCCTCCCGTACCTTCCTCCTGAGGACCAGCATTCTGGTCAATGCTTCTCTGCCTCTGGATCTGTCCCTGTTCATCAGTTTATGTTGTTCATTATATTCCACAAATGAGTGAGATCATGTGGTACTTGTTCTTCTCTGACTGGCTTATTTCACTTAGCATAATGCTTTCCAGTTCCATCCATGCTGTTGCAAATGGTAAGAACTCTTTTTTAATGCAGCGTAGTATTCCATTGTGTAGATATACCACAGTTTTTTAATCCAATCATCTGCTGATGGGCACTTAGGCTGTTACCAAATCTTAGCTATGGTGAATTGTGCTGCAATGAACATAGAGGTGCATAAATCCTTTCTGATTTGTGCTTCTAGTTTCTTGGGATATATTCCTAAAAGTGGGATCACTGGGTCAAATGGGAGTTCCATTTTTAACTTTTTGAGGAAATTCCATATTGTTCTTCACAGTGGCTGCACCAGTCTGCATTCCCACCAGCAGTGCAAAAGAGTTCCTTTTTCTCCGCATCCTCGCCAACACTTGTCATTTGTTGATTTGTTGATGATTGGCATTCTGATAGGAGTGAAATGATACCTCATTGTTGTTTTGATTTGCATCTCTCAGATAGTGACTTTGAGCATGTTTTCATATGTCTCTTAGCCTTCTTTCCTCCTTCGAAAAGTGTCTATTTAGGTCTGTTGCCCATTTTTTGATTGAATTATCTTCCTTTTGTTAATTTGTGTGAGTTCCCTGTAAATGTTGGAGATTAAACCCTTGTCTGTGGTGACATTGGCAAATATGTTCTCCCATGCAGTGGGACTTCTTGTTGTTTTGTTGATGATTTCTTTTGCTGTGCAAAAGCTTTTTATTTTGATAAATCGTTAAATAAAAATCAATGATCTATGCCCATTTAACTCAGAAAATTATGATTATCACTAATCTTGCTCCTTTCTTTCCTTTTTTTTTTTTTTTTTTTTTTAGGAGGGTGTGGAGAGGGCAGGATTTTAGGGCATAATTTCTCACAAGCTGTATTTAAGCAAAATAAACAATTCTTTGAATGTGCTCACCTGTTTAATTGGGGTATTTTCAGATCTGATAAGAGGGAGATTTTATATCCTAGATGTCCTTAATTCTTATCAATTGCTTAAAATTAAAAAGCTATTTTTGTAAAGTTAGAAACAAATGGTGAGTAGCAACTCATTCTCCATCTCTAAATAACTTTTAGAGTCAGTTTTGATGTATTTGTTTGGAGAACTTGTGTTGTAGATTGATATACTAGGAAACATAGGTAAAATGCAGATTTCAGTTTATTTGTGCCTGATTTTGTCCAGGAGAAACATTAGATGAAATGTAAAAACCCACACCCAGCTGAAATGAGCTGTGCAGGAACACACAAAACACACCACACACACACACACACACACACACACACACACACACACACACACAGCACCTCCCACCAGCACCAGTACCCTCAGTTCACTGCCAAGGCTGAATTAAACTCACATCCAGTGTCACAACCTGACCTCCAATTTCAGCAGTTCTTCTTCCCACCTTCACAATAACTCCCGAATTATAACCTTTCCAGCACCCACTTCACTAGGCACACTTTAGATCTTTTTCAAGGTCAAGTGCCATATTTATTGTAATATTCATGAATTTATTAACCATTTAAGATGTGTAAAATTGTGCTTTTTATTAGGTTCCAAACTTTATGGTTAAGTGTGTCATTGCTAAAGTTTTGATATTGTGCCTCCATACCTGTTGTTCCCATAAAACTTAAGGTTTTTTAAATTACACAACTCTGCATACACAGTGCTATTTGGAACACAGAAATACCACTTTCAACAGACATTAAACAAAGTAATTTAGATCAGGCTACTTAATTTTAATTTAGTGATACCTCTTAGTAAAAATGAAAAGCAGCACTTCAGAGTTTTTAAACTCAAAAGTTTTGTTTTTGAAAAACTGCTAAAATATATAACCAAACTCCTTTAGCTATTAACCTGTCCTCTTTGGCTTACTGTTTTGAGAAATAAGCAAAAGCACAATAATTTAACTTCCTGCCTAATTTAATTTCATTTCAGATACCAGAAGTCTTCATATTTCAAATACATATTTAACTTAACCTGAAGAGAATCCACTGGCATGGCTATACTGTCCCCTCCCTCCAGTAAATCAGTATTTGGCAACCACCTGAATGAAATTATCCTGATGTTTTGATATTAAGATATTTCACTAAGACCAATTAGAACCTAAGTAATCTTTTAAAAAGAACATTAACTATAGAAACACAAAATTGTTCTTTACTATGACATAAAATAAAAAACTTTTTTTTTTTCTGGAGGGGGGTTGTAAAACCCAACCAGGATTCATTCCTAGGATTATTCTTCAAAAATTTATTATGAGATAGCAAAAAAGATTCTAAGGAAGTGACTATCCCGCTTACAAAGGGAGAATATAACACAGTGATAAATACTAGTAATTAGAAAACAATTTGTCTTCCCCCTCTACTAAAAAAGCTTATTTACTTTATTCAATACCTGATAAAACCTTCTTTATAATATTCCATTACATAACAAAGTAATTTAGAAAATTATTTTTTATCTTTTTTTTTTTTTTTTTTTGTACTGCAAGTACGGTATCTAATTTTCTAAAGTGGAAACAAGACAATTTTTAAAAAATCTATTCTGGTAATTCTTTTATATAATTATGAGGCCCGATGCACGAAACTCGTGCAAGGAGCTTGGCGCCACCGCCACCTTGGCAGCTGCCTCTGCCTCAGCCCCCATCTGCCGCAGCTTCATTAGGCAGGTCGTCTGGAAGAACGTCTGGCAGGTCGCCCAGAAGGTAGTCCAGTCTAATTAGCATATTATGCTTTTTATTATTATAGATGTAAAATAATAAATACATGTAATAAGATGTAGGAAAAAAATTGTTGATTAGGAAAAAACTAACCTTTCTTTAGCTAGTTCATGTTTACTTATATTAGTAACTTTTAACTAGCCAACATATAACGGCATTTTTTCTAGGCCAAATATTTGTGATGAAAAAATGCTGACTTTGCACCTTCTTTGGAATATTACAGAAAGATTCTCTTAGCCAGTACCAAATACGGAAACTAATAGTCTCCAGTTTTCTAACACCTCAGGCAATCTGCTTAAATGCAGATTGCCTGAGGTGTTAGAAAGCTGTGGATGGCTGTAGTATGGTGCCTCTATCACCACTTTCAGGTCAGTAAGACCAAGAGTACTTCTTTGCCTGCAGGAAATCAAGAATAAAATTTCATATAGTCTGATGCTACCTACTTCCTTTAGCTTTACCTGCTTCAGAGCTGTAATTATTTGTTTCTCACAAATCAGCACCAAGAAAGTGAAAGCATTATCAAATTTGCACTTGTACCTTGAATGCAGATGTAGTATTAAATATAAACAAAAGACTCGAGGGCTTACTATTGAAAATAAACTATCTCTAGATTACATATAGGAGGTTGGCTAGAAATCACAAGTTTCAATACCAGAGTCCTCAACCCCATTCTCATCCCTTCTCCTCTTCTAAACTAGGAGGGTAATTTCAGGGGGATTAGTGAGCTATTCAGGTTGAACAGCACAGATACTCATGGTACACGGAGGCAGAAGATCTGAAGCACAGAATTTCTGCAAGCTACAACAGATCATGCAGTTACACTGCCGACTTCAGTTTATAAATCAGTAGAAGGCCCAGTGAAATTGATGGACCTGCCCAAGCTCATACATCTAGCAAGATATTCTTTTGACAAAATATACATCGGGGTTCAAACCCAGTTCTCTGCCGTGGCCAGGTGTCTCGGGTGGTTGCAGGATCATCCTATACATCAAAAGGTTGCGGGTTCAATCCCTAGTTGAGGCACATGCAAAGGGCAACCAATCTGTTTCTATTTCTCCTTGCCCCTTACCCTCTTCTCTGAAAATCAATGAAAATTTATCCTCCGGGGGTTCGTTCTGTGGTGCAGTTTAAATTAAGAGGCACACACCATTTAGCAAACTAAGGAAAGCCTATTGTGAACCACAGGGTTTGTCATGAGGCAGATCAGATTCCCATTTGACAGGCAGCCAATCAGACACACCTGCACAGCTGGAACTGGAACTATACAACTGACGTGTTCCAGCAGCAGACAGGAGGGGTCTACTAAAAAGAGAGCCTGCTACTTTACTCCTGAACTCTGTTCTTCCAGACCAAGAAGACATTCTGTTTGAAAACTGCAATTCGATTTCAACACTTCTGACGGCTCCAGTATAGTTTTCTCTGTTCTTTCATTTCCCTCCTCCCCATTCCTTTTTTGTACATAAAGTAAATGACGTACATACACAAGCATTTGCATTTTTTTTTTTTACTTTGATTGATATCAAATGGAGATGGGATGGGAAAAATACTGATTCTGTGAAAACACCCCTTCTCTGTTAGTGGCATGCTCATACAGCGCTTATCCTAAAGGCCCAGTGCATGAAAATTCATGCCCTGGAGAGGGGTTCCCTCAGCCCGGCCTGCCCCTTCTTACAGTCCAGGAGCCCTCAGGGGCAGGAGGCAACCCAGCAATCAGGGGAAGGTGATGCCCCATCACACCTCCACTGCTACCACTGCCCGCAGTGTAAGCCTTGGCTGGCCCTGAGCCTTGGGCGGCCCTGGGCGGCCGGGCAGCTGCCATCCAAGGCTTGCCTGTGCCTCATGCCAACCCTGGGCAGCTGGGTAGCCACCATCTGAACCTTGCCTGTGCCTCCAGCCGGCCGTGGGTGGCTGGGCAGCTGCCATCCCAGGCTTGCCGGCCCTGGGCAATTGGGGAGCTGAAGGGACTGGGGACTTTGGAGGCAGGCGCATGGAGCGGCCAGACCTGCCTGGGAGCAGGCCTGGCCATGCTATGCACCTGCTGCTCCGGTGGGGCTGAGGGTACTGGGCGCCACCATCTTGTGGCTGTGGACACCGCCATCTTTGAGGGTGTGTCGGTCAGCATATTCCCTCCTTATTGGCTGTGGGCACTGCCAACTTTGTGAAGGCACGCATGGCAGTCAATTAGTATACTCCATCTTTATTAGATAAGAGGATTCCAGTAAGTTATTTTGCTCTGTTAAGAAAAAAAGAACAACATAAAAATTCTTGCATACCTTATTTGATTGGAGAATTTTAATGCTTTTCATTTATCATTGTAAAACCAAGGACAATTTTATAACTTTTTGTACGTAGCTATTACATGTAGGGCAATCTGTCTTTAAGTAGGGATAAATTAATCTAAAAAATGAATCCTAGTTTTCCCTTCAAGGGTCATGTTTAAATAAACTTGTTTAAAAAAAATGACAACATGGTTTTTTAAGTCTCTGACGACCAAAAGATCATTAAAAGCAGTACCTGTTGCTTTTATTTAGGAGTTTGTTGATTCTTATTGATTTAATATGTAATCCTTATCAGAAATTCTCTGTATCTATAAGAAGCAGCAGACAGACAATAATAGTAATGGGAAATATAAGCATAAGCTAGAATCTGAAAATCATTTCAATTCAGTATGGCCACAAGTTATTACCAATAAAATGTTATATTTTGTTCAGCAAGAAAATCTAAGATTTTAAATACTGAGATTTAAAATTCTCTAGAACATCGTAAGAAAAATAATACTGTGGAAGCTAGGACAGCTTCAGAAAAAAATTTACTAAGTTTTATAATTTTAAAGAAAGACCATACTAAGAAAAAGAAATGTAAAACTCAGTTTTGCTTAAACACTAGAAGGCATATGTCATTATATATATATAGTATCCTAATATCTAAAAAGCCTGGGTCCTTCACAACCAGAGGTTCAACCAACCAGAAGTCAGTCCTGCAGTCAGCGCTGGGTTGCTGTGGTGACCCAGCACTGACTGCTACGGCAACAGGCCTGGTTACCCAGCACTGACTGCTGAAGGGGCTGTGAATCAGGCCTGAAGAGAGAAGCAGGGTCTGATCCATAACCTCTGTGGCAGCTGTTGATCAGCACTTGCCTCTCTTTCTCTCCGGGCCTGGCCATCAGCCACACCTCCATTTCTCTGCAGGCCTCCACCAGGGCTGCTGATCAGCCTCACCTTTCTGATCAGGTCCCATTGATAGGCCAGAGACACTGACTGGCATAGAAATCGACCAATCAGAACCAAATCTGGGTGAACTGTGAGAAACCAATGGCTGCCTATGAGGCAGAGCTTTTGATGCTGACTGGCATAGAAACCGACCAATCAGAACCAAATTGGCCAGTAGGCAATGGCAGTTGGGGGTGCCCAGGCTGGCAAGGGGAGGACAGTTGGGGCGATTGGGCCAGCAGGGGAGCAGTTAGGGAATGGTCAAGCTGGCAGGCAGAAGCAGTTAGTGCAATCAGGCAGGCAGGCAGAGGAGCAGTTAGGAGCCAGCAATCCTGGATTGTGAGAGGGATGTCTCAGATTGGAGAGGGTGCAGGCTGGGCTGAGGGACCCTCCTCTCCTCCAGTGCACAAATTTCAAGCACCGGCCTCTAGTAGAAAAAAATCTAGATCCTTGACAAGAACATTTAATCAAGTCATGATTCTAAAATAAAAGATGACATATTTATAGGAGTATGCCATAGGTCTTTAGGTAAGTTTCTTCTATATATTTTATTCTAAGGGATATAAGCAGTTAATCAAAGAATTTTTTAAAAATAGAAAATGATACAAATGTGAAAATTTTAAACTATAGTTCATAGTTTATCACGAACAGGGCAATAATGTGTCTTATATAAACTTGCTTTGGACTAAAGATATTCTCAAGCTGAATTATACATGTCATATATAAAAGCTGTATCAGAAAGTTATTATTAGTTGTCTAGTAAAGCATTTTAAATACAAAAATTAAGAGGTATAGAAACAAAGCTCCAGAAGTTTTTAATAAAAAGAAGGACATCTCTAGGCACATAAAAAGAGCCTTCACTGAGGAGACACAGGTGACAGTGGAAGAGAACCAGAGAATTAGAAAAGACTGTCAATCACAGCACTGCTCCTAGGCGTAGGGCATTGCTCTATTATGACATCCTGTTGGCCATGGGGGTTGTTGGCTATTTTTGCTAGAGAGTAAATGAACTTGAATTTTTCCAACTAGAGGTTACTGGTTTATAGATGCACGCTCAAACTTCATAAAGAAAATAAACTAAGAAGTCAAACTTGATTCACAGAAATTCACATTTTAATTAGTTCATTTTATAAATAATTGCATTCCTTAAAAAAAAAAAGACTGTTATATTTTAAAGAAATATATTTTTAAGTACAGCTCATAAACTGGTTTCAGAACAAATCACTGTGCTAACTGGTCCTTCCTATTTCTGCCCTTGCGCCATGTCATCAAAAAGAAGAAAACCCTGTGGTTCCTTGTCACTGGAATTTTTCCATCTGGTATTGAAAGCACAGACGGATGTGTGTCAGTTTTAAGTATTCATCATTAAAACCTTTATAAGCACACTAATATAATAGGTATGCATTGTAATAAGGGTCTTTTTTTTTTCTTCATTTTACCATTCTTTTGAATTTTAAAGGGCAAAAAGCAAGTAACAAAATATGTAATTGATTTTACAGCAAGAAGAATATCAAAATAAAATGGGGGTATGATACATTTGCCATTGGTAAACAAAAATTTTTCAAAAGACAAAGAGAAAAATATAGTATGGTAAGGGAAAGTAGATCAGTTAAACTAGAATATTCTAACTGAAATAAAGATTATGATTTGAGCCCTAACTGGTTTGGCTCAGTGGATTAAGTGCCAGTCTGCGGACTGAAAGGTCCCAGGTTGATTCAGGTTAAGGCATGTACCTTGATTGCGGGCACATCCCCAGTAGGAGGTATGCAGGAGGCAGCTGATCGATGTTTCTCTCTCATCGATGTTTTTAACTCTCTATCCCTCTCCCTTCCTCTCTGTAAAAAAATCAATAAAATATATATATATATATTTTAAAGATTATGATTTGACAATGCCGATCAAAAAACAGTAATTTTTTTAAAAGTAAAGGTTGAATTCAAATGTTGAAATTTCTATTTGAGGGCAACATACTCTAAAGTCAAGACAACACAACACCTGGTAAAACATTTACGATGAAGATGGTATTTTAACTATAATCAGGTCACCATTAAGTTTTCTTGTCAAAGATGGGATCATTTGTCCAAAGGGAAAGAAACAAGTTATCTAATTATAATAGTCTTACAAAATACAAATTAAATTTTCATTTATGATATTAAATTTGTTCAACTCAACTCATTTAGTATGAAGCTGAGCTCAATTTTTCAGTTGTTTAAATAATAGTGTTAAATAATAGTATAGCACAACCAGGAAAATTGTAACTATTTAGGAAGATTAAAATGTCAGTTGAAAGCGTGTGTCATGTGGATTAAAAAAAGAAAAGTGTTCGTTGAAAAACTCCTGAACAGGAAGCCAATATAATTCTATTGGAACTTTATAAAGAGAGAGCAAACCCATAACCCAGTTTGAAAGGTAAGAATAAACATGCAAACTGTTAAACAAAGTCAGGAATATTGATTACTTTGAAACATCTGCTAATATCCATTTTAATGAAGAATTAAGAAATACAATGCGTTAAAGACATTTTTAAAAGACTAGTAGTGAGATAAGACAGATGAATCAACTTTTTTATATCCTAAATAATTACTAGAGACGTTCAAAATGTAGTGTTATTTATGGTTTCTTTCCAGTTTACAAATTTCTATCCACTGCCTCTATCTTTGGTGTCACTGCCACCAATAAACACAGTATACAGTTTATAAACCTAATTACTATCTTCAACTAGGAAAAAGCAAATCAACATTATTTCTTTAAAAATAAGATATAAAGAACATGATCCTAACTTAATTTTGTGTCATGGTCCCACAATATTCTGAAATATCATGCCAAAATGTAGAAACTTAAAAGGGAACATTACTTGTTATAACTGCACCAAAAATTTAGCTACTGTATGCTGGTGTGATGACAGCTAGTAGTATGCGGAGGCTACAGAAAGACATAATGTACATATGTTTAATTCACAACAGTCAAAAGAAAGTTCAGTTTAATGTAAAACCGAAATACTAACATAATACTTTCATGTAAATATGCTACAGCTTTGTTCTCTGCACTTTAAAAGGATAGTGTAATTATCTTAAATTTACACAAAACATTATGAAACATGGTAGTTGTTCATGATTAAAATAAAATAGCAATGTAAATTAATTTAACAGTGTTAAATATATTCACATGATCACCACTGTGATTCAAAAATGGCCACTAATGAAGTTACACAGCAATATATGTACATACCATTTGCCACAACAATTTTTGTTAAGTTTGACTTTTTGCAGATCAGGTGGTTTTTTGAGACAAATAATCTTATATCAATTCTTTCATATGAAGAAAAGAATTAAATGTTGTAAGTAGTTTCATTCCTCTGGGAGAGGAGGGGGGAGAACCTCTGAAAAGTCAGTGCAAACTGAAGAGAGTTCTACCTTCTTGACAACATAACGTTGAATGTTTGAACTTGTACCATGACAGATTCCTATAAGATGAGGATAAACAAACCTTAAGATATCAAAAGAATCTCTAACATTGTCAGCGGCATTTAGCAGACCAAAGAGGAATCCCAATTCCTATAGCAGAGCCTTCTGAGAATATGGTTGCTGTGGCTGGGGTGGCTGCTGACTGCCTCCTGGTTGAGGCAGTGCTGACGAAGTTAAACTGTAGTTTGGCACATGGGACATGTTAGCTCCTGCACTCTGGTACACAGTGACATCAGCGGTAGCAGCGGCAGGAGGACTATATACTGACGCCTGGCTGGGATATGTATTTCCTTGAACAGAACTGACCATTGAGCTGTGGAAGGGAAAAAACACTCAGATCAATATTGACTAACCCATTTAAAGGTAAACAGGAAGCTATTCATTAAATACCCATTCAGTAAATATTTATTAAATACCCACAATGTGTCAAATATTATGTGTCAAATGTGCTATTTTAGATATTGAGATATAGTTTATATTAAAAAAAAAAAAAGGAGGGGAAAAAAGTCCCCACCATCATGAAGTTACATTCTAGTAGGAGAAAAAAAGATAAACAAATTTATAATATGTCAAGTGGTAATGACTGGTCTGAAGAAAAATAAAGCATATTAGGAGGACCAAGAATTCCTGAGACAAGAGATTCTGGCTTTTACAGTGTGGTAGGGGAAGGCATTTCAGATAAGGGAAAAACTTAAGCAGAGACCTGAAAGAAGTGAGAGAGGGAGTCATGCTGATTACATAGGAATATAAGCTGGTCAAGCGAAAAGAATGGCAAACACAAAATCCATTGAGAAAACAAAATGCCAGGCATGTTCAAGGACCAGAAAGGAGGGCATGCTGGCAGAAGTAGAGGGAGAAAGAAGGAAAGTTGCATGAGATAAAGTGGCAGAATTAAAGGGGAGAGGAGCCTTAGATATACAGTGCCTTGGAGGCCATAGTAAGGGCTCTGGATTATATAGTGAGATGAAAAGACACTGATTCTGGACAGAAGAATGATGCGATTTGACTTAGATTTTAACAGGCCAAGGATAAGCAGGGATATCCAACTGAGGCTTTTACAATTGTCCGGGTAAGAGCTGACAGTCAGCTAGTGCCATGGTAGACTTGGTGAAGAGAAGGGTATGATTTTGAAGGCATTAACATCAGAATTTGCTAGTGGGTAGAGTGGTCAAGAATGCCTGAGGTTTTAGAACTGAATGACTGGAAGAAATAACTGGTAGAGTGGCCATTCACTAAAAAGATGACAGATGGCAGATAAGGACTACTACAATAAATATGGGGAAGGAGAATCAAAGTACAGTTTTGGACATATAAAGTGAGATACCTAGGAAGTTCAACAGGCAGTCAGCTATTCAAATCTAAAGACCAGTGGGAAGTTAGGAACAGAAATACATATTTGGGGGTCATCATCATACACCTGGTGTTCAGAGTTGTAGGCCTGAATAAGACCCCCTAGGGCAGTGGTTCTCAACCTTCCTAATGCCACGACTCTTTAATACAGTTCCTCATGTTGTGGTGACCCCCAACCATAAAATTATTTTCGTTGCTACTTCATAACTGTAATTTTGCTACTGTTAGGAATCATTATGTCAATATTTGTGTTTTCTGAGGGTCCTAGGCGACCCCTGTGAAAGGGTCATTTGACCCCCAAAGGGGTCGCGACCCACAGGTTGATAACCACTGCCCTAAGGAATGACTACAGAGAAAAAAGTCCATATTTTGAGTCCTACACTAGAAGTCAAGAATACAGAGAAACATTAAGCAAAGAAGACTAAGGAGTGGCAATAAGGTGGAAAGAAAACTAAGAGAGAATGGTCATAGTCAAGTGAAGAAAGTATTTCAAAAAGGAAGTGACCACTGGATCTGGCAATATGGAAATCATCAGTCCTTGACAAGAGGTGGCCTAGGGAAGATGAAAGCTTTATAACCTTGTTTCTCTTATTGCCCTGAAAATGAAAAGCAAATAAAAGAGATCTTCCATCTACTCCCACCACCAAATTCATCAACTATCTTTCCTATTCCCATTCAGATGCTGTGCCTTCTCTCCTGCTATAACTCATCAGCTGTCAGGACTCCCTTGCAAGGTACCCTCCACTTGGGCACTGCTCTCATTCCATCAAAAACATTCCTTCAGACCTGTCTTTATTCACTGTCTCTGCTTTCTCTCTTCCCATCTCCGGTCTGATATTTGAGTTTTTACCATATACAAGACACTAGCACAGCTATATAAAGAGAAATACAGCTTTCACATTGAGATTTCCCCTCCACATTTCTGTTAAAAATGTAAAAACAGGAGGAGACCCAAGATGGCGGCATAGGTAAACACCTGTTGTTCTGCCCTGCGCAACAATTTAAGAACTACAACATAATAGCAGAACAGACATCACCCAGAATTGCCAGAAAGCTGGCTGAGTGAAAACTCCACAAATAAGAGAAAAGGTGGGACACTGAGACTCAGAGGAGCAGCGGGAGCGCAGCCTTGAAGACGGAAACAGGTTAGGAGCCGTCCTGGTCGCGCGCACGGGCTGTAGGGCTGGAGCAGCAACCCCGGCTGGATTTCGCCAACTGGGAGGGCGGAGACGTCCCACTACACGGATTCTCCAGCGCCAGGCAAGGTCCAAGATCTGGGGTACATGGAGACGTTCCACTGCACAGATTCCCCAGTGCCAGGCGAGATCCGAGGTCCGGGGGACGCACCCTGGAAGCGGGGCGCGGCAGAGGTCTCCTAGTCTGAGGAGAAACCCAGAAGCTGAAAAAAGAAGTTTGCGTGCAAGTGTCGCACAAACCTGCGACTTGCCCCCTGGAAACTTGTCTCCTGGTCCCAGAAACCATCTATTTTACAACCCTGGGCTAGACTTTGGGTGTGCAGACACATTGGGGAGAGGCAGAGTTGTCTGGCAAGGGGAAGAGACTAGTGGCTTTCTCTTGGAGGTGTCTGCAGCCATCCCCATCCAACAGAGACCCGCGCGCGAGAGCGCCACATAGGACGCAGCTGATGCTGACGCTGCCTGCGCAGCTCAGAGACTCTGCCCATCCAACCTGAACACAGTCTCCCTTCACAGCCAATTGGCCTGGAGGTCAAACCCTCCTAGGGCTAACAACAACAAGCTGGGTTTAAATTCAAAAATACTGTACAACCCATAAAGGATTGCAGTAAGAGTACCCACCTCAGGTAACTGGGGAGGCTGAGCCACTGTCCCTTTGAGGATATCCACCACATAAAGCAGCCACCATGCAGAGACATGGAAAGAAATCAGGTGTGAAAGAAATGGAGGAGAAAAGACGACAAGACATAGAGTTCAAAACCACGGTTATAAGGCTTTTCAAGAGGCTCCTAGAAAAGGCCGATGAACTTAATGAGAATTACGAGGAAATAAACAAGACCAACGAGGAAATGAATGAGACTTACAAGGAAATGAATGAGACCCTCAAGGAAATGAATGAGACCCTCAAGGAAATGAACAAGACCTCTGAGGATATGAACCAGACCCTCACGGATATGAAAAAGGACCAACTAGAAATCAAGCATACACAGACTGAAATAAAAAATATTACACAAAGTCCTAAAAGCAGTCCAGAGGGCCACAAGAACCAAGTCAAAGATTTGAAATACAAAGAACCAAAATCCACTCGGCTGGAAAAGCAAGAAACAAAAAGAATTCAGATAATTGAAGATAGCGTAAGGGGCCTTTGGGACAACCTCAAGCATGTCAACATCCGAATTATTGGGGTGCCAGAAAAAGAGAGAGAGCAAGTTAATGAAAACCTACTTGAAGAAACAGTGACTGAAAACTTCCCCCACCTGGTGAAAGAAACTGACTTAAAAGCCCGAGAAGTACACAGAACCCCAAAATATAGTAATCTAAAGAGGACCACACCAAGACATATCATAATTAAAATGCCAAGAGCAAAAGATAAAGAGAGAATATTAAAAGCAGCAAGAGAGAAACAGTTGGTTACCTACAGGGGAGCACCCATACGATTGTCAGCGGATTTCTCAACAGAACCGATGCAGGCCAGACGCGAGTGGCAAGAAATATTCAAAATAATGAATAGCAAGAATCTACAACCAAGATTACTCTATCCAGCAAAGCTATCATTCAGAATTGAAGATCAGATAAAGTGCTTCGCAGATAAGGAAAAGCTAAAGGAGTTCATCACCACCAAACCAGTATTATATGAAATGCTGAAAGATATTCTTTAAGAAGAGGAAGAAGAAAAAGGTAAAAATATAAATTATGAACAACAAATACACATCTATCAACAAATGAACATAAAAATCAAGTGAATTGATAGGCTGATGAACAGGATAAACTGGTGAATATAACAGAAACATGGACATAGAGAGGGAATGGACTGACAAGTCTTGGGGAGAAAAGGGTTGTGGGAAGTACAGCAAGAGATTGGACAAAAATCTTGCAACAATGGGAGAGGACAGTGGGGAGGGGGAGGTGAGGGTGGAGGGTGGGATAGGTACAGCGTGGAGGGGAGATATAGGGGGATAAAAAAGGGGAAACAATGTAATTAATAAAGTGAACAATAAAGATTAAAAAATAAAAATAAAATAAAAATGTAAAAACAAACTATAAAGTGGGCAATTTTCAAAATATTGCCTATTTCTAAACTCTTCAATTGCTAGACTGTTCTAGATTGTTTAAAAATCATTTGCTGGTAAAGTCAATGCTCTTGCATTCTGCTCAGATTAAACAATTCATTATTAAAATTGACAATTTTTTAGTACTACATTCCACCTACTAATGTAGTCCCTTATGTACAATTAGCTCTCAATTTTGAGGATTTCGATTTAGTGGACAAAATTTCTGGTATGTCACATGTGAAATTAATACTGTGTTAATTTTAAAATTGTAAACCAAGATTAACAACTTATTTTATGTTGTTAATTCACTATCATTTTTAACAAATTTTCGTTAACAGGTCATATGTTCAGAAACACTGAAGTAATTTCACTGACATAAATCAATATTATATAACTACAGTCTACATATTTAAATGCAAGAGTCAGTGCTAGCAAACAATGTGCGGGAATGATTAGCACATGATCACCCTGCGCAATAATTGGTTCTGTTGTCACCTAGCCTGACTTTCTGCAGCAGTTCTAATGTGCGCCAAGCCACACCCCAACCGTGTGCATTGTGTGCATTTGTTTATTCACGGTGACTGGTGAATGCATGCTTTTACTAGATGTATTCAGTATAAATTTAAAATTACAGAAATACATACAGAAAACTTTTGTGTGAAATTAAACTTTTCATACATATTAAATTTTAATTACACAAACATGTCTATGTAAGCAAAAACAGGTAAACTAATTTGCCAATTTTTTTATATATACATTTGGAAAACCTACTCTATTACATAACAAACTTGGGCTTTAATGGACACCCCCTCACCTGTATTAGTCCCTTCTATCAAGATTTTACTGTAATGCTGAAAGGCATCACTCATTATCATTCTATATGTGTGGCTTTGTGAGATAAAAAGTATTACAAGAAGTCAGATTTTATACTCTTATTTACATCAATAAGGACCACAATACGGCTATAATATAATATTGTGACAAAGTGCTAAGCTCTGGAGCCAAAATGCCCGATTTTGTATCTTAGCAAAGTGGAAAGTTAATCCTCCCTCCATACTGTTTCCTCATCTAATAACATGGGACCTCCAATAAATGTTCGCTATTATTATAATTATTCACAGTTTGTACTATATTCCTTATCTCAACTTACATTCCTACCATTCTCCCAGTTGCCCAAGGGCGAAACCAGCAGGTCACCACTACTCTCCCTTACGTCATCTGCTCTACAGTCGCCCCCGCATGTCATCTACAGGCAATCATTTGCTAATCTCCTAAATGACTCTTTTCCATTCTATCATTGTATCCTTTTTTAATTAAATTTACATTTGTCTCTTTACTTTTTTCTTTTTAAAAAATATATATATTATTGATTTTTTTTACAGAGAAGAAGGGAGAGGGATAGAGAGCTAGAAATAGAAACATTGACCAGCTGCCTCCTGTACACGCCCCAAATAGGGATGTGCCTGCAACCAAGGTATATGCCCTTGACTGGAATCGAACCCAGGACCCTTCAGTCCACAGGCCGATGCTCTATCCAAACCAGTTAGGGCTCTATCATTGTATCTTGCAGTTAGAACTCATGATTTCTTGTCTAATATACAAAGTCTCCCAGCTTCTAATCTAGCAACTATGAATTCACCAATCTTATTGCCATTTAAATGCCCTTGTGGGCTTTCCCAAGACCCAAGGTCCTTAACATGATATCTAGGACCAGTCATCATCTTTGCCAATAACTGCAAGTACATAACTCACATCTTCAACCATAGACTTTAATACTTTGGTAATAAGTATTTTCTCAACTCCCCATTCCATGGTACCATGCCATTTCAGGCTGCTATATATTTGCTCATGACAGAAAATCTTTCTTACTTTTTCCTCCACGCTAAGAATAACATAACTTGAGAGTATATGAAATAAACTCCCTGGACCTTGAAGTTCTTAAACCACCCTGCATGTACCTTTATTTGTAATTTATATTATCATTACAATTTGTTTGTATGGTTGCCTCTACTAACCGTAAGCACACTGAGGCTGAGAAACTCTAAGTCAGTGGGCAACTAACATGCCCAGGGAGCCAGGAACACTCTCCCAAAAGTGGTGCTGGGAGAACTAGATATCCACATGCAGAAGAATGAAACTGAAGGCCTGTCTTACACCATGCACAAAAGGAAAAACTTGAAATGGATTAAAGACCTTAATTTAAGACTGGAAACCATAAAATCCCTAGAACAAAACATAGGGAAAAGGCTCCTTGACAATTGTCTCAGCAGTAATTTCCTGGATGTGACAGCAAAAGCACAGGAAATGAAAGCAAAAATCAACAACAGGGATTGCATCAAACTAGTAAGTTTCTGAACAGCAAAAGAAACCATCAATAATATTAAAACACAATCAATGAATAAAGAATATATTTGTAAGTGATATATCTAATGAGGGGTTAATACCAAAAATATATAAAGAACTCATACAACTCAATAGTAAAGAAACTAATTACTAGATGAAAAATAGGCAGAGGAAATGAATACACAGCTTTCCAAAGAAGACACACAAAAGGTACAAGAAAAGGTACTCTATGAAATAAGCCAGTCAGAGGAGGATAAGTACCACATAATCTCACTCGTTTGTGGAATATAATGAACAACATAAACTAATGAACAAAAATAGAACCAGAAACCATAGAAGCATTGAACAGAATGTCCAACCTATAAGGGAAGGCTCAGGGGGAGGAGTAAGAGAGCAACCAAAGGATTTGTATGCATGTATATGAGCATAACCAATGAACACAGACAGTGGGGGGAGTGAGGGCATGTGCCAGGAGTGAAGATGAAGGTGGCTGGGGAGAGGTCAACGGGGGGGGAAAGGAGACTTGAGTAACACTTTAAACAATAAAGAATTTAAATTTTTTTTTAAAAAAGATGCTCAATATCACTAATTATCAGGGAAACGCAAATCAAAACCAAAATGAGATTATTATCTCACACCTATTAGAATGGCTATCATCAAAGACAAAAGATAACAAGTGTTGGCGAGGATGTAGAGAAAGGGAACACTTATTCAATGTTGACAGGAATGTAAATTGGTGCAGCCACCTGGAAAACAGTATAGAGATTCCTCAAAAAAAAAAAAAAAAAATGAGCCCAGCCAGTGTGACTCAATGGTTGAACATCAACCTTGAATGAAGAGGTCACCAGTTTGATTCCTGGTCAGGGTACATGCCTGGAATTGCAGGCGTGATCCCCAGTAGGGGGCATTGCAGGAGGCAGCTGAACCATGTTTCTCTCTTATAAATGTTTCTCTCTCTCTCAAATCAATAAAAACATATTTTAAAAAAATTAAAGTATCATTTGACTCAGCAGTCCCATTTATGAATATATAACACAAAGAACTGCAATCAGGGTCTTTAGATCTGCATCCCCATGTTCACTGCAACATTACTCAAAACAGCCAAGATACGGAAACAGCCTGAGCATCCATCAACAGATGAATGGGTAAAGACGATGCAGTGTATGTGTACGTGTCCCCTCTCTCCTTCTCTCTCCCCCTCTTTCTCTCTCAGAAGCTTCTCTCTCTATCTAGATCTCTCTCTCCTTCTTCCCTCCCCCTCTCTGGAATATTATTCATCCACAAGAAAAAAGAAAATTCTGCCATTTGTACAACTTGGATGAGACTTGAGGACATTATGTTAAGTAAAATAGAGAAAGATAGGTACTATATGACCTCCCATGTGGAATCTAAAAAAGACAAATAGTAGAATGTTGGTTAGAGAGTGAGGAAAATGGGGAGATACTAAACAAAGGGTACAAAGTTCCATTTATAAGAGGAACAAGTTTAGGAATCTAATGTGGTGATTTTCCCTAATAATACTATTATCATATACTTGAATGTCGATTTTCCCTAATAATACTATTATCATACACTTGAATGTTGCTCAGAATAAACCTTAAATGTTCTCACCACAAAAAAGAAATGGTAACTGTGTGACAGGATGATGGTGTTAGCTAATGCTATGGTGGTACTCATTTTACAATATAGAAATATATCAAATCAACCAGCTGTACATCTTAAATTTACATAATATTGTATGTCAGTTGTGTCTGTGGGGAGAGGAAGAAACTCACACTTCTATGTCAAGTGTCTACCATAGTGTCTGGCACAGACTAAATGTTCAATAAACACTTGTTTAACAGAGTAACCTGAAACAATAGACAAGTAAGTACATAGTTTTGGTCACTTGAGTACTATCATCATTACCATTACTATAGATGAGTTTAGGAAATTGCATCCATTCTACCTTCCCTAATTATCAGTAAGATCATACTAAGGTTATTACATAGTCTGGAAAAGTAAGAACCTAGAACCAAAATTCTATGTAAAAGAATAAGAAATTGCCTCCTAGATATGAACGAGGGCCACTAAAGAAAAACTTGCCCACCAAAATGGGAGAAAAAAATTCCTCATTGACCTTGATCTGCAATTAGAAAGCTTGAGTCAAATAGAGTTGTTGGTATGGAAAATAATACAATAATTAATAAGTAATATAAAAATAAAATCTATGCTTTATATACTCACAATTATAAATTATTTTTGCCCCACCTTGTTCTTGTCTGTTATACATTTATATGTGTTTTTAAAAACTTCCTCAAAGCCTTTGTGAAAACTCTGTAAATAATCTACCTAATAAAAGAATAACATGCTAACTGACCATACCTTTGTGATACTCATCAGCCAATCAGGAGTGAATATGCAAATTAACCCAACAAAGATGGCAGGTTAATTTGCATTTGCAGGCACTGAGAGGACAGGGACGGGGCGGGATACAGGTGTTCTGCACCAACCCAGCCCCTCTGGGCCTCTGGGCAGCGTGGGAAGGCGGAGAGGCTGCTCCAGCCAGAGCATAGGCGGTGCTGGCAGACAGGGGAACTAAGACCCATTCTTGCACAAATCTTCATTCATACATCGGGCCACTAGTTTAAAAATATCTCTCACTGGCCCAACACAGCACTTCAAATTTCTATCTTAAACATTTACTTACCAAGTATTTACTGAGTTCTTATCAAGTATAAAACTCTGCTACACAATAGATACAAAGGTTAAAAAAACTTGATTCCACCTCTCAAGATATGATAGCTTAGTGGAAATACAGACTAGTCTAAAGGTGATTACAAGAGAGTATACAATGGGCTGGGGTCCTGTGACAGCAAGAGAGCAGGAACAGTGTTGGGAGTGTGGGAAGGTGTTCTAGTAAAGAGAAAGCTAAGGCAGATAAATAGAAATTAGCCAAGAGGGCTAAAGATGTCAAGGAAAAAGCACCTGTTGAAGTGCACCTTTCTTGAGAGGTGACATTAATAGCTACACAGTATCAATAGAGTTAGGTCCTGGAATACAGTGCATGCCCTGCATCAGACATTTCACATACAGGCTATGGAAGCAGACAGAACAACCCCCAGAGAAGAGCAACAAGGTTTTATAGCTATCATTTACAAGGAAATTTCTCAAGGCTCTGAACTAAGAATGGGTCTCAAGGAACAAGGAACGAGACAGCTACACCAGTGCGACACAGTAACAGAGGACTAGCCGGGATAGAGGCAGCATTTCTGTATGACACTAAAATACCTAAGAGGTTCCTACATAACTCATGCACACTGGCTGATTTCTCAACAATACCTACCTCTACTCACTTTGTATCTGGTTTTTAAGACAGTATGCTAACAATAGCTGTTCCCTACCTGTTTGCTTCTTTTCCATGTAAGGGTATTCAATTCACCAAATTTCAACTAAAAAAAAAAAAAAAAAAAAAAGTCCTGGGGCAGAAAGAGCTGTATCTAAACATTTTTTTTTTTTTTTCCCTGAGCTACTTTCAGCAGAGATATCCTGTTTGTGAATCCCCAAGCATCCCCGGAGTGTAACTCTTTTAAGGATGAGTAATACAACAGTAAGGACAGCATAGGAGCATTCACGGGCAACCCCAATATTGAAGAAAAGTTTTCTAGAAACTGCGCCTGTGCACCAAGAGGTGAGTCAGAATAACATGACTTCTAGAATTACACACTGATGAACTCTAACGTCTACCTTTTATTTGTTTTGAGGGAAAGGCTTCAGCTTAGATTCACACAGAAGCAGAAAAGACATCTATGTAATTGTAAATTACATAATATATAATCATTTAACTATGTGATAGAGGATATTATAAGTAAATGGCCAAAATAATGAGCCTGTCATTTTATATTCAGATATTTGCTCCATGGACCACAGGGATAAAAAGTCCATCTCTTTTCGAATGATATATCTTGCTGTGTTATATACTAAATTCCAACACATGGCAAAAAGAAGGAAATATGTGTCTTTCAGAATCATAAATCCTGAAACAATAATGATAAAAACATTTAGATTTTTTATGAAATTTGTGAAAAACAATATATAGTTATCAAATCTAAGTTTCATTAAAATCCTTAGCAAATACCATGATGGACTCAAATAAAAACAAAAGTAAATTATGACAAAGTTAGAATCAGAATACAGCAGTTCAGTGAGTCAATAAGACAGAGATCTGGCTTGCTGGCTATTGCTGCAATATTGCAGAGGTTCCTGTAGAAGCCACTCATTACCACAAACAGAGCTAATCATCTGCTATCAGTGATGGCATCTATTCTGGAGTTTCTTACCTAGTTCTGGTTATAGATGATCACAGGCACTTAAGAATTCTGCCCTGACCAGTGTGGCTAAAACCTGAAAGGTGGTGGGGTTTGATTCCTGGTCGTGGTACATACCCAGGTTTTGAGTTTAATCCACAGTTCGGGTACTTACTGGAGCAATGAATCGATATTTCCCTTTCACCTTTCTCTCTCGGGTACTTACAGGAGGCAACAAATTTATGTTTCTCTCTCACCTCTCATCTCTCTCTCTTTCTCCCCTCTCTAAAATAAAATTTAAAAAAAAAACTTTTAAAGATATTACAAAAAAGAATTTTGATAATAACATTAACTCCAAATAACAGTCAATAATCAAATTACCTAGGGTAAGAAGCCTGAGACTGCTGAGCAGGAAGGGCAGGGTTTGCAGAGGGTGGAACTGCTCCTTGGCTGAGGGAAGACAGTTGCTCTGGAGAAAGACTGTAGCTCTGGAGATGGCTCATCTGGGCATTCCCTGCAAGCAGGTAAGTACCACTTTGAGGCCCTGGATATACCTAGAACAGTTCATGATAACACATTAGATTTTCTAAGATTTTAATAAGCATGCCAAACTTTTTGTAGAGACATTCAGTTAACAAAAAAAAAACAATTATACTCCTGAAATCTTTTTCTGCAGTTAACAGGCATTTAAAAAAAATATTTTTCAGTGAAGTTGACTTCTGAGTATTTTAATTCTTAGGTAAATATTGGTTAAACTCATGTTTACCTCTAACCAGAAGTAGTAAAGGAACTTATCTTAAAACTTTATACTAATATAGTCTCTTTTTTCCATGTTGATATTTTAAGTACTTCCCGAAAAGGAATTCCATAGAAGTGTCTTTGAATTGACTATTTGTATCAATAGATTGCATATGCTTGCAGATTCAATTTATGTGTCTTAAATTATTTTACTGAACACAGAACAAACTAACTTTCTAAAGTAGGGTTAGTCAGCAAACTTTTTTTGTCAAAGTCCTGATAGTAAATATTTTAGGCTTTGTGGGCCATATGGTTTCTGTCACAACTATTGAATTTGACCAATATAGAAAGTAGCCAGAAATAATTAATAAACTAAAGAAAATGGCTGTGTTTTAATAAAAGCTTATCTAAACAGATAGGAGGCTGGATTTGGCCTTTTGGCCATTATCTGTCTAGTACTGCACCTAAAAACTGTACTTGTCTGAATCAAAAGAGATTGAAGCCTTAAATTCCAAAAGTCTTAAAACACATAATATTCTAGTTTTCTATAGTATTCTTTAAATCCTTCCATTTCACAAGTTTGATAACAGAATGCCACTATCTATGTAATAAGGCTTTTTTACCAGTTGTAAAGATATTAACACAATCATCAGGAGACAAGGCTCAATCATCTTAGCACTTCTATTAAGTCCTAAGATACTTCCCATGCAGCAGAATCCAAAAGGTCTTCATTGTAAACACAGCTATTCTGGTCCTCAGGAGTGCATTTTTTTGTACTTCTCAAACTGAACATGAAAAGTTTTGGGGGGTTTCTTTGGCTCAAATTGTTATCAACACCTGTGAGTAGGAGTCGTTCAGCCACGTTTGTTACTCAGGCTGCACACCTCCAGGATTCTGGCCTCTCATTTCAGAAAATGGACTATGCTAAAAACAAAATTAATCTATATAATGCTTATGCCACTCTACATGGATAAAATGAAGTGCCTGGTGAATTACTCCCTATACCCTGAACTTACTGAGTTTGTGGGAAAAGAGCTCTTTAAATAATTATTTGAGGTGAAAATAGGGAAAGGGCCCTGGCTGGTATTGCTCAGTGGATAAAGCATCGGCCTGTGCACCAAGGGGTCATGGGTTCAATTCCCATTGAAGGGCATGTTACCTGGGTTGCAGGTTCGATCCCCAGCCCTGGTGAGGGCACAAGCAGGAAGCAACCAATTGATGTGTCTCTCTAAAATCGCTATTTCTATCTCCCCCCTCTCCCTTATACTCTCTCTAAAAATCAGTGGAAAAAAATATCCTCGGATGAGGATTACCAAAAAAAAGAGGGAAAGGGCTGTGAATTGTATTTCATGTGTTATGTAAAGGAAGGGAGTAAAATAAAGATTAAAGTAGGATCGGGCCTAAACGGGCAATCGGACATCCTTCTCACAATCCAGGACTGCTGGCTCTAAACTGCTCGCTTGCCTCCCTGATTGCCCCTAACTGCTTCTGCCTGCCAGCCTGATCACCCGCTAACCACTACCTGCCAGCCTAATTGATGTCTAACTGCTCCACTGCCAGCCTGTTTGTCCCCAACTTCCCTTCTCTGCCAGCCTGGTCACCCCTGACTGCCCTCCCCTGCAGGCTTGATTGTCCCCAACCACCCTCCCTTGCAGGCCTCGTCCCTCCAAACGGCCCTCCCCTGCTGGCCTGATTGCCCACAACTGCCCTCCCTAGCAGGGACTGGAACCTCCCAACGGCCCTCCCCTGCTGGCTATCTTGTGGTGGCCATCTTGTGTCCACATGGGGGCAGGACCTTTGACCACATGGAGGCAGCCCTCTTGTGTGTTGGAGTGATGGTCAATCTGCAAATTACTTTTTTATTAGATAAGATAGAGACCTGGTGCATGGGTGGGGGCCAGCTGGTTTGCCCTGAAGAGTGTCCCAGATCAGGGTGGGGGTTCCCTTGGGGTGAGGGGCGGCCTGGGCAAGGGGCCTGTGGAGGTTTGCAGGCTGGCCACGCCCCCCAGCGATCCAAGCGGAGGCCCTGGGATCTGGGATTAATCTATGTCTACAATTGAAACTTTGTAGCCTGGAGCGGAGCCAAGCCTTTTGCTCACTCCGGGACAGCAGCCATTTCTGTTTGAAACTTTGTAGCCTAGAGTGGAGGCCTCGGCCGGCAACGGCAAGCTGAAAGCTTGGCTTCCTCCATTGCCAGGGAAACCCAAGCCTCTGTTCTCTCCAGCTCAGTGGCTGCTGTCATTTCTGTATCTTTTATAATTGAAACTTTGTAACATTGAGTGGAGGCCTAGGCAGACAACAGCAGGTGGAAAGCTTGGCTTCCTCTGTTGCTGGGAAACCCAAGCCTTCCTCCTATTAACACTGGTGGCAGCCATCTTGGTTGGAGTTTATTAATCTGCTCCTAATCGGCTGATGGGCATGGCTATGGGTGTGGCAAAGGTACGGTCAAATTTGCATATTACTTTTATTAGATAGGATACACTATATTTGTCAAGTAAAAATTTCTTTCAAAACTTATTTTACATTACTTTTAGAAAGTTTCTAATATTATAAAAACACATTATTCCAGATACTTTCAAATATATTTGAGAATTTAAAATGATATAGTTGATTTTTTAAAAGCTTACCTGAGAGGCAGAAACACCAGATGACTGCATATAATACTGCTGATTCTGTAATTTTGCATACATTGAATACATTGGATCTTCATTCATTAACTTGGTATACAATGAAAGTGCCTCCATCACTTTAACATTAAGTTCTGAGAGTTCTGAATGTTTTCTGAAATATTATACAATGATTTGAAACATAACTGCTATTTAATTAGTACAATGTTCTAAATAATAAGGCATATCAAAATAGCAAAAAGTGATACAGACATTATTAAAAATTTACCTTGTGACAGAAAATATCCTGTATTTAGCTTCAAGGCAATCAAAACTCAGATTTAGGTACTGTGTTGGGAGAGCTTATTATAGTTGACTTTACTTTGAAATATTTAGTTTTCCCAAGAAAATAATAGATGGGTCATTGGGCTCTGGTAATGTCACTCATGATTATAATAGTTAACCCTTATTTCTAAGAAAGACTAATATAGTAAAGGTCAAATAAATCCTCACCTTAAAAAAGATAAAAAAAGAGGAGTGCTGGGTCTAATTCAAATTCCCACATCTAGTAGAAAACAAGTAAATGAAGACTGGTTCCCTTGACATATAAAAATAGAAAATATTAAAAAATAAAAATGAAAAATTCAAATGAAATAAAAATAGAAAAAAATAAAATATAACACAATAGAAGAAAATAAACAAAACTAGTAATAAAATAAATTATAATGGCAGCTCTCTCCCAGTAGATAGTTTACAGAGAACCTCAGGGAAGAAGGTACACAATAGAGAGGGCACATGCTCTTTTACCTATCAATATCTTCCAGCTTTTCATCAATAAGAGGTCCCATCTGGTGACACATTGCTAAGGTGACAAGATTTGAAGACATATAAGAAAACGCAACTAAAGAAAGCAAATCTCTGATGAATATTCATATAAAAAATACAAGATGTAATCTGGAGTAATAAAAATGATATTAATAAAGAGACCCCAAGATTTATTTCTTGATCTCAAAAATATTAAAATACCAACATTTATTTTATAGCATTCTAAAATGTTGAATAAAATACTTGGATATTTTAAATAAAATATTTAATTTGTATAGAACCGTATAAGAATGTGAATTCTATCAAAGTTTTAAATAGCATATAAATGTGAGACTGGGTCACAGAAGAGTGAAAAATGTTAACATGTTTTATATTATTCTCAATTTTATTTAAATATGAACCATTCTGTAACAGAACAGTAGATATAACCTCTAATTATCCTTTATTTGGAGGATAAATGAAAAACAAGGTTTACCTTCAAGATGAAGTAACTCTGGAAGATCTGGCTGATCATCACTGGGATCTGTACTTTGCAACATCTGCAGCAACTGGTCCATTTTGTCCTACAGGAATTAAATAGTTAATATAAAAAGCAACTAGTCATTACGCAACAATATGTTCTCACTTTGTTAATCAGATAATGGATAGAGAATTTCTGCAATTCAGATAAGTAGACTCCAATTTTATTTTTATGTGGTTAATATCTGTGTACTCTCTTTAAGTGCCATGTGAAGTCAGAACCTCAAAAGCTCTACCTACTTATTTTTTAGTCCTCACAGTGATTCTCTTAAATGAGGATACAGTCACATTTGAACTTACAATATGTGAGTTCTTCCATCTAATTTCATGGTAGTGAATTTCACTTTGTTTTGAAGCAGCCGTAGCCTTGACATGCTGACAGGTGTAACCTCTCTCTCATGATGGCATTTCTTATGACTAACAACTCAGTTATTACTTCTCCCCCAGGGTGAATACAACAGCTGTTTTAGAAAGGCATAGCTCAGCTATATTACAGCTGTTCTCTTTCTAAGTAGGGCCATAAAGACTTGTCTACATTTTCTTGCTACCAATGTTTCCGTTTGTGGTCTCTCTATTTTTCTATGTGGGAAAGGCTGGAAGGCATCTCAAGGCAGTGACTTAAACATACTTCAGAATCTTTTGTTTTAATCACCAGTGGGGCTAATGAAAACATCTTTACATTAGTACCTCTATACATTATATAAGTACATATGTATTTATATGTAGATTTTTAAAAATCAAAATATAAATCTTACATAGCACACCAAAGAATAGTATTATAATAACTACAAGCTTTTCCCCATGCATGGTTTTTACAGGGTTATACTATTAAACAGATGTACATTAGGTAAATAACGTAAAGACTACCAATTCAAAGCACAGAAGTTATTTAAACAAAAACAAAAACTCTGCATTATTTATAGAAGAGCAGTTTGAGAGATGAATTAATTACTAGAGAGGAAAAGTGACACAGCATTGCCGAAGCTGGTTTGGCTCAGTGGATAGAGCGTCGGCCTGCGGACTGAAGGGTCCCAGGTTTGATTCCAGCCAAGGGCATGTACCTTGGTTGTGGGTACATCCCTAGTAGGGAGTGTGCAAGAGGCAGCTGATCGATGTTTCCTCTCTATAAAAAAATCAATAAGATATATATTTGTTAAAAGTGACACAGCATATAAGAAACTTCTGAAGGCAAAAGAATTTTATGTTTTGAAATGGGTACTATTTGTTAATGTAAAAGATTCACAATTTTCATTTCAAGCAGTCCAAAAAATGGCACATGTCAGAAAAGTTTTCCTACAGCAAAGAAAAAAAAAAAAGGAGGGAGGGAGGTGATTACAGTTAGTAAGAGAAACTAATACCTGGATAATTTTTGTTGTGTTTACAGAATAGTACACTCTACCTGAAATTACCTATTATCAGAGAAATAAGGTTTCTAGAGAGACCCCTAACTGACTCTACATGTATTTCTTATGTAATGCAATCAGCTAATTAACTTTCCCTAATCCAGCTGGATTCCTTGGCTCCTAGCAGTCTTCTACAATCTATTTCTGTAAAAGAACACTCTTCAAACTTTTTGCTCTGGCTCCCCTAAAAGAAGGCTAAATACTTATTAATCCCTTCACATATTTTAAAGATAACTTCTCATTTTTCATCATAAGTTTAAAATGTTACCAAGAATATAATTTCCAGAGCATTAAGTACAAACATTTTAAAATAAAACAATTATACATTATTTGAAATATATTTTACAAATCTCATAATAGTGTTTGTAACAGCAAAAACACCAGGAAAAAAATGAAAACAACCTCACTGTCCAAAAACAGAATTAAAAAACCATGATATATCCATTCTGTAAAATATTAAGCAGAAATTTAAAATAATGAGGTATAACTATATGTGCTGACATGGTAAGAATGAGACTATATTGTTTATGTTTTTATACTAAAACGACAAAATCAATTACTTTTAAAGAAGACAAGAAAAACACTCTAACTTCAATACCAAGTATGAACTGCTCTCAAGGTGGAAATCACTTACTTCATCAATAAAGGCTTGTTCCTCCGGCTCTGGCTCTATTGTTTCTACCTGAACATCATCACTAAATTGTACTGTCTTCTTCTCCGTTTTTACTGTAAAACATGCAATATTACCTTTTCCTTAGAATACATTTATTTGAGAACACTTTAACTTTACAAGAGAGAATTAGAACGGTTTTAATATCCCCTTAAGCTGAGAGACTCAATTTAAAGAATAATTAGGTTGCAGATTTCGGCAATAATGACTAAACATTACTTCATGTCAAGATTTCTTAATTTTCTCTTCTAAAGATTTTCCATTTTCCATAAAAGACTCATTACTAAAAATAAGAGGTATATTTCTGAAACAAAGATGAATCACCTGCTACACAAGAGAGTTTAATAAATTGGTGGAAAAAAGCAAAATTTTACAATGGCATAAATAAACTGCAATTTAGAAAATCTCATTTGATAGACCATGCTATTTCAATGCAATAAACTGGAACGACAGCTAGCTCTATGTCCTCCAGCATGCCACTCAGACTTCTGACTAAGGGAACAGCATCCACGCCAATGGAAATTTTACAAATGGCCTTGGCAGGGATCTGAATTTTTCACTACATCAGCCTATGTATTTTAGTTACATTGTTCTTTGCATTAGAAAATGATTATTAAGGGATCCACAAACCATTGGCCAAAACACGTATTTCTCTTGCTCAATAAAGAAAACTTTAAAAATCTAATCAATATAACATTAACTAGTACATACCATATAAAGATCTGATTAACATAGCAATTAACCTTCTCCAAAAGAATATCAAGGCACATACAGCTTAAAAGAAATGAATTTCCACACAGCTGACAATGGCACAGGGGCTGAGCATTGACCTAAGACAGTGGTCGGCACTGCAGCTCGCGAGCCACATGCGGCTCTTTGGCCCCTTGTGTGTGGCTCTTTCACAAAATACCACAGCCTGGGTGAGTCTATTTTGAAGAAGTGGCGTTAGAAGAAGTTTTAAGTTTAAAAAGTTTGGCTCTCCAAAGAAATTTCAATTGCTGTACTGTTGATATTTGGCTCTGCTGACTAATGAGTTTGCTGACCACTGACCTATGAACCAGGAAGTTATGGTTCAAGATTCCTGGTCAGAGCACATGCCTGGGTTGCAGCTTAAGCCCCAGTGGGAGTGTGCAAGAGGCAGCCAATCAATGATTCTCTCTCACCACTGATGTTTCTATCTCTCTCTCTCTCTTTTTTTTCTATCTGAACTTGATAAAAAGAAATGAATTTCCTCTCTGAATTTTTCATCCTTGTATCCACGTGGTCAATCAGTATTCATAAAAATATTAAGAATCAGAGGAAAGGAAGGTGGGCAAAGGGTAGAATTAAGTAAGGGAAATAATATCTATTAAATTATTAAATGTGCTTAATGGAGTACATATTACATTTCCTCCAAAGAATCTACAATACAATCCTATGAGATAGGCCTATTTCACAAATCAGGTTAATAGGGGCTTTAAAAGATTATAAACTCTTGCATAGGTGAAAGTTAATAAATGGCAAAGCCTGGATTTGAATGCCAATCTATCTGGTTCTACCAGCGCACACAGCTGGAATTTGGCCTATAATTTTACTCTGTGAACAATAAGTCACATCACTTACATAGTCCTTGTTATGTGATTCCATATAAAATGGAAATAGTTTAATTCATCCCATTCAAGTCACCATAAAGCAAAATTCTACACACACAAAGTTTCAGCTGATTTCGTTTTCCATGGAGAAAAAAAGAGACATATGCTACACATATTTTGCTTTTAACATCTTGAGCTATTAAAAGTAGAAAACTGGAAGAGCGCTGTACTGTCTGCTATCCATGAGAGACATGGTAGATTTCACATCCTGCCAGCTGACCGTGCACAAATTTACAATGCTTTTTCTCTTAGGAAAAAATACTATTACTATGTACACACATGTGTATTGTGTATAGTATGTGTGTGAATATACATATAAAATGTTTAGATATGTAAAAAATAAAGTGCTTTTGCAATACCTACCTGTGTCTAGCAATATCTAACAAGCTAAGGAGGCCAGGCATTTCTATTTGACACATTAAGTGGGTTTCTACTTCCTCATAAAGAATGAGGCTATGAGGATCACACTAGCACTCATCTTCCAAACTCGAGGACTACATTACATAAACTCTGCTGCTCCTATTTCTCTTTTAGGTGGTCCAAAGTGAAACATATGAATTGGAATACTAATTTTAAAGTGCAATGCTATATAATGGGAAAAAAAGATGAGATGGCTATATGAACTACATGAGCTCTTGGATCTCATCATGAACAGAAGTTTGAGGCTATTCTACCCATTCCAACAACTGATTCAGGACAAGCCAAACCCCTCAGTAACAAACAAAAAAAACTCCACCCTCAGCCCAGATCAAAAGTGAGCACAGTATGCAATGCCATTCAAAAAAGGTTCTACAACATGTTTGTTTTGTTTTTAGTTCTAACAAAAAAAGAATTCAATGAAAGAAATAGGTACTAGAAATCTGTTTATAAAATGACAAAAAACAACCTGGCATAACTATGATAGGGCATTATTTTCTCAAGATTCGTAATGTCTGGTTTGTTGTGAAAGCCTTCTCTTGAAAACATATGTGTGCTTATGTTTTTAAAGAAAAGTATACCTCTATATACACTTATGTATTATTTATTGCATTAGTCTGTTTTTAGTACTTGGTGCTATTGAAAATAAAAAGATGACTGACAAAATCCATCCTTAGAATTCTTGTAAACTAAAAAAGAATTAAGCATCTTGCAGTTTATAACATTAATTCCTTCTAGCTGTTATTATACAGACAGATGAGCTGAGATGAGATATTCTGCCAGATAACTGTGGCTTACAATTTTACATACAAAAATTCTTTTAAAATTCTAAAAATGTCAATCACTAATAGAAATCTTTCTAGACTAGAACATATTACTGTTTCCTTAAACAAAGGGAGGTTATGACAATCTTGATGACTCAAACTCATTATGAAGATTCATTACAGTGTTATGAAAAAATATAGTCAACTGTCTATCAACATTTTTATAAGCTACCACCAGTTACATCTCCTGCAACTATTATACCTATCAGTAATATCACTACTTCTTTGGCCCCACTTTCTAGTTTATTTTTCCTAATCAGCAAAGATTTGGGGAAAAAACAACTATTTATATGATTAGCTATGGCTGCTTCCGAATATCTACAGGAAGGTTTAGAAAAGCCATTACTGCCACAGCTTCCAAATTTGAGGTTAGAACACTAGAGAAGTGGTCTCAACCTTTGAAAAGAAAGAATTGTTTCTGAGGTTACACCACATTTGTCACTTTTATCAACTGAGAATAATTAAAATACATAATGCATAAATTCCATTAACACTTTTTAGTGTGCATTTTTACACTAGCACATACATAAATATATGTGTGTGAATACACATACACACACACACACAAATATGTATGTTTATATGTATAGGCAGATATAAATTTTTTTAAGAAAAAAAATCCATACTTTCTCTAAGGATAATCTTGGTAGACAAATGATTGCAATTTGTAGGTGATTTATGGTAAATAATCTATTGACCAAGCAGCTGCATTTTTAATAAACACTGTGAAAACACTACCATTTGAAAGTAACTGCTCCAAAAAGTCGAATTTACTCAGCCTTCCTTAAGAGGATTAATGATAATCATCCATTGCCAGACTGGAAAATACTTACTCATTTCTGGTTCAGCAGTGAGATCTGCAGTTACAAAATTAGAGGGAAATAATCCCAGGCCTTGATGGGTTTCACCTTTCCACCAGTTGGGATCACTATGTGGAGCAAAAAAGAATATTTGACTCTTAATAAGAGATTTTTATTTCTATAAATATTTCCCTTTTATAGTGTTTAACTTACATTAATACTAGATTTGAAGAATGAAATGAATGTATCATTATTATAAATATGAGAGGAGGCCTCAAAAAAAAATAAGTTATTAAACACATAGTGCGCTATCTTTTGGAAGGCTAGTGAATACTTAAAAGATTTACTATAGGGCACTAACTCTCCTCTCATAAAAGAGGTCGGCATATTTAAGAATTGTCAAGTTCAGGTGGTTTAAAGGCTCCACTGTAAGAATCCTTCGTAATTTTCTATGAAAAGCGTAATATGCTAATTAGACCAGACATCTTTCTGGATGAAGCCAGTGCTGTGAGGGAAGCCCAGTTCCAGATGCCTGCCAGCAGCCAGAGGGAAGCCCAGGTCCCGGAGGGAAGCTAGTGACGGCAGCCAGGGGAAGGAAGGCCTACTCTTTCATAAATTTCATGCATGGACTGAACAGCAGAATGACTAGTCGCTATGATGTGCACTGACCACCAGGGGGCAGATGCTTAATGCAGAAGTTGCCCCCTGGTGGTCAGTGCGCTCCCACAAGGGGAGTGCTGCTCAGCCACAAGCAGCAGCACAGGCTCCTGGACTGCTAAAGGGTACAGGCCGGGCTGAGGAGACCTTCCCTCCCCCCCAGTGCACAAATGTCAAGCACCAGGCCTCTAGTAGGATATATAGCAGGATGTTAATCAAGATGTCCATTCTTTTGCTTTATCTAGTACATATCAGCAAATTTTTCCCCACAAAAAAACACATATGACAGAGACACTGTTTATAGCACAAAATGTTCACAAGGAACACATTGTAAGGTACATATTGTATCTTCACTGTATCTTATCTAGTCTAAGAAAAGCTAGCAAGCTCTCAATAAATATTTTTGAATGAATGATCAAAGTTTTGTGCAATTTCCAATAGAACAGCTCAAACATAACTTATTATCCAATTGAGAAATCATTCCATATAATAAAAGCCTAATATACTAAGTGCCCCGTCTTCCAGTTGGCCACACACCAATCCAAGGATAATATGCTAATGACATGCTAAGGCTGCTCAACCACTCACTATGACATGCAATGACCACCAGGGGGCAGGTAGTTGACTGGTCAACCAGTCACTATGACGTGCACTGACCACCAGGGGGCAGACGCTTCGACCGGTTGGTTAGCTTGCTGCTGGGGTTTGGCCGATTGGGACTGAGTGAAAAGGGCCACAAATGCCCCAGAGTCCTCCCGCGACCCCTCCCTGGTGGGCCAAACTCCCACATCCCTCCCTAGTCCTGATTGTACACCAGTGTGATCCCTCGGCCTGGCCTATGCCATCTTACAACTCGGGACCGCTCAGGGGATATCGGAGAGCTGGTTTCAGCCCAATCCTGCAGGCATAAAAGGCTAATATGCAAATTGACCAAATGGTGAAATGACCCATTACTATGACACACACTGACCACCAGGGAGCAGACGCTCAATGCAGAGGCTGCCCTATGGTGATCAGTGTGCTCCCACAGCTCAGCCAGAGCCAGGCTCACGGCTGGCAAGTAAAGCGGCAATGGTGGGAGCCTCTCCCACCTCTGCAGCAGCATTAAGGATGTCCAACTGACAGCTCCCCACAGGGATCCGGCCTAAGCCAGCAGTTGGACATCCCCAGAGGGCTCCCAGACTCTGAGAGGGAACAGGCCAGGCTGAGGGATCCCTCTACCTCCGAAGGCAAGAATTTCGTGCACCAGGCCTCTACTATTATAGTATGTACTAGAGGCCCAGCTCACAAATATCATGCACAGGTAGAGTCCCTAGGTCTGGCCTGCAATCAGGGCTGATCTTCCCCAGCTGCCAGCAGCCAGCCCCACTCCCCACCACCACCCTCTGTGTGTGGGGCAACCAGTGGAGCAATTGAGGCTCCATTGCCACTCATGTCCACTGCCACCCACCCCCAGGTTTCCTATTCCCTATCAGGCAATCAGAGCCTGCCAGCCAGGGAGAGGGACCAAGAGGCAGGGGGCAACTCCTGCATTGAGCATCTATCCCAATGGTCTGTGCACATCATAGCCAACCAGTTGTTCCACCATCTGGTTGATCTGCATATTATGCTCTTATATAGAGAGATTGTAGAAATAACCTTCAATCTATTCAAATTTATTTTTAAAACCACTTATTTGCCAAGTTTAGTACTTCATTATCAGTAACAATCTTCATAAACATAAACATAAAGCTGTAGTAAGAGACAAATGCACTGAATCACCTTTCCTATGATAGTGTAAATGCATATAATCCATGTAAAATTAATTTGTTCCAAACAAATACACTAAATAATAAACTCACTATATTTTGTATTTCTTACAAATTTCACAAATACATATATATACACATACTTCTAAAATCTTAACTTTTTCACTAATTTAACAATCTATATTATTAGATGGACCCAAAAATGAATAGATTAAACTAAGCTTCAAAAAAAATTAAAACTAATTAAATAGGTAAGAAAAAAATTAAACTACAAAATAAGAATCCAGGCAGTATAACATAAGCAAAGCGACCATCAGACAAAGAAAATAGCTGGATCAGTATTTTTTAATTGCATTTGTTGATACATCCAACAGGAGTAATATGAAACACAGAAGTAATGTTATATATTTTCACATGAAAGTTCCATCACCTGTCATCAAGAACAGTAATAATTTCTCCAGCTTTAAAAGTAAGTTCATTATCTTCAGCAGCTTCAAAGTCATATATAGCACGAACTTTTCTGCCTTCGTGTTGGTGGTTAGTTAAGAGGTTGGATGTACTTGGATACAAAGTGGAAAAGGTGGTGGACTGCTGCTTTTGTTCCTTCAGGGACAGCTCAATGGCTAGAAAATAATGGGTTTAAAAAGACCCAAAATGTTAACATGTCCAATAATCCAAAGAATTACAAAAATATATCTGAAGGTAAAAAGTATTCTTCTCTCAGTAGTATAGCTGGAAATTAGGACAGTTAAAATCATTTCATCTATTTTATTCATTCATTCACAACTGAAAGTTCAAAAGAAAAAATAAACAAAAAAATTGAACAGCATGATGACTATTTTTTACTGAACAGTACAATTAAAATAATTCCGGGTAATTAAAAAGACATAAACTTAGGTCCATTTTAAAAATTTTAGTTGCAGATATATTTTCTTTTGGCTTTTCAATGTGTTCCTGTAGCCTAATTTCCAAAATGATAAAATCACTTGGGGAATAGTCTCAAACCTCATTGGAGACTTACTAATTGCTTAGAACCTGTATTTTATTGCTCCAAAGATAATTCTTTTATAATCAGTCTAAGAATTGGAATTTAGAAATAACTACAATAAAATCTCACCTAACAAATTCCCCAAAATAGATTTCAACTGTGTCTCCTCTATCTCCATCCTCCTCTCCCTATATAGGCCATCACTATGGGACTAATTATCTTGCTTTCAAATCAACCCAAACCCCTTTTTCCTTTCCACCTCTGTTCTAAATCAATGAAAGACCTAATGAGAAAATAAAACTTTAAAACTATCATAAGAAAATATAGGAATATGTCTTTTAGGATGTTGGAGTAAGAAAAGAACAAGTTAAGACATAAAAAAGCAAAATAACAGAAAAGCAAAAATTTTGACTAAAATTTATTTGATGAAACACACCATTATCAAAGTTAAAGTATAAGCCAAACATCAAGAGTAGATATCTACTATAGATAAAATAGGCAAATGATTAGTATGCAAAATAAAGTTTCTACATATCATTATTTTTTTAAAAAGAGACTCAATAAAAAAAGAGACAGAATGCAAATAAGCATACAAAAGTGAACTCAACCTCACTGGTAGTAAAAGAAATAAACTTAAAATAATGGGACATCATTTTAAATCTATCAGATTCATGAAACTTAAACATTGGCAATACCAAATGCTGTCAGGAAGTTAAAAATAATAATAGCTTTCATACACTGATGATATAAGAGAAAATAAGACTATTTAGCAAAATTGAAGAAATGTCTGCTCCATGAGCAAACAATACTTCACTTTTAGTCACACAAAATAAAGACACACACACGAGAACACATACAGGCATATTCAATGCAGCATATTTATTACAGTAAAAATAAAAAACAGAAAACCCAAATGTCCATCAGTAAGATATATTATAGTATGTATTTATTAGTACACTGGAATATTATACAGTAGTTAAAAAAGTAAGTTTGATTCATAGGTCTAATCATGAATAGATCTCAAACGTTGCATAAAAAATACAGTTGTAGACAGTATTTATGAAAAAATTTTATTGGACGCAAAAAAGTATTTGGTACCGTTTATGGATATTTATGGGTAAATTGTATAGTAAAAATACTGATCAATAAGACATACATGATAGTGGCCTTGGGAGAGAAGAGGAAGAAGTGATATTGAGGGAAACAAAGTAGATTTCAGCTTTAGCTGTAAAGTCTTATTTCTTTAATTTTAAAATATTTCAGAAAAAAAAATTAAGTAAGCAACCCATCTTTGAGCCACCATCAGGGACTTAAAAACATACCTTTAGCTAAATCTTCTTCTTCTTTTTTGTTAGTCACAGTACCAGGGTCCTTAGCTACCAGAGCCGGGCTTGCTTTTGCTTGTTCTGCAGCCTAACACACACAAAAAGGAACACAATATTTGAGGACTGATCTCAAATACTCCTACCCCACCTAATCTACAAAGATGCAAGATCCTTCTTGTTCAATCTAAAACAATAAAAATAAATAAGTAAATAAATAAAGTGAAAATAAATAAGTAAGTAAGTAAATAAAACTTCTGAAGAATAAAGAAATCCAACTGGAGCAGCCTGAAAAGGAGAAGAGTTAGAACTGGAGAACACAGACTGAGAGTAACTGGATACTTGGAGCCAACAGCCTAACGAATAACACTGTTGCAGACTTGTGTAAAGAGGTTACACTAAAGGCAGACAGTATTCAAAAACCAAAGGGAAAAAACCCACTAAAGATTTAAAAATGTTTACAAAAATAATAAAACTGGAAAAGGGATTGAAAGAGGGAGGAAGATGACTATTTTAAAAACAAGTAGCTTTATAAATTTTTAAATATGTATTTAAGGATTCTATTTTATTGCTTGCTTCCTGATTAAAAGTTAGGATGTTCTCTTTAGGGACTCAGGTTTATATCCTATCCTAATAAAAAATTAACATGCAAATTGACTCTCACTTCATGATAAAAATGGCCCCACCCACAGCCAATAAGGAGGGAATATGCAAACTGATGGGCCAAAATGGCTCCTGCCAGAGCCATGGAGCCTTTGAAGACAAGGGGGAAGGCCTGGTGTCCTGGATCGCCACAGCAATCCAGGACGCCAAGCCTGATGGGAGCAGAGGAGATATGGACAGGAAGGCGTGGCATCCTGGGTCACCCCACTGACTTGGAGAATGAGGGGAAGGCTGAGCGGGAGAGTGGGGGAAAGGCTTGGCTTGCTGGATCACCCCAGAGAAGAGTGGGAGATGGGCGGGAAAGTTCGGTCAGCATCCTGGGTCGCTGGGGAGGGCAACTGGGAGGAACCAGGCCTGCAGGGGAGGGCAGTTAGGAGGGACCAGGCCTATAGGGGAGGGCAGTTGGGGGGGACCAGGCATGAAGAGGAAGGCAGCTGGGGGAATCAGGCCTGCAGAAGAGGGCATTTGGTGGGGACCAGGCCTACAGGGGAGGGCAGTTGGGGGGAACCAGGCCCGCAGGCGAGGGCAGTTGGGAGTGACCAGGCCTGCAGGGGAGGACAGATGGGGGTGACCAGACCTACAGGGGAGGACAGTTAGAGGTGACCAGGCTGGCAAGGGAGGGCAGTTAGGGGTTACCTGGGCCAGCAGGGGAGTGCAGTTGGGGGCAACTAGGCCTGTAGGAGAGTGCAGTTAGGGCCAATTGGGCCAGCAGGGAGCAGTTAGGTGTCAATCAGGCTGGCAGGGGAGTATTTAGGGGGTGATCAGGCTGGCAGGCAGAAGTGGTAAGTGGCAATCAGGCAGGCAGGCCAGTGAACAGTTGGGAGCCAGCAATTCTGGATTGTGAGAGGGATGTCCAACACCTCTTGAGGGGTCCCAGATTGGAAAGAGTGCAGGCTGGGCTGAGGGACATAACCCCATTCCCCATGCACAAATTTTGTACATCGGGTCTCTAGTATAACAATATAAATGCTCATAAAATTATACCATTTGGTAAAACAAAATACATGTAGTTAATTCTGGGAATATACTGCTGTTCTTCTTAAATATATTTTGTAAATAAGGTAGTTTACAAGTTAATACATAAATTGATTCACACTTCTGGAATTAGAAGCTTCTAAACTTCGATGGCCTCTTGGTTTTTCCATGGCAATATAAAGGCAATTGAGACTCCAGCCTATCTTACCAGTCTTATTTTCAACCATTCTATCAGTAACCAGAAACCGCTAGCCTATATATTATATATATGTATATGTATATGTATATGTATATGTATATGTATATGTGTGTGTGTGTGTGTGTGTATGTATGTATATACACACACATACTGGCAATCTTCCGGATGTCTGACTTCCTTCCAGACAAAGTATACACACACACACACACACACATACACACACGTACACTAGAGCCCATTGGATGAAACTCCTACACAGGGGTGTCACTTCAGCCCAGCCTGCACCCTCTCCAATCGGGGACCCCTTAGAGGAATGTCCAACTGCCATTTTAGGCTCTGTGGGATCGGGCCTAAAACGGCAGTCAGACATCCCTCTCGCAATCCGGGACCGCTGGCTCCTAACCGCTCACCTGCCTGCCTGCCTGATCGCCCCTAAACCCTCTTCCTGCCTGCCTGTTTAATTGCCTCTAACCTCTCTGCCTGCTGGCCACTACCTGCCTCAGCCTGCCTGCCTGATTGCCTCTAACCACTTCTGCCTGCCTGTCTCATCACCCCTAACTGCTCCCCTGCCAGCCTGATGACTCCTAACTGCCTTCCCCTGCTGGCTTGGTCGCCCCCAACTGCCCTCCCTTGCTGGCCTAATCGCCCCTAACTGCTTCTGCCTCGGCCCCCACCACCACGGCTTTGTCTGGAAGGAAGTCAGACATCCGGAAGATTGCCAGTCGACCCAGTCTAATTAGCATATTACCCTTTTATTAGTATAGATTATATAGGATAGGATTGCTTAAATGTGGGGGGGGGGGGGCCTTTTTCAGCAGGAGGAGATGCTCTTTGCAAACAAAAATACATAATCCCTATATCTGGATGGATAGCCAGCCATATGCACTATACTGCCAAAACAGTTACTAAAAAATTGAAGCACTTTCTTACACCTTACATCAAACAGCTGTTGCCCTTAAAACCCCTTCTCAATCCCCACCTTAGGTTCTGCCTTCGCAGTTCACCAGACTTGGTTCTGACTGGTCAGTTACTATGCAATTCGGCGTCAAAAGCTCCACCTCCCAGGCAGCCATTGGCTCCTCCTAGTTTACTCATACTTGGTTCTGATTGGTCAGTTTCTATGCCAGTCAGCATCAAAAGCCCCGCCTCCTAGGCAGCCATTAGCTCCTGGCAGTTCACCCAGATTTGGTTCCAGGCCATGCGAGCTGCTGATCAGGCCCTGCTTCTCTCTTTCCCCAGGCCTTGCCAAGCAGCTGCGGATCAGGCCTTGCCTCTCTCTCCAGGTCTGATCCACAGCCTCTGGGGCAGCTACTGATCAGGCCTTGCCTCTCTGTCTCTCCAGACCTCACCAGCAGCCACAGAGGCTGCTGATCAGGCTCACGAGCTCTCGCGCGTTTCCCTCCCTCTCTCTCTCTCTCCCTCCCTCTCTCTCTCTCTCTCTCAGGCCTCTGAGCCTGATCCACAGCTGCAGCAGTAGTGGCAAGGTCATTAGGCATCTGGATCAGCCCCAGGCAAGGCTAAGGACCTCGCCGCGTCCACCTCACCCCACCTACCACCAGCCTTGCTGTGATAGGAGCCTGTGGGCCACAAGGAAGGGACCGAGAGGGGTGCTCCATGCACTTCCTGGTGACCAGTTAACTGTCTGTTTAGGTCATGATGGCCCTAGGCTATTATTAGTATAGATAATATATACATGTATATGTATATGTATACATATACTAGAGGACTGATGCACAAAATTCATGCAAGAATATGCCTTCCTATCCCCCCGCCGTCCCCACTGCCAGCACCGGCTTCCCACAGGCACCCAGGATCTGGACTGGCTTCCCCCCAAGGCCGCCCACAGGCATCTGGGACCCGGACTGGCTTCCCTCCAACCCCACTTCATCTGGAAGTATGTCTGGTCTAATTAGCATATTACCCTTTTATTTTTATAGATACACACACTGGTATTTCCACACCTATGACACATATTTGCTTTTCTTATAATGTCCTCCCTTCTGGCTCTGTTTACTCCATCCACATTTTTCCCTGTTGAATTGCAACTCATCAGTGGGTAAGCAGCTAAAATATCACTTTCTCAGTGAAACATCCCTAAGCCTCTTAATAAAGCATTCCCTCCTCCAAGTTCCTCTGATAACACTTTCAAACAAGGTGTTATGATATGGATAGTTAAGAATGGGTAGTCAGGTAAACATGGGATCAAATGCTAAATCCATGCTCTTTGTGTCTCAAGTCCCTTATCTACAAAATGAGAATAATAACATCACCTATACACTACAGGATATTAAGAGCATTAAATGAACACATATAGCTTTTAAAATCAGATAAAATGAGGGTCCCTCAAAGTTTAAACAAAATGCCTCCTGGATTTAGAATGTATGTAGGAGAATTTATGTCATTGTAAGGTGACTGCAGCATAAAGGATGCTGACGTGTGGAGTGGATAAACCCTATACTGTTGCAATGTTTCTACATTTTACATGAAATAATACAGTATTAACTCAAAACAGATTTTTAAAAATTTCAAATGTAGGGGAACACCAAGATGGCGGCATAGGCAAACACCTATTGTTCTGCCCCGCACAACGATTTAAGAACTACAACATAACAGCAGAACAGACAAGCACCCAGAACCGCCAGAAAGCTGGCTGAATGAAAACTCCACTACTAGGAGCAGAGGTGGGACACAGACTCAGGAACGGCGGGAGCGCAGCCTTTCAGACGGAAACAGGTTAGGAGCCGCCCTGGTCGCGCGCGCGCGGGCTGGGGCTGGAGCAGCGACCCAGCCGGATTTCTCCAACGGGGAAGGGCGGAGGCGTCCCACTGCCCGGATTCCCCAGCGCCAGGCGAGGTCCGAGATCCGGGGTACGTGGAGAAGTCCCCCTGCACAGATTCCCCAGAGCCAGGCGAGGTCCGAGGTCCAGGGGACGCACCCTGGAAGCGGGGCGCGGCAGAGGCTCCTAGTCGCAAGGGTCGCACAAACCCGCGACTTGCCCCCTGGAAACTTGTCTCCTGGTTCTGGAAACCATCTATTTTACAACCCTGGGCTAGACTTTTGGTGTGCAGGCACATTTGGGGAAAGGCAGAGTTGTCTGGCAAGGGGAAGAGACTAGCGGCTTTCTCTTGGAGGTGCCTGCAGCCATCCCCATCCAACAGAGACCCACGCGCGCGAGCTCCGCATAGGATGCAGCTGCCGCTGCCGCTGCCGCGCAGCTCAGAGACTCCGCCCATCCAACATGAACACAGTCTCCCTTCACAGCCAATTGGCCGGGAGGTCAAACCCTCCTAGGGCTAACAACAACAAGCTGGGTTTAAATTCAAAAATACTGTACAACCCATAAAAGATTGCAGTAAGAGTACCCACCTCAAGTAAATGTGCCACTAACCCTTAGAGGACATCTACCACATAAAGCAGCCACCATGCAGAGACATGGAAAGAAATCAGGTGTGAAAGAAATGGAGGAGAAAAGACGACAAGACATAGAGTTCAAAACCACGGTTATAAGGCTATTCAAGAGGCTCCTACAAAAGGCCAATCAACTTAATGAGAATTACCAGGAAATAAACAAGACCAACCAGGAAATGAATGAGAATTACAAGGAAATGAATGAGACCCTCAAAGAAATGAACAAGACCTCTGAGGATACGAACCAGACTCTCACAGATTAAAAAAAAGGACCAACTAGAAAATAAGCATACACAGACTGAAATAAAAAATATTACACAAAGTCCTAAAAGCAGTCCAGAGGGCCACAAGAACCAAGCCAAAGATTTGAAATACAAAGAACCAAAATCCACTCAGCTGGAAAAGCAAGAAACAAAAAGAATTCAGATTATTGAAGACAGTGTAAGGGGCCTCTGGGACAACCTCAAGCAAGCCAACATCCGAACTGTTGGGGTGCCAGAAAAAGAGAGAGAGCAAGTTAATGAAAACCTACTTGAAGAAATAGTGACTGAAAACTTCCCCCACCTGGTGAAAGAAACTGACTTAAAAGCCCGAGAAGTACACAGAACCCCAAAATATAGTAATCTAAAGAGGACCACACCAAGACATATCATAATTAAAATGCCAAGAGCAAAAGATAAAGAGAGAATATTAAAAGCAGCAAGAGAAAAACAGTTGGTTACCTACAGGGGAGCACCCATACGATTATCAGTGGATTTCTCAACAGAAACGATGCAGGCCAGACACGAGTGTCAAGAAATATTCAAAATAATGAAGAGCAAGAATCTACAACCAAGATTACTCTATCCAGCAAAGCTATCATTCAGAATTGAGGATCAGATAAAGTGCTCCACAGATAAGAAAAAGCTAAAGGAGTTCATCACCACCAAACCAGTATTATGTGAAATGCTGAAAGATATTCTTTAAGAAGAGGAAGAAGAAAAAGGTAAAAATATAAATTATGAACAACAAATACACATCTATCAACAAATGAACATAAAAATCAAGTGAACTGATAGGCTGATGAACAAGATAAACTGGTAACTATAACAGAAACATGGACATAGAGAGGGAATGGACTGACAATTCTTGGGGAGAAAAGTGTTGTTGGAAGTACAGCAAGAGACTGGACAAAAATCTTGCAACAATGGGAGAGGACATTGGGGAGGGGGAGGTGAGGGTGGAGGGTGGGATAGGTACAGGGCGGAGGGAAGATATAGGGGGATAAAAAAGGGGAAACAATGTAATTAATAAACTGAACAATAAAGAAAAAAAAGAGTAAGGTACAGGAAGAAATACTAAAAAAAAAAAAATTTTTCAAATGTATAGTGTAATTCCCAAATAAATCAATAAAAAATGGAATTCTAATTTTTAAATGATTGTTGAGCAGGTGAAAGGCAAAATATTATAGTAACACACATTTATATATTCTTCACTTAGTATAGTTTATAATGTCAAACAAATACACAAGGCATTTATTTTTAGAAAGGCTGATCACAAAAAAGCTTTTTATAGTTCACTGCATAGAACTTTAAGTACTTTCAATTCTGATCCATCTCTTGTTTCAGTGTTTAATCATTATACAACTGAAAATTGAAAGTCAGAGGCAACCTTTTTTATAATATATAAAAAATTTTCACAATCTGGTCAATTTCACAAAACAAATATGTTGACTTTTTGTGGTCTATGAAGAAATCTCTATTCGTCCATTAGGAAGTGCAGAACAAGCTGCATTAAGCCTGCACTCCTGAACTGCACACTTTTCAAAATTCCTTTTATCATCAGGTTACAAGTGAGGCAATGACATTTGTCTTATTAACTAGCCAAATACAGTTGCAGTTTACCATTACTTTCATCTCTACATAAAAAGTTAGTACTAAAAAAAAAATCACAATCGCATAAAAATAAGTTAGGTAACTAAAGTCTGACTTTGATCATTTTCTTCTGAACTTGAGTTAAAAAATCCTTATATTTTCATAGGCTTTTGTTAAGAATGCTAACAAAAATCTAGTCTGGCTAAATGTGATGACATACAACTAAGTGACTTCAAAATCTAGAGGTACTTCTACAGTTGATCCTAGATGACACTTTTAAAAAAATTTATCTTTATTGTCGAAAGTATCACAGATCTTCCCTTTTTTCCCTAGATGACACATTTTTTTTTCATTAAACATAAAGTTCTTTACAAACAGGGTTTTCAATAATACACTTTCAGAAAGTACTATAAAAAATCATTCTATTTCATCTTATTGTACTTTATATGCATTTTATATATGTCTTGTGGCTAAATGATAGCAACTATAATAAAATTAGGTTTCATGTACTGTGAAACATCTAGATGAAAAGAAGAAAAGTAACTCTTAACTTTAATGTTGCTGGTCTATGTCCTGAATCTTTTGAACAGGAGAGTAACCTAACTTCCATGCCAATTGATCCATCAATCAGTCCTCTTGCCATGTTCACTACACTTCTTGTCCTTTGAAGCCTAGTCTGGGCAGACTCATATCCACTAACTTCTGTATCAACGAAAGGCGGAATGGTGTAGTAGAAAAAACACTGGACTGGAAGTCAGGAAGCCTATGTTCTACTTCCATCTCTGTCAACTACTCTTGCCAAAGTAGCCCTGGGCAAGTCACTTAACCATTCTGGGTCTTGGTTTCCTCATCTGTAAAATGAGGGGATTAGAGAATCCCTAAAGATGTTCCCACATTGAGAGTCCAGGTTAACCAAAAAATGGTATATATCAAACAGATCATTAATTCTTCCTTCTCTTACAGAAAAGCCCCTTTGGGGACAGATATGCAATTTTCACTTGCACTGAAAGCTGTATTTGAGAGCAGTGCTTCTCAAACTTCAATGTGTATACAGAATCATCCAGGACCCTGATAAAATGAAGACAATAAATCCATAGATGCTGCATTTCTAACAACCTGATGATGATGATGATGGTCAATGAACCAAATTTTGAGTAACAAGCTGTAGAATAGGTTCTTGAGGTAAAGAAATTGCAATTCCATTAAGCATCTAGACTTTGGTTCTCTGTAGTGAATCTACTTTGATAATTAAACATTGCTTCTATTGTCAAGAAACTTACAAGACTCTTGGATTATTCTGCATAAAATTATTCTATAATTATCATTTTAGAAATTATACTAAGAGTAGTAAGAGCTAGCTGTCAGTCATGAATACTTCTAAAAGATATAATCATTATAAAACTATTCAAAAGGCAAATTTTTTGAAGTAAAATATCCTCTCTTCCTTACTCTCCTAAGTATAATTATGTTTTTCGGGTTTCTTTTACAGTTCAAGGGTACACAGATAAACTTGGAGAGAGTCTAGATAAGTCTGGATGAATCAGTTCATGATTCCCTGAAGTGGTCAAAACCCCAAACTTGAATCCTTGACAGCTGAGATTTTCTGCTCATGCTTTTGTACCACTCATTACATTTTACCAATCCATACATTTTAAATCCTTTTGATTAGTTGGGCATGCTAAAGGAGGGTTATCCAGAATAGAAAAAGAATAAAAGAGATACCCTTTCTTAATCCTCACTTAAGGATAGGTTTAGTGATTTGAGAGATAGAAAGAAAGAGAGAGAGACGGACAGACAGACATTGGTTGCCTACTGTGGGGACTGCACCCACAACCTAGGTATGTGCCCTGACTGGGAATCAAGCCCGCAACCTTTTTGGTGTACCAGACAACACTCCAACCAACTGAGCCGCCCAGCTGCGCTCCTTTCATTGTTTTATATGACATTGATTAGACATCTGTCTCATTACATAATTTTTTGAAAAGCAAAGTTAAGCCTTTCAGTCAGTCATATTTATTAGGAGGAAAGAAAAAGATGAAGCCACTGGTCAGGTTTTAATAAGAGAATAAATGCTTCATGTGGTTCTCTTCCTGTTGATCCCTTTATATCTCCTTCCCACTTTCAATACAGGTATTCATAAATCTCATAATCAAAAGAACCTCTGAACTCATCTTTAAATTTTAAAGATATCCCAATTTTCTTTTCTTTTTTTTTTTAATATATTTTATTGATTTTTTACAGAGCAGAAGGGAGAGGGATAGAAAGCCAGAAACATCGATGAGAGAGACATTGATCAGCTGCCTCTTGCGCGCCCCCTACTGGGGATGTGCCTGCAGCCAAGGTACATGCCCTTGCCAGAATCGAACCCGGGACCCTTCAGTCCGCAGTCCGACGCTCTATCCACTGAGCCAAACCAGTCTCGGCATGGATATCCCAATTTTCGATGACAGCATTAAAAGCATTTAACAAGACTTACTTGATGTAATCAAGTAATTTTGTCTATATTAGAACTACATTTTTAAAAATTTTACTTGCAAATGTTACAGTAAATTAATTTATATTTAAAAAAGGAGAAACAGTGGGAAAGTAGAAGTTGCAACACATTAATATTCCACTCTATTTTTTATGGCACCTCAAAATGCAAGATTATTATTAACAAAAAAAAATCTTTGAAATAATAAAAGCTACCTCGGTTTGGAGGGGTGAAAAGTTCAAATAAATATGGCTACTTTAGAAAAACACTGTAGCACACATACAACTTTACAAAATACCTGAGAGCCAATAGCTGGAAATGTAACTCCTTGTTCTTTAAGGTTCTTAATCATTGCCGATATTAGACTGAGCTGTGGATCATTCTTAAATTCATCTGTCCATTCAACCATAAGAGCCTTTAATTTTTCACACACTTTAGGATGACCCTAAAAATAGAGAAAATAATTAATAAGATTTTATCTGGAAATAGTCAATGGATAGAGAAATGTATCTGGAAATAATCAGTTGATAGAGATTTTTTGTATGGTTAATGTTTTCATTAAAGTTTTTCATACCAAAAAAAATTACTAAAAAGTACATTAATTTCTGGCCAATTATTTAATATAGATATCTTAAATATAAGAATTCTGAAGTGTTGTTATTCTCTTTTTAAATCATAAATTACCCCCAGCAAAAAGAAACCATTAAAAAAAAGAGAGAGAAGAAATTACCCCTAGCTATAGATAATACATAGGAAACTATAGTTGGTTATTAAGAACTAGAGGCCTGATGCATAAAATTCGTGCAAAGGTAGGCCTTTGTAGCCACAGCTGCCTCAAGGCCCTGCCCCCCACCCACACCCGCCTTGGTCTGGCGCTACCCACGTCTGCCACCTCACACCCCCTGGGCCTCCCTCTTTGGGGCAATTGTGGAGGCCTCCGATTGACCACCCCACCTGCAGGTGACCTGCACCTCCCTCTGTGGGAGGATCATGGGGTGATGGCCAGGCCCCCAACCAATCGCATGGCACCAGCCTTGGCTGGCCTGGCACCAGTGGGTGTCACAGTGTGGTCATCCGGATGGTCGTTCCGCTATTCAGCCGTTCGGTAGATTTGCATATTACGCTTTTATTATTATAGATAAACTAATTTTGCCCAGACGGCAATGATTGAACACTTACTATGAACCAGGAGGTCCTGGTTCGATTCCGTCATGGCACTCGCCTGGGTTGAGGGCTCCATCCCCAGTGTGGGGCATGCAGGAAGCAGCCAGTCAAAGATTCTCCCTCGTCACTGATGTTTCTATCTCTCTCTCTCTCACTTCCTCTCTGACATCAATAAAAACACATTAAAAAATAAACTAATTGTATTTTCACACTACGAAAAATCAATACACCTTCATAAATATTGCATATCAAATTCAAACAGATTAAATATGGTAATACTTAATTTAGAGGTCAGAAAGACAGAACTTGTCAGAGTATTTTAAATCTAATAAAACTTTGTATAGCAGGAAGACAATTTGTTTTGTTTTTTGTAGATCAATATTATAAAAATAATTTAGAAACAATTAAATGGTGCACTTCCTTTATTCCTAATTTCTGACTTTTAATGTGCATTTTATATGTTTTTTCCAAGCTGCTTAAATATTTAAGGTCTGATTTGAGGTCCACTGCATGTCATTATCCCTGGAAACTTTATTTCTTCAAAATATTTCACCTAAAGCAGCAGTTCTCAACCTGTGGGTCGTGACCCCTTTGGGGGTCACCTAAGACATCCTGCATACCAGATATTTACATTACGATTCATAACAGTAGCAAAATTAGTTATGAAGTAGCAATGAAAATAATTTCATGGTTGGGGGTCATCATAACATGAGGAACTGTATTAAAGGGTCGCGGCATTAGGAAGGTTGAGAACCACTAACCTAAAGTATAAAACCAGTATGTTCATTCAAAAACATTTGGGGCTCTCCCAGGAGCATGCCTGTGCTTTCCTCTTTCCCCTCGGGTGCCTTTCTTTTACCTTCCTCACTTCTAAAGTCCAAGGGCTACTTCCTTTGTCTCTATAACTTGTTTCTTTATTTTGATATTTATTTACTAGTACCTCTGCGCATGACTACTTGCCCCAATAGTGCACCAGTAGCTTGCCAGTAGCTCTCCGCATACTGCTCCGCTCTCCTGTAGCTCCCCCCTCCCTTTCCCTCCCCCTCTCATAGCTTGCTGCCCTGCCCCCTCCTGTAGCTCTCCTCTGCCCACTTGTAGCTTGCTGCCCCACCCTTCTGCTGATCTGTGTTCCAGTCCTTGCAAGGTTGGTCCTTAACGCTTCACAGAGTAATGACCATTTGCATATTACATCTTTATTATATAGGATTTTATTTTTTCTATCCCCATTTATCCCCTCTATGCCCTATGCCCTCTTCTACCTCCACCCTGCAGCCATCACCACAGTGTTGTCCGTGTCCATGACTTCCCTCTTATTTTTTTCCTCTTTTTTGCTCAATCCCTCCACCCTTTACCAACACCCCCTTCCTCACCCACTGAAGCTGTCTGCTTGCTCTTCCTCTTGAGTCTGTCTCTATTTTGCTTGGAAGTTCAGTTTGTTTCCTAAGCCCATTTCTTCTACTATCTCTGTGATTTTCAAATAAATGTTCTCTTCTTAAAAAATAAATAAAACACTTGAAAAATAGAGTTTTTCTCTCTTAGATGTTGCTGTTTGTTTTTCAAAATATTTGTTCATTCTACTAAATACAAGTTTGAGTACATCTTCAATTGAATTCTATAAAACATTATAATCTCTTTATAAACAGTGATACATTTTGGTGGATATTCAGGACATTATAAGAATGGTTCCCGCCCTGGCCGGAAGGCTCAGTTAGTGTGGTCCCATACATCAAAAGTCTGCAGGTTTGATTCCTGGTCAGGACACATACATAAGTTGCAGGTTTGATTCCCAGTCAGGGCTCATATGCATCAGACAATCGATTGATGCTTTTCTCTCACATTGAAGTTTCTTTCTCTTTCTCTCCCCATCCCCACTCCTCTCTCTCTAAAAATCAATAAAAATATATCCTCAGGTGAAGATTAAAAAAGAAAAAATCTGGTTATTAATTAGTAGAAAATATCTAAATACAACTTAATAAAGCAGAACAGGCAAAATATTTTTATGTAATCATGTTTGAAAAGTTCAAAATTTTACATTTCTTATCTCTTTTCTGTACTGTTTTCTACAAAAACCTAAAAATACTTATTAAAAAAAAAAAAAAAAGGCATTTTTGCCTAGCCAGCATGTCTTAGTGGTTGAGCATGAGCCCATAAAACAAGAAGTCATGGTTAGCTCCCAGAGTACATGGTCAGGGCATATGCCCAGGTTGTGGGTGCGATCCCCAGTTGGGGGGCATGCAGTAAGCAGACAATCAATACTTCTCTCTCATCGATGTTTCTATCTCTCTATCCCTCTCCCTTCCTCTCTGTAAAATCAATACAAAAATATATTTTTTAAAAGACATTTTCCCTTTTAACACTTAAAAAATTCTTTCTTGATGTATATAATGCATCCCCTACTCCCAGCCCCCCCCAAAAGCTAGAAATAATTACTTTTAGAATTTACAAATTTTTACTGGGAAAACTCACATATTACTTAGTAACTTACATTTTTTAAAGTCCTTAAATTTCAGGATTTGAATTCTTTATTCTATACTCATTAAGTAAATATATAGTGTTAAAATCCTATGATGGTCAAGTAGTGGCCTTATTCATATAAAGATAAAACTTAACAGTGCTATATTTTGGAAATACTTCTGAACAATTCTACATTGAGGGAATAACTCTGTGGCTACAAAATTATTCTGAGTTTAAAAAAACTGACTGGTATTATTTAACCAGAGAAATACACATATTTACTTATCAGATGAAAGGAATGATAAAGAAAAGAGGTTCAATATACTCTAATTTGGCTGGAGAAAAACAACTCGAAATTATAAATGTGTAGTCTCTTCAGCAAAACATAATATCTACTTACATATTGGATAGAAAATAGCCTAGAAAGAGTTTTTTGTTTTGTGGTGGCTTTAAAAAAAAAGGGGGGGGGGGCAGACTAGTCTTTTGTGATTTAAAACAGTGGTCACCAACCGGTGGCCAGCAGACCACTGATGGTCCTGGGGTGCGAAGGTTGGCGACCACTGGTTTAAGGAAACCTTTGGAGCAGTGATTGCCAAATGGTGGTCCATGAGGTCTCAAAGGTTGGCAACTGCTGATTTAAAATGTGAGAAACTGAACAATAAAATACATAAAGAAAAATCACTGTCTTAATTCATTTCTAGGAATAATGTTCCTTACCTTGTTTAATACGTTGCTTACTTCACTAGCAAAATCTCTGGAACATACTTCTAAGTGAAAAATTTTGCCACAGTTTGATACACATGCTCCTAGAAGCTAAAAACATAAATTCCAAAGTTAAACGGGCTCAATTTCAGCAGGTAATTTTGTGATAGAATCTAAAATCAAACCACTCACAGTCAGAGCTTGCATAGCAACATGAGGATCCTTATGGTTCACCCTCCTCATAATAGCCCGAAGACAATCTTTAGGTCTAAAAAATGAAAAATGTAACACTCAATTAGTAGTACATCCCCCCCACCCCCGCAACTATAATAGGCAATAGGGAGATTATGGTAAAGAAGTTTAATTTTTATTAATGGAACAACTGAAAAATTGTAGGCTGACAAGTTCCTTTAAAAATTTTCAATTAAGATTAACAGGCTCTCTTCCTTAGCAATCACAGATGAGGCATTTTAGGCTAATTATGAGCGAAAAAAGTTTTGAAAATAAAATGATAGAATAACTGGAACCAGACTTATACTCCTTCTATAACCAATTACAAAACTAGAAAAACATATGTAAAATATACATTGAGGTACCTGTTTAGTATGCAAGATCACAGGCAGTGCATAATGATGATCTCTAAGAAGGAAGACAAATTAAATAAGCTAGACCTTTGTCTCAATTTCTACCTAGAGAACATTTTTCAGATAGCAATACAGGCTTCCTGCATTAAGAGTTTCTGGATCTCAGTAAAGAGAAGGTGATCCCAAGAAGAGAACATTATCTCTCTGAGTTGGGAGGACAGAAATCAGAATTCAAAAAGCTGAGGGAGCTAAAATTTGCAAGACAGAGTAGAAGGAACTACTAGTATATGAAAAAAAGAGTTCTATATTCCAACATAAGGGTCCATTTCAATCTGCTTTGGGAAAAGCCAGGCATACCAAGGTTAAAAACTTCACAAAGCTGGGCAAAAATTGTGATCTATGTGTTGAAGAGCTAAACACAAAATGAAATATTTGAAGTACCTAAAACAAGCAAATACAGAGACAGAAAATTGGAGTCACCAGTGGCTAGGAGGAGGGGACGATGAAGAGTTCTTATTAATACAGACAGAGTTTCTGTTTGGGATAATAAAAAAAGTTTTGGAAATGAATAGTGGTGATAACTTCACAGCACAGTAAATGTACTGAATTCCACTGAATTGTACACCTAAAAATAGTTAAAATAGTAAATTTCATGTTACTTGTATTTTGCCAAATAAAATGGGGGGAGGGGGAGAATGAAGTACTAATACATACTATAATATAAACCTTGAAAACATCATACTATATGAAATTGGTCACAAAACCACATAGTGTATGATTCCATTTATACAAAATGTCTAGAATAGGTAAGACCATACTGATAGGAAGTAAATTAGTGGTTTATAAGGCTGAGGAGAGATGGGAATGAAAGAAAGTGCTAAGGAATACAGGTTTTATTTTGGGGTGATAAATATTCTGGAAATTAGATTGTAGTGACAGTTGCACAACCACTTGAATATACTAAAAACTAATGAATTGATAGATTTTTACAATCTGTGAAATAAATATGTAAATATTAGAGGCCCGATGCACAAAATTCATGCACTGGGGGCGGGAGGGGGTTGTCCCTCAGTCCAGCCTGCACTCTCTCCAATCTGGGACCCCTCGAGGGATGTCCAACTATCCATTGAGGCCCAATCCCACCCAATCACCCCTAACTGGCCTCCCATGCCAGCCTGGTTCCCCCCACAACTGCCCTCCCTTGCAGACCTGGTCACCCCTAACTGCCCTGCCCTACAGGCCTGATCACAAACAACCGCCCTCCCCTACTGGCAATCTTGTGTCCACATGGGGGCAGCCATCTTGTGTTGGAGTGATAGTCAAATTGCATATTACCTCTTTATTATATAGGATAAATACACAAACAAAAGACAAAACATTATCAAGTAATTTAAATTCTAATGAGCCCCAGAAAATTTGACCAGTAAGAATAATTATCCTAGAAAAATTCTTTAAGAATGGGAAAAACAATTACCAAGCACTGTGATAAAAGGGGAGAAAAAAACCCTTCTTAACAGAGAAAAATTAGGATAAAAAATAGAAACATCTGTTTCTAAGGATGTTTCATTGTCTGTTGGGAAGTTTTACTTGAAGAACATAGGATAAGAGGAAAAATATAAATAAAAGAGGTAATGTTTATTGACTACTCATTATGTGTCAAGCATTCAACTCTTAAAGATCCTAAAGCTCTTTTTCTACTGATTTTGTGTGATATTAAAAGCATCTGATAGCAGCATTATTAGGCTAAGGACATTATATACTACTAGTATAAGATTATTATTTAGATTTTGCCTTTTTCACAATTTGACTTATTTTAGGAGCCAGATCTGTGGCCCCATGCTAATTTTTGCAGTTATAAAAACCATCATGACATAAAAACACAAAACTATCATTTCAAAGCACTGGTAAAGACCATATATTAAAAAAATTACCTGAATACTAAAATTAAAACCATTAAAATTAATGATCCAACTATACTTTAGCTCAGTGAATGAACATTTTAGAAAGTAATCCTTGCCGAAACCGGTTTGGCTCAGTGGACAGAGCATCGGACTGCGGACTGAAAGGTCCCGGGTTCGATTCCAGTCAAGGGCATGTACCTTGGCTGCGGGCACATCCCCAGTATGGGGCGTGCAAGAGGCAGCTGATCGATGTTTCTCTCACATCGATGTTTCTGACTTTCTATCCCTCTCCCTTCCGCTCTGGAAAAAATCAATAAAATATATTTTTTTAAAAAAAGAAAATAATCCTTTATACTTGCTTTACCACCAATCCTTTTTAAGTTTCAATATTTTTTTAATCCTCACACCCAAAAATATATTGATTAACTTTAGAGAGAGAAGGAGGGAAACGGGGAAGAAAGGAAGGAGGGGAGAGGGAGAGGAGAAAGGGAGGAGAGGAATAGGGAGAGGGAGAGGAGAAGGGAGAAGAGAGCGGGACGGGGAAGCGGGAGGGAAGAGGGAGGGAGGGAAAGGGGAGAAACATTGATCAGCTGCCTCCCAAACTCATCCCAACTGGGGATCGAACCTACAACCAATGTATGTGCCCTGACCTGGATTCGAACTTACAACCTCTTGGTGTACGGAGATCCAACAACGCTCTAACCAACTGAGCAACCAACTGGCTAGGGCTACCACCAAATTTTTAAATAAAATTTCTGGTGCATTAGCTACAAACCACTATTTTTAAAAGTAAGAAGTCTAAACTTATGATGACTTTTATAAAGGGGAGTTGGAGAAAGGGGCTCTGAAATGGAACTTATACTTTGTTTCATTCATTTCTATATTGTTTGGATATTTTCCCACAGCCAATTTTTAAAACCAAGGCAAAGATATCTCTGGCACCAAAATAAAGTCGGCTACTACATCATAAAAAGAACAGAGCTGCAAAGCCCATCAGAATGCTTACAAATGCTGATGAACACTTCATTTATGCCAACAAAGCAGTATCTTTTAAAATATAAGCTTGTTGTAGAGTGGGAATTTTGCCCCAGAGTAGTCAGTGCTGACTACTACAGGTCAGGCCTTGAGATATGGTCTCATAGCCCCTTCCCAGCACGTAGGCCTTGCAAGATAGAACACTGTCAGCTTTTTGAAGAACAGGATGACCCTGTGAATAACATGGTCGTCAATGGCATGACTCTAACGTAGCTTGGAAAAAACTATTTTGTCTTGGGTTGCTTGTTCTGCAAAAACAAGATGTGGTGAGTGTGCTTAAGTGGTCTTGCACAAAGGGTCGGGGCTGCTCTCTGGTCTCCCTGCATCAGGATGGCAGAGCAGTCCCCAGGCTGGCAAATAAAGACTCCCTAAATTTTAATTTGGTCTGGGCTCCAGTGGTTTTTCACTCGCATCCGCTCCACAACAAGCTTAAAAAATCATTACAGAATTGTGTATAAAACTGGTAGTATTCAACAACAGAAGGGGCCCACAAAAATTTAGTATTAACTCTCTCATTCTACTCTATGAATGTTTTTCAATTCAGTTCTTCAGTATTTCCAAAAGAAAATAAAAAAACACACAAATGTGGCTGAAGTTATATTTTAATTAAGTCCTACAACTTAATGAAAAATACTATTTTACTAAATTAAAATACTATTTTTAAAAAGGTTTAAGAGTTACAAGTGAATTTAAAGTAGGTATACTATGACTATTATCCTCTGAATGACAAAAGAAAGTTGACTACAAACACAGTGTTGGTATAATTTGTCATCTATGCAAGTACCTGTTTGAGAATGAAAGGGAATGCCAAGTAAACACAGTAGAGGAACATCAGACATAAACTGGAATTTTCCAAAGTACCCTGGATATATGGGCACCCCAGCTCAAAACTATGTTCATCCACAAAATCATCTTTTCTTTCTTTATCCTCACCTGAGGATATTTTTCCTGTTGCTTTTCAGACAGAGTGGAAGGGAGAGAGGGAAGGAGAGAGAGAAACACTGATGGAAGACAGCCACAATGACACACACCCCAACAGGGGATGGGGAGTAAACTGCAACCTAGGTAGCATGCAGTTGACCAGGACTGGAACCCACAACCCTTCGGTGCGCCGGCCGATACTCTAATCACTCAGCCACACTGTCCAGGGCCACAAAATCATCTTTTTATGCATAAACCTAGGTCATGTAGTTAGTTCACAGGAGAGTGAGAAAAAAAAGGACAATACTTTCATGTAGTTGTGGCTTCTAATATTTTTTCTAAAATTGTAGATGAAACAGAAAATAAACTTTTCAAGAATCAAGGGGCAATATCTAACCCTCACCTTGATTCTGGGTTGAACTCAATGAGCTATCTGACCAATCTTATATGAGAAAAGGCTAATATGCAAATAGACTGAACATTGGAAAAATCAAACAATCGGTTGCTATGACATGTGCTAACCACCAGGGGGCATGCGTGGAACATGGCGAGGATTGGTAGTAGGCAGCAGAGTACGGAACATGGCAGGTGTCCCTGCGTAGGGATAGTGGAGTAGATGAGCAGGGGCACCAGACCAAGGTGCGGTACTGGTCACTGTCATTGGGGCGAGGCTCTGGTGGGTTACTGAAAATTCTTTGCTCCCGCATGCCATTGTCCCACCAGGCGCTCACACCTACTCCTGGTGCTGGCCCCGCTCATACCCGCTGCTTGTGCTCAGTGCCGGCCCCGATAGCCCCTGAGAGCTTCTCCACCTCCCCCTGCTCCTGAGGAGTAATTGAGGCAGCAACCACTGATCCACCCACTGCTGGCACCAGCCCCAATAGCCAGCAGATTTGGCGCCATCAGCGAGTAGGAGCAGTGGAAGCAGCAGGAGTGGGGGCCACAGGCAGGCAGGGGACTGGGGGCCACGGCGGGAGGGGCCGGGTGGGGGCGTGGAGGATGGGTTGAAACCTGCCCTGTGCCCACCTCAGCCTGCAGCCCATAGTTCCTTTCAAAGTGCATGAATTAGTGCACTGGACACCTAGTTGAATATAACAGAAGTGATGTTCTGAGATGTACAGTTCATAAGAAGCCATGTAGAGTACATCTAGGTCTCTCTGAACATTTGCTCTTAGGATGTTCCCTCCAGGAACCCAACCACATTTCTGTGAGAAACTCGAGCTACATGCAAAGAATAGCCCCAACTGAGGTCCCAGCTGATAGCCAGATATCAACGGCTAGCCATTTTGACCATCCATCCCAGTCAGGCCTTCACATGACTCCAGTTTCATCCACTATCTGACTGTTGTTAACTAATTCACAAAACTGTGAAGGTAACAGATTGCTCTTTTAAGCCACTTAGTCTTAGCCTTGTTTGTTATGTAGCAATAGACTAGCAACTAACAAAGTGGGCTACCAGATGTCAGCTTTCAACAGTACTAATGTGTATTATTTAGAATTATTTCTTTTCGTCTTTTTTTTTAACATAAAATTTTCTTAACTGTTTATCTCCCCATCTTGAGGGTTCCGAAAGACAGGGTCCAGGGCTATGCCCCTCATCCTGAGTTCCCACTTCCTAGCCAGGCCACATAATAAATACTCAACTGAAATTTGAGAGAACAAAAGTAAGAATTATTTAGCAACTACTATTGCTCTTCAGTGCCTGAAGGTAATACACTTTTATTCTGTATGTTGCACAGACTAGTCGTCAGTATGATTGATGCTCAATAAAGAGCTGTTGAAGTATCAAGCTATACTACAAAACCACTGTAATCAAAACAGCCTGGTACTGGCACAAGAACAGGCATATTGACCAATGAAACAGAATAGAAAACCCAGAAATTGACCCAAGCCATTATGTTCAATTAATATTGGACAAAGTAGGCAAAAATATACAATGAAGTCGAGATAGTATCTTCAATAAATGGTGCTGGGAAAACTGGATGGTTACCTGCAAAAAAATGAAACTAGACCATCAACTTACACCATGTACAAGAATAAACTCAAAATGGATATAATACTTAAATGTAAGTTGTGAAACCATAAAAATCCTAGAAGAAACCATAGGCAGCAAAATCTCAGACATCTCTCATAGCAATATGTATGTGGCTACATCTCCTGGGGCAAAGGAAACAAAGGAGAAATAAATGTGACTACATCAAAATTAAAAGCTTTTGCACAGCAAAAGAAACTATTAACAAAATGAAAAGGAATTCCACTGTACTGGAGAACATATTTGGCAATGATACATCTTATAAGGGGTTAATTTCCAAAATATATAGAAGAATTCATACAACTTAACAAAAGAAAGACAAATAATCCAATTAAAAAATGGGCAAAGGGCCTAAACAGACCTACAGATGGCCAAGAGACATATGAAAAAATGTTCAAAGTCACTGATCATCAGAGAGATACAAATTAAAATGACAATGAGGTATTACCTTAAACCTGTCAGAATGGCTACCATTAAATGACGAATGACAAGTGCTGGCGAGGATGTGGAGAAAAGGGAACCTTAGTGCACTGCTGGTGGGAATGCTGACTGGTGCAGCCACTGTGGAAAACTGTGGAGTTTCTTCAAAAAATTCAAACTAGAACTGCCATTTCACCTAGTGATCCCACTTTTAGAAATTTATCCTAAGAAACCTGAAACACCAATCAGAAAGAATGCATGCACCCCTATGTTCTTAGCAGCACAATTTACAATAGCTAAGATCTGGAAAAGCCCAAGTGACCTTCAGTAAATGAGTGGATAAAAAAGCTATGGGTCCATCTACATCACGGAATACTATGAAGTTGTAAAAGAACGATCTCTTACTCTTGGAGGGAACTGGAGAGTATTATGCTAAACAAAATAAGCCAGTCAGAGAAAGACAAGTATCGCATGATCTCACTTTTATGTGAACAAAACAGACCCAGAGACATAGAAGCATGGAACAAACAGATGAATCTCAAAGGGAAGGCGGGAGTTGGTGGGTGGATGGGGAGAGATTAACCAAAAACTTACATGTATATATGTATAACCCATGAACACAGTATTGTAGTGAAGGCCTTGGCGGTGCGGGCACTGGTTCAGGATAGAGGGGGTTAATGGGGGAAAAGGGAGACATCCGTAATACTTACAACAATTAAAGATAAATTTTTAAAAATCTATACTAATAAAAAGGTAATATGCTAATTAGACCAGATGTCTTCCACACATCCTTCTGGATGTACTTCTGGACAAAGCCACGCTGGCAGGGGCCGAGGCAGAGGCAGTTAGGGGCGATCAGGCAGGCAGACAAAGTGGTTAGGGGTGAGTAGGCAGGCAGGCAGGTGAGCTGTTAGGAGCCAGCAGTCTAGATTGTGAGAGGGTGCAGGCCAGGTTGAGGGACTCCTCTCTCCTTTCCCCTCTCCATGCACGAATTTTGGGCACCACGCCTCTAAGTAATACATAAAAAATTAACATACCTATTTTAACCTTAAAAAATAAAAATAATTTTAAAATGCTGTTGAGTTAAATCTAGAAAATACTACTTTTCACTGTTGTATCATAGTATTTAGAATTAAAGTCTCCCTTAGAAAGCCATTTGTTATTAATTTCTGCATATTTTCCACTGAATTTGCTTTCTATGTGAAAAATGCACATACTTTCATAAAATTTATTTCTTAGAATTATAATAAAACCACGATAAGGGAAAAATGAACAATAAGTAGTACTGGGAGGAACACAACATGTGAGAAAAATGACATGGTAATAAACACAAATGAAGTATTTTGTAAAAATTCATGCTACAATAAAATCTGCATGTACATTTAAGAGTCTACCAATGGTTTCTATCACCTACCTTTGTAAGGTTAATCAAACCCTCATTTCTCTCAAAACTTTTTGTATGATATATTCTCTCTCTTCCTTATCTTAAGATGGGAAAACAAGATAGAGGTAAAATCCAAGCAAACAAGAAACAGGAAAGGAGAATTCTCTCTCCCAATTTTCCAACCACAAAATAACTGTTTTTCTTCCATGTGATAAATGAAAATAATAGCCTAAATCACACTATTGTAAAATGTAATGGAATTGCACCATTCCCAGGGTTTGTTTGTAAAGTCAAGATTATAAAGGAAAAACTGTAGTTCATCAACTGTTCTTAATTAGGGGACTATCTGTTGGAGTACATACTCTGCCATCTCTCAATTAAGTTGAAAACAGATTTGAAGAGTAAAGAATAATATTAACTGAAATATTTTTGGAAGAAAAATTTTATAAACTAGTTGCATTGAAATAATTTTTTTAAATATTGAATGTCTTAAACTTGCTTTGGTTCCCCATCCTCCATTCTCTATAGAAAAATTAATTAAAACTTTTCTAACAGAGTCAAAAGAAGCAGCAGCAAGATGAATTATGATCAATACAGGCAACCTTTCCTCAATTATTAAAGCAAAATGTTACTTTTAGCACCAGCTAAAGAAGTTAGCTTGCATATATTGTTTAAAACGTGCATACTCTGAGCAAGAAGCACACTCACAGTGAGACATTCACAGTTTATAAGAGAAATAGGGACTGTAACTGTGAGACAGCACATATAAGCTCATTAAATAAATAGCAGGGACAAGTTTTAAGAAAAGTAAAAATTGAGGGGCTACAAAAGAATACAGTTAAATTCAGTAAGTTAAATATATATATGATGTAGCGCAAATCTATTGTCAGGGAGTCAAGGAAAACTAAAACTAAGTTTGCAATTCTACGATTCTCTTTTCAAAGAATAATGAAATTTCAAATCTCTTTGAATGAGTAAATTTCCAAAATTGTCACCACACATTACTTATGTCTACACACTTATATCTATATCAGTTAATGAATGTGCTCACATAGTATTAATCACCTATGAAATAGAACTTAAAAGTACAAAAAAAAATACAAGTAGTATGTTTCTAAACATACGCACATCTGGTATTTGGGGCAGCAAATTATTTGTAGAGTAAGACGATCTGGCATATAACGCTTGGCTTCCTCCATCGCCCTGGCAACCTTAGCCTTTTCTCTCTCCAGCTTCGTGGCTGCCACCATTTCTGTTGGGATTATGTATCTTCTATAATTGAAACTTTGTAGCATTGAGTGGAGGCCTAGGCCGGCAAGGGCAGGCAGATAGCTTGGCTTCCTCCATTGCCGGGAAAACCCAAGCCTCTCTCCTGCTCTCAGTTGCAGCAGCCACCTTGGTTGGGGTTTATTTGCATAATTTGCTCCTGATTGGCTGGTGGGCATGAATGTGGGTGTGATTTGATCAGAGGTAAGTCAATTTGCATATTACTCTTTTATTAGATAGGACAAGTCATATTATAGATATGTTCCTAATAAATCGAGGTCTCCTAGAAATGAGGAAAAGATATATACATACAGTTCACAGAAAAGAAAATGCAAACAGCTCTTAAAAACAGAAAAAGATGTTCAACTGAGCAAAGGATAAGAGTGAGCGTTTGACTTGATGTAAGCCTATCCACCTCAAATCTCTACATCATTATAGAAAGGAATCAAGAGAGAGCCCCAACTACTCTCCTTTCCAATTCTCCAAGGTTCTGCCTACAGAGGTCAAGAGAAAGTTTCTCCTTACTACCCAGTAACTGACAACTTGAAAACATATATGCCTGCTATTCTTGTTCATACAGTCCCTACAAGAAGACCCAGACTATCCGTTCCATCATAGAACAGCTCTGCATATCCAATACCAACTGCAGAAACCTTTCAGCTGTATCCTCTAGAATTCACAGCCCACGGTCAACAAAAGCCCTATACTTGGTCCTTTTGCCTTACAGAAACTTGGCTCTCCAAGGAGGATACTGCTCCTATCTCAAGTGGTGGTTTTTTGTCTTCCCAGGGCTCTTGTACCTACCTACATTAGATGAGGTATGTATGGGTCCTCTTTTATCTTTTTGTTTCTTCCAAATCATTATCACTCTCCTCTTTCCGAAAACAGTCCAGTTCTGATTACATCAGACTATCTTCTTATTCCAGTTTACTTAAAAAACCTCATCTGGCCCCTCATCCCTCAATGATTTTAACTCCTGGCTCACTGTCACTCTTTCCAACATTACTCCTGTCATCTCAGAGATGTTAATGATAATATCAGTGATGCTTCTGATAACTTGGCTTTTTTCCTCCTATCCCATATTATTATTATTAACTGTCATGGTCATATTCTAGACCGTGTCATGACCAGTAACAGAAAACCCTCTATAATCACAATTACAATCATTCTGACTATTACCTTGCATGTTTCTAACTCACTCACTCTCTCTGATACCCAACTCTGGGCTCACTTAGGGCAATTCACCTCTGTTCCAGCTGCTCTACATCTTCCATGTCCTTAGAAAGCACCAAATATTCGCCACTTTGCAGCATTCATGTAGATCAGTGGTTCCTAACGCCTTCCTAATGCCTCGACCCTTTAATACAGTTCCTCATGTTGTGGTGACCCCCAAGCATAACTATAATTTTGCTATTGTATGAATCATAATGTAAATATCTGATATGCAGGATGTCTTAGGCGACCCCTATGAAAGGGTCGTTCAACCCCCAAAGAGGTCGCAACCCAGAGGTTGAGAACTGCTGATGTAGATGCTATTCCTCTGCCTAGGACCTCTGCTTTCAGCTGTTTCCTTCTCAACTTGAAAATCTTAGGATAAATGTTCTTCCCTGAAAAAATGGAGTTAGGTTCCCCTTCTATTCTCCAATGAAGCACTCTGCTCATTATCTTCTTAGCTCATTGTCATTACCTGGTTATTTCTATCTTGCACTAGTAGACTGTTACCACAGCTGATGGCAAAGGTGTGCTTGCTTTATTCACCACTGTATACGAAAAGCATGATGCCCAGCCACCTCTCACTGTTTGTCAAATAAAAGAAAAAATGATGATGCAAAGAGAATGAAACCAACTACTATAGTTCTGTGATGTTAAGAAAGTGAAAAAAGACAAGGAAATCAAGATGAGGCTTTACAAAAAAATCCTTTCATTTTATTCCTGGTGGAACTCTTCCCTTAATTTAAATTACGTTAAAGAATCCCAAATATGGCCCTAACCGGTTTGGCTCAGTGGATAGAGCTCTGGCCTGTGGACTCAAGGGTCCCCGGTTCAATTCCGGTCAAGGGCATGTACCTTGGTTGCCAGCACATCCCCAGTAGGGAGTGTGCAAGAGGCAGCTGATCAATGTTTCTCTCTCATTGAAATTTCTAACACTCTATCTCTCTCCCTTTCTCTCTGTAAAAAAATCAATACAATATATTTTAAAAAATAATAAAAAATAATAATAATAATAAAGAATCCTAAATATGGAGCAGATTCTCATTTGTAAACTGGAAAAACCTACAGAACCTAGACCCGCTCTGATGATTAAATAAAATGCTTATAAGGACTTAAGCAAGATTTGGCAAATAATAAGCAGTCAATAAATGTTGGGTATCAGTCTTTAAAAGGCATTTAAAAGACTTTGAAAATTGAGGCCTGGAAATTGAGGGTATGATTGTAATAAAATATAAACTGCAACAGAACTATTTCTCTCCCTGATGCTGCCCTTCCAACATGAAGACTTTAATTTTCCCTTTAAAAACCAGGAATATAGTATTCTATCAATCTCCAGTTGAAGGTCAGAAAAAGAAATAACCCAGGTCCAGGATAGGACATTAGAGATGCAATGAAAAACATTTTTAACAAACTCTTTCAAAAAGACTTATATTTACATTTTTCACAAAATGACTACTATTTTATCCTCCTAATTCTGTCTGAATAAATCAAAACTTACAACCTAAATTGAGCTTTCAGCAAAGTCAAAAAAAAAAAAGGTACATTTTCCACGTTCAGTCAACTATATCTTTAAGCAAAGGCAATTAAAATATAAAATAATAGCATAAGTTAATCTGGCAGTCAATTACAGATCTTTAATTTTAACTCTGGTATGTTTAACCTATTACCCATGCTCACGTTTTTTACATCCTATCTAATAAAAGAGAAACATGCAAATTGACCATACCTTTGCTACGCTACCAACCAATAGGAGCAATATGCAAATTAACCCCCAACCAAGAGGGCAGGCAGGCCCCTTCCACCCAGAGCTGGCCATGGCGGCACTGGGCGGCCAAGGTCCCCAATCCCAGCCCCAGACCCAGGAGGGGATCTGGACCCCTGCTGCCTGAAGCCCGGCCATGGTGGCACTGGGGGCCACGGGGGTCATGATTGCAGCCACAAACCCAGCCCCAAGCCGGCTATGGCGAATCTGGGGGCCGTGGGGTCGTGATCGCAGCCACAAAACCAGCAGAGAGGCCGGGCCCCAGCATTTCTAAGTCCTGCCATGGTAAACCTGGGTCTGGGGGGTTTGGGAGTTGATTGGAGACACTAATCCACAGACCTGGCACCCAGCAGCCCCAAGGCCTGAAGCAGAGGCACTTGGGTTGCTAAGGGGCATGGGTTGGGGCAGCAGAGACACAAACCCACAAGAAACCTGTGGAAAGGGAGATAAACTATCATAACTTTATCTCCCTTTCCACAAGATGAGAAAACTGGCCCTGGATTATTTAGTGCTGTGGCCCACACCTTTCTACAAGCACAGGGTAATGTTATGATCACTCCTAGGAAGGTCTGGTCAGAATACCCTCTCCAGGGAATAATGGTACTGTGGCAAATCATCTAAGAGAGGAAACAAAGTTTTGTTGGATGTACTCTGAAGGTCAGAGAACATGCCACCTCAACATATGCTTTGCTGTTATATTGATGATCATGAGCTGCAGATGCTTGAAAAACAGCAAATGCATGCAGAGGATTCCACTGAAGTCTCCTGATCTCCCTAAAATTCAGACCCCCCTAAAGAAGCTTAAATGTCATAGGTCCCCTTGATGGGAGAAGTGTCATCAGGCAGAGAAGACTGACTGCCACAGGACAGGAAAGTAGAAGTTGACATCAAACCCAAACTTTGTTACAAACTATTTCCCCCCACCCCATTCATCTTTCCTAAATATCATTTACCCTCCTCGAAGAAGCCTATATCTCCTATCCCCTTTCCCTAGGAAGAAGGTATTTAAATCTGCACTCTAAGCCACGTTGGGGAGTTACTCATTTTTCCCTGGGATCTCCCACATATACACAAGGTACACATGTTAATGAACTTTCGTTTTTCCCTTGGTGATCTGTCTTTCATTACAAGGGCCTCCACTAAGAACTCAGAAAGGTATAGGAAAACTATTTTCCTCCTACATAATTCTATCTCGGGAAATCAAGTTCCCAGCTGAACAATGAGATTGGCTCAAGTACCAAGAAGTCCTGAATGATGGAAAGGAAGCTCCTAGTGATAAATCAATGATATTGGCATCAAAGTGTGACGGAGGGCACATACATGATTGTTGGTGGGAGTTTAAAGTGGTTCAACTTTTTTGGAGGATGATTTGACAAATTTGATAGAAATGTTCAATGTATATCCAAGAATCTTCTTTTGGAATCACATCTGCTGAGATAAAGCACAAGTGCATAAGCCCTGGTCAGAACCCAGGATGCTACTGCGGGCTCCCCTTCAACAATAGGAAAACCTGGGAACAACCTGCATTTTTAGGACAAGGTGGCATCTATACTAATAAAAGAGAAACACGCAAATTAGACTGAACATCTTCCGGACATCCTTCCAACAAAGCCATGTTGGGGCCAAGGCAAAGGAGGTTAGAGGCAATCAGGCAGGCAGAGGAGAGAGTTATGGGGACCAGGCCAGCAGGGGAAAGCAGGGCAAACCGGCTGTCAGGGGAGAGCAGTTAGGGGGATAAGGCTGGAAAGCAGGAGAGTAGTTAGGAGCCAGAGGTTCCTAGATTGGAGAGAGTGCAGGCCAAGCTGAGGTGACATCCTTCCCAAATTTTGTGCACCGGGCCTCTAGTCCTATCTAATAAAAGAATAATATGCAAATATGACCGTACTTTGGCTCCTGACTGGCTATGCTACCAGCCAATCAGGAGCGGGGGGCGTGACTGGGGCATGGCCTTGGCTTGCCTGAACTCGAGTAAACACTTCCCTTCAAGCCTGTGGGGAACACTTCGCTTTGCGGGGAATGCAGGTGAGGAACGCAGGCGGGGAACACCAGCGCCAGCTGGGAACGCTTTGCTTCACGCTGGCGGGGGCGGGGAATAAAGCAGGGACCACACCTCTGCACAGGGTGTTTTTGAGGGCCTAGCGAGCCAGCGGGAGAGGCTCGGTCCTTGAGGCGTCCATGGTGCGGGGAGGGCTGGGCCAGGACAACACCATACTTTCAAAGAAAATTGTTTCCCACTTCAATATCCTCTGATGAGTATCTTTAAAAAATAATATTCAGCTATTGTCACACCTTGAAAAGTTAAGGGAATTCCTTAATATCACCTAATATCCACTGTACGTTCAAATGTCTTTGTTTCAAACATGCCCTTTACTGTTGGTTTGCCCCCTCTGGAGACTACCCAAGGTCTTATTTCAGCCCTGATGTTGGGCTGCTTCCCCCGACCATAAGTTCCCAATGCACTTCTAGCCAGAGTTAAGGCATCGCCATATCCAGTGCCTGCCAGGTCCCTGTGAAAGCACTACTCCTTAGGTCCGGGGTGCTGGGAGCTGAAGCAGAGAGGGTGTGAGGCCCAGCTCACCCAGGATGCTGGCCCCCACTACCCCCTCCCAATTATCCTGACCCAGCCTTCCCTACACATACCTGCTCGCGGAGAGCGTGAGGTGGTCCTGGCAGCTGGATGGGAGGCCGGTGGGGGGTGTGGCCACAGTGCGGGGGGTGGGGGGGAGGCAGGAGGGCCTACACCCTCCCCCAATCCAGAGGGGTTTGACAGGGGACCTCAGGCCACACCCCACACCCGGCAGGGCTTGACAGGGAACCTCAAGGTGTGCTTCCCGCCCTGGTGCTGGGCTAGGGTACTTCAGGCTGCTTTCCCCATCCCAGCTCCAGGCTGGGGGACCTCAAGCCGTGCCTCCCACCTGGTGCAGGTTGACAGGGGACTACAGGCCACACTCCCAACCTGGCAGGGCTTGACAGGGGACCTCAAGGGGCGCTTCCCATCCTGTTGCTGGGTTAGGGGACCTCAGACTGTTCTCTCCACCTGCCAGGGCTTGACAGGGGACCTCAGACTGCGCCCCCACCTGGCAGGGCTTGACAGGGGATCTCAAGCCACACCCCCACCCCGGCACCAGGCTGGGGGACCTCAGACCATACCCTTTGCCCCAGCACCAGGCCAGGGGTCCTGAGATTGTGCCCCTCCTGCCTGGCTGGGTTTGACAGGGGACCTCAGGCTGTGCCCCCCACCCAGTGGGGCTTCTCAGGGGACCTGAGCCTGTGCCCCTGTGCCAGTGAGAATTGACGGGGGACCTGAGGCTGCGTCTCCCTCCCGATGCTGGGCTGGGGGACTTGAGGCTGTGCTCCTCTGCCTGGTGGGGCTTGACGGGGGACCTCAGGCCATGCCCCCTACCCAGCGGGGGTTGACAGGGGATCTCGGGTCGTGTCTCCCACCTGGTAAGACTTGATGGGGGACCTCAGGCCACGCCCCCACCCAGGTGCTGGGCTAGGGGACCTGAGGACACACCCTGCCCTGGGTGGCTTGACAAGAGTGGGACTGGCAGGGTCTGGATCTACCCCGATGTGGGGTGGGGAGGGCGGCTGGGTCTGGGTCTCACATGATTTTGAGGCACATGTGGTGAGTGGGGACTTGACTCTGGGCCCCATGGTGCGCCCTAGACTCTGACAGGAGGAAGGTTTTCATATACATTTTACTAATTTTCTTTAGTCTCTGATACTTCTATTATGAAGAAAGAGCAAATAGCAATATTAAATTATTTCCTCTAATTAATACTCTTTTATTGTGCACAAATTTCGTGCACCGGCCTACTAGTATAATATAAACAAATCAGTCAAAACTAACAGACAAAACTATTTTGATTACGTGAAGACATATTAAAGAAAACTGTTACTACCATTCTGAAAGTTCTCTTGATTCTAAACAGAGACTTTTCAGTTCATCATATGACCTCACTGGCTAGGCATTTTTCAGTAATTACTCATACACTGGAACTGCACACTAAAATCATGTGACTACCTCAGAAAGTTAGAAAAACATTTTCAGAATGTTTCTAAGGTTTTAAGTCCAGCATATTCAAACTTTTAAAAAAACCTTATCCTATCTAATAAAAGAGTAATATGCATATTGACCATCACTCCAGCACACAAGGTGGCTGTCCCCAAGATGGCCAGCAGGGGAGGACAGTTGGGAGGGACCAGGCCTACAAGGGAGGGTAGTTGTGGGTGATCAGACCAAAAGGGGAAGGCAGTTGGGAGGGACCAGGCCTGCAAAGGAGGGCTTTTGGGGGTGATCAAGCTAGCAGAGGAGGGAAGTTGGGGCCTATCAGGCCTGCAGGACCTGGAAAGCCCAAGCCTGCAGAGAAGAGCAGTTGGGGGGACCATTCCTGCAGGGGAGGGCAGTTATGATGGACCAGGCCTGCAGGGAAGAGCATTTAGGGGTGACCAGACTTGCCAGGGAGGGCAGTTGGGGGTGACCAGGCCTGCAGTGGAGGGCAATTAGGGGTGACTAGGCCCACAGGGGAGAGCAGTTAGGGGCTAACAGGCTGGCAGGGGAGCAGTTAGGCATCAAACAGCTTGCAGGAGAGTGGTTAAGGAGTGATCAGGCTGGCAGGAAGAAGCGGTTAGGGAGAATCAAGAATGCAGGCAGGCAAGCAGTTGGGAGCCAGCAGTCCTGGATTGTGAGAGGGATATACAACTGCCCATTTAGGCCTGATCCCTTGAGGGTTCCCAGATTGGAGAGGGTGCAGGTTGGCCTGAGGGACCCCCTCCCAGTGCATGAATTTTGTGCACCAGGCATCTAGTTATCTATATGAGGCAAACAGGAATTACATCTATTAGGTTTCCAAAAACTGATATTTAATATCATAATTTTAACTGATAATTATTAAAGAATGTTAAATATTCTACATGCCACTAATCAAAACTAATGCTAAACTAGAAAATTACTTGTAATATTAATCACAAATGTAGAATAGTGTATACAATATGCTTATTGTCTATGAATGTGGGAAATATATTCATATATACGTAAAGAAACACTGATATAAAAGAAACAAAGGTGGTTACTTTAGAGCAGAGGTTGGCAAACTCATTAGTCAACAGAGTGGCAAACCACAGCCTGCAAGCCACAGTTTGCCGACCACTGCCTTACAGGATGGGGATGGGGAAGAGAGGAGGTTTGTCAATGTTCTTCTTTTAAGTTGTTTTAATGTTTGAACCATGTGAATGTTTCTATTTTTAAAAAGCAAAAAAGTTCATTTTTATTATATAAAAACTAGAGCCCGGTGCACAAAATTTGTGCATGGGGGAAGGTGTCCCTCAGACCAGCCGCACCCTCTCCAACCTGGGACCCCTCTCACAATCCAGGACTGCTGGCTTCCAACCACTTGCCTGTCTGCCTGCCTGATTGCCCTCTAACCACTCCCCTGCATGCCTGATCGACACCTAACTGCTCACCTGCAGTCCTGTTTGTCCCTAACTGTCCTTCCCTGCAGGCCTGGTCACCCCCAACTGCCCTACTTTGCTGACCTAGTCATCCCTAACTACTCTGCCTTGCCAGTGTGGTCACCTCTAACTGCTCTCCCATGCAGCCTGATTGTCCCTAACTGCCCTCCCCTGCAGGGCTGGTCTCCCCCAACTGCCCTCCTCTACCTGACTGGTCACCCCTAACTGCCCTCCCCTGGCCTGGTTGCCCCCTACTGCCCTCCCCTGCAGACCTGGCCCCTCAACTGCCCACTCCTGCAGGCCTGGTTCATCCCAATTGCCCTCCACTGCAGGCCTGGTCCCCCCTAACTGCCCTCTCCTGGAAGCCTGGTCTCCCCCAACTGCTCTCCCCTGCAGGCCTGGATCCCCCCCCAAATGCCCCCCTCTGCTGGCCCAGTCACCCCTGACTGCCCTGCCCTGCTGGCCTGCTCCCCCCAACTGCCCTCCCCTGCAGGCCATCGTATAGTGGCCATCTTGTGTGTTGGAGTGATGGTCAATTTGCATATTACCTATTTATTATACTAGAGGTCCGGTGCACAAAATTTGTGCACGGGGGGGGTGGGGGGGGTGAGGGGTGTCCCTCAGCCCAGCCTGCACCATCTCCAATCTTGGACCCCTTGAGGGATGTCTGACTGCCTGTTTAGGCACTATCCCAGTAGGATCGGGCCTAAAGGGCAACTGGACATCCTTTTCACAATACAGGACAGCTAGCTCCAAACTGCATGCCTGCCTGCCTCCCTGATTGTCCCTAACTGCTTCTGCCTGCCAGCCTGATCTCCCTGCAACCACTACCCTGCCAGCCTAATTGATGTCTAACTGCTGCCCTGCCAGCCTGTTTGCCCCCAACTTCCCTCCTCTGCTGGTCTGGTCACCCCTAACTGCCCTCCTCTGCAGGCTTGATCACCCCCAACTGCCCTCCCGTGCAGGCCTGGTCCCTCCCAACTTCCCTCCCCTGCAGACTTGATCGCCCTCAACTGCCCTCCCTTGCAGGCCTCCCCTGCTGGCCGTCTTGTGGTGGCCATCTTGTGTCCACATGGGGGCAGGATCTTTGACCACATGGGGGCAGCCCTCTTGTGTGTTGGATGGTCAATATGTGTATTACTCTTTTATTAGGTAGGAAAGAGGCCTGGTGCATGGGTGGTGACTGGCTGGTTTGCTCTGAAGGGTGTCCTGGATCAGGGTGGGGGTTCCCCTGGTGTGTGGGGTGGCCTGGGCGAGGGGCCTATGGTGGTTTGCAAGATGGCCACGACCCCAAAGACCCAAGCAGAGGCCCTGGGATCTAGGATTAATTTCTGTTCTACAATTGAAACTTTGTAGCCTGGGTGTAGAACACAGCCTGAGGTCCCCTGTCAAGCCACATGGGGCTAGGGGAGGGCTTAGCCTCGGCTCCCTGCTGATTTGCTAGTTAAGGTTTCTTATGGGAACTTGGCCTCAGTTGTGGGTGCAGCCATCTTTGTGATGAAGTGATGGTCAATTTGCATATTCCCTCTTTATTATATACGATATATAAAAAGCCAGGAGCCATTACTGCTGAAACAACTGAACAGACAACCAAAGAGCAGGCTGTGTGGGACAACAAGACTGGCCAGGGGATTAGTGAGGGACAACCAAATGACTAAACAGTAGGCTACGTGGGTGACCAGGACAGCAGTGGGGGCAATTGGTGGCAACCAGGCCAACAGGGGGGCAATTGGGTATGACCAGGCCAGCATGGAAGGAGGAGGAGTTGGAGGCGACAGGCTGACAGGGGGGCAGTTGGGTAAAACCAGGCCAGTGGGGGGGGGGGGGGGGGGAGGCAGTTAAGGCAACCAGGCTGGTAGAGGAGGGCAGTTGGGGGTGACCAGGCAGGCAAAGGGGGCAGGGTGGGTGACCAGGCCAGCAGGTAGGGGGAGTTGAGGGTGACCAGGCCAACAGAGGGGCAGTGGGGGTAACTAGGCCGGCGGGTTGGGGGAGTTGGGGGTAACCAGGCCATCAGGTAGGGGGAGTTAGGGGTGACCAGGCCAACAGAGGGGCAGTGGGGATAACTAGGCTGGTGGGTTGGGGGAGTTGAGGGTGACCATGCCAGAGGGTGGTCAGTTAGGGTGACCAGGCCAGCAAAGGGGGGCAGATGGAGGCAGCCAGGCCGGCGAAGGGGGCAGTGAGGGGTGACCAGGCCGGCGGAGAGGACAGGTGGGGGCAATCAGGCCAGTGGGGGGGCTGGTTAGGGGCATTAGAGAGGGTGCAGGTTTAGCTTAGGAGACTCCCTACCCCATGCACCAATTTCGTGCACCGGGCCTCTAGTATATAGATAATGCTCTGTCCACAGAACTAGTGATTGGGTACAAAATTAGAGCTGAAAATACACATTTTCTCGAAGTTGTCAGATTTTAAAGGAAAAAAATATTAGAAAAGAAAACGATGCTAAGGGGAAAAAGTAAACCAAAAAGAGTTTAAGAAACTATATTTAAAAGGGAAAGAACAGCCAAAAGAAGATACATCAGAGGTTAAGATCACCAGAATCAAGTATAATACATTTCTCACATGAAAGTACATGAATAAGACAACATGTTTGGGTAAGACTGCTAATACCTAGACTTTATTAGCCCAGGAATAAGAAAATCATTAATCTGCTCACTGAACTGTTTGAAAGCTGTGTTTCCCAAAGGCCATAAACAAAAAGTTTAAGGTTCTACTTCTCTTAAGTGCCTCTTTCAGTAGTCATTGATCAGTTGGGTGGTAGTATGTTGCAGATGTGACAAAGAAAAGAACTCAGAAATCACCATCAAACTTTGTAACTGAGAAATCCCTAATGACTTGAAAAACCAAGTAAAAAAGAGCTAGATTTCAGGAGGAAAGAGTGATTAATTAAAGTGGCAACATTTTTACTAGTCATGCTACTCTAGACTCTCCTTTCCAATAATTATAGGCTGTTGTTCCTTGTGATTAAGCCCCTATCCCAGTGGGTCAGCAAACTCATTAGCCAACAGAGTGGCAAACCGCGGCTCTCAAGCCACATGTAGCTCGCGAGCCACAATTTGCCGATCACTGCTCTAACTGGTTATAAGAAGTAACATAAACAGGATGATTCTTCAAATCCCTCTAGGAAAATCATCCTCTTTTAAAATAAATAATTGTAGTATGTTCCACCTTCTTATCTTAGTATTCATATTAATAAAAAAGACAAATGAATAAAAGTTCTTTGAAATTTTGCAATACTTACCCAGTGCGAGACTGACCAACTTTATCACAAATATCCAAAATGAGACCCCAATCTTCAGCAGTATTCATCTCACTAGTTGCTTTCTCTGTATATTATAAAAAGAAATTGCAGAAATAGTATTTTTTTAAAAATCTTTAAGGGGTAAATAATCAGACACAAATCATCAAATTGTAGTACAATTAAGTATCAACAATAAATCATAATTGCCAGCACTCTGATTGATGATATGTTCAAATCCATCTTTAAAAAGAAGGACACCTTACCCTAACCGGTTTGGCTCAGTGGATAAAGCATAGGCCTATGGACTGAAAGATCCCAGGTTCGATTCCGGTCAAGGGCATGTACCTTGGCTGCGGGCACATCCCAAGTAGAGAGTGTGCAAAGAGGCAGCTGATCGATGTTTCTCTCTCATCGATGTTTATAGCTCTCTGTCCCTCTACCTCCCTCTCTGTAAAAAAATCAAGAAAATATATTTTAAAAAATAATAAAAATGAAAAGGACACCTTTAATACCTCTCACAATTATTTTCCCCATTCACATTTCAGATGCTTTTACTTTGTATAAACAACATGCCACTGATTTTTCTCCTTTTAAGTAATTATATGCAGGTCTATATCTCTCTACAGATATTAAGATAAAAAGAAATCATTTCATTATCAAATAATTCTTTGCTTTACTTGCCAGTGAAGGAACATAGACCAATCTCTATAAAATGTTTCAGGGAATTAAATTAATTATTTAGTTTTGGTTTCAGGTTCTGATAAGAAGAAATTGAACAAAAGAAAAACAAGCTTTAACTGAATATTTCCCTAAAATAAAAACTTGACAAATTAAAGATATCAAGAGAGGAAAAACATGAGAAGCAATAACAGCAACAACACCTCAAAAGTTGGAACCAAGATGGCGGCATAGGTAAAACACCTACCTTGTCGTCATACTCAGCAATTTTAATACTACAACTTAACGAAAGAACAAACACCTTCCAGAATCACCAGAAAGCTCACTGAGTGAAAATTCCACAAATAAAAGTGAAGATAAGACACTGTGACTCGGAGGAGCGGCAGCGAACAGCATTGAAAGATTCGCGCGGAGAGAGGTTTGGAGCGCGCGCCGCGGAGAGGGCGGGCGGCTGAAAACCGGCCAGTTTTCTCGAACGGGGAGACAAAGACATCCCACTGGACTGATTCTCCAGCTCTGGGCGAAGTCCAGAGAACCCACTATCATACAGGGTGAAAACTGGACAGTGGGAGGGCACGCCGAAGCTCGGCTGCTGCCAGGTCTGCCGGCTTGTGGAGAAGGCAGCTTGCCCGCGAACAGCTCGGCTGCCAGACGGCACAGAGAGCACACCGCGACTTGTCTCTCATTCAGAAAACCGTCAGACTGCTTTGTTTTATGACCCTGGGTGAGACATTGCGCATGTAGACTCATTTTGGGAGAGTCTGAATTCCCTGGCGGCCGGTGGAGCTCGGCAGCGGCTCTCTCTCAGAGGTGCTGGTGGCCACTGCCCCCGGCACAGAGTCCCTGGGGCCGCAAAGGGCGGAGCTAACGCTGTCTGCTTGACCCGGAGACTCAGCCCATCCAACCTGAGCACAGCTGAGCTTCATAGACAATTGGCCTGGAGGTCAACCCCTCCAAGTGCTAACAACGATTTACCTGAGCTTAACTTCAGCAAGACTGTGCAGCCCATATCCACCACAGGTAACTGGGGAGGCTGAGCCACTATCCCTTGTAGCACGTCTACCACACAAAGCTAATTGACCAACTCAGGGAAGCAGCCACCATGCAGCGACATGGAAAGAAATCAGATGTGAAAGAAATGGAGGAAAAAAACTGACTGGACATGGAATTCAAAACCACAGTTATAGGGTTTTTCAAGAGGCTCCAACAAAAGGTCGAGGCCTATAAGGAAATAAGCAAGACCACAAAGGAAATTATCAAGACCAACGTGAAAATGAATGAGTCCTACAAGGAAATGAACAAGACCCTCAAGGAAATGAACGAGACCCTCAAGGATATGAATGAGACCTGCAAGGAAATGATCAAGACCAACGTGGAAATGAAGGAGAACCTCAAGGACATAAAGGAGACTCTCAAGGATATGAAAAAGGACCAACCAGAAATTAAGCATAAACTGACTGAAATAAAAAATATTATACAAAGACCTAAAAGTGCCCTGGAGCACCCCAAGAACCAAGTTAAAGATTTGAAATACAAAGAGGGAAAATCCACTCAGCTGAAAAAGCAAGAAACCAAAAGAATCCAAAAAATTGAAGATAGTGTAAGGGGCCTCTGGGACAACCTCAAGCATACCAACATCCGAATTATAGGGGTGCCAGAAAAAGAGAGAGACCAAGACAATGAAAACCTATTTGAAGAAATAGTGACTGAAAACTTCCCACACCTGGTGAAAGAAATTGACTTAGGAGTCCAAGAAGTGCACCGAACCCCAATATATAGGAACCCTAAGAGGACCACACCAAGGCACATCATAATTAAAATGCCAAGAGCAAAAGACAAAGTGAGAATAATAAAAGCAGCAAGAGAGAAACAGTTGGTTACCTATAAGGGAGCACCCATACGATTGTCAGCGGATTTCTCAACAGAAACAATGCAGGCCAGACGGGAGTGGCAAGAAATATTCAAAGTGATGAACAGCAAGAATCTACAACCAAGATTACTCTATCCAGCAAAGCTATCATTCAGAATTGAAGGTCAGATGAAGTGCTTCGCAGATAAGAAAAAGCTAAAGGAGTTCATCACCACCAAACCAATATTATATGAAATGCTGAAAGAGATTCTTTAAGAAGAGGAAGAAGAAAAAGATAAACATATAAATTATGAACAACAAATACACATCTATCAACAAATGAACATAAAAATCAAGTGAATTGATAGGCTGATGAACAGGATAAACTGGTGAATATAACAGAATCATGGACATAGAGAGGGAATGGACTGACAATCCTTGGGGAGAAAAGGGTTGTGGGAAGTGCAGCAAGAGACTGGACAAAAATCTTGCAACAATGGGAGAGGACAGTGGGGGGGGAGGTGAGGGTGGAGGGTGGAATAGGTACAGGGTGGAGGGGAGCTATAGGGGGATAAAAAGGGGAAACAATGTAATTAATAAACTGAACAATAAAGATTAAAAAAAAAGAAAAAAAGTTATATAACAATGTAGAAGACCAAGAAAGATAGATCATATATTGGAATAAGAAAAAAAGTGGAAGGACCGGCCTGTTTTACACCACTGAATTCTCAGAAAATTCAAATATTGATAGCAAAAGTAAGTCTGAAATTGAGAATGAAGAATAAAGATTTAAAGTTAAATGTAAATGGGTTAAGATAAAGATTAATGCTGTTTGAAATGTAGACAGGTCCCTACTTTACTTTTCTTATTCAAGAGTTTTAGCAACCACCTCAAAAAATGAATGAAAGTTTGTTTTCTGGAAGTAAAGCAAAGATTTTCTAGGCAAGGAGATACCAGACATAGATAGTTGAGACACAGGTATCAACTTTGGTTTCCTGTCCAACATGTAAGGGAGTTAGAAGTCATCACTCCATTCTAACTTAAAACACGAAAAAAGTGAATGATAAACAACTTTTCATATATCCCTCAAAGGTGAAACCACAGAGCAAATTGCTTCCCCCTTAAATTAGAAACACAGACAGGTGGATACACAGAATCACAATTTACAGCAGAAACATCATCAAAAACCACTAGCGCTTTGAAAATTTAAACTAACAAATTGCTGGGACCTAAATATGTACAAGCCTAAGGGCCAAACACCAGAGGTACACAGTCATAGATAGGGAAGCCCCCCATACACACACCTTTTTGTGTGAGTTTCCTAAGAGAAAAATTTCTTTGTTTTTCCAGCAGAAGGAGAACAGTAATCATTGTGAAAGACACCAGAACATTCTCCTCTTAGTAAGATCCACTACTCTCAAGAGAAACTATTTACCAGCACCTAACCAACTAGGGTTTTATTAGAGACTAGTGGCCCAGTGCACGAAATTCGTGCACAAGCAGGAGGGAAGTGTTCCTCAGCCCAGCCTGCAACCTCTCCAATCTGGGACCCCTCAAAGGATGTCCTATTGCTGGTTTACAGGGATCATGCCTAAACTGGCAGTCAGACATCCTTCTCACAATCCTAGACTGCTGGCTCCAGCTGCTTACCTGCCTCTCTGCCTGCTTGATTTCCCCTAATGACTCTGCCTGCCGGCCTGCTCACCCTCAAATGCCCCCCCCCCCCCGCGCAAGCCTGGTCACCCACAACTGCCCCCCGTGCCAGCCTGCTCACCCCAAATTCCGCCCCCCCGCTGGGTTGCTCACCCCCACGTTACCTCCCCGCTGGCCTGCTCACTCCAAACTGCACCCCCATCCTGATCACCTCCAACTGACTCCCCTGAAGGCCTGCTCATACCCAACTGTCCCCCCCACTAGTTTGCTTACCCCCAATGGCCCTGCCTCCCACCAGCCTGATCACCCACAACTGCCATCCCATCCTGGCCTGATCACCCCCGGCGACCTAAGTTCACAGCACCTCCTTTCTTTCTTTCTTCTTTTTTTTTTTCCAGCACCTCCTTGACCAGAGGCCAAGGCCAGCTGGAAACAAGTATCTGGGATTTATTTCTCTTCTATAATCAAAACTTTATAGCCTTGAGCAGAGACCAGGGCTGGCCAGGGTGGGCGGGAAGCTTGACTTCCTCCATCACCAGTCAACCCAAGGCTCCTACTTGCTCCAGCTCCATGGCCGCCGCTACCTTGGTTAGGTTAATTTGAATACTCGCTCCTGATTGGCCGGTTGGCATGACTGGTGGGCATAGCAGAGATGTGGTCAATTTGTATGTTTCTCTTTTATTAGTGTAGATTAACCCACCTAGGTAAGGGAAATAACCCAACTCCAGCCACCCTGTTCCACCTGAGGGGTACAGGAGATACTGATAAGCATGTGAAAAATTCCCACTCCAGTGGCAGAGGTTCACTACAAGACTGAGACCCAATCACAGGACTACGGAATGCTTTCCCACTGACACCTTATCACCGGACCACCAAGGGGTGGTGTCCATTTCATCTAGTACATTATGTCTAACTTTCATTAGTGCACACTTATAAAGCAAAAAAGTCTGAAAAGACTGAGCAACCATCAGAACCAGACTCAGATACAGCAGGAATGTTAGAATTATCAGACGAGGAATGTTTTAAACTATGATTAATATGCTACGAGTTCTAATGGAAAAATGAGACAATATGCAAGAACAAATGGGCAATGTACGCAGAGATGAAAATTCTAAAAAAGAATCAAAGAAAAGTACTAGAGCTGAATAACAGAATAAAATTAAGAATGCCACTGATAAGCTCTACAGTAGCCTAGACATGACTAAGAAAAGAATCTTTGAACTTGCAAATATGTCAATAGTAACTTCCAAAACTGAAAAACAAAGAGAAAAAAAAGTGACTGAAAAAAACTGAAACAGATTATCCAAGAACTCTGGGAAACTACAAAAGGTGCAATACAGAAGAAAAAGAAAAAAAGAAAGAAAAAAACAAACAAACAAACAAACAAAAACAAAACAGAAGAAATATTTGAAACAATGATTCAGATCTTCCCCAAATTAGATGCCAAACTACAGGTCCTAGAAGAACTGAGGAAACCAAAAACAATAAGTGTCAAAATAACAATACCTAGGCATATCATGTTCAAACTGCAAAAGATCAAAGATAAAGAACATGAAGAAAAAGACAGAAGGGAAAAAAACACACACACTGTACCTATCCTATCTGATAAGAGTAATATGCAAAATGACCCTACCTCCTATCAAGCCATGCCCACCAGCCACACCCACCAGCCAATCAGGAGCAAATAAACCCCAACAAGGATGGCTGTGGCCACTGAGAGCAGGAGGGAAGCTTGGGTTTCCCTGACAACAGAGGAAGCCAAGCTTTCCACCTGCCCTTGCCAGCCTAGGCCTCCACTCAATGCTACAAAGTTTCAATTATACAAGATAAATAAATCCAACAGAAATGGCAGCAGCCACAGAGCTGGAGATAGCAGAGGCTAGGGTTGCCCAGGTGATGGAGGAAGCTAAGCTTCTGCAGCCCTGGCAGGCCTAGGCCTCCACTCTAGGCTACAAAATTTCAATTATTGAAGGTAAATGTCCCAACAGAAATGGCTGCCACCACGGAGCAAGCAGAAGGCTTCACTCCACTCCAGGCTACAAAGTTTCGATTGTAGAATATAAATTAATCCCAGATCCCAGGACCTCCACTTGGGTCACTGGGGGGGGGGGGGGGGGGGGCTGGCCTGCAAACCATCACAGGCCCCATGCACAAGCCGCCTCACGCCCCAAGGGAATCCCCACCCTGATCTGGGACACTCTTCAGGACAAACCAGCTGGCCCCCACCCATACACCAGGCCTCTATTCGATCTAATAAAAGAGTAATTTGCAGATTGACCATCACTCCAACACACAAAAGGGCTGCCTCCATGTGGTCAAAGATCCTGCTGCCATGTGGACACAAGATGGCCACCACAAGATGGCCAGCAGGGGAGGGCTGTTGGGAAGGACCAGGACAGCAGAGGAGGGAAGTTGGGGGCACACAGGCTGGCAGGGGAGCAGTTAGACATCAATCAGGCTGGCAGGCAGAAGCGGTTAGGGGCAATCAGGGAGGCAGGCAGGTGAGCAGTTGGGAGCCAGCAATCCTGGATTGTGAGAAGGATGTCCCAAATTGGAGAGGGTGCACGCTGGGCTGAGGGACATCCCCCACCTCCTGTGCATAAATTTCATACGGGACCTCTAGTCTACACTAATAAAAGAGAAACATGCAAATTGACCATCCCTCCACTACACCCACCAATCAATCAGAGCAAGTATGCAAATTAACCCAACAAAGATGGAGGTTAATTTGCATACACAGGCATGGAGTGAAGACTGAAGGCAGCATAAAGGGAAGCAAAGCACTGCAGAAAGAGTGAAGCTGCAGAGAAGCAAGCCGGGCAGTGGAGACAGGAGGGAAGCAGGTGGAAGCAGGTGGGGTGGTGAACCCCTATTCCTTTGACCGCAGAAAGCACTATTCTTGCAGGAATCTTCCTGCAATGGGCCTCTAGTATAGGAATAAACAGAAGAATGACATCTGATGTCTCAGAAACCATGCAAATAGGAGAGGAACAGAGTGAAGTGCCTATGCTGAGAGAATACCACTAACCTAGGATTACTACCCTGCGAAATTATTCATTGAAAAGAAAAGGAGAGTCCTAGCTGGTTTGGCTCAGTGGATAAAGCACCGGCTGGCAGATTGAGGGTCTCAGGTTTGATTTCAGTCAGGGGTACATGCCTGGGTTGTGAGCTTGATCCCCACTGGGAGGGCATGCAGGAGGCAGCTGATCAGTGATTATTCCCTCCCATCATAGATGTTTCTATCTTTCCTCTCACCTTTCCTCTCTGAACCAATAAAAAATGTTTTTTAAAAAAGAGAGAAATAAAGACTTTCTCAAACAAAGAAACACTGAGGAAATTTATTATCAATAGAGTGGCTTTTGCAAGAAATGTTAAAAGAAGTTCTTCAAAGGGAGAGGTAAATAATAGTGTGTGTGTGTGTCCACTTGCACTCGCACATTTGTGTATAAGTGAAATGAAGATGAGTACTATTCAGAAAACTAGTAATAAAAGAGAACTACTTCAAAATTACAAAGAACATCTACAAAAATCTAATATATTTAATGGCGAGAAACTGCAAGTTTTACTGAAAGGGTTAAAGAGAATAAAATGGTGCAGAGAAAACATATTGTGCTTAGAATATCTTGCAAAAAGCTTGCAGTCAAGCACTGCATAGCTTAGATAACCAGCAGACACCTGGCATGTTGAGGAACCAAGGACAGACCAGACCCTTACATCAGCAGAACAGCTTGCAGCCAGCAAAGATTAATAAAAACCTGCCTCTCCCTTCAGTCTCTGATGATTCCTTTTTCAGACCCAGCCCACCTGCATCCAGGTGCCTGAAATAACAGCTTCTTTTAATACATATGGCCTCACGTCATAGGTGCACAATCCCAGCCCATTCTGAACCTTTCCTTTACCACTGTGGCAAGGATATCCCCTATTACCACACCTTTTCTCCATCATATGGGAAGCCCTAACTAATACAAAAAAAGATAAGAAAATAATACAAAAGGTACACAGATAAAGAAGAAAGAAAATTGTCTTTACTTACAGGTAACGTAATTTCTTTGTTGAAAAAGAAAAAAGCTTTAGCTAATTAAGTGATCATAGCAAGATTGCAGGATACAAGGTTAATTAATATACAAAAGTCAATTGCTGGGAGGGTAAGCCAGATGTAGTTTAAGGATATAAACTTGCAACAAGTAGTAAATAAGCCATAGAGATCTAACACACAGTACAACGAAAATAGACAACATTATATAGTATAATCATCAAACTTACTAGATTAACATGTTGCACACCTTAAATTTATACAATGTTACTTGTCAACTATATTCACTAAAAAACAAGTCAAATTTACTAGGTTAACATGTTGCACACCTTAAATTTATATAATGTTACTTGTCAACTACATTCACTAAAAAACAAGTCAATTACTTTTCTCTATAAACCATCAATGAACAAGTGAAATTTTAAGTTAAAAACATAATGACATTTAGCCTTACATTAGCGATAAAAGAAAATTCAATACTTAAGTATAAACCTAATAAAATATATACAGGACCTATATAAGGAAAACTACAAAACCCTGATGATGAAAGAAATCAAAGAAATGGAGAGTTATTCCATGTACACTGATAGAAGACTCAATATTGTCAAGATGTCAGTTTTTCCCAACTCAAAACGGATGATAGATCTAAATTTAAAACAACCTAAAACACTCCTAGAGCCCTGCCGGTGTGGCTCGTTGGTTGGATGTTGTCCCATGCACCCAAAGGTTGCTGGGTTCGGTCCCTGGTCAGGGTCAAACCCAGTTTGCAAGCTGCTATCCCCAAGAGGGGGCATACAGGAGGCAGCTGATCGATGTTTCACGCACACATCAATGTTTATGTTCCTCTCTCCCTCTCCCTTCCTCTTTCTCCAAAAATCAATAAAAACTTTAAAAAAAAAAAAAACCCTCCTAAAAGATAACATAGGATAAAGTCTAGATGACCTGAGTATGGCAAAGACTTTTTAAATCAAAAATCAAAGACATAATCAATGAAGAAAAAAATCGATAATATGAACGACATTAAAATTAAAAACTTCTGTTGTTTGGAAAGACTCTGTAAAGAAAATGAAACAATAAGCCACAGGCTGGGAAAAATTACTTGCCAACACAGCTAATCAAGGACTGTGACCCAAATAATACAAAGAATTCTTTAAACTTAGTAATAACAATCCAATTACTAGTAAAAAAAAAAAAAAAAAAAAAAAAACAGGGAAAAGACCCGAATAGGCACTTCACCAAATAAGATCCATAAATACCAAATAAATACATAAAAAGATGCTCCACATCATATGTCATTAGAGAATTACAAATTAAAACAATAGGAAGATATCATTATATATCTATTAGAATGGCCAAAATCCAAAACACTAACATGAGCATATGCTGGTGAGAATACAGAGGAACAGAAATTCCACTCACTACTGGTGAAAATGCAAAATGGTAGAGACACTTTGGAAGATATTTTGACAATTTCTTACAAAACTAAACAGACTCTTACCATACACCTTGGTATTTAATCAAAGGAGCTAAAAAATGTCCATACAAAAACCTGCACATGGATATTTTTGGCAGTTTTACTCATAACTAGAGGCCTGGTGATGAAATTCGTGCGTGGGGGGTGGAGGGGAGTATTCCTCAGCCCAGCCTGCACCATCTCCAATCTGGGACCCCTTGTGGGATGCCCAACTGCCCGCTCACAATCCAGGACTTCTGGCTCCCAAACATTCACCTGCTTGATTGCCCCTAATTGCTTCTGCCTGCCAGCCTGATCACCTCCTAACCATCCCCCTGTAGGCCTGATCGACGCTTAACTGCTTCTCTGTTGGCCTAATTACTTATAACTGCCCTCCCCTGTCAGCCTGGTCATCCCTAACTGCCCTCCCTTGCAGGCCTGGTCACCCCCAACTGCCCTCCCCTGCTGCCCACATCTTCCACAACTGCTCTCTGATGCTGGCAATCTTGTGGTGCCCATCTTTGACCACATGGGGGTGGCCAACTTGTGTGTTGGGAGTGACAGTCAATTTACATATTACCCTTTTATTATATAGGATTACCAAAACTAAATAGGTAAAACTGTAGTAACGTCAGGGCAATGAAATATTATTTAATGCTAAAAGGAAATGAGCTATCAAGCCAAGAAAAGACAAATTTTAAATACATACTTTTAAATAAAAGAAACTAATCTGAAAAGGTTACACAGTATATATTTCTAACTATATGACATTCTTAAAAAGGTAAAACTATGAAAACACTAAAAATGGGTCAGAGGTTGCCAGAGGTTAGGGGGAGAGTGAGATGAATAGGTGGAGCACAGAGTATCTGTAGGACAATGAAACTACTCTGTACACTATAATGTTGAATACAAGTCATTATACAGTCCTTTCTCCAAACCTAAGTGTGAACATTAGTATAAGCTATGGACTTTGAATATGATGATGAATGTTGGTAGGTTCACAAATGTAACAAAAGTATCACTCTCTATATTCTTTAACTGTTGCAGGGCATTGATAGTGGTGGAGGCCGTGTGCAAGAGCTGGACTTTTAGAAAAAGAAAATGAAAAGACTCTATAGCAGTGGTTCTCAACCTGTGGGTGGGTGACCCCTTTGGGGGTCAAACACTCTTTCACAGGGGTCACCTAAAGCCACCGAAAAACAGATTGTGGGGGGGGCCCCTTTCAAGACACCTTGAGTATTCCTTAACTGTTTGTGGGCTAAATCCAAGGCTTCTGACTATCCCTTTTGTTCAGGTTTGGGATACACCCATTGCCCTTAGGCAGGGAATTCCAGGAACAGACAGATTATCTTATCAGTAAGGATTTACATGATTACTTGATGGGGAAGCTGCTTTAATTAACAATGTTTTAGCTCTGACCTTTCAGAGCCAATTAAGGTTGTTTACCAGCCTTCCACGCTTCCTATCCACATTTTTCTATTGGTGAGATGGGGATTGAATTCCTGCACCTTTGTATTTTTTGGATTATAAATAAACTGCTGCTGTTTGGGTGTCAGATGCTGTCTCTCCCTCAGAGAGAACAGACACCCCACCTGGCCCCAGCTATTTTTCCTATTACTGCCTCTTCATCTTCTATACTTTTATTTCTTAATTCCCAGCTCTTCTACTCAGCAACTGGACCCAATCTCTCTCTGCGCTGGACGTGGAAAAGAGAGAAAAACACCCACAACAGATATTTACATTACTATTCATAGCAGTAGCAAAATTACAGTTATGAAGTTGCAACGAAAATAATTTTATGGTTGGGGGTCCTCACACATGAACTGTATTAAAGGGTCGTGACATTAAGAAGGTTGAGAACCACTGACCTATAGCCAGTATGTAAAATTGGTTTGGTAGAGGAAAAAGAAGAAAACAAGGGAAACTAAGTCTACTCTGAAAATTAAGTTGGTTACTTAGAAACCAAATTTTGAAACACCATTTAATCTTGTTTAGCAGGGGCCACTGATAACTGATTCAAATTTATTATTGCTAGCCAAGCTTCAACAATATATTGTAAATCCCTTGAAAATAATAACAATTTCGGGTAATTCTTTCAAAATCCATGCTTTCAGTCTCTGTGTTCAATAAATACTAAATTTAATCACAGAACTTCAATATGTAATTTAACCTAGTTATGAATAACTGGAAAGGCACAAAGAAAGGCCAAATAATATAGGCATGTCATTGTACAGTTTTACCAGGAAGCTGAAGTTTAACACTCCCCAGGTCTATTTCCCACAGATTGCTGGAAGAATAGACCCATGCCAGGTTAAGTCTGGATAACGCAGGGAGGGTACTTATCTGTCAATAACACCTGGGAACAGGTCACTGGCTAGAGTAGGCATGACCACTGCAAGCACAGGAAGATTTGAGATATTTAATCTCCTAAACAAAGGAGTTCGCTCTCTTGGCTCCTGGCCTCTCGCTATGGACTGACTGCAACTAGCCTAGTGCTGTATTGGACCCAATTCCAACATGGAAAGGAAACTTTGGATATTGATTTTGCTTCTAGCTCTCCTGAATTACCACCTGCACAACTTCCATGACTGGATAAGGGATCTTTGGAAACCCAAGGATGTAATTCCATGAAAATAAAGCTTTTACCACATCTCATCCTCCAGCGGTCTGCTTATTCCAGCAGTACCAAAGAACGCCACTCCCGCTAGCAAATGAGGGCCATACATTCATTTCTTCAATAGCCCCTCAGGTTCAATAAATCACTATATAATTCACAGAACTCAGAGAAGTACTTGCAATTAGTTTTATTAGAAAAGATACAAATCTGAACCAGGCAATAAAGAGACACATGGGGCTAACTCTGGGAGGATCCAAATACAAAGAAAACTTCTGAGCCCTCAGAATGCATCACACTCCTGACACATCAATGTGTCACTGTAGTAGGCAGTTAGACAGGCATGAGCAGAATAGGAACAATAAAATGTAACCAAAATGGAAAGCCCCAGGTACCTAGCAATTGGAAAAACAAGGACCTCCTCCAGAGGATGTCCCTTCCTCTCCTGGAATATGGCTGGTCATGAACTTTAGACCCCTTGACCTTTCATATGACTGGTCAAATGGTAAATAACCTGGTTATTTAACAAAATGGATTGATGGACTGTGACTAGCCTGATGCTACACCAGACCCAGCTCTGCCAATGAATGAAAACTCTGGACACTGCCTTTGTTTCTAGTTCCAGTCCTACGTGATTCAGACACTCCCCTGATCTTTCTTTCCCTAGCTTGTAGCTAGACATGTAGTGAAATTCCTAAAGGAAGAATAAAGGAGCTGGAGAACAACCTCATGTGACTCCCATACAATCCTGGCATGACCACTCCCTTAAGAATTAAGTCCTCAGGACAATTAGATTCTAGCCTAAATAAAATAATCTTTAGGAGAAGGAGAACCAAGATGGCGGCATAGGTAAAACACCTATCTTGCAGTCATACAAAACAATTTTAAAACTACAACTTAACAAAAGAACAAACACCTTCCAGAATCACCGGAAAGCTGGGCCAAGTGAAAATTCCACAAATAAAAGTGAAGATAAGACACTGTGACTCGGAGGAGCAGCTGAGGACCGCGTTCAAGATACGCGCAGAGAGAGGTTTGGAGGAGCGCACACGCCAGCAGATAGGGCGGGCGGCTGAAAACGGCCAGTTTTCTCGAACTGGGGAGACAAAGACGTCCCACTGGACTGATTCTCCAGCTCTGGGCGAAGTCCAGGGAACCCACTATCACACAGGGTAAAAACTGGACAGTGGGAGGGCACGCTAAAGCTCGGGTGCTGCAGGGGTCTGCCGGCTTGTGGAGAAGACAAGCTTGTGCGGATTTCGCGTGACCTTGGGAACAGTGCAGCTGCGTGACCCTGACCACATAGAGAGCGCTCGCGACTTGCTCTCTCATTTGGGGAAACCGTCAGACTGCTTTGTTTTACGACTCTGGGTGAGACGTTGGGTGTGCAGACTCATTTGGGGAGAGTCTGAATTCCCCGGCAGCCAGTGGAGCTCGGCAGTGGCTCTCTCTCAGAGGTGCTGGTGGCCATTGCCCCTGCACAGAGTCCCTGGGGCCACATAGGGCGGAGCTAACGCTGTCTGCTTGGCCCGGAGACTCCGCCCATCCAACCTGAGCACAACTGAACTTCACATACAATTGGCCTGGAGGTCAAGCCCTCCAAGTGCTAACAATGATTAACCTGAGCTTAACTTCAGCAAGACTGTGCAACCCATATCCACCTCAGGTAACTGGGGAGGCCATACCACTCTCCCTTGTAGGACATCTACCACAAAAAGCTAACTGACCAACTCAGGGAAGCAGCCACCATGCAGAGACATGGAAAGAAATCAGATGTGAAAGAAATGGAGGGGAAAAAACGACTGGACATGGAATTCAAAACCACGGTTATAGGGTTTATCAAGAGGCTCCTAGAAAAGGTTGAGACCTATAAGGAAATAAGCAAGACCGACAAGGAAATGAACGAGACCTGCAAGGAAATGATCAAGACCAACATGGAAATGAATGAGTCCTACAACAAAATGAACGAGACCTATAAGGATATGGACGAGACTCTCAAGGATATGAAAAAGGCCCAACCAGAAATTAAGCATACACTGACTGAAATAAAAAGTATTATACAAAGACCTAAAAGTACTCTAGAGCACCCAAAGAACCAAGTTAAAGATTTGAAATACAAAGAGGTAAAATCCACTCAGCTGAAAAAGCAAGAAAGAAAAGAATCCAAAAAATTGAAGATAGTGTAAGGGGCCAGCCTCTGGGACAACCTCAATCATGCTAACATCCGAATTATAGGGGTGCCAGAAAAAGAGAGAGAGCAAGACAATGAAAACCTATTTGAAGAAATAGTGACCGAAAACTTCCCACACCTGGTGAAAGAAATTGACTTAAAAACCCAAGAAGTGCACAGAACCCCAATATATAGGAACCCTAAGAGGACCACACCAAGGCACATCATAATTAAAATGCCAAGAGCAAAAGATAAAGAGAGAATATTAAAAGCAGCAAGAGAAAAACATTTAGTTACCTATAAGGGAGCACCCATACGATTGTCAGTGGATTTCTCAATAGAAACTATGCAGGCCAGACAGGAGTGGCAAGAAATATTCAAAGTGATGAATAGCAAGAATCTACAACCAAGATTACTCTATCCAGCAAAGCTATCATTCAGAATTGAAGGTCAGATAAAGTGCTTCGCAGATAAGAAAAAGCTAAAGGAGTTCATCACCACCAAACCAGTATTATATGAAATGCTGAAAGATACTCTTTAAGAAGAGGAAGAAGAAAAAGATAAAAGTGTAAATTATGAACAACAAATACACATCTATCAACAAATGAATCTAAAAAGCAAGTGAATTAATAAGCTGATGAACAGGATAAACTGGTGAATGTAACAGAATCACGGACATAGAGAGGGAATGGACTGACAATTCTTGGGGAGAAAAGGGGCGTGGGAAGTGCAGCAAGAGACTGGACAAAAATCATGCAACTATGGGAGAGGACAGTGGACGGGGGTGAGGGTGGAGGGTGGGATGGGTACCAGGTGGAGAACTATAGGAGGATAAAAAAAAAGGGAACAATGTAATTAATAAACTGAACAATAAAGATAATTAAAAAAAAAGAGTCTAGGTCAGTGGTCTGCAAACTCATTAGTCAACAGAAGGGCAAACCACGGCTCAAGAGCCACATGTGGCTTGCGAGCACCAGTTTGCTGATCACTGACCTAGGCTCATACTGTAAAAAGGGAGGGAGGGAGGGAGAGAGGGAGGGAGGGAGGGAGGGAGGGATCTTAGGAACAAAGCCATGAGCCTGTTTGCCCGCAGAGACAGAGTTTTGGTCAAACTAGAGATGACATTTAGGCCTCAGCTGTGTTTTGCTCCAAGCCCAGAAAACTAGCAAAACGAAACAGGAATATCATGGTTGACATCAGGACCAGATGCAATGACTCCCCTAGTGCCAACCAATCAGTGGACATCACTGAACATTAAAGGACACACCTGAAAAGCTGATGAATATTCTACTGAGATCCTCCCCTGAAATCCCCACCTTTAAATGCCTTTGAGACAAAGGACCCAGTGCCTTCTTTCTCTCTCCCCTGCCTCATCCTCCCTCTTCCTCTCTCTCTTTCCCTCCTCCTTTCCCTCTAATGCCCCTCTCTACCTCCCCCACACCCCACCTGTGCCTTCTTACTTTAGGCATGTCTCTGCTTGCTTTCTCCTAAGCTCCAAGAGCCATTCTTTTGCCTCTGTAACTTGTTTTCTGAGTCCATGGAGCCCAACTGGCTCACTTCTACCTCTGCGCCCTCTCGCAATCTGAGACCCCTTGGGGGATGTCAGACTTCCAGTTTTGCCCTGATCTCTACAGGCCAAAACCTGCAATCCGACTACATCTCTTGGGGGCAGGCAGAAGCGGCAGGCAGCCAGAGGAGGATCCCAGGGTGGGCGCTGCACCACTCCTGCTCTTCCCGGTCTCACTGCACCTGCTCCGGCTCACGCCCAGTCAGTCTGATCAGAAGAGGCTCATGCCACTGCAGTGGTGCTCACCAGCCATGAGCCCTGCCTCTGGCGCCCATTGGTTAGCTGAGCTGGGCTCCCACTCTGGGAGCATTCTGACCACCAGGGGGCAGCTAATGCATTGAGCCTCTCCCCCATGGTGGTCAGTGTGCATCATAGATACTAGTCAACCAATCATTTAGTCATCCGGTCCCTTAGCCTTTTATATATATTTTTGCTTGTACTGGAATCTGAATTCTTTCTTTGTAAAACCTCAAGTACTGAGGTTGCTGAATCAAGGTCCAATTGATACCACTGTAAATAATCTGGTTATTTACCACAATGGACTGATGGATTGTAACTAGCCTGATGCTATACCAGACCCAGTTCCACCATGGAACAGAAACTCTGGATGTTGGCTTTGCTTCCAGTTCCTCTAAATCCCCAGCTGCCCCTTTTCCAGGACTTGTTGAAAGGAAATGAGACTTTGCAAACCCAGGGATGTAATTCCAGGCCAATAAAATTCACTCATCCTCCCATGCGAGTATTAGAAAGTTCTTTTTCTCAAGATATCACAAGCACCCAACCCCAAGAACCTAGTGGAGAAAGAGATCCATCTGTGGACACCCCACAGATAATAATACAATTGCTAGTAATATTCTGGTGCAGTTTTGCCGCTAACTTCACCAACCAGGAAGCTCAAAAGAGCTTTTGTTTCCAAAGGTTTTATGGGAGTACTCTTATTAAGGTATGACTTAACATCTCTTGAAATTCTACTTCATCCCCTTTGTCCTCTCTAGCAGGGCTACTTTCATAAGACTCAAAGCCACAACTATCTGATCACAAGGTATTCCTTCTGGAGTGGCCAGCCCACATGCTCAGTGTATCTAAACTAAGATGTAGTACCAGGAACCCACCATGAATAAGAAAGATGCTCCCCTCACTCAGGAAATTTCAAGGATTCAGAGGCTCCCTCCCAGAAAACAGAAACAAAGACTAATCAAACTTTTTATTACTTAGCAATCTTATAATTAAAAATCTTATCTTTTCTAATCCTATATAATAATCCTATATAATAAAGACATAATATGCAAATGATCATTACACCATAAAGTATATAATGACTGACCTAGTAATGACCGACAGGATCACGGTTCAGCAGGAGAGTGGGGCAGCGAGCTACAAGCAGGCAGTGGAGAGCTACAGGAGGGGACAGGGCAGCAAGCTAGGAGAAGGGTGACGGGGGAACTACAGGAGGGTTGGGCAGTGGGCAGACAACTACTGGAGGGTGGCAGCAAGCTACGGGCGCACAGATTCACGCACAGAGGTACTAGCATATGTATATGTAAAGCAACTCCAAATGGAATTGTTCTAACTGAGGAGTCTCACAGCCCTACCCCATTGACTCTCAACCCCTATGAAGTCCAAGAAGGCTCAGTGTGTCATCCTGAACAATATCCTCCAGGCTAACATTTACTACTTCTTAGAAAAGGAAAGTAAGGACAAAGAAACCAAGATGGCGGCATAGGTAAACACCTATTGTGCTGCCCCACGCAACAATTCCAAAACTACAACATAACAATAAGACAAACATCATCCAGAATCACCGGAAAGCTGGCTGAGTGAAAATTCCACAAATAAAAGTAAAGGTGGGACACTGAGACTCAGAAGAGCGGTGGAGCGCAGCCTTGAAGATATGGGCGGAGCCAGAGGTTCGGAGCCGTGGGCCGTGCGCGCGGGCTGTAGGGCTGGCAGCAGCAATCCCGGATGGATTTCTCCAACGGGGAGGGCGGAGACGTCCCACTGCACAGATTCCCCAGAGCCAGGCAAGGTCCAAGGTCTGGGGTATGCACCCTAAAAGCCGGGTGCAGCAGAGGTCTCCTAGTCTGAGGAGAGTCTGCGTAGCTTGGAACAGCAGTTTGCGCGCATAAACTGCGCGACAGCACAGACGCGCGACTTGCTCTCTGGCGACTTGCTGCCTGGTTCGGGAGACCGCTGGACTGCTTTGTTTTGCAACCCTGGGCGAGACTTTGGGTGTGCAGACTTATTTGGGGAGAGGCAGAGTTGTATGGCAAGGGGTAGAGACCAGCGGCGGCTTTCTCTTGGAGGTGCCTGCAGCCATTACCACCCAACACAGAGACCCACGCGCTGCATAGGACGTAGCTGATGCTGACACGCCCATCCAACCTGAACACAGTTTCCCTGCACAGCCAATTGGCCTGGAGGTCAAACCCTCCTAGGGCTAACAACAACAAGCTGGGCTTAAATTAAAAAATACTGTACAACCTATAAAGAATTGCAGTAAGAGTATCCACCTCAAGTAACTGGGAGGCTGAGCCACTGTCCCTTAGAGGACATCTACCACATAAAGTAGCCACCATCCAGAGATATGGAAAGAAATCAGATGTGAAAGAAATGGAGGAAAAAAGACGACTAGACATAGAGTTCAAAACCATGGTTATAAGGCTTTTCAAGAGGCTCTTAGAAAAGGCAAATGAACTATGAAGAAATGAACAAGACCTACGAGGAAATGAACAAGACTTATGAGGAAATAAATGAGACCTACAAGGAAAAGAATGAGACCTACGAGGATATGAACGAGACCCTCAAGGTTTCGTTCTAGAAATCAAGCATACACTGACTGAAATAAAAAATATTACACAAAGTCCTAAAAGCAGTCCAGAGGGCCACAAGAACCAAGTCAAAGATTTGAAATACAAAGAAGCAAAATCCACGCGGCTGGAAAAGAAAGAAACAAAAAGAATCCAGATAATTGAAGATAGTGTAAGGGGCCTCTGGGACAACCTCAAGCATACCAACATCTGAATTATTGGGGTGCCAGAAAGAGAGAACAAGGTAATGAAAACCTAATTGAAGAAATAGTGACTGAAAATTTCCCACACCTGGTGAAAGACACTGACTTAAAAGCCCAAGAAGTACACAGAACCCCAAAATATAGGAATCTAAAGAGGACCACACCAAGACACATCATAATTAAAATGCCAAGAGCAAAAGATAAAGAGAGAATATTAAAAGCAGCAAGAGAAAAACAGTTAGTTACCTATAAGAAAACACCCATATTATTGTCAGCGGATTTCTCAACAGAAATGATGCAGGCCAGACGCGAGTGGCAAGAAATATTCAAAGTGATGAATAGCAAGAATCTACAACCAAGATTACTCTATCCAGCAAAGCTATCATTCAGAATTGAAGGTCAGATAAAGTGCTTCGCAGATAAGAAAAAGCTAAAGGAGTTCATCACCACCAAACCAATATTATATGAAATGCTGAAAGATATTCTTTAAGAAGAGGAAGAAAAAAAGGTAAAAATATAAATTATGAACAACAAATACACATCAACAAATGAATCTAAAAATTAAGTGAATTAATAATCTGATGAACAGGATAAACTGGTGAATATAACAGAATCATGGACATAGAGAGGGAATGGACTGACAATCCTTGGGGAGAAAAGGGTTGTGGGAAGTGCAGCAAAAGACTGGACAAAAATCTGGCAACAATGGGAGAGGACAGTGGGGAGGGGGAGGTGAGGGCAGAAGGTGGGATGGGTACAGGGTGGAGGGGAGCTATAGGAGGATAAAAAAGGGAAAACAATGTAATTAATAAACTGAACAATAAAGAATTAAAAAAAAAGAAAATAAAATAATATTGACAGATTCTGTTAAACTCAAGTGAAAGAATTGGTGAGAGGAAAACGCTTAAGTAAGGTGAATGGACATTTCACTGGAAATCTGGGATATTTTTTTTCCTAATGTTAGAGCATTAAAGTTTTCATTATCTTTTTCTGTAGAATATGGTTCTTCTTTAAATGGAGGTATAATTGATATAAAATTATTTTAGTTTCATGTGTCCAACCTCACCATTCAATATTTGTATATATTGCAAAATGATTACCACAATAAATCCAGTTAATACCTGTGGGGGGGGGGGGGGACGAAAGAAAGAAAAGGAAAGGAAAGTAAGTTATTATTTTTATCTGTATTGCATTTAAATAATTAACTCTCATCCTACTGACTGGTAGCCAAGCAGACTTTTTTAAAAGCATAGTGCATTTTTTCAATAAAGAACACACTTAAATCTTAAAACACATCACTTTATTTAAAAGCATAACAGCTATGCTTATTAAAACTTAATATTAAAAAGGTAATAACTAGAAATGACAGAATTATGTCTGATTAAATATAAATTACCTATTATCATAACTATAATCTTACTGTTCCCGAATTAGGTCATATCCAGGAGTGTCTAGTATAGTCATTAACAGATGATATGCTGAACACTCATGAACTACCTTCATTCTTTTCCTATCCATAAACAGTATCAGTATCTGACTCAAACATACATATACAGACAGGTCAGAAATGCAACCCATTCAGAGCTCTAAAACCATTCACATCATTTACTGATGCTGACTCAAGGTCAACAAGCAGAATTATTCTCAGTTATAAAACAAGTATTTTTTTAAATCAGAAGAATATAAAATACTAGCAGCAGTTCAATATGGTTTTGTGAATAACAAATGAAGTCAAAACTATTTACTCTAAGTCCCTCAAAACAGGGTTTTTGGGAAAAGAAAAAATGACAACAAAAACAGACTTGCTTCTAAAGAATTCAAAACTTCTTAATGATCCCATTTCATCCTCAGATTATCCTTACAAAAATAAAAGATTCATCAATTTGCACAGAAGATAACATACACAGCCTCATTTAAATTTCAATAGCCTTAATGGATTGGAGAACTTTTTTCTGATAAGCAGCTTTTTACTTTCTCAAAATTTATTACTGTCAAAAGATTTAGGGAGGTGAGAAATGCTTATAGGAAAAAGACTGTCATTCAATCAGCTTAGAGTTGCTTTTCAAAAATGATCAATGGAGAAAGCAAGTCTTAAACTGCCCTCTTTGGGGCATATGGATATCAATTTTTCAAAAATGTTTTATCTAATTCCCTGTACCTCCTGACCACTGGGAATCATATCTACAAAGAAAAGCAATCTGAAGCTCTACTAATCAGAAAGAAGTAGGCATCAAAAGAGAAATGAAAAAAAAAAGAGCACAAAAGAGAAATGAAAACTTAAAAGCATTAGAAAGAATAGCATAAAGGGAAAACAGGAAAAGAAGAAACAATGAGGATAATTTCTTAACCCAGTGGATAGTATACCATTAATACATCTGTATGCTGAAGTTTACCTGAGTATCTTTTTTTTCCCCTGAGTATCTTTTGACAGCAACTGGTTCCACCGCTTAGGATCCAGGCAGTATCCACAGACACCACAATTATTCCTAACTTTATAAGAGGAGCTAAAATGTAACTATTGATCATTATATGCCAGCTAATATGCTAACTGCTTTAGATGTCAAGGCCCCTTAAGCTAATCCTAATAAGAACTAATTAAGGGAAAGGTTGCCAGGACAGAGGATCCAGACCTGAAAAAAACAGTAGTATAAAGCCAACAAGGAAGGAACTATACCTTGAAGAAAAATAGTGGAAGATGAGGCTACTGAGGTAAAAAAAAGAGCCAATCTATTAGGAAGATAAAGCATACAGACCACAGCAACACCAGAATCCATGAGGGCATATTCAGTGTGCCTGCCACACAAGACAATATACTTGTTTAGAATGTAGAGATTTACAACTACAGAAGTCAAGAACGACCTGCAGATTCTTGACATACGTACCTGACTAAATAAACTAAGGACAGAAAGGCACACTAGAAAAGAGAAGTTTAAGTATGATTTTGAGCATGCTGATTTTAAGGTATTTGAAGCATATTCAACTCCAGTAAAGAGAATGTCAGTGTTTTTTGGAACTATTCCTCATAACAATTCCATGAGGTAAATATTTTTATCCCTATTTACAAAGGTAGAAAATGAACTCTGGGAGTTTTATACTTGCCTAAGTCCATACTTTGCCCATTTACTAAGAGCAAATGCTTCAGCTGCAATTTAAACCCAAAGCCATATAGATCAATGGAACAGAACAGAGAACTCAGAAATAGACCCAAGACATTACAAATTAATATTTGACAAAGGAGGCAAGAGCATATAATGGAGTGAAGAAGGTCTCTTCAATAAATAGTGTTAGGAAAATTGGACACATACATGCAAAGAAATGAAACTAGCCACCAACTTACACCATACACAACAATAAACACAAAATGACAATGAGGCATCACCACACCTGTCAGAATGGTTACTATCAACAGATCAACAAATGACAAGGAGAAAAAGGTGAGGATGTGGAGAAAAATGAACCCCAGTACAGTGCTGGTGGGAATGCAAATTGGTGCAATCATGAAAAACAGTATGGAGCTTCCTCAAAAAATTACATATGGAACTGCCATTTAACCCAGTGATCCCATTCTAGGAATACATCTTAAGAAACCTGAAGCACCAATCAGAAACAATGTATGCACCTTTATGTTCATAGAAGCACAATTTACAACAGCTAAGATGTGAGAACAGCCCAAGTGCCCATCAGTAGATGAGTGGGTAAAAAAGCTGTGGTAGATTTATAGCATGGAATACTATGCAGCAGTAAAAAAGAAGAATCTCTTACTCTTTGAGATAGCATGGAGTACCTGGAGAGAGTATCATGCTAAGTGAAATAAACCAGTCAGAGAAAGACAAGTATCACATGACTCGACTCATGTGGAATCTAAGGATCAAAATAAACTAATCAATGGAGTGGATCCAGAGACTCTGAAGCATGGAACAGAATGCATAATTTCAGAGGGAAGATGGGGGAAGTTGGGTGGGAGGAAGGTAATCAACCAAAGACCTGGTATGCATATATGCATAACCCATGGACACAGACAATAGGATGCTGAAGGTCTGGGGCAGGGGGTAGGGTGGGGGAGGGGAGGCTACTGGGAGGAAAGGGGGACATATGTAATACTTTCAACAATAATTATAAAACAAAAATCTAAAGCCCAAGGTCCTTCCATTACACCACATTATAAGAGAATGGGACATTAATATTTATGAAGATTAATCTGGCTGTGGTTTATGACAGAGTGGACTAAGCAAAACAAAGGAAAAACATGTCCAACTGTAGGATATGAGCTAGGCCAAAATAATCTGACTAGTAATGCAAATGTACTATTATAAAAACGAAACTTGATGATTTATCAAGAGGCAGGGAAATGATTGAAAATGCTTCTTGGGTTTCAAGTCAAAATAACCAGAACATTATAAAATTACTAAATAATGGCTGAAGAACCAGACTAGGAAAGGTAAGTTCAATTTTCTGATAGATTTATTTTTTTAGGTGATAACAAACCACTAAATAGAAATACAAGACTGGTGCCTGGCCAGTATGGCTCAGTGGTTGAGCAGCAACCTATGAACCAAGAAGATACCAGTTAGATTCCTGGTCAGGGCACAGGCCCAGGGTTTCCAGCTTGATCCCAGCAGGGGGCATACAGGAGGCAGCCAATCAATAAACACGTTTCTAATGTTTATTCCTCTCTCCCTTTCTCTCTCTCTAAAATCAATAAAAAAAACCAACCACACATATTTAGAAATAAAAGACTGCAGATCTACGATAAATAGTTGAGTGCTTACTATGTTCTGTCCCTAAAGTACTGGGGATAAAAATGAAAAGTCCTTAGAAGAGGATAGCGGGGGAATTAATGGCGATTCAAGGAGGCTTGACTTGGGGTGCTGAACATACAAATAATGTACAGATGATAGCCGAAACCGGTTTGGTTAGGTGGATAGAGTGTCAGTCTTCGGACTGAAGGGTCCTGGGTTCGATTCCAGTCAAGGGCATGTACCTTGGCTGCGGGCACATCCCCAGTGGCAGCTGCAAGAGGCAGCTGATTGATGTTTCTCCCTCATCGATGTTTCTGACTTTCTATCCCTCTCTGTAAAAACTCAATAAATATATTTAAAAAAATAAAACAAGAATTTGCAAAACAGTCCGCTAAATATCTTTTTTAAATATATACAAATGATGAACTACAGAATTATACACCTGAAACCTATATAATTTTATTAAACAATGTCACTTCAATAACTTCAATAAAAAGGTTAAAAAAGAGAGAACCAAGATGGCGGCATAGGTGAACACCTATTGTTCTGCCCCGCGCAACAATTCAGAGACTACAACATAACAACAAGGCAAATATCGCCCAGAATCACCAGAAAGCTGGCTGAGTGAAAACTCCACGAATAAAGGTAAAGGTGGGACACTGAGACTCAGAAGAGCAGCGGGAGCGCAGCCTTGAAGACAGAAACAGGTTAGGAGCCGTCCTGGTCGCGCACGGGCTGTAGGGCTGGAGCAGCAACCCCAGCTGGATTTCTCCGGCGGAGAGGGCGGAGACGTCCCACTACATGGATTCCCCAGCGCCAGGCGAGGTCCGAGATCCGGGGGACGCACCCTGGAAGCCAGGCGCAGCAGAGGACTCCTGGTCTGCGGAGAAACTGGGTAGCTGGGAAAAGAAGTTTGCGAGCAAGTAAACTGTGCGACAGCACAGACGCACGACTTGCTCCCTGGAGGCTTGTCTCCGGGTCCCGGAAACCACCTGTTTTACGACCCTGGGCTAGACTTTGGGTGTGCAGACTCATTGGGGAGAGGCAGAGTTGTCTGGCAAGGGGAAGAGACTGGTGGCTTTCTCTTGGAGGTGCCTGCAGCCATCCCCATCCAACAGAGACCCGTGCACGCGAGCGCCATATAGGACCTAGCTGACACAGAGGCTGCCTGCACATCTCAGAGACTCCGCCCATCCAACCTGAACACAGTCTCCCTTCACAGCCAATTGGCCTGGAGGTCAAACCCTCCTAGGGCTAACAACAAGAAGCTGGGTTTAAATTCAAAAATACTGTACAACCCGTAAAGGATTGCAGTAAGAGTACCCACCTCAAGTAACTGGGGAGGCTGTGCCCCTGACCCTTAGAGGACATCTACCACATAAAGCAGCCACCATGCAGAGATATGGAAAGAAATCAGGTGTGAAAGAAATGGAGGAAAAAAGACGACTAGACATAGAGTTCAAAACCACGGTTATGCCAAGACCGGTTTGGCTCAGTGGTAGAGCGTCGGACGGCGGACTAAAGGGTCCCAGGTTCGATTCCGGTCGAGAGCATGTACCTTGGCTGCGGGCACATCCCCAGTAGGGGGCGTGCAAGAGGCGGCTGATCGATGTTTCTCTCTCATCGATGTTTCTGACTTTCTATCCCTCTCCCTTCTGCTCTATAAAAAAAAATCAATAAAATATATTAAAAAAAAAAAAACCACGGTTATAAGGCTTTTCAAGAGGCTCCTAGAAAAGGCCGATGAACTTAATGAGAACTACGAGAACTACGAGGAAATAAACAATACCAACCAGGAAATGAATGAGACTTACAAGGAAATGAATGAGACCCTCAAGGAAATGAACAATATCTCTGAGGACATGAACGAGACCCTCACGGATATGAAAAAGGACCAACTAGAAATCAAGCATACACAGACTGAAATAAAAAATATTACACAAAGTCCTAAAAGCAGTCCAGAGGGCCACAAGAACCGAGTCAAAGATTTGAAATACAAAGAACCAAAATCCATTCAGCTGGAAAAGCAAGAAACAAAAAGAATTCAGATAATTAAAGATAGTATAAGGGGCCGCTGGGACAACCTCAAACATGCCAACATCCGAATTATTGGGGTGCCAGAAAAAAAGAGAGAGCAAGTTAATGAAAACCTACTTGAAGAAATAGTGGCTGAAAACTTCCCCCACCTGGTGAAAGAAACTGACTTAAAAGCCCAAGAAGTACACAGAACCCCAAAATATAGGAATCTAAAGAGAACCACACCAAGACACATCATAATTAAAATGCCAAGAGCAAAAGACAAAGAGAGAATATTAAAAGCAGCAAGAGAAAAACAGTTAGCTACCTACAGGGGAGCACCCATACGATTGTCAGCGGATTTCTCAACAGAAACGATGCAGGGCAGACAGGAGTGGCAAGAAATATTCAAAATAATGAATAGCAAGAATCTACAACCAAGATTACTCTATCCAGCAAAGCTACCATTCAGAATTGAAGATCAGATAAAGTGCTTCGCAGATAAGAAAAAGCTAAAGGAGTTCATCACCACCAAACCAATATTATATGAAATGCTGAAAGGTATTGTTTAAGAAGAGGAAGAAGAAAAATATATAATAAAATATATAATAAAATATAAATTATGATCAACAAATACACATCTATCAACAAATGAACATAAAAATCAAGTGAACTGATAGGCTGATGAACAGGATAAACTGGTGAATATAACAGAAACATGGACATAGAGAGGGAATGGACTGACAATTCTTGGGGAGAAAAGGGTTGTGGGAAGTACAACAAGACTCTGGACAAAGATCTTGCAACAATGGGAGAGGACAGTGGGGAGGGGGAGGTGAGGGTGGAGGGTGGGATAGGTACAGGGTGGAGGGGAGATATAGGGGGATAAAAAGGGGAAACAATGTAATTAATAAACTGAACAATAAAGACTAAAAAAAAGGTTAAAAAAGAAGTTCTTATCCTTACAGGGTTTATATTCCATACAATCAATCAATCCATGTAGTTGCATACTGCAAAATAACAAGCAGATGGAACAAGGAAACTGAGTTGGTAAAGATGAGTATTTTTTTACAGAAGGTAGTTAGGGAAAGCCTCTCTTAGAAATTGTTTTGAACAGTCTTGAATGATGTGATCAAAGATCTTCAAATACTTGAGGGAAGAATATCCCTGGGAAAGCAAATAGCACAAGTTAGATACAAAGGTAGCAATGAGCTTAGAGTATTCAGACCCAAGAGGTTTAGATGAAAGTGAGTGTCTGGGGATCAAAATCACACCAGACACAGGGAGGAGTCAGATTGTGCACCACAATAAGGAATTGCGTTTCCTTGTAAGTGGGATGGGAAGCTACTGGAGAATGCTGAGCAGGTGACATCATCTGACATTTTTCAAATATCACTGAGCTCTGTAGATGAGAACTGATTATATGGAGTAAGAGTGGTAGCAAAGAAAGCCTAATAAAAAGTTTTTGCCATAGTCTTTGAAAGAAGTCATGAAGACTGGAGTAAAATAATAATGGTAAGGTAAGGAGAAGGGTTGAGATTCTGGATATATTTTAAAGTAGAGCTTGGGCCAGTGTGGTCAGTTGGATGGAGCATCATCTTGACACCAAAAGGTCATGGGCTTGAATCCGGGTCAGGACACTTACCCAGACTGGGGGTCAGGCTGTGTACAAGAGGCAACCAATCAATGTCTGTCTGCCTCTCTGTCTTTCTCTCCCCCCTCCCTTTTCTCGCTTAAAAAAAAATAATAATAATACAAAAAATATCCTCAGGTGAAAATTAAAAAAAAAAAAATTGCCGAGCAGGCATAGTTCAGTGGTTGAGCATTGACCTATGAACCAGGTCACGGTTTGGTTCCAGATCAGGGCACATGCCTGGGTTGTGTGGGCTTGATCCTCCCCTGCTACCCCCCCCCCCCCCCCCGGTGTGGGGCGTGCAGGAGGCAGCCAATCAATGGTTCTCTCTGGTCATCGATGTTTCTCTCTCTCCCTCTCTTCCTCTCTGAAATCAATAAAAATATATTTTTAAAAGAGTTAAAATAAAGGCAAAATATTGTCCTGATAGAATGGATGTGGAGTGTGAAAGCAAATGAAGAATCAATGACTCCTAGACAACAGAGATGAGTGACAGGAAATATCAATGATGCCATCTACTGAAATAGGTAATGATGAAGGAATGAGCAGAACTATTACTATCTCTATATTACATATTAAAGAAAACTGAGGCACAGTTTATCTAAGCAACTAGACCAAAGTCACACTGTTGGTAAGTATCAACCTTGGGAAATGAATTCAGGCAGTGTAGCTCCAGAATCTGAATTCTTCAAACTAAGCTAAACTGCCTCCTAAGACTCTAAGGAAACATTTGAAAGAAGTTCTAGATCTGAGCTCCAAGTTCAGTTCAACATTTGGAAGTCACAAAAAAGATAAGCCAAAAAAGTCTTTAAAAGGACTTAAAAGCAGAAAATCAGAAAAAGTTTGGTGTATTGGAAACCAACAGAACAAAGTATAGCAGAGAGGAATGCTAAGAGATCAACAACAAAAAATAGACTAGGTATTGACTGTTGAATATTGAATTTGGCAAGATGGAAGTCACTAGGGACTTTGAAATAAAAGCTTGATGGAATGAGTTATATTTATAATTCAAGAGTTGAACTTCACAAGAAATATCCAAATGAGATCCACTTATTCAAAACCTGTTTACTAAATGTTTATTAATATCAGACATACTACATGCTGGGAATATCATAGTGAACAACAACAAAAAAATCCCTGTCCTCATGGAGCTTACATTCTGATAACATGTCTAGACATTTCTTCCAGGGAAAAGCTTTTGCCAGTATTTTGCTTCTTTATATGAAATGTTATCCTACATAAATCAGTTCATGTATTTCTGAGTCACCATTTCAGTTTATGAATAAAGTAGAAGATAATTTTAAGTACAAGTGCATACTAATGTTAAATGGTAAATAGTTATATCAAGTGACTTAGTGAGAGGTCTTTAATACCCCTGACATACTCATTGTTAAATGTATTCTACATACTATATTCTACATGCTATCCGAATAAAATATTTAACATAGAAGTCTATAGGACTATGTCTAAGGGAGTCTCTGACAGGTTTTCTTAGATAACTTTTCATGATATTTTGATACATGGATCACAAGAAGAGAATATGATCCAAATGCCTAAACCTGACTAACTTTAAAAAGTAAGCTTTTCTGGAGCAAAACGATGTTCCTATACTCAAGAAACTATCTAGCAAGCTCACGTGACACATTCTCAATTCAAATAATATTAAGCACCTATTATGTAATTAAATAATTAAGGAGCATAAAAAAACTATGCCAAATAATTGGTAAAGATAAACAGTGTTGCAGGAGTTGTGAAAAGAGTGGGAATTATGATGAGTTAGAGCAGTTCTCAACTGGGAGCTATTTTGTGGGCCTGGGGCAGTTAGCAATTTTGGAAATCTTTTAAATTATGACTGGGGAAGGGAGGTGCCACTGGCATCTAGTGGGTATTTGTTGGGGATGCTTACATTGCACAGGATGGAACGAACAAACACACCCCAAAGACATTTATCTGGACCAAACCATCATACTGTTGCTACTGAAAAACCTTAGGATAGAGTAATCAAGAAACAATTCCTGAGTTGGCTTTTAATCATGAGGACATGTTAAAAGGTAGAAGAAATAAAATATGCGAACATATAAAGGCAAGACGAAGGAGCCTGCTTTGAACTGGCTGCTGTAGGTACTGAGAAAGGTTTTGACATTCAAAAATTTATCTGAACGCAATAAAAATGTGCATCGAAAGAGTCGGTAGGATATACAAGTGATTGGTTAACTGGAAGCTAGATTATATAAAAACTAGACAAGGGTACTGGAAACGAAAGAAGCAGTTATTAAGAAATTGTTTTACTTTAAGCATTTGCCCTAGAAATTAATGTAATAATTTGTAAAACTACTTAAAGGGCAGCAACCATTTTGAGGTCTTATCAGTACCTCAATTTCTTATGTCACTGAACAGTGTTCTGTATAAAGTGTGTGCTAAGTGCTTACTAAATTAAAGGCAATTTTCCAATTAATTACTTACAAGTATTACTGGTGAACTCTAAAGTTCCATCCACTGTATTTAGGACATTCATTTAAACTTGAACCAAAAAAAAAGGCATCATTTAGGTGACTACTATATAAAGGCATTGCAGTAGGCACTTACACATATTATTTAATGTAACCATGAAGAGAATGTGTTTGTCTCTCTTTAAAGATGAGGATACTGGGGCTCAAAGAGCTAACGTAACTTGTAACTTGCCCTTGATTTCACTCAGCTAGGAAATGACAGCTATAAGATTTAACCCTTTTCTAGCCTTACCCCAAATCTCCAAGCTTCGGTGATATGCTGTGAGGAAGGGCTACAAAGCAAAACCTGACACTCACCATTCACAATTAAAATACAGAAGCAGCTCCACTCAAAGCTGTCCTTACATTTCTTTACTACAATAACTGCAGTCAAATCACCCCCAAATTCTCTTCTCGCAAACTCAAACTCCTGTCGTTAATAACCTTAAGCCAGAAAAAGATAAACAAAAGCTAACCTGTAGAATCGGTATGATCAGAACCTACTGCCAATGATTCAGAAAAGCAAAAGGGGGGAGAGGGGCATTTAACATTCAAAACAAACGGGCGTTTTCAGATTCAAGGTCCTCGTCCATACTTCTTAAAAGTAGAGAGACCTACTCTAAGCCAGGCAGCCCAGCAGCTCAGGTCCTCGGTTCGGCCTCTGCTGTTGCCAAGAATTCCACTTCGAGCGCGGACTCACAATCCCACCCGAGCAGAGACCCCCTCCCCAGCCAGCCCTCTCAGCTCGCTCCTCCCAGCAGCTCTGTCCCAGCGCGAGATGCTACCGCAGCTGTTCTCCCGGAGCTCTCCACAGCAGCCCCTTCGGGCAGTTCTTCCCAAACCCACAGTCCCAGCTCAAGGCCCATTTCGCGGGCTTTCTCGAGTCCCATTTCTTTCCAAGAGGATGCGCCAAGCCCGCAACCTCCTCCGAACTCTTAAGGTTGGAGCCTCATTTAAGGGGACCAGCTTGGCCTGGCCCAATGGTCCAGAACGCCGCAGAGAGCGGGCAGCTTGGCGCTGCAGTCCGGGGGGGCGGTGCACAGGGAGCGGCAGAAGCACTTACCAACATCTTGATCGAAGGGATTAGTGGCGAAGAGAGGCATCTCCACTGCGTGTCGAGGTGTCCGCAGGGACTCCCCGTCGACACCACGGGAGTCAGGGTGCGACGGAGGAAGGAGGACACCTCAGGCAAAAACAGCGACTGACACGGACTCTACGGGGCCCGCGACAGGGTCCCGTCTCACCAAACCCCAGCGACGGCGCTGGCGGCGGCGGCGGCAGCGACAGCGGTGGCCAAAGCAAAAGAACCCAGAATGGCCCCCGCGTGGAGCCTGTCGGGAATCTGGGTGACCTCAGCGCTGCCTGATCAGAACCTGCGCAGAAACTGCCTCTCCAAAACAGGTCCAACCAAAGTGTCCCCTGCACCCGACTCCTCTTTTGAGTAATCATACAGGAGAATGGCAATAATGCCTGCGTTTTCTTTTTTTGCCTTGGCTGGTAGTCTGCGGGAGACGGGGTCCTCCAGGCGCGCTGAAGCCGTCTAACAACCCTCGGAATGAAACGGGATGGGAGGGCTGGGAAAGAATAAGGGTCGTGTTTGTGTTGAGTGAGACCCCTTTGAACCCCCTTCCGTTGGTGGTCCTAATATTGTAGGTCCCTATGGAGGGGGAAGGGAACGCCTTCATTTGAAGTCAACAAGGTAGAAAGGCTATGAGTAATTTGCTTGTCTGAGGTGACAAGCTTGCTTGGATGAAGTCATGTGAGCTGGACGACTTGGCTGGAATCCCTGAAGAGGGGTGTGTCAGGGCGCTCCCGGGAGAGGGCTGAGGTCTCCCTGGCACCTTCCCCAGAGTCCCTGAACGCCCTGCTTCAGAACCCGTGGAAAACGCTTATAGTTGGGCGTTGGTTGGTACTGACTAACTATGCAGTCACGAACCAGCTGTGTTGGTTGGAAAATAAGTTTCATAACCCAAGAATGTCCCCCTAAACCGAGCAAAAAAGAAAACTGAAAAATGGAACTAGAAATTGATTAGTGATGCCTAACCACTTAAAACGTTTATTTGGTAATTTTATTAATGTTTATTTAACAAGTGTAGAAATTTTAAGGTGCATCTTCTAGATTTTGCATCCCATTTGGGACAAACAGCATCTTGCATGAAAACTGAAATTATGTAAATTGTGTCCAAAAATAGAGCACTTCCAAATATAAATAAGTATTTGCAAAATGTCAACAACAGTGTTAGTAGTGGTATACAAAGTGTGCTTACAAACATCCATTCAGAATGAAGTTCCATTTTTAAAAGTGAAAATGCAATTTAAAGTCGCATTTAGATACATTTTTGTCATTCAGACATAGAATCAGAATTCACACTGTTGAATTAAGTGTAAATTAATATATTATTCCTAAAGGAAATATTTGGAAGTATGTAACCAAAGCCTTTAAAAATGTGAACACCTTTGTACCCAGCAATTCTACTTTTTGAAATTTATCCTAAAGACATCCTTTAAGAACATGAGCAAAGATATTCATAACAACATTGCTTATATTACCAAGGCATTGTTCACCACTAAAATGTCCAATATTAAGAGATTGGACAAATTGCTTCACTTCTTGGGGCCTCAATTTCCTCTTCTGTAAGAAACAGGAGAAATAAAATAGGGTTGTGAAGATCAAGTGGATTAATACAAGTGAAACCCTTAGTTGGTTAGCATATAATAAACATTAAGTATAAGCAATAGTTATAATTAGTATTGGTCAAGTAAATACAGTAGACAGGATGTACTAGTAAAAACTCCACAGCTATTAAAGGTGAAAATATAGATCTATATTTACATAGAATGACATCTAAATACATAAGTTTTTTTAAAGCAAGTTACAAAACTATGCAGAATTACAAAATAACCCAGATATTCTAAGTGAAAGGAAATACATGAGAGTATTATACATGAGCCTCTCTGAGTGATAAGATTTGGGATGGTTTTTAGTTTTCTATGCAGTCTTTGTTTTTCAAATATCTTAATGATGAGCCAACTTTCTTTCAAAAGCAGAGAAAAAATAAAAACATCATTTTTAAAAATGTGGTACATTTGTAACACTGGTTCTTTACATTTTGAGGAGCCAGTACCAAATGCTTACTTGTGTTTCATTCTGACAGTATCAAATTCTTCCTAAACATCACTATTGGTGCGTGAACCAAAGCATTTTCTATAAAATAAAAAAAAACAGTTGTTGACAGAATCAGGGGACAGCTTGTCCACCTCAAGTGTCTGAGCAGAGCTGGGGCGCATTATTATAATCACCTTGTATCATAGCCAAATGTTTATGGAAATGCATTTGGATGTGCTTTGTGGTTCAGTAATGAGACTGAATTATTCTGTTCCCAGAAATAATCTCTGGATCAAATTGTTCAAGCCTTGATTTTCAGTATGTGAGCAATGGGAATAGTGAAGCACTGGGAATTGTTCATCTTGATAACATTATCTATATATTCTGACTTAGAAAGATGACATTACCTATTGGGGGCTTTTATGATTAATATGCTGTAAATAATAAACATTTTTTAAATCTAAAGTTTTTAGCATTATTATGTTTAACATAAAAAACAAATATAAAAAGTGAAATGGGTTTGTATTTTGAGGTTTGCTTTTCATTATTAGCCCTTAAAACATTGAAACTGCAGGAGTTTCATTTTTGCTATAGTTTTAAAATCACTGTAGAAACTGTCAATTTCACATTCAAATATTTCTATAATATGTGTTTATTGAATTCTGTGGTCGATTTTAAAATGCTAAATGTTTGGTTTAATTTTGAAATTTTTTATACATTAAAAAAAAGCAACATGCAAATGGAGCTACTTCAAGAAAAATCTGTAACCTTAAGGTTTAGGGGGAAAATATCCTAGGAAAATTATTAACACTAGTTCACACCCTCATTATCTCTCAGATGAATGACAGCATTTACCTCCTACCGGGGTTTTCTTCTTTCCTGACAGACTGAATTGTGTCCTCCCAAAATTCTTATGTTGATATTCATAATATCACTGAGGAACTATTTGGAGATGGGGCCTTTGGTGGATGATTAAGGAATGGTTAGGTTTAAATGAGATCATGAGGGTGAGGTCCTCATGATGGGATTAGTGATCCATAAGAAGAAACAGCACGTAAGCACACAGTGAGGCAGCTATGTCTGCAAGCCAGGACTAAATCCATATAGGCTCCCTGGTCTAGGATCCAGAAATATAAAAAATAAATTTCTATTATTTAAGCCATACAGTCTGTGATCATTTCTTATGGCAGTCAAGCTAATACACCTGCCTATCTCCCAACCATTCTCCAAATCTCTACTAGAATGATTTTTCTAGCATACAAATCTGGTCATATTCCTTTGAAATTCTCACTTGCTTCTTCAGCCACTCAGTCATTCATTACATATTTATTAACTCCTTATTTGTGCCAGGTACCATTCTAGAAGCTGGAAATACCATAGGGATAAAGGCTGTATGTGAGATAACCATTTTCGGAGTATAATAACCTATGGGAAAGATAGTCATTAAATAAATAAGAAATTAACTGCGTGATTATAAGCATGCAGATTAGCCTTCTGCCTTCAGGATTAAATCCTAATTCTTTAGTACTACATCTTTACTGAACTGGTCCCTTAATATCCCATCTCCTCACAGGCTTTTGTTTTTATCACATTTTCTAATTTTTTTTAGTCTTTATTTTTATTGATGAATGTATTACAGATGTTCACTCCCCCTCCCCCCATTTATCCCCTCCATCCCTCCCTGCCCCTCCCCTCAGGCTCCTCAAAGTTTATTCATATCCTCTACTTTAGTTTTTCTGATGCCCTCAAACTTTCCATGGCTTTAAACAAGCAATTCTTTTTGTCTTTCCTGCTCTGATTCTATACTTCTGTAAACCTCCACACATATTTCATTTTTCAAAAGCCTTTCCTGATGCAGTACCTGACTACAAATAGGCATGTAATAAATATTGGTAAACTTGATATTGGCCACCTCTATCACAGCACTTAGTGGTATTTTATATTTGTTCCCGGAGACTTTATGTAAAAATTACCCCCAAGTTGGTATTTTAGGGCAACAATAATCATTTATTTTGCTTGAAAATTAGAAATGTGAGTGTTCCCCACCACAGCTTGCCCGTCTTGCTCAGTTTCAGCAGAGATGGCTCAAAAGGTGGGATGATGACACCTGGGGCTGCAATCTTTTGAAAACTTTCACAATTCAGAAGTCTGGCAGTTGGTTGGGTCATTGGGGTTGTTAGCCAGAACAACCGCAGGGAACCTCCTAGGTGACTGTTTGGTTCCTCCCAGAATATTGGACTGAGCATTTCAAGACTCGGGAAAAGGAAATACCACTTTCCTAATACCTGAGTTAGGAAATGGGCACAGCGTTATTTTAGTCATGGTGTATTGGAAAAGGAGTCATAGTGTCTATACTCAAGGAGAAGAAATCTCACTTCTTTGTGGAAGGAATATTGAAGAATTTGGGGCCATACTTGGAAGTTGCCGCAATATTGTAACTTCAGTCTGTGATTCATTTATCTTTGTATTTCTGGGCTTTTCATAGTAGGTGTTCCATAAATATGTATTAAATGTAGTAAATAAGTGGTATGATTAAAATAGCATACTATCATTTCCAACCACAAGGGATTAAAAGGATCTGGATTTTTCATCATATCAAAATAGAACACTGGAAAAAAAGGAAACAATTTCAAACATGGACAGCAGACTGTGATCCCAAGGAGAAAGGAAACAGGCATTAGGCCTAGAGTCATTTTATGAACTGTGCCATATGGATGGGAAACCCAAAAAGAACCAGAAGATCTTATTGTATAAATCAGAGTTTGGGGAGCCCAGGGGGCTACAATTTGGAGGACAGAACACTAGGAGAGTGCTGTAATGAAGAGTAAGTGCAAGAGTAAGTGAAGAGGAATTATCGAGACTCTGGCTGACAGCTAATCTAGTCGTGGATATTGTAAACCTCTACAAGTCTGAGCAAAGAACTTTCAAGGGAAGAGCTATATACCAAGGAAGCAAAATCTGAAAGATCCCAAGAATTCACACAAGGGCAATGTCTTAGTGCTAGGGAGGAGCCAGAGAGAGAAAGCATGAAATTTAAAAGGAATATCCCCCCCCCCCCAAAAAAAATGCAGCTGTCAAGAATGTAAAATTCTATAATATCTAGATTCCAAAAAGTTATTGAACACATGAAGGGCCAGGAAAATGTGTCCAATAACCAGTAGGGAAAAATCAGTTCTTAGAAATAAATCCAGAAATTAAAAAGATGATTGAACTAACACATAAGAATGTCTATTGGAACTATTATCAGTATACTCAAAGAAATTACAAACAGATGAACATACTAAAGAGAGAAATAAAGGATATAAACAGATGCAGAGACAGAGAAGCAACGATCAGACCATCAAACCTCAGAAGGAAGATAGGGGAGGCTGGGGGTAAGGAGGAGAGATCAACTAAAGGACTTGTATGCATGGATATAAGCCTAACCAGTGGACACAGACACTAGGAGGTTGAGGGCATGAGTGGAGGGGGGAAGTAATGGGGGGATAAGAAGACATATATAACACCTTAATCAATACTGGGGGGAAAAAGATTTAAAAAGGACTAAATGGAAATTCTAGAGATGAAAATATATCTAAGATGAAACTTTCAGCCCTATCTGGGTAGCTCAGTTGGTTTGAGCATAGTCCTCATATGCCAAAGTTTCAGGTTTGATCTTTAGTCAGGGCACATACAAGAATCAACCCATGAATGCATAAATAATTGGAGCAACAAATTGATCTCTCTCTCTCAAAAAAATTTACTTTTAATTTAATTGAAACTTTTACTAAATAGGATTAATAGATTAGGCATTGCAGAAGAAAAGATAAACTTGAAGATATAGCAATGGGATGTCTACAAATTGAAGCAAACAGAAGAAAAATCAACAGAACCTCAATGGCATGTAGGAAAAATAAAACTGTATTCAATGAGAAATGTTAAAACATACAAACTAATTTCTTCAGACAAAAGGACTCCCTCTGTGATATTAATCCTCATGTGGGCATGAAGAACAGAATGATCATAAATTTCTACTCATTTTTAAATTTCCTTAAAAACAACAATATTAACTATATATTATGAGACTGATAACATAAGGTAAAAGTAAAATACATGAAAACAGTAACACGAAGGATGGAAGAAGGAAAATAGAAATGTAGTGTTGAAAGAGTTCTTTTTTTTCTTTATTGTTCAGTTTACTAATTACATTCTCCCCCAATAGCTCCCCTCCACCTAGTACCCATCCCACTCTCCGCCCTCACCTCCCGCCCACACTGTCCTCTCCCATAGTTGCATGATTTTTGTCCAGTCTCTTGCTGTACTTCCCACACCCCTTTTCTCACCAAGAATTATCAGTCCATTCCCTCTCTATGTCCATGATTCTGTTCTATTCCCCATTTTATCCTGTTCATAAGGTTGTTAATTCACTTGATTTTTAGATTCATTTGTTGATAGATGTGTATTTGTTGTTCATAATGTATATTTTTACCTTTTTCTTCTTCCTCTCCTTAAACAATACCTTTCAGCATTTCATATAATATTGGTTTGGTGGTGATGGACTCCTTTAGCTTTTTCTTATCAGCAAAGCACTTTATCTGACCTTCAATTCTGAATGATAGCTTTGCTGGATAGAGTAATCTTGGTTGTAGATTCTTGCTATTCATCACTTTGAATATTTCTTGCCACTCCTGTCTGGCCTGCATCGTTTCTGTTGAGAAATCCGCTGACAATCGTATGGGTGCTCCCTTATAGGTAACTAACTGTTTTTCTCTTGCTGCTTTTAATATTCTCTCTTTGTCTTTTGCTCTTGGCATTTTAATTATGATGTGTCTTGGTGTGGTCCTCTTTAGATTCCTATATTTTGGGGTTCTGTGCACTTCTTGGGTTTTTAAGTCAGTTTCTTTCACCAGGTGGGGAAGTTTTCAGTCACTATATCTTCAAATAGGTTTTCATTATCTTGCTCTCTCTCTTTTTCTGGCACCCCAATAATTCTGATGTTGGTATGCTTGAGATTGTCCCAGAGGCCCCTTATACTATTTTCAATTTTTTGGACTCTTTTGGCTTCTTGCTTTTCCAGCTGAGTGGATTTTGCTTCTTTGTATTTCAACTCTTTGACTTGGTTTTTGCGGCCATCTGGACTGCTTTTAGGTATTTGTGTAATATTTTTTGTTTCAGTCAGTGTATGCTTAATTTCTAGCTGGTCCTTTTTCATATCCTTGTAGGTGTTGTTCATTTCCTTGTAGGTGTTGTTTATTTCCTTGTAGTTCTCATTAAGTTCCTTGGCCTTTTCTAGTAGCCTGTTCATAAACCTAATTACTGTGGTTTTGAACTCTATGTCTAGTCATCTTTTTTCCTCCATTTCTTTCACAGCTGAGTTCTTTCCTTTTCTCTGCATTGTGGTTGCTTTCCTGAGTTGGTCCCTTGGCAGTGTGTGGTAGGTGTCCTCTAAGGGACAGTAGCTCAGCTTCCTTATGTGGCATGCGGCGTCAGCGTTAGCTCCACCCTACATGGCGAGCAGCGTCAGTGTCTATGGGGTGCACGGCATCAGCTTAGCTATGAGGCTCTTGGGTCTCAGTGTTGGATGGTAATGGAAATCCACTGCTGGTCTCCCCATTGCCAGACAACTCTGCCTCTCCCCAAATGAGTCTGCACACCCAAAGTCTCACTAGGGGTTGTAAAACAAAGCAGTTCGGTGGTCTCTGAGCAAGTGAGCAAGTCGCACGTTCTCTGCCCGGTTGCACACTCCAGGAACTGCTGTTCCAATTTACCCGCGCACTGTCCCCAAACTCACAGACCTCAGCCGCTCCCAGGGTCTTCCTTTCCCCGACCTGGGAGCTCGCCTGGAACTGGGGGGTCGGTACTGTGGGAGGCCTTTGCCCTCCCCGCTGGAGAAAACCAGCCGGGCTTGCTGACACCCATCCCTCACCGCTCGCTCGCGGTCCGAACCTCAAAGCTGTGGACTGCTACTCCTCCTGAGTCACAGCGTCCCACCTTTACTTTTATCTGTGGAATTTTCACTCAGCCAGCTTTCTGGTGATTCTGGATAATGTTTGTTTTGTTGTTAAGTTGTAGTTTCAGAATTGTTGCATGGGCAGCAAAATAGGTGCTTACCTATGCCGCCATCTTGGTTCTCTCCCTCTGTCAAGAGTTCTTATATTACACATAAAATAGTATAAATATTATTCAAAAGTAGTCTGATAAATTAAAATGTATACTGTAAGCCTTAAATCAATACTCCCCTCCCCACCCCCCTGCAAAAAAAAAAAAAAAAATCAAACAAAGGTGATAGGTGATGGTGAAAATAAATGGAATTTAAAAAAAATTAAAATAATTCCAAAAAAGTCAGTAAAAAAAAGACATAAAGAAAAAAAGCACTGCCAAGACCGGTTTGGTTCAGTGGATAGAGCGTCAGACTTCGGACTGAAGGGTCCCGGGTTCGATTCCGGCAAGGGCATGTACCTTGGCTGCGGGCACATCTCCGGTAGGGGGCATGCAAGAGGCAGCTGATCGATGTCTCTCTCATCGATGTTTCTGACTTTCTATCCCTCTCCCTCCTGCTCTGTAAAAAACCAATAAAATATATTTTTTTTAAAAAAAGCACTAATGCAATTAATAGAAAATAAATAGTAAGGTGATAGATTTAAATTTAACCATCTTTATAACTACATTAAATACAAAAGGCCTAAACATTTCAATTAAAAATAGAGATTGTAAAACTAGGTTTTTTAAAAAGATGACCCAACCATATTATGTGTATAAGAAATTTGTTTTAAAAATAAAGGCAAAGGTTAAAAGTAAATGGATGGTAGAAAACATTTTGAAAACACTAATTTAAAGCAAGTGGCTAGCTATATTAATATCAGACAAAATAAACTAAAAAACAGAAAACTTGCCAGGGACAGTGAACAACATTTCATAATGATAAAGGGATAAAGCCACCAAAAAGACATCCTATCTAATAAAAGAGTAATATGCAAATTGACCATACCTCTGATCAAGCCATGCCCACAGCCACGCCCACAAGCCAATCAGGAGGAAATAAACCCAACCAAGATGGCTGCCGCCATTGACAGCAGGAGGGAGGCTTGGGTTTCCCGGGCAATGGAGGAAGCCAAGCTTTCCACCTGCCATTGCCAGCCTAGGCCGCCACTCACAATTATAAAAGATACCGTACATAATCCGAACAGAAATGGCGGCAACAGGGTTGCCCGGATGATGGAGGAAGCCAAGCTTCTACTGCCCTGGCAGGCCTAGGCCTCCACTCTAGGCTACAAAATTTCAATTATTGAAGGTAAATGTCCCAATAGAAGTGGCTGCCACAGAAGGCTTGGCTCTGCTCCAGGCTACAAAGTTTCAATTGTAGAACATAAATTAATCCCAGATCCCAGGGTCTCCACTTGGGTCGCTGGGGGGGGAGGGGGGGCGCGTGGCCAGCCTGCAAACCACCTCAGGCCCCTTGCCCAGGCCACCCCTCACCCCAAGGGAACCCCCACCCTGATCTGAGACACTCTTCAGGGCAAACAAGCTGGTCCCCACCCATGCACCAGGCCTCTATCCTATCTAATAAAAGAATAATTTTCAGATTGACCATCACTCCAACACACAAGAGGGCTGCCCCCATGTGGTCAAAGATCCTGCCCCCATGTGGACACAAGATGGCCACCACAAGATGGCCAGCAGGGGAGGGGCTTTGGGAGGTTCCAGGCCTGCAAGGGAGGGCAGTTAGGGGTGACCAGGCTGGCAGAGGAGGAAAGTTGGGGGCAAACAGGCTGGCAGGGGAGCAGTTAGACATCAATCAGGCTGGCAGGGTAATGGTGAGGGGGTGATCAGGCTGGCAGGCAGAAGTGGTGAGGGGCAATCAGGGAGGCAGGCAGGTTAGCAGTTTACAGTCAGCAGTCCTGGATTGTGAGAAGGATGTCCAACTGCCCGTTTAGGCCCGATCCTACCAGGATCGGGCCTAAACGGGCAGTTGGACATCCCTCGAAGGGTTCCAGATTGGAGAGGGTACAGGCTGGGCTGAGGAACATCCCCTACTTCTTGTGCACAAATTATGTGCACTGGGCCTCTAGTAATAATATAAAATGTCAGATTTTGAAATAAAAAGGAAGAAAAATTTGTGAAACTGAAAGTAGAAATCAAAACATCATAGTTCTCCTTGGCTATTTTAACACTTCTCTCTCAGGTACAAACAGTGTTAGTAGCAAACCAGTAATTACACAGAAGACTGAAAGAACACCATCAACCCATCTTTTTTTCCCCCCTTTATTGATTAAGGTATTACATATATGTCCTTATTCCCCCATTACCCCCCCCCCAAATCCCATTCATGCCCCCACCCCTTTGCTGTTTGTGTCCATTGATTACACTTTCATGCATACACGTCCTTTGGTTGATCTCCCTCCTTATCCGCCTACCTTCCCTGAGGTTTGGCGTTTTGGTTTATGTTTCTCTGTTATCAAACCATCTTGGCCCAACAGTTAGGATGGCCCACCCAAATGCTGCAAGATGAACATTCTTGGATGCAGAACATTAACAAACAGTAGACTGGATTTTCAAATGACTCAATAATATTTAAAAGATAAAATCAGATAGATTTTGGTTTTTGGATAAAACAGGATTAACTTAGAAAGATAATAGAAATTCCATCTTCTGTAAACATTAAACAATACAGTTCTAAATTTCCTATGTGCCAAAAAAAATATTTTGAATTGATGAAAGTGAAAAACATAAAAACTTGTGAGATGCAATTATAGTGATGCATAAGCAGCTATTTTCAAACTATGTGCCGCAAGAATTTTTAAAACTTGCAATGTCTCACTATTTAATTAGGAGTACTGACCTCTTTTCCCTTAGATTGTGAAAAAAAAAATTGGACAAAGGTCAACACAACAATAGTCACCTGGTGTGATTGCTGTCTGGAACTATCTATAAAAGTCTAGGTGGTTCTTGTGCCCTTGTGCACGACATCCTCACAAGATGGCCACCACAAGATGGCCATGCACATAGCAGAGGTGAGGCCCAGTGGCTGCTCCGTGCGGTGAGGCCTGGGGTCCCACAGCTCTGCATGGCCCAGAGAAGGTGGGTTATGGCAGGGGATGGCAGTTGTGGGTGATCTGGCCAGCAGGGGAGCAGTTAGGGGGTAATCAGGCAGGCAGGCAGGCAAGCGGTTAGGAGCCAGTAGTCCCGGATTATGAGAGGGATGTCTGACAGCTGTTTTTGGCCCGAACCTGGACAGTCAGATATCTCCTGAAGGGTCCCAGATTAGAGAGGGTACAGGCCAGGCTGAGAGACATCCCCACACACACACATTTCATGCACCAGGCCTCTAGTATACATATAATAGAGTTTCAGTTTATTGGTCATGTCACATAATAAGGCTGCATCTAATTGGCTAACTTGGTACCAGAAATCCTTATATACAAGTATAGGCAACTGATCAATCAAAATTACATATTTTTTTTGTCAGATCTGCAAAACATATTTTTTGGTGTACTTCAGAATTTTAGGAATTAGTTTATATATTAGTCATGAGATGAAAAAGGTTGAAAATCACTGGCAGAGAGGAATACTTCAAACATTAGATATTATTTACAAATAATTGCCTAACATCAATGAGCTACGCTTCACATTAAGATAAAAAAATTAAATAAGTAGAAAAAGGAAATAATAAGGATATCAGAAATCAATAAAATAAAACACAACAGTGGAGTAAAACAATAACATCAAAATTTAATCCTTTAGCAAGATCAATAAAATTGACAAGATTCTATCTACATCAAAAATAAAGTGGGACACGTAAATTACCAACATCAGGAATAAGAGAAGCTATGTGACTATAGATCCTTTAATTAAAATAGTACAGGAATTACATAATATTAAAACATTCATTATGGAATATTTTTTGAAGATTTTATGCCAATAAATATGACAACATAGGTGAGATAGAAAAAAAATTGTTGAAAGGTACAAATGACCATAACTCAGTCAAGGAGAAACAATAAACTGAAAAGATATATATCAATATCAGAAATTAAATTCTTAGTTTAAAACACTCCACAAAAATTTCCAGGCCCATGAATTTAATAATTAATTATATCAAACTTGTAAGGCAGGAATAATATCAAACCTTTTGTATATCAAACCTATACAAAATCTTTCAGAAAATATAACAGGAGGGAACAATTTTCTATTCATTTCATGAAACCAACATTACCCTGATACTAAAATAATATTTTATTAACATAAATATAATAACTCTTTAAAATTAGAAATATATAGCAATATATAAAAAGAATAATATATCATGATCAAGTAGATTACATCGAAGGAATACAAAATTACGTTAGCTTTTGAAAACCAATCAACAGCTCAGCCAGTGTGGCTCAGTGTGTGAGTATCAGCACATGAACCAGGAGGTTCACTGTTTGACTCCAGGTCAAGGCACATGCCTGTGTTTCAGGTTTTATCCCAACAGGGGGCATGCAGGAGGCAGCTGATCTATGATTCTCATTACTGATGTTTCTATCTCTCACTCCCTCTCCCTTCCTCTTTCTGAAACAAATTTAAAAAATTCTAAAGGAAAAAGAGAATCAATCAACACAATTTACCATATTAACAGAATGTAAGAAAAAAAAAACAACATGATAATCTCATAGGTGCAGAAAAATATTTGACAAAATTCAAAAGTCTTTGTGATAAGAATTTTTAGAAAACTAACAATAGAAGTAACCTTTCAAACCCTGACAAAGAGCATCTTATAAAAACTAAGAGCTAATATCTTACTCAATGGCTAAAGAAAAACATGTTTCTCTCTATTCAACATTATAATGGTGCTAAAGTCAAGAAAAAAGTAAAAGGAATATATGTTTCAGACTTTGGCTTTAGCCAAGATAGCATTATAGAGAATGGATTTATCCTGCTGCCCGAAACAACTGAAAAACTGGACAAAATATAGGAATAGGAATTCTCATAGCGCTGGACATCAGACAATGAAGTACAGTGAACATGTAGAGATAGGACAACTGAGGTGAGTCTCATGAGAGCCCTGGCTTACTGCCTGGTCAGGGTTTATGGTGATCCAGCTGTCAGTTGGCATCTGGTGCATCCCGAAGGATCTTTAAAAACGAAAACCTCACCAAAGAATCTGCTTCTCTCCAGCATTTAACATTCAAAGACTTTATTTATTTTTAATATATTTTATTGATTTTTCCAGAGAGAAGGGGAGAGAAATAGAGAGTTAGAAACATCGATGAGAGAGAAACATCAATCAGCTGCCTCCTGCACACCCCCAGCTGGGGATGTGCCCGCAACCAACGTACATGTCCTTGACCGGAATCAAACCTGGGACCTTTCAGTTCGCAGGCTGACGCTCTATTCACTGAGTCAAACCAGTTTCGGCCATTCAAAGACTTTTAAAAAACTTTCGTGGACATTAAAATAAGCCACAGATTTTCAAAACAGGTAACTCCAATTTTGAAAGTAATTTAAAGTTTCTGGGCACAATGAGAAACGTATGTGCTTACTGTAGTGAAATTTACAAGGAAAAAGGTCATCTTCATTCTCAAGTTCCCTGTATTATATATGTGACAATGTAGAAGATGTTTCCCAAAGGAGCATTTGAAATATTAATTTAAAATTTTTTATTAATTGATTGATTTTTTAGAGATAGGAACATTGACTTGTTGTTCAACTTATTTATGCATTCATTGGTTGATTCTTGTATGTGCCCTTACTGGAGATCAAACCCACAAGCTTAGCATGTTGGGGGAATGCTCTAACCAACTGAGCTACCCAGTCAGAGCTAAAGCATTAATTTTTATATTGTGGTTAGTCTAACCTAATTAATGTTTATAATGGTATGTGTGCATGTTTTCATTTTCATGATCAGTTTTGTAAGGTATGAAATGGTTCTTCAAGAATGAAGTTCTCACCTATAAGAATAATCCTATATAATAAAAGGGTAGTATTCAAATTGACCCTAAAGGTGGAACGATGGGGGAAGACCGGTCGTTATGATGCGCACTGACCACTAGGGGGCAGATTCTCAATGCAGGAGCTGCCCCCTGGTTGTCAGTGCACTTCATCCAAAAACCGGCTCATGGCTGGCCAGCGAAGCGGTGGTGGCAGGAGCCTCTTCCCACCTCCACAGCAGCATTAAGGGTGTCCAACTAACGGCTTAGGGGAGTGGGCCTAAGCTATCAGTTGGACACCCCCTAAGGGCTCCCAACTGCAAGAGGGCGCAGGCTGGGTTGAGGGGACCACCTCCCTGAGTGCACATATTAGAAGAATTTTACTTACAAAGATTTTTCAACTGCCAGCCTAGAACCAAATTTGTATAGATTGATTCTGTTTTAGAGGAGATTCTCAATAAACTCAACCTGAGGACATTACTGTGTCTCTATTTCCACATCAATAAGAAATTGAATTATTTCTAATATTTCTTCCAAACCACAGTGTTCTAGATGAAATACATCTGTTTAGAAGTTTGTCACTCTTCACATCTCAGTTCTCATTCTCTTTCTTTACTAGCCAGCCAGAGGAGCCACCACTGCTGCAAGCATTTGCTTTTAATTGTACTTCCATTACTTCTGCATTTCACACCAGCTTTCTCCTATCTCAATGGCATTACTTCATATTACTGATATGGTTGCTCTTATCCTGTTGAAATGGCTACATCAAACCTGGTCAAGTTTTATCCCCATGTCCTAAAAATATGCATTTACAGATCACTAACATCACTAACACAAGTCATTAAACCTATATGATTTTGAGATTTTTCATAATCCAGATACTATGGTACTGGTGTATAGACAAATAGATGAATAGAACAGAATAGATATTCAGAAATACATCTATACATATATGGGCACTGATTTTTGACAAAGGTACAAAAGCAATTCAGTGAAGGAAGGAAGGGTTTTCAACCAATGATGCTGAAACAACTGGATAACTTTAAGCAAAAATGTAAAGTTACTCCGGCTGGTGTGGCTCAAATGGTTGGAGCATTGTCTTGTGCACTGGGAGATTGTGAGTTTGATTCCTAGTCAGGGCACATACCTAGGCTGCTGGTTCAATCCCTGATTGGGGCAGATATGAGAGGCTACAGCTCGATGTATCTCTCTCTTCCACAGATGTTTCTCTCTCTTTTGCTTCCTCCCTCTCTAAAATCAATTTAAAAAGTAAACTTCAGCCTACATTTCATACAATATACAAAAATTAACTCAAAATGGATCATAGGCCTAAATGTAGAACTTCAAACTATTAATCTTCCACCAAAAGAACTGGACAAAACCTTTTCTGACCTCAGGTTAGGGAAAGATTCCTAAATATGACATAAAACAAACAAACAATCTAGCTCCCAATGTTGCTCAGTGCTTGAGCATTGACCCATGAACCAAGAGCTCACCAGTTCGATTCTGGGTCAGGGCAAATGCCCAGGTTTCAGGCTGGATCCCAAGCAGAAGTCAGCCAATGAATGTATCTCTCTTATCCAGGTTTCTCTCTCTCTCCCCCTCTCTCTTCCTCTCTCTCTCTCTCTCTCTCTCTCTCTCTCTCTCTAACAAAGAAACATATTTATTAAAGATATTAAAATATAATCTATCACAGAAAAAAATGGCAATTACAACTTTATCAAAATTAAGACCTACTTTTAGAAACATATCATTAAAAGAATGAAAAGCAACCTACAAACTGAGAGAAAATATTTGCCAATCATATATTTGATAAAGGAATTGTATCCAGAATATATAAATTAACTTAATAATATAATTGTACACTAAGAAAACTGGTAAGAGATTTGAATAGTCTCTAATGCAAAGAAAATAGGCAATTGATCAATAGGCACATGAAAAGAAGCTCAGCATCATTAATCATTAGGCAAATGAAAATTAAAACTACAACGAGATAGTGCAACATACCTATGAGAATATGTAAAGTTTTAAAGACTGACCATATTAAGCTTTGGCCCAGATGTGGAACAACTAAAATTCCTGTATATAGCTGGTGAGAAAGTAAATGGTGCAACCACTCTGGAGAAGGCATTTCGGCAGTTTCTTTAAAGTCAGACATATATCTACCATGTGACCCACTCATTCCATTCCAAAGTATCTATCTAAGAAAATGAAAGCATATCTTTATACAAAGCCTTGTCAGCAAATGTCCAAAGATTCTGTATTCTAACTGAAAAAAAAAACACCAAAATTTTAAATATGAATGGATAAATTATGTGGTGAATAGATAAATAAATGGTGATATATCCATAGAATGGGATACTTACTACTCAGCAGTAAAGGGGAGTGAATTATTGATACACATCATAGCCTGGATGAATCTCTAATTTCGGACCAGTTACATAATTTGTGATACACGGTGAAAAATAAAAATATAAGTCCCCTTGCTCAAATATTATTAAGAATTCCAGAACAATGACACAAGAGCTTTAAATTAAGTGCCAGGCCCTTTTAAGCACAGGATCCTGTGGGACTGCCTAGGTCCCATGCACATGAACCTGAACTTGCTCAAAATAATTATTTGAGAGAAATAAGCCAGACAAAAAAAAGTATATATATATAATTATTGGAAATTGCAAACTAATCTGTAGTGATAAAAAGCTGGTCAGTGGTTGCCTGGGGACATTCAGAGGATGGGATGGGGCAGGAGGAAGAGATAAAAAAGTAGCATAGGGAACCTGGCCAGCATTGCTGGCGTGGCTTAGTGATGAGTGTCAACCTATGAACCAGGTCAAGGTTTGATTCCTGGTCAGAGCGCACACTCAGGTTTTGGGCTATATCCCCAGTGTGGGACCTGCAGGCGGTAGCCAATCAATGATTCTCTCTCATTGATGTTTCTATCTCTCCCTCTCCCTTCCACTTTGAAATAAAAAAATATATATTTTAAAAAATACAATATAAAAATAAAGTAGCACAGGGAAACTTTGGGAGATGATGAATATGTTCACTATTTTGGTTGTGGTAAAGATTTCAGAGATGATACATATGTCAAAACTTATTAAATTATACATTTAAAATACATGCATTTTACTGTATGTCAATTATCTCTCAAGAGAGCTATTAAAATTGCAAAATACTGATTGACCTTTGAAAAGCCTTTTTCAAAATATAGTCACACTCTCTAATATGCAATGCTTCCCCACAGACAAAATATACACAAATGTAAGTTAAGTAAAAGCAGAAGACAGTCTAGAATTAACTGCTAAAATGAATGGCATTTTAACAATACAAACTGTTTTAGCTGGGGGAAGTAAGCATCCAATGTGAGCTGGAGTGTTCAGAGAAAGCCAGTTGAAAGAATTGGTATTGAATGCAGCCCTGAAGAGTGAATGAGATTTATGAAAACAAGAAAGAAGACAAAATAGCAGTTTGGGTAGGATGATAAGAATGGTGAATTGGATCAGTTCATGGAAAATGAATAGACCTGCTTTAATGGATCATAGTATTTTGGTGAAAGGTACTTATTAAGAAACTAGTGGCCCAGTGCACAAAATTCGTGCACGCGGCAGGTGTGGGTGGGGGTTATCTCTCAGTCTGGCCTGCATCCTCTCCAATCTGAGATCCCTGTGGGATCGGGCCTAAACTGGCACTTGTACAACCCCCTCACAATCTGCTCCTAACCGCTCACCTGCCTGACTGCTTGATCACCCCTAAACACATTGCTTGCTAACCACTCTGCAACTGGTCCCCTCTGCCGGCCTGCTCAGCATCAACTGCCCCCCACCATCAGTCTGATCACCTTCAAATGCCCATCCCTCCTGGCCTGGTCACCCCCAACTGCCTTCCCCTCCTGGCCTGATTACCCCTAATAGCCTCTGCCTTGGCCCCTCCATCATGGGACCCCCATGCGCACACGCCCTTCATGATCTGGGACCCTTGGCACATGCAGTGAAGCGTGGCAGTAGCCGGTCTTCCCCCCCCCACCTCGCCTCCCATGGCCCCACCCTTCGCGTGCGCACCATTGATCTGAGACCCCCGCACTCGCATCCTTCACGATCTCAGACACCAGGCATGCACGGCAAAGCATGGCGGTGGCTGGCCTTCCCGCCGTGCCTCCGCTCGGCCTGGGGAACAGGCACCGCAGGCTTGCCAGGACCACCAGCGCAGCAGCGTCCGCTCCCCAGGCTCATGGTGCTCATTCCCCAGGCCGTGTGGAGGCCTCGGGAGAGGCAGGATCATGCACTGTGTGGCCCTGCCCCCCGCTCCTGATTGGCTGGCAGCATAGCCAATCAGGAGCCAAGGTACAGTCACATTTGCATGTTATTCTTTTATTAGATAGGAGGATAATGTTCTCTTGGCTCCCCTGGCCTCAGGTTATAGTAGAAAGCCCTGAGGCAAGTTGAGTAATAAGTTTTTATACTAAATGCAAGGGCTGATCCATAGATTGATAGAATAAAAGATATTTTGAGAAATCAAATCCTCTTTGCTTTCTTTTTTTAAATATATTTTATTGATTTTATACAGAAAGGAAGGGAGAAAGATAGAAACATCAATCAGCTGTCTCCTGCACACTTCCTACTGGGGATGTGCCCACAACCCAGGTACATGCCCTTGACCAGAATCAAACCTGGGACCTATCAGTCTGCAGGCTGATGATCTATCCACTGAGCCAAACCGGTTAGGGCCCTCTTTGCTTTCAATTAGGCTACCTACCTCAAAATATCTCTATCTCCAATTTTTTTTCCTGTCTGAAAAAAAACAACCCACTGTCTTTTCTCTTTGAAACCTAATTTCTCTGATTTATTTTCCTAATCTTTTGCTATCCAACAATTAGAGGAATCTTGCTTCATAAAATGGCCTATTTTACATAGAGAATCAATCTCTCCCTATCTTATGGCACCTTCACATCAGCAAATAAACAAAAACTTTTTTTTTTTTGCTCTGTTGTGTCTCAAGATATCTACTTATTTATTCCCCTCTTCACACTGAAAGTGACCACTAATCTAGTTCTGGCCTTTATGACTTCTCTCCTAGACTACTGATCTCATTTCCTGAATCTCCCCTCTTCTCCGCCCATTCCAATCTGTTCAAACACTGTTCCCAAACCTTTGAAAAGAGGTTTCTTAATATGGTTTTCCTTCTCACAAGTCTTCAGAAGCTCACCGCTACCTTTTAAAATAGGTGGAAGATGGAAGAAACATGAGTCCCTGGTGCAATCAGAGTCCTAGACTTTATGAGATGAAAACCTCTTATTTGTATAAGCCATTATGTGATAGATTTTCTTCTGGTTTCAGCAGAATATATTCCTGGTATAAATATTAATGACTCATATCTCAGAGCTCAAATTTTGTGGATTAAAACCTCTTCCCTCTTAAAATAAATACATACATAAATGAAATAGAGTGGTTCTTAATATATTTATATTCTGTCTCTTCTAATACTTTTAAAATATAGTGGAACTTCACAGTGCAGTGTTCCTCAAGCTTATTTTTCCTGCCCCCATGTTCATGGCAAGCCCTTCACCTACAATAACTCTTGCAATTTTTCTGTTGGCTTCATACTTATCCTTCATGTATTCAAGTGATTTCTTGCATGAAGCAAGCCTTTCTGAGCCCCCCCCAAACTAGTTACACTTTCTTTTTTTTTAAAAAAAATATATATTTTGTTGATTTTTCACAGAGAGGAAGGGAGAGGGGTAGGGAATTAGAAACATCGATGAGAGAGGAACATTGATCAGCTGCCTCCTGCACACCCCCCACCACTGGGATATGCCCACAACCAAGGCACATGCTCTTGACCAGAATCGAACCTGGGACTTTTCAGTCTGCAGGCCAATGCTCTATCCACTGAGCCAAACTGGTTTCAGCACAAGTTATACTTCTGACAGCTCTTTAACTTCCACAGCACTTTGCTACTGACCTTTGTCATTTATTTTACTCTGCGTTTGATAATAGAATATAGACTTAGGAGTCAGGCAGAATTACAAAATCACTACCTATTAGTTTTTTACCTTGAGCAAGTTTTTTTAAAAAATATGTTTTTATTGGTTTTAGAGAATGAGGAAGGAAGAGAGAGAGAAGTATCGATGAACTACCTCTATCTAGCATCCACCCTACTGGGGATTGAGCTGCAACCAGTGCACATTACTGACAGGAATTGAACTGGTGACTTCTTGGTGCATGGCCCAACACTCAACCAACTGAGCCATACTAGCTGGGCTTAGGCAAGTTTCTTAATCTCTCTAGACTTCAATTAACCCATTTGTAAAATGTGAATACTAATACCTACCTGTAAAGATTGTTGTGCAGATTAAATCAATTAAAGTGCCTGGCATAGGAGAGGTGGTATGGTACTAGCATATTTTGGAGCATATGTATGACTTTCTTATCCATTATGAAGTACTGTTAACTTCATGAGGACAAAACCTATTTTCATTCATTTTGGTATTACCTATTTGTACAAAGCACATAGTAAATTATTAACTTTTTAAAGGGAAAGTTTTATAAGTCTGTTAGCATGTTTCTCTTAAGACATTTAAAAGTTTTTTTTTCAAAATGTCGCATTCAGCCCTGGCTGGTGTGGCTCAGCTGGTTTTGTAGTGCCCTATGCATCAACAGGTTGCTGGCTTGATTCCCAATCAGGGCACATGCCGGGGTGCAGTCTCAGTCCCCAGTAGAGAGTATGCAGAAGGCACTTGATTGATGTTTGTTTCTCACATCGATGTTCCTCTCTCTCTCTCTCTCTCCCCCCCTCTTCTCTCTCTCCATCTCCCTTTCTCTCTCTTTAAAAACCGATAAAATCTTTTTAAAAATGGCACATTCAACTTTGAAAAAACATAGCCATTAGCCTGGTATGATGGCTTACTTGGTTGGAGCATCATCCCATACACCAAAAGGTTGCAGGTTCAATTCCCAGTCAGGGCACATACTGGGTTTCAGGTTCAATCACTGATGGGGGCGCGTAAGGGAGCCAACTGATAGTTTTTTTCTCACATCAGTGTTTCCTTCTCTCCCTCTTCCCCTCTCTCTAAAAATCCATAAATAACAGATCCTCAGGTGAGGATAAAAAAAAAGTTTTAAAAAACCCAACACCGATAGCCATTGTAAAATGAGTTACATTTCATGTCGTATTTAATGGTTTAAAGCAGTGGTTCTCAACCTTCCTAATGCCACGACCCTTTAATACAGTTCCTCATGTTGTAGTGACCCCCAACCATAAAATTATTTCCATTGCCACTTCTTAACTGTAATTTTGCCACTGTTATGAATTGTAATGTAAATATCTGTGTTTTCTGATGGTCTTAGGTGACCCCTGTGAAAGGGTAGTTCGATCCCCAAAGGGGTTGCGACCCACAGGTTGAGAACCGCTGGTTTAAAGGAGTAATTGAATAATCAGAAGAGAAACTATTAACTACAATATACAAGCCCATCTGCTACAGTATATGGATTTTATGTTAAATGTATCAATAATTTGTAAATTTTACACTTCAAAATATTTATTATTCATGAGACTTTAAAATCAACTCCCTGTAATAATTTATGCATAAAGAAATGCATCCATTTTGTCTGTTTTGTATAATGAGTTTTGACAAATCATATGCCACAATCATTGAATAGACATATTATTCCGAAAGGATTCCTGTGTCTATTCCCAGTCAGTTCTATCCACACACATATCCTCAGTGCCAGGCAGCAACTTTTCTCTCTCTTTTTTTTTGTCATTGTAGATTTTCCTTTTGTAGAGATTCATATAAACGTAACCATATACTATGCAATCTTTTCTGTTTGTCTCTGTTTATGAGATTCATTCATATTTTGTGTACAACAATGAGTTCTTTCCCATTGCTGAATAATATTCCATTGTATGAGCACACTACAATTTGTTTATCTGTTCACATGTTGATGGATTATTTTCAGGGGTTTCTATCAATAAAATTGCTGTGAATATTTGTGTCCAAGTCTTGGTGTGGACCTATTTTCCTTCTCTTGAATAAATACCTAGGAATGAAACTTCTGGGACATATGTAAGTGTAGGTTGATATTTTTAAGAAACTGTCAAATCATTTTCCCCCCAATTGTATCCTCTTTAGCCATGTTTGAGAATGCTGATTGCTCTACATCCTTGCCAACATTCAAAAATATTAGTTAGATGTAGTGATATCTCATTGTGTGTTAATTTGCATTTCTAATGACTAATAAGACTGAGCATCTTTGTATGTGCTATTATTTCTATATCTTTTCTGTGAAGTGTCTATTGAATCTTTTGCTCACTTAAAAATGAGCCAAAATGAGAAACCAAGATGGCAGCATAGTTAAATACCTAAACTGCTGCCTCACACAACAATTTCAAAACTACAACTAAAAGACAAAACGGACACCAACCAGAACCACAAGAAAGCTGGCTGAGTGGAAATTCTACAACTAGAAGGAAACAGATAAGCACAATGAGACTCAGAGGAGCTGCAAAAGGCTGAGGTACAGAGACCCGTGTGTGGAGAAGAAAGGTGGCTGAGTGCGTGGCTGGCTTTCTCAAGTAGGAGGGAGACGGAAGCTCCTGTCTGTGCTGAGCTCCACTTCTGGGTGAGACTGGGAACCCAGACTCATTCAGGGAGAAACTGGACTGTCTGGCAGCAGGCGAAGCTCGAGAGCGGCTTTCTCTCAAAGGTGTTTGTCGCGATTACCGAGGGACACTGAGACCCAGGGGCCTCATAGAGCAGGGCTGATAAGAAGCTAAGGCTGTCTGCTCAGCCCTGAGACTCAGCCCCATCCAAGCTGAGCACAGAGGCTTTTGCAATTTTGCAGGTCTTATCTCATAAGGGTGTCTCCAGCACAGAAGTTCTCCCACCGTAGACACAGCTGATCCTCACAGCCAATTGGCCTGGAGGTCAGTTCCTCCCAGTGATGCCAAAAACAATCAAGATTTAACAACAAGGCTGTACACACAGTACACAAAGTGGTGCACCAAGAGTGTCCACTTCAGGTAACTGGAGAAACTGAGCCACTGGGCCCTATAGGACACCTAGCACACAATGCTACTCTACCAACTCAGGGAAGCAGAAAAATACAGAGACAAAGAAACAGGTCACAAATAAAAGAAATGAAGGAAAGCAAACGAATGGATATAGGGTTCAAAACCTTGGTTATAAGGTTTTTCAAGAATTTCCTAGAAAAAGGCCGATAAATTTAGCGAAACCCTCAAGGATATGAAAAAGGACCAACTAGAAATTAAACATACACTGACTGAAATAAAAAATATTATACAGAGACCTAACAGCAGACTAGAGGATCAAAAGAATAGTCAAAGATTTGAAATACAAATAAGTGGAAAACACTCAACCGGAAAAGAAAAAAGAATCCAAAAATTTGAAGATACTGCAAGGATCCTCTGGGACAATCTCAAGCATACCAAAATCCGAATTATAGGGGTGCCAGAAGAAAAGAGAAAGCAAGATACTGAAAATCTATTTGAAAAAATGATAGAAAATTTCCCCCACTTGGTGAAAGAAATAGACTTAAAAGTCCAGGAAGTGCACAGAATTCAAAAAAAAAAAAAAAAAAAAGGAATCCAAAGAGGGCCACACCAAGACACATCATAATTAAAATGCCAAGAGCAAAAGACAAAGAGAGAATATTAAAAGCAGCAAGAGAAAAACACTTAATTACTTACAAGGGAGCACACATATGATTGTCAGCTGATTTCTCAACAGAAACTATGCAGGCCAGATCGGAATGGCAAGAAATATTCAAAGTGATGAATAGCAAGAACCTACAACTAAGATTACTCTACCCAGCAAAGCTATCATTCAGAATTGAAGGTCAGATAAAGAGCTTCACGGGATAAGAAAAAGCTAAAGGAGTTCATCACCACCCAACCAATATTATATGAAATGCTGAAAGGTATTCGTTAAGAAGAGAAAGAGGAAAAAGGTAAAAATATAAACTGAACAACAAATACACATCTATCAACAAGTGAATCTAAAAATCAAGTAAATTAAAAATTAGATGAACAGAATAAACTGGTGAATATAATAGAATCAGGGGTATAGAAAGGGAGTGACTGATTATTCTCAGGCTCCTTTTTCTCCTCTTTGGTGCAGTCCCTAACCTTCTCCTCCGAGTGAGAATGACTGCATACCCTGAGAGGCTGGGTCTCTAGTCCAGTTGGTCGTTCCCTGACTGGGGCCAGTAGGAAGGCCTAACAAGCCACTTGTTTCTGTTGACCTGTGCAGAAAATCTTTTGCTATTTCTATATCTTCTCTGTGAAATGTCTCTTGAAATCTTTTGCTCATTTAAAAATACCGGATTGTTGTATTAAAAGAATTCTTCTTTTTTTTAAAACGCAGGAGGCATTTCCCCTACTGGGGATTAAGCCCGCAACCTGGGCATGTGCCCTTGACTGGAACTAAACCCCTAAACCCAGGACTTTTCAGTCCCCAGGCAGATACTTTATCCACTGAGCCAAACTAGCTAGGGCAAGGATTCTGGATACAAGTTCCTTATCACAATATACATTCTGAATATTTTCACTTTTTATTTTTTTAAATATATTTTATTGATTTTTTACAGAGCAGAAGGGAGAGGGATAGAAAGTCAGAAACATCTATGAGAGAGATACATCGATCAGCTGCCTCTTGCATGCCCCCTACTGGGGATGTGCCCGCAGCCAAGGTACATGCCCTTGCCGGAATCGAACCTGGGACCTTCAGTCCGCAGTCTGAGACTCTATCCACTGAGCCAAACCAGACTCGGCTGAATATTTTCACTTGTTAAATGGTGTCACAGAAGTTTTACCTTTTGATGAAGCCCCATCTGTCTGTTCTTTTCTGATTAATGCCTTTTATTGTCATTTTGTCTAAGAAATCTTTGCCTTCCTCAAGGTTCCAAAGATTCTGCTTTCTTCTAGGATTTTATAGTTTCAGATTTTATGATAAACTTTTTATCAACGGAGTTCAGGAACCATCAGAAAAGTGCTAATGTGCTGATTTGGGATGACTCAGAATGTTTCAGGCCTGTACCTGGTTTACACATATCTCACAGCAACCTCATGAGGTAGGTTTTTAAATGCTCCCTGTTGAGGACACAACTAATAAGACCAGCGGAGCCAGACATTTGGAATTTGAATTTCAGTACTCTTGACTCCAGAACCTGCCTTCTTAACTGTGTGCTTTAAAGGAAGAATAGGCAAGAGCTATTAGGAGAAAGCATGAGTATTTGGAGGGGGAAAATTTTTTTTTAAGGAAAGAGATACAAGGTGGAGAACAGTGGGTTACTATTTTTCCTATGGAAAAGAATTCTTGTTAGCCCTACATCTGTGGGTTGTCTATATCTACTCAAACTTTTTCTCCTTTGGTGTCCGTCTGTCCTCTTCCTTCCAGCTTCCCCTGACATCCATTATTCTGCACATTTCAATGAATGAATGCCCCGAGAACCCGTGGCTCCACGGAATCCACATAAATTGGCCCAATCCTGCGTGTCCGCCATCCACGCCCCACAGGCCAGTAAAAGGGAAACGGGGTTAAGCGGACACAACTTCCCCCAAAGCTCCTAAGAATGCGTCTGGCTGGCGGGCCGACCCCAGTGCCGGTATCTGCGTCCAGAAGCCGCCGTAGGAAATGCTGGACGGGGCGTGACCGCTCCGAGCCGCGGGGAGTTCCGTCTGTCCGCACTGGGCGCACCGGCTGGGCGCACGTCGCCAGGCACAGATAACCGGGGCGTCTCTCCGAGAGGTTCCCCCAGTCCGCGAGGCGGACAGGTTTTCCACGGGAGCCTCGAAATCACACGCGGGGAGTCGCTCCCGCGCCCCGGGCTGGGGGCCGGGTCCCGCCTCGCGCGCGCTCACGAGGCAGGGGCGGGGCGCGCGGGGTGCCGGCCGGGGGCGCCCGCTCCTCCCCCCGCGCGCGGCCGGGCTGGCGGCGCCGAGCCCCCTGCTCGCGGCACATGGGGCGCTTGACCGAGGCGGCGGCAGCGGGCAGCGGCGCGTCGGCTGCGAGCTCGGCAGGGCCCCCGCCCACTCCCCTGCCCCTGTCGGCCAGCGGCCCGGGCTGCGCGGCCACCATGGCGTTCAGCGAGGAGGACGGCACCAACGGCGGCTCCTCGGAGGCCGGCGAGGAGACCGAGGCCCCGGTCAAGAGAAGGCGCCTGGGCTGGGCGGCCACCGCCTGGCTCACGTTTTACAACATCGCCATGACCGCGGGGTACGTGCGCCCCGAGGGTCCCGGCTCTCCTTCCCTCGGCCCTCCCCGCGCTGCTGTGCCCGTTACTCCGCGCCCGGGGCGGCGACTGGGTGGTGGGGGGCGCCCCGCTCCGGAGCGCGCGGGAGGGGTGTGCGGAGGTGGGCGCGGCGCGGGGCGCGGGGCGGTCCCGGGGCCTGGGGGCGCGGTGGGAGGCCGGTGGGGGGACGCGGGCGGAGGCCGTGGGGGAGGGGCGCGGCCCCGCCGGCGGGTTGAATGGAGCCGGGCGGGGGATCGCCGGGCGCACCGGGCATTGCCTAATACGGTGCCCGGCGTGGCGGCGGGCGCGGGCCGGAGGTTAAGTATAGACCGGGGCAGGAATGCGGGGCCGGGCGCTTCGGCCCGACCGCCGCGGCGCCACCGCTGCCGCCGCCGTTGAAGAAACGCCTGGGTCCAGTCACCCCGCCAGCCCAGAGCCCGGAGCGGTCCCCCCAGGGTGGCCCAAACCAGCTTTCCTGCCCGCCGGCCCCCGGCGTACTTCTCCTCGTGTTGCAGATCGCTGGGTAGAGTTTTCTTTACTGTTAATGTCACCGCGATTTTTTTTTTTTTTAAGCAGTAGTGCTCTCTAGACTAGAGCACACTGGATGCGATTTAAAACAAAAAACCCTGCCTTCAACAAAAAACCCTGCCTTCCTGGAGCGTGTCGCTCGTGGCCAGCATCTTCATGGCCCTGTGCCCCATTGTTGATGCCCTGGACTTTGTTTCTGCCTTTGAGTTTGTTCAGGTTACGCAGTGACCGTCGCTCTTCAGAGACCTGTCAAAGTGACTTTCCGTGACCCCTTTTCCAAAAGCTGTTGAGAGCGTGCTCTTCCCTTTCTCAGTTGCGTGGCCTTTAAAAAGAAGTTAATTGCCATACGGCCTGAATCTAACCTATGTAAATGTGGGGGGAGGGGGGAGAGTTTAAAGCTTTTATAGAAAGTTTATAGAAAAATGTGATTGTCGGAGATTTAATCAATGATTTGACACAATACTGACTACCTATTATGTCCTTAGTGTACCAAGTATAATCCTGAGCACCAAATGCAGTTCATAAGAAATATGACATTTATTGAGGATTTACTATGCGGGAGGCACTGTGTCGGTACCATCTCGTTTTTAATCCTACACAGACATGTGAGGGGTATATGATGTTATAGTCAATAGATCAGGAGACTAGGGCACAACGAAATGAAGTAGCCTGCTCACAATCGCACAACCAGCAATTTTCAGGCTTGGAGTTCAGCCAAGTCTGACTCTGGAGCCATGTTTCTTCTTCACCTTTCCGCTTTACTAGATTTTGTGATCTTGAGAGTTGAAAGCCAATATATTCAAAGCACCTGGAGAACAGTTGGGCACCTGTTACGTGCCGCTGCCTTTAAGCGGGGAGACTGAAAAAATGTTCTCTTCTCTGTGTGGTAGTCTCCTCCAGTTAGCAGACCTTGATGGAACACCTGCCGTGCACTAACTGGTTTGCCGCCCCTTCTCTTTCCAGGCCAGCCTCTCTTTAGAATGCCAGGTTACCGTCTAAGAAACAAAAGTCTTCGCATAACCCCAGTTTAATGCCTGACGTGACTTGCCATTACTTTATCATAATCGAGGGGATCTAGGCTGTGTGCCGTTCAAGGCCCTTTGCACTACGCTTCTGGATTTCCCTTTTCAGTTTTATTGCATTTGAAATCGCCTCTAATGCACAATGCCCTCAAAGCCCCATGCATTTTAATTTTCATGGCTCCCTCCATCTTTGCTCAGGCTGTTTTCTCCTTGTCTAATAACCTCCATATACCTTCCGTGACTTCTAACCAAGTCACTCTCCTTGAAGTTTGCTAGGTCTCTTACTTGACCTGGAGCAGAATTAAATGCTCTCTCCTTTGTGTTCTCACACTTCACTCCTCTCCTACCTGCCCCAGCAAATTACTGCTTGTCTGAAACTTGTCTAATGAGAAGGTCTCTTGTTATTATCATCTCTGTTTAAAGGTAAGGATAATTGAAATGGGATAATCTACGTAACTCACTTGGAGTTTTTCTAGTGATATTGAGATTTGAAGAAGGAATAGGATTTGCATATGCAGAGGGCAGATATTTCAAGTGAGATAAATTCTGGAAATAGGCATGGAATGTAAAAAAGCTTGGTATATTATCTTGATTTAAGTGGAAGGTTGGGGAATAATGACATAAGGTTGGAGAAATTATTTTGGAAGTAGGACACCAAGGTTTACATTGAATGGGGTGGATAGCAGAGGGTTAATTGAGGGTCTTTTTGTTTGTTTATTTGAATTTGCTTATTTTGTTTTTCTCTTAGCAGAACTTTGGAGGGTTTATTAGTTTTTTATAATAGTTTTGAAAACAATCCTATATAATTAAAGGTCAGGGTCATGACAGAAATGACCAGAGACCAGATGGCCCCTCCAGAGACCAGATGGCCCCTCCTAGGCTGAGTCTGCCCCCAAGCAAGTGGTTAGGAGCAATCAGGCAGGCAGGCAGAATGGTTAGGGGCAATCAGTAGGCAGACAGCCCCTCATAGGGCTGGCCCCACCCCCCAACAAAGGAAGAGAGTGGCCCAGGCCAGCCAAGCCATTGCACCCCAGCCTGTTGCCTGCAGAGGGAGGCCACTGGTGGCGGGGGAGGGGGGGGAACCACAGTGCTGTACAGATGGTAAGCAGTGGCAGCAGTGTAGGTGGAGCCAGTTGCCTATAGCCCAGGGAAGGAAAGCCCCGATAGGCCCCGATCTCAGGCCAGGCCTAGGGACCCTACCTGAGGAGTCTTAGATTGTGAGAGGGTACAGGCCGGGCTGAGGACCCTCCCCCCCCCCCCCAGGGCATGATTTTTTATGTACTGGCCCTCTGGTAAAATTGTAATTAAGAAACAAAAATTTTCACAAATGTACAAGAGAACTTGCCTAATTCTATAAGTTTAGCACGACCTTTCATTTATCCTTATTTTTCATATGAGTATCTAACCTCCTTCAGGTTTTTTTCCAAAACTCTATTCTCAGGGACGCCTTCCCTGGCTATCTTCATTCAAGTAACAACCCCACCCAAACACTCCTTATTGTCCTTGCCTGCTTTTCTCCACCCCACTTATACTAGGGGCCTGGTGCACAAAATTTGTGCACTGGGGGTGGGTGGTCCCTCAGCCCAACCTGCCCCCTCACACATACTGGGAGCCCTGAGGGGATGTCCAACTGATAGCTCACCTCCGGTCTGCCCAAGGCCAAAAGCTTCTGGCTGAGGTTCTTGCCAGCCTTGGGCAGCAGCCATCTTGGTTGGGTGTTAATTTGCATATCGCTCCTGATTAGTTGTGGGCATGGTTGGTGGGCATAACTTCTGGATGTAGCAAAGGTATGGTCAATTTGCATATTACTGCATTATTATATAGGAATATAATAAAGATGTAATATGCAAATGGTCATTACCGCATGAAGCCTAACAACCAGATCACCCATCAGCAGGAAGGTGGGGTGGAGAGCTACAGGAGGAGGCAGGGCAGAATGCAGAAAGCTATTGGAGGGCGGCAGTGGAGCTACAGGTGCATGGATTCATGTGCAGGGCTACTAGTTGCCATATAACTACAATCTATTTTACTCATTTATTGCTTATTGTCAGTCATCCCCTATTAGAGTATAAACTCCTTGAAACACTCAATAAATATTAATTGTGAATGAATACGTATTATTGAGTATTGTATCTGTTCTCACTATTCTGTCAAATATTTCCATATAATTTTTATAAATACACTTGTTCCTGATAACATAAGAGTGTATAGAATTATGTAAAATCATCTCTAATGACATGTTGCTTTTATTTGTTTCTGTTGAACTAGTTGCTTAAGATGAGTTTTCGGAATTTTACATTTAAAGGATATAAGGACTTTTATGGTATTTGACTAGGAAAGTGAGCATTTCTTCTTTTCGCTTTTCAAAAAATAATTTTTTTTAAATTTAAGAAGTATTTATTGCATATTCACTATGTAAAACAGTCATGCTAAGTGAAATAAGCCAGTCAGAGAAAGACAAGTATCACATGATCTCACTCATATGTGGAATCTAAAGAACAAAATAAACTGATGAACAAAATAGATCCAGAGATATAGAAACTTGGAACAGACTGTCTCAGAGGGAAGGTGGGGGTGGGTGGGCAGGTGGGAAGAGATTAACAGAAGAATTTATATGCATATATGCATAACCCAAGGACATAGACCATAGTGTAAAGGCCTGAGGCAAGGAGAGGGGGAGGGGGACAGTTGTGAGCTAGAAGGGGTCAATGGTGGGGGAAGGGACATCTGTAATACTTTCAACAATAAAGACAAATTAAATAGACATATATACACTTCTATCACCTGCAAACAATTAACATGCATGACTAACAAATACTTCTGAAGCTGTTAAGTGCATTGTTCTAGGTTAAGTAAGTGATGTAAGATGAATATTTTAGGCCCTGTCCTTGAAGAAGTGTATCCTGGGGCATTTATATATGGCAATAAAAGACAAATGAAGTACATTTCTACAGAGGTGTCAGGTCGGATAGCTAGGGGGAATCAGAGAATCAAAGCTTTGTGGGGGAGACCATTGCATTTCAACTGAGCTTTGAAAGATGAGTAGGATTTATGAGGCAGGGATGGGGAGACAGCATGAGTTAGGGTATAGGGGTTTACCATTGCTGGACGTGCTGATGGGGCAGCAACAGAAGGCCTGAAGTATAGGGAGGGAAATGAAGATAGAGGGGTAGCTTGGGCCACTGCAAAGGCTTTTTAAATGCCTTGCTAACATGTTTGGATTTAATCTGTAAGCAGTACAGGAAAGTGTTGATTAAAGGTTGTTTCACTCCTTTTTAACTGGGTAACCTCAGATAAATTACTTAACCTCTGTGGCCCTAAGTTTTCTCATCTGTAAAATTGGAACAGCACAGCTTTGCTAAATTGTTACAAAGGAATAAACATACCAGGGATATGAAGTGTTCAGCAAAATTCCTGAAACACAGTGGACGTTTAAAAACAGTAATTCCTATTTCTAGTGGTTAATTTAAAAATGCACTTCTTGCAGAAAGAGCAACTATTTAAGATATTTTCACAGTAAACATAGTCTGAGTTATTAGAGCACCAGACCCACAGTTCAGGCTACAGTTGTTCATATTGAAAATAACTCAATAATCCTTAAGTAATAATACAAGAGTAAACTGTTTGATGTACTCACAACTGTAAACCCACTTTTGCCTCACCCTGTATAAATTTCCCAAAATGATAAGTAATAGACATATATTTATTCCTGAGGACAGAACCATGCATGGATTTACCACAACTTGTTTATCCATTCATCTGTTGATGGACATTTGGATTCTTTCTTGTTTTGGGCTATGACAAAGCTATGGACATTCATGTACAGATTTTTATTTGGACACCTGCTTTCATCTTTCTTGGGTAAATGCCTACAGGTGGAATGGCTGGGTCATATGGTAGTCACATTCTTGACTTCTTAAGACACTGTCAAAATGTGTTCCAAAGTGGTTGTACCGTTTTCCATTTTCATGGTCAGTGAATTACAATCCAGTTGCTTCATTTCTTCACCAGCACTCGGTATGGCCAGTCATAGTTTTAGATGTTCTAATTGGTATGCTGTGTTATCTCATTGAGGTTTTAATTTCCATTTCCCCTAGGAACTAATAACACTGCACACCTTCCATGTGGCTACCAGTTGTTTACCTTTTTTTGGTGTAGTGTCCAAATCATTTGCTCATATTTTATGGGGTTGTTTCATTTTCTGTTAAGCTTGAGAGTGCTTTAGTCTGGATACTAGTCCTTTACCAAATTATGTGACTTGTAAATATTTTGTTCAAGTTGTGGCTTAACTTTTCATTCTCTTCATAGTGTCTTTCAAACAGCAGGAGGTCTTAAAGATTAAAACATGGATTGGTTGCTAAATGGAAGTTTCAGTTTAGTCCAGGAAAGGAAATTTAGAGGTGTCAGTGAATAACATATGAAAGTATGGGTGGTATGAATGTCAAAGATCATTGCTGGTACAAGCGTTCTAGTGGTTACTTTAAAGGAGGTACCGTATAAAGAAGAAATTATAAAATTAGAATATCATTTTTCAATAACTGCTAAAATAATAGATCTGGACAATCATTGTCAATGATAGCTAACATCACAGATAAGAGACACAATCCGAAATTATGTACTCCCTAGAGAAGTACACAACACAGCCCGTGAGTTAGCCTGGAACGTGAACCTGTATGATCAAGCCCCTAGTACTATCAATCTTCAGGAATTACAGGAGAAAGAGGAATATAATAAATGACATGTGGTATTTGATTAGCACAACCCAGACTGAGGATAACTCTACAGGACAAACCACTCTATGTCTTCAACAGAAAAATTGTAAGAGGAAAAGTGAAAGGAGGGAGAGAGGGACGGAGGGAGGGGAAACCTATACATTAAAAGAGGCATAAAAGACATAGCAACTAGTCTTGGACAGATGGCTCAGTTGATTGGAACATGTCCTGTACACTAAAACGTTGTGGGTTCGATTTCTGGGTAGGGAACATACCTAGGTTGCAGGTTCGACCACCATTTGGGGCACATACGGGAGACAACTAATTGAAGTTTCTCTCTCCTCTCTAAAAAAATCTATGAAGACATACCCTCTGGTGAAGATTTAAAAAAATTCATAGCAACTGATTACAATGTATGATTTTTATTTCAATCATGATGTAAACATTTATGAGACAATTGAGGAAATTTGTATCCTGGCTGTTTTGTGATTTAAGAAGCTATTGTTTATTTTTAAAAATGAGATAGTGGGATAGTGGTAGCTTTGGCTGGGTGGCTCAGTTGGTTTGAGTTGCTCAGTTGGTTGGGGCATCCAGTAAGCCAGAAAGTTTCAGGTTTGATCCCCAGTTGGGGTGCCTCCGTGTTTCTCTCTCTTTTTCTCTCTCTCAAATCAATAAAAACATATCCTGAGTGAGGATTAAAAAATGGGATAATGATATTATGGTTATGTTGATGCTTTTAGAGATGCATAATAAGCATTTATGAAGTATAGGATGCATAATTTGATTCAAAATAATGAGGGAAGATTGATGGTGGGAAGAGAAATGAACAGAGGTTTGGATGAAACAAGATTGTATATAGACAGTGGTTTGAAGGTGGGGAATAGGCACATTCTACCATTCTCCATATTTTTGTATATGTTTGAAATTATAACAAAATTTAAAAAGCAGTCTTTAATTTTTTTTTAAAGAAAAGGGAGATATAGATAATCAAGTTATTCAAGGAGCAGGTGAACTCCAAGAAATCTCAGGAGAGAAATAAGCATGGGAAGACAGCTAGAGGAAAGCCCCTCTCTCTATAGGGTTTTTCAGGGTCACTATAGCCATACTGGCATGAGAAGAAGGCCCTGTGTTTAGCAAGTGATGGCACGTATCTCCTGTTACAGCACGGTTCTGTTGTTTCCACTTGCTAATTTGGTTCCTTGAGGTAAGAACTATCCTGTTTACCTCTAATTCCCCAGCATCTAGCACACTTATCTTGCTCAGCAATAAATGTTGAACCTGAAGATCAATGAATAAACAGATGAATTAAGCAAGTAAGCAAGGAACCTTCTACAAATGGAGTAGATGTTTATATTTTCCCAAGAGAGAATTTTATCAAAGACTGAATGTATCTATTTGGGTTCGTGTTTGGGTAATCAATAGCGCTGGCATATTAAAAAACAAACAAAAACAACTTTTCAGAAAAGAATTTCTAAATGCAGACGTTCTAATTGTTTTTGGAATACGTTTGGTTTGATTACACTTACTAAACTGATGGATGTAGGAAGTCCAAAATTAGGTAAAGGTAGGGCACTTAGGAGAGGTTGTGATGGTAGGACTTAAGGAGAGAGCACTAATTAATTCAGATTAGTTCCTAGCGTGTTTACTGAAAAACAGATGAGAGGTTAGCATAGATGGTTCAGTGACCCTTTCTAACCCCACAGTGTTAATTTCCTTTATTTTAAACAGGTGTGTTGTCATACAATACTAGTTGGTACAATACTGCCACCTATAGAGCAACAGTAAAACTTACTATAATGTTATAATGCATGGATTTTTCTATCATGCTATTTAAAAATATAGTAAAACCTTGATTATAATGGATTAACTCAGGCGAGGGGTATCTGTTAAAGCTGTAAGTCCATTATATAATAAAGAATATGTATATTAAGAAATTGACAAATTAGTTTTTACTTATGTAGACACGTTTGTGTAATTAAAAGTAAATATGAAAAGTTTAATTTCATAGAAAAAGTTTTCTGTATGTATCACAGTAATTTACACTTAGGCTGAATAGATCTAGTAAATGTGTGCATTCACCAGTCACTGTGAGTAAACAAATACACACTCTTGGGGAGTGGCTTAGTGCCCATGGGAACATAGGCTGACATGCGTTAAAACTGCTGTAGAAAGTCACACCATGGGAAAACAGAACCAGTTACCGTGTGCAATTCGATGTCATCACGTGCTAATCATTAGCTGAACATTGTCTTCCTGATGTTAAATTGTATGAGTTGTTTATATATTGTGGAAACTAATTCCTTATCAGCTGTGTTATTGGCAAGTATGTCTTCCATACTTTGGGTTCCCTTTTCATTATGGTGGTTTCGTTTGCCATGCAGAAGCTTTTTAGCTTGATGTATTCCTGTTAATTTTTTCCTTTGTTTCTCTTGCCCTAAGAGATGTATGAGCGAAAATTCTGCTATGTGAGATGTCTAAGATTTTACTGCCTATGTTTTCTTCTAGGATTTTTCTGGTTTCATGACTTACATTTGCATTCTTTATCCATTTTGAGGTTATTTTTGTGAATAGTGTAAGTTGGTGGTCTAGTTTCATTTTTTTTTTTGCATGTATGTGTCCAATTTTCCAAACACCATGTATTGCAGAGGCTGTCTTTACTCCATTATATGCTCTTGCCTCCTTTGTCAAATATTAATTGAACATATTGGCATGGGTCAAATTCTGGGGTCTCTGTTCTATTCCATTGATCAACCGTGTGTTCTCACATCAGTACCAGGTTTTTTGTTTTTTTTTTAATTACAGTGGCTTTGTAGTATAGTTTGATGTCTGATATTGTGATCCCTCCAACTTTGTTCTTCTTCAAGATTGCTAAGGCTACTTGGGGTCTTTTTTCATTCCATATACCTTTTTGGAATATTTGTTCTAGATCTGTGAAATATGCCGTTGGCATTTTAATGGTATTGAATTGAATGCATAAATTGTTTTTGGTATTATAATACTTTGGTGATGTTAAGTCTTCAATTCACGAACAAGGTTTATGTTTCCACTTATTTGTATCTTCCTCTGTTTCCTTTTTCGGTGTCTTATAGTTTTCTGAGTATAGGTCTTTTACCTCCTGGGTTAAGTTTGTTCCCAGGTATCTTATTAATTTGTTGCGGTGGTAAATGAGATTTTTTAAAGTTTCTCTTTCTAATAGTTCATTATTGGTGTATAAAAATTCCATTGATTTCTGAATATTAATTTTGTATCCTGATACTTTGCCATATTCATTTATTAAATCTAGTAGGTGTTTGTGTGTGTGTGTGTGTGTGTGTGTGTGTGTGTGTGTGTGTGGAGTCTTTAATAAAGATTTTCTACGTATACTAGTAATATCATGTCATCTGTAAATAATAACCGTTTTACCTTGCCTTTCTGATTTGGATGCCTTTTATTTTTCATTCTTGTCTGATCGTTGGGGCTAAGACTTCCAGTACTATGTGGAATGACAGTGGTGAAAGCAGACATCCCTGTTTTGTTCCTGATCTTAAAGGAAATGCTTTTATTTTTTGCCCATTGAGTATGATATTGGCTGTAGGTGTCTCATATATGGCTTTTTATGTTGAGGTATGACCCCTCAATTCCCACTTTGCTGAGAGTTTTTTTTTTTTTGTTTTTTTTTTTATCATAAATGGGTGTTGACTTTGTTGAAGGCTTTTTCTGCATCTATTGATATGATCATGTGATTTTTATCCTTCATTTGGTTTATGTGATGTATCACGTTCATTGGTTTGTGAATTTTGTACCAGCCTTGGACCTCCAGAATAAATTCCACTTGGTCATGGTGTATGATCTTTTTAATGTATTGCTAGATCCGATTTCTTAATATTTGGTTGAGGATTTTAGCATCTATGTTCATGAGGAATATTGGCTTGTTATTTTCTTTCTTTGTAGTATCTTTATCTAGTTTTGGAATTAGGATAATGCTGGCCTTGTCAAAAGAGCTTAAATTCCCTCCTCTTAAATTTTTTTGAATAGTTTGAGGAAGGTAGGTGTTAGTTCTCCTTTAAATGTTTGGTAAAACTTGCCAGTGAAGCCATCTAATCCAAGACTTTTGTTTGCTGGGAGTGTTTTGATTACTGCTTCTATTTCATTAGTTGTCATTGGCCTATTCTGGTTTTCAGATTCTTTCTGATTGAGTTTTGGAAGATTGTATGTTTCTAGGAATTTGTCCACTTCATCCAGGTTGTCCGGTTTGTTGGCATATGATTTTTCATAGTATTTTCTTACAACCTCTTGTATTTCTCTGATGTCAGTTGTTACTTCTGATTTTATTTACTTGGAACTTTTCTATTTGTTTCTTGATAAGCCTGGCTAAAGGTTCATTAATCTTTTTTTATCTTTTCAAAGAACAAGCTCTTGGTTTTATTTATCTTTTGTATTATTATTATTATTATTATTATTATTATTATTATTATTATTATGTCTGTATGTCATTTATCTCCACCCTGATCTTTATAATTTCTTTTATTCTATTTACTCTGGGGTTTTCTGGTTATTTTACTGATTCTTTTAGTTTTAGGGTTAGATCGTGCATTTGGGCTTTCTCTTGTTTCTTGAGGTAGACTTGTAATGCTATAAACCTCCCTCTCAGGACTGCTTTTGCTGTGTCCTATATATTTGGGGTTGTTGTGTGACACAGCTATCGTTTTTATTTAATGAAAATTGTAAAATATTAATTGATTCTTATTAATGATTTTACTTATAATTATGTATAGTTATGTATTATGTATTTGTATAAAGTTCATATTTGCACAGCTTTTTACCTTAAGAAGTCATTATTTGATTACTAAATGCTTTATAATAAATTAATTTTTTGGTAATAAACCTGATTTTTTTCAGTCTGTCAGTTTATCTGGTGGAAACAAAGATACAGTGAACATTGTTTGACATTTGTACGTAGTTGGTTTCAAATATGTTCTGTTCATCCCCTTGAAGAGTTTATGTAGAAGTAATATTTGTTATTTCTTCCTCAGATTTTTAAAAACAGAATAACAAATTGAGAGCATAAGACATACATGTTATTATTATTTAAATTATGGCATTCTTTATAGGAAGATTAGTTGTATTCATTTTGACAAAACTTTATAAAATACTTTCATTTTCTCTAGGTGGTTGGTTCTAGCTATTACCATGGTGCGTTTTTATATGGAAAAAGGAACACACAAAGGTTTATATAAAAGTATTCAGAAGACACTTAAATTTTTCCAGACATTTGCCTTGCTTGAGGTAAGTTTTCAGTGATTCTATTTTTTGTCATTCTAATATTTATTTGAAAATATATTTGTTGAGCAAAAACAATTTTGCTGATTACATACCACCTACAGATTCACTTAAAACCAATGTCAACAAGGATTTATTTTGTGTTTTATGGTACTGACTTGTGATTTTTTTTTAATTTGCTTACAGATAGTCCACTGTTTAATTGGTAAGTTTTTTATTTAATTTTTATGATTGGTATAAATTACCTTGAAGACAATGGTTGACTTGTTTTTCTCTTTAAGGAATTGTACCTACTTCTGTGCTTGTGGCTGGGGTCCAAGTCAGTTCCAGAATCTTTATGGTGTGGCTCATTACTCATAGCATAAAACCAGTAAGTGACATGAGTATGTTCTCTACTTGAGCCTGCAAGACAGCTCTTTTATTAATAGGAATCTAAAATATTAGTACTGGTATATTTCAGGAAGCAGAATCATTGGACAAAAGAAAGCTTGGGTTTCGATTTAAGTGTGTTTGTCCATTGACTCAATGAATTAGTAGAATAACTTTGAAGCACAAGCAAAACCAAATATTAGCATTTTATGTTCATAACATACTCCTCTCTGGTGTGTTCTAGTTTTTAAAATTAATATTACTGTTCTGTCAAATGGTTAACTGAAAATTTTCTACTGAAGTTATATATATTGTCTTTGTTTATGTAATTTGAACTTGTCAGTGCAAACCATTTGTTTTTCCTCATTTAGCACTGAGTGTTGTAGCAACACACATAAAAAGTGAATGTAACTCTGGAGATAATGAACAAATGTCAAAGACAAAAAGCTAGAATGGTTAAGGAACTTATGGAAAATAAGCACATTATTTATTAAGGCATGACAGGAGAGAGACCTGAATCTAGTTAATGGCTTAAACCCTTTCAGACAAACACACACGTGCTTACTATGTCAAGACATTGGGCCTTTTAAACCCATGACAAACATTTCCCAGTTGGGCCCTTCTGACCTTCTTGACAGCCTCTGGAGTCTCCTGTCTACTTGAGGACAGATCTCTGGCCTCCTTTCCATTCCTCAGATGCCTTTCTCTAGTTGGGATGATACTTAACCTCCCTTCCATTGCCTGCAAGACTCACTGTCTCTCCCCCTCCACCCCCCCAACGTCTGCATGGGGACAGATGGTTGACCTTCTGCCCTTTTATTACTCTACACTCTAGCCCTCTTGACCAGTATCTTTCACTCAACTTACTCTGTCCATCTGATCCCTAACCAGTGACTGCCATGAGTACATGCCACATGGAGATCAGACTTTTAATTCAGATTGCTGTGTAGTTTAAAAGCAGGAGTCGGACATTAACAGAATAAAAGAGAGAGTATTCTGGACAGGGAATGAGTATAACAGCTGTGCCAGGACCACAAAGAACCTGAAGCCTGAGAAAGAAGAAAGAAAAGACAGGGTGGGCAACATTAACTGGAGAATAGAATTTGAAAACAAGCTAACGGTGGCTAGTCCCCAAGAGAAAAAAGATCCAGTTGTTTGCTCTTCTTTTATCCTCCAGAGGATCTCTGCCTTAATAGTACAATTTAATTTTATCTAACTCTTTAATTAATTCAACCAACATTTACTCAGTGCATTCTATACCCCTAGCACTGTGTTAATTTCTGGATTTACAATGGATAAGGCAGTCCCAGCCAACATGCTGGGGACCTGGCTATTAGTAATGCAGATATAGTTCCTGCCTCACAGAGCCTGTGATTGGGATAGATACTAGACAAGTCATTGCACAAATAATTGCTTCATTATATTAACGTTAGTGCTTTGAACCAAGAGACCAGCATGCCTGGCAATATACTTCAGGACTTAGCCTGACCTAGAAAGTGAAGGAAGGCTCCCTGAGGAAAGAATGTATGAGTTGAGTATTGATAGGTAGACAAGAGTCAGGCAGACAAATTTTAGTACAAAATTGGCAAGTGTTATATATAATACAGATATGAACAAAATACTCTGAGAACGAGGAAAGTGAGCAAATAACTAACGGCTCAGGGTGAAAGGAATTGTTTGGGAAAAGTTTTCCAGAGGGTGTGCTATTTTAGCTAGAGTTCAAAATATGAGGTAGGAAGGGCTTTTCTATGGGATTAGCATTCTAGTTAGAGGGACTAGCATGTGTTAAGGCATAAATAAGTGTTCAGAGCATGTTCTGGAAAGAATACAAAGTTTAGTGTCACCAGAGAGAAGTGTTGGGAATTTGGGTGGGGCTGAGCCAAGTGTTTGCAGATGAAGTTGGAGAGATTTCTGAGCTCAGATTATAAAGAGCCTTGAACTTCACGCTCAGGTGGTAGGATTGTATCCTCTCCTCTTAAATAATGGGAAAGCCAATGAGACTTAAATCACAGGACTAGCTGCCACCAGTTTCGTTTTTGTTTGTTTGCTTCTTTGTTTTGCCTTTAAGAGAAAACTTTCACCCATGAAGAGAATAAAGCAGCGGAGAGATTGTTTTAGGAGGCTGTCAGGATAGTCCGGATGAGAGACAATAAGGCCCTGGATTCAGCTGGCGGTAGCAGGGCCAAAGATGAGTGGGCAGATTCAAGAGTTAGTGCTACAGTGGAATGGGTCTGATTTGATGGCTAATAGAAAGTAGGAGCGTTAGATTGTTGCCATGCTGTTTTGAGGGGGTGATGTTGCCCTGGGATAGCTGAGTTATTGGCTGGAGTGAATTGTGAGAGAGAATCCGTTACAAGTGTGACCATTCCTGTGCTGAGGATACACTGAAATTGTGTGTTTGTAATGAATAATGTAGTGATGACTGCATTTGTTTTCTGTATTACATCTCTCTGACCCAACCATTCCATTATAATTAAAGACACACGGTAAATAATTAAGATAAAATATCTTCACGGAGAAAATAGCTCAAGCTTAAATGACACTGTGGATTTCTCTGTCATTCTGCAGATCCAGAATGAGGAGAGTGTGGTGCTTTTTCTGGTCGCGTGGACTGTGACAGAGATTACTCGCTATTCCTTCTACACATTCAGTCTTCTCAACCACTTGCCGTACTTCGTTAAATGGGCCAGGTGGCGATGCCTCGTAATTTAGTTCCTCACAGTCCTGTGCATGCGTATTTTGTTGCTGAGCTGACACCAGGGAATTAAAATTTGTATTTCAGCCCTGTAATGTCCGGGTGCTGCTGTTTTGCATACTTAGCAAAACATTATAAGTTGCATTCTAAAGGCTTAAATTGATGATCAGAGAGGAAATCACTGTAAGATAAACTATATTAGTACCCTTAACCTCTAAATTGGTCATTCATTTTTCTTTAGAAGCAAAATATACATTTTGGAAATTATATTAGATAAACAGTGTGCCAAAAACATGGCATTTTGTCTTATTGATTTAAATTATTTTACTATTCAATCTAGTAGCCACAATTTTTAGTATCTCATACATACAATGTCAAATTTTTTTATGTACAAAATACTAAGACAGACATTTAAAAAGTCACACTTATTTGAAATTGTATTATTTGGACTGGGAACAAAATTTATATTTCAAAGTTTCCAAATATATATATATCCTAAAACAATTTTAAAAGCAAAATATCTTTTCTCTTTTTAAAGGTTGAATTCTTTGAGCAGTTGATATTTTACAAAATTATTATAAAAATAAGATTGTTCTTTGGAGAACAAATCGCAAAGCATAGACTTGTTTATTGCATTTTCTGTTGTACTTATAGTAGCAATAACATCAATAACAACTCAATGTGCTCTGTGCCAACTGCATAGTTGAAATGCAGGCGTGAGCACAACAAAATCCCTGTCCACTCAAGATGGAAGAGGCAAAAAACGAAACCGCTAACAGCTCTGTGCAATGCCAGGGGTAAGAAGTTCAAGGAGGCACAGGATAAGAGATGTGCATCTCATATATGTCTATCCCATGTAGGTAGTATTTCCATTTCTTTACATTTGTCTGTCAAACTATAGGAATAATATATATATATATATTTTTTTTTTGTCAAAAGCTCAAATAGCACAGAAGTTTGTAGAATAAACACAGAAAGTTTCTCTTTGTGCTCTTACCTGACCCACTCCCTACTACCCCTTGGAGGGAAAAAGTGTGGTGTTTACCCATTCAGTTTTTTTCATATTATCAATAATGTGAACACAGTGTGAGTTTTTAAAAACATAAATAGGATGACATTATACTTGCTTTTTGTTTATATATTGGAGCTCTCTCTTTTTTTAAAAAAAATCACTATAGGTATATTTAGATTTAGCTTTTTAACTCTTTTAATATTCCATGGTATGACTGATCCAGTTTTGTATTGCTAGAACTTAGATCATTTTCAATTTCAAATTTTATAAATATGGCATGTCAAATAATGCTATATCCATATTTCTGTTGTTTTTTTTAAAGCTCTGATATTTATACTCATATATTCCTAACTTGTTTGAAGGTAATCTATAAGCTGGTGTCAGGTTTATTTTTGATCCTTATATATTAAAAGCCTATCACTCTTTTATTAGTGATTACTCCTTTTTTATAAATCATATTATGCATGCTCACATATAATAAATGAGAACATAGAAACCAAAAAGAAGAAAATAAAAACCTTTTAAATTCCTTATAATCTCCCTGCACAAGGATAATCACTGTTGTGTTATATAATTTGTTAGACTTTTAAAATATTTTCTAGTTCTTTTTTCAACATTTGTGGCTTACCATTTTGTATGTAATAAAATCCTTTAAAATTATAATTTTAACTTAAACAAACTGTATGTTTCAAGAAAGTTGCATTACCATTTATATGTCTTTGGTGTGCTTTATTCCTGTTGTATCTGAAAACTTACTTTCGATGATTGGGTCCATCATAATGTTGGTGGTTTGAAAGTTGTACTCTAATCCTACAATGCTTGTTAGTGCCATTTTGGATGACCTCAGTCTTTCTGACCTCTAATGCCTTTAAAAATGCAAATTCATGATATAATCTTTTTAAATTTGCTATATTTGTAACATTTGTGGAAGATAGTGGTCTTGAATGCTTTGTGTGTTTGCCTTTTGGGATGCATTTGCATGTTTTGAATTTCTGGAAAAGCTCACAACTGTGCTATAGCATGTTAAAATTTGCTGTTCAGAAATCTTGTCAATTGCCTTAATGTTAAACAAGGTACTATAAAATCTTTCAAATTTGAAATGCATGTTAGCTCATTATAATCATGAATTATTAGATTTTGCATCAAAAATTGTAAAGATTCCAACTGTCTATGTATATATTTGCCAACCCCCTTAAGGAACCTAAAATCATAATTGTACTTATGTTCAATTATTGAAACTATTGTCCTCAAATAAAGCTTCACTTAAGAAAGTTTAGTGCAGTTAGCCTACTGTGACAGTTTGAATATAACTTGATCCTATTTGTGTTAGAAGTGTTCTTAGAAAATTCCACCAAACAGATCATTGTATAGTGTTATGTTTTCATATTGACTTCCTGTTTAACTTAAAAAAAACACATTCCCTTAAAAAATTAGGTGAAAATTAGGAATCTTTAAGGAAAATTATATCTTTTTCTGAATGGTAGTTGAATCATATACTGCCATCAGAACTTAGAGAGTGATGATATAATCTTTTTAAACAAAGTCAAATAATTTGTACAATTTCCATTTTATTAAAAATAATCACTCGCCGAGACCGGTTTGGCTCAGTGGATAGAGCGTTGGACTTCAGACTGAAGGGTCCCGGGTTCGATTCCGGCAAGGGCATGTACCTTGGCTGCGGGCACATCCCCAGTAGGGGGCGTGCAAGAGGCAGCTGATCGATGTCTCTCTCTCATCGATGTTTCTGACTTTCTATCCCTCTCCCTTCTGCTCTGTAAAAAAATCAATAAAATATATTTTTAAAAAAAATAATCACTCTTTAAGGCTTTAATAAATAGGTTTGTTATAAGAGTGATTTTTTTCTATTAAAGGACAATTCATAAAAATGACTTGAATAAGTTTGAATGTTTTACATGAAAAAGGAATACAGTATGTTCAGTTATATGATTTTAATTGAGATAGGAAAATGGTATTGGAAAAGATTGATTTAAATGATACACAAATAACTACACAGATTGGAAAGAAACCAGGTTAGATATACTGAAGGAAAGGAGGGGTAAACTGGGACAGGAAAGGATAATTTTTCTTTATTTTTTAATGTACAATTTTATTGATTTCAGAGTGGGGAGAGGGAGAGGAAGAGAGAAACATCAGGGATGAGAGAGAATCACTGAGTGGCTGCTTCCTGCAGGCCTCACACTAGGGATCCCTCCTGCAACCCAATTGCCATGCCAACAGACTCAATCACCATGCCGGCTGGGCCATTTTTCTGTCTTTACTAGTTAATCTATTTTGGCAAATAATTCTGTCCCTATCCACCATCTTTTATTGTTGTAAAACTGGCATCCTATATAATAAAAGCCTAATATGCTAAGTGTCTGGTTGGCTGGTCAGCCATTCAGTCAATCAAAGTATAATATGCTAATGATATGCTATGGCTGCTCAACTGCTCGCCATGACATGCACTGACCACCAGGGGACAGATGCTCTGATTAGTAGTTTAGCTTGCTGCTGGGCTCTGACTGATCCAGCCCGAGCAAGATGGCTGGATGCCCTGGAGCCCTTCTAGGGTCCCTCCCTGACTGGCCAACCACCTGCATTTCTCCCCATCCCTGATTGTGCACTGGTGGGGTCCCTTGGCCTGGCCTGTGCCCTCTTGCAATCTTGGACCCCTCGGGATGTCCAAGAGCCAGTTTCGACCCTATCCCGCAGACCAGGCCAAGGGACCCCACTAGTGTATGAATTTGTGCACCAGGCCTCTAGTATAGGATTAAGATTGTCTCTAGGCTTCTGTCATAATGACAAATCTTACTTTTCTTTACAAATATTTCTTAATGCCAACAAAGTGATTAAATAAAATACGGATTATTTACCACCAAAAATTTGACCTTAATTTTTGGCTACGTATTGATTGACTTGGAGAAAAACTATTTTCTTTAATGCCTTGGGTCCTTGAGGCTGCTGCTCCTGGACACCAGTAGGAACTTGGAGAATGTTGCTCTAACTGTATCATAAATGATGCCTGGCCTGCTCTGTGTCAGGGAACTTGCCACAGTCCACTTGAACAAATTGTGATTTTTTGGGTTTGTTTTTTTAAAAATATATGTTATTGACTTTTTATAGAGAGGAAGGGAGAGGGATAGAAAGTTAGAAATATCAATGAGAGAGAAACATCTATCAGCTGCTTCCTGCACAACGCCCCACTGGGGATGTGCCCTCAACCAAGGTACATGCCCTTGATCAGAATCGAACTCAGGATCCTTTAGTCCCCAGGCCGATACTCTATCCACTGAGCCAAACTGGCTTCGGCGATTTTTGAATTTTGAATAGAACTCTCTTAGTTCTATTTTAAGCAAGCTAAATAATTTTTTTAAAGATATTTTTTAATTGATTTCAGAGAGGAAGGGAGAGGAAGAGAGAGAGAGAAACATCAATGATGAGAGAGAATTACTGATTGGCTGCCTTCTGCACAGCCCTCCTGGGGATCGGCTCGTAAGCCTGACCAGAAATCGAACTGTGACCTCCTGGTTCATGGGTTGATGCTCAGCCCCTGAGCCAGGCTGGCCAGGCCACCTAAACTGTTTACTAATGTGGGAATTCAGGGAACGGCTTGTTTTACTTGTTTCATTGTGAAAGTAGTTTTAGACAATTACTGGTTACTGATGCTTTAGGTAATATTACCAGTTTTCTCTTTTAATTAGTAACCACAAAGTGTTTTCCAAATTCCTTCAAATAGGTAATTTCATGATTTAGATATAAAATCAGGATCATAACTGGTCTTTTAAAGCACAGCATTTGAACAATAAATGTATAGCTGTAGAGGAAAAAATCAGTCAGTTATGATTTCAGGTGTCAAAGAAGTTACCTCTAAAATACCTTACAAGCTTACATATGCTTTACAAATCAATACGTTAACCATTTGTATGACATAAGCGTCTATAGACGTAAGCGCAGACCTTTTTAAATTAAATTCAAAATATCGTGGCATTTAATTGGTCAAAATAGTTTAAAAACTACATATGCATGTAAAAATAGTATACTACTTTAAAATAAGTTGACTATTTTATGATCTTGCCATTTGAAATGGAAACTGCTATGAGAAAAAAAGGATGATAATTAAATTAACAAGCAAATGATTAAAGTAGGAAAAAATTAACCTTTTTTATGTGAAGTTATTGTAAATAGTATAGGAAGGGGAATTTTTAAGTTTAAACATAGCAGTAGCAAAAGAACCATGATATGAAATTCAATACTTATTCTAGAAAAATAACTTTGAGGTTTTTCTTTTTCCAGATATAACTTTTTTATCATCTTATATCCTGTTGGAGTTGCTGGTGAACTTCTCACGATATACGCTGCCTTACCATATGTGAAGAAAAGTGGAATGTTTTCAATAAGACTTCCTAATAAATACAATATCTCTTTTGACTACTATTATTTTCTTCTTATAACCATGGTCTCATATATACCATGTAAGTATGTATTTATTACTACTTTGAATTAGCATATGCTATGAAAGTTTTTGGAGAGATATCATAATTGCTAGCTTAATAAGCAAGGAGAAGTAACAGCTTACAAATACATCAAAACTTCTATTCATGGAAATGCTCTAAAACTGGATTGTAGTGATGGTTGCATAGCTGTATAAATTACGAAACTAAAACTGTACACTTAAAATGGGTGAATTTTATAATATGAAAATTACACCTCAATAAATCCTATCTAATAAAAGAGTAATAGGCAAATTGACCGTACCTCTGATCAAGCCATGCTCACAGCCACACTCATCACCCAATCAGGAGCAAATTATGCAAATTAACACCCAACCAAGATGGCTGCTGCTGAGCGGGAGGCTTTTCCCCGCCTTGGGAACTCAGCGAACCCAGCCAGCCAGCGATATCGGCCCCATGGCAGGGTGATCTCACTGGGTTCTCTGGGTTCCCAAGGCCTGGGAAAGGTTTCTTACCAAGAGGCCTTTCCCTGGCCTTGGGCAGTCCTCGGGAGCTGGGAGCCGGGGGCGGGGCCAGCCAGCCAGCCAGCGACATCAGCCCCATTGCAGGGCGATCTTGCTGGGTTCGATGGGTTCCCAAGGCTCAGGGAAAAGCCTCTTGCCAAGAGGCCTTTCCCCTGGCCTTAGGTGGGCTGCGGGGGCCAGGGTGGGGCCAGCCAGCCAGCGAGATAGGCCCCATGGCAGGGCAATCTCGTTGGGTTTCCATGGCCGGAAAAAGCCCTTTAGCAGGCCAATGCTGGGGCAGAGCCAGTCAATGATCAGCCCCATGGCCATTGCTGGCTGGGGTCCCCTGGCGGAGGTCCCTGCCCAAGGTTGAAAGCGTAGGCCTGAGGCTTTCGGCCTTGGGCTGGGGGGAGGGGGTGAGCCGTCAGTAGGACATCCCCTGAGGGCTCCCAGTATGTGAGAGGAGACAGGTTGGGCTGAGGGACCACTCACCCCCAGTGCACGAATTTATATATATAAAAATACCTCTGTTCGGATGGGACCTGCATTGCCACCATTTGTCCACCATCCAGATATCATTGCTGACATGTACACATAAGGAACTATTTGACATTGAAACTGGGACTCAGAACTGTTAGACATTGAAATTGAGTCTCATACATTTTTGTTCTTATATGTTTATTTCTAGTATGCAAATGAAAGATTTTTTAAAGAAGAGAAATGGAAAAAATAGTTACAGAGGCAAAGAAGCATTGAACACACTGTCAAACTACTGTGGGAAGGCGGGAGGTTGGGGGCGGGGGCTGTAAGAGATCAACCGAAGGACTTGTATACATGCATATAAGCATAACCAATGGATACAAGACCCTGGGGGGGGGGGGGGTGAGGGCATGTGTTGGAGGGTAGGGGAGGTTGGGGGGAAGTCAATGGGGGAAGAAAAGGAAACATTATGTACTACTATTTGTAATACTTTAAACAATAAAAAAATAATGAAAAGTCACATATTGCCACAAAAAATAAAAAAATAAATAAAATAAAAATACCTCTATTCAATCCCACATATATTCATTTATATGAAATAATTGAAGAGCTAGTGAGCTAGAAAAGGATTTTTTCGAGTTATGATAAGAAAGATAAGTAAATTAATATACAAATGATTACCTTCTCAAAATTACTTAAAAATAAGCTAAGTATGATGTATATTTTTTAAGGAAAGATAATGAAGCATGGGTCGGTGAACTATTTGTAAGCATTCAGAGTTACATATCTGAATAGAAACATTTTACCCTAGAAAATGTCAGGGCATTTTTATTCACTAGGCATATACTTGGAGAAGTCATCTAGGAGTCTTATACCATTTTAGTCTTATACCATTATGTGCTGCTCTGTGCTCTGGAAAATAATGAAGCTGCTTTTCTTTAAATATTTTGAGTAGCTTAGCCTCTTCTCATGTCTCATCACCTCTCAGTAGTTGCAATGAATTAGTGAGGCTTTACTTGCTTCATTTAGGTACTAATAGTGAAATGTTCAAATTTTGATAGGTTACTAACAGGAAATAATGTAAAGCAAGGTGGTTAGTTACCTTTCTGAATAAAATTAGAGATTGGTGTCAGTGAGGGGAAAGAGAAATAAGAAAAGTTTATAGAATCTAAAGTCTACACTGACGCAGTATAAAATATGTCATCTAAAGGGGATGAACATAAAAGCTGGCCAGCACCTGGACGCCTCCAATTTTTTAAAAATAACATTTTATTGATTTTAGAGGGGAAGGGAGAGGGAGGGAAGAATAGAAACATCAACAATAAGAGACTCACTGATCAGGTGCCTCCCGCAGGCTACCTACTGGGGATCGAGCCCACAGCCCAGGCATGTGTCTTGACTGGGAGTTGAGCCACAACCTCCTGGTTGATGGGTTGACCCTCAACCCCCGAGTCACATCAGCCCAGCCAATTTGTAAGCTTTTCAAAATCAAAATTGACTTTGGTCAGGTAGTGTTTTTATTCCCCTCACTTGTACCTTTCAGCCTGACTCTCCTTAGGTTTTCACCAGCGTTAGTTCAGGAGGGCTAAGGAGCGGTACACCTATGACAATTACTTGTACCCCCCTGCTTTCCCGACTCCCAGTGCGTGGCAGCACGCCTTGCGCAGAGCCGCACCTTGCTTCAGTGTCTGTCGTGCCGTAGTTGCAGTTTCAGGGGTTGGGTTCTCATTCCTTTTGACCACTGAGACATCTGCAAGAAAACCCAGGGCCCAACAGGTCTCGGTTGAAACCAGCAAACTAGTAACTTTAGACCATGTGTTTTCAGGTGTTCTGGGAAGCGTAGACCCCATCCTATGCCAGTAGCAGCTTCTCAGTGTATTATTCTGACATTTGCCTGAGAGGCCCACTTGCTGGAGTGGGATGGTCTCCGCTAGATTATTATTAGGAATGTTAAATAATGTTGCTTTGCTTACTAAATTCTTTGCTAATTAAAAGTGTTAAAAGTACTTTTTGAGTACTTATTTTAATATTCAAAAGAAGTATTGTTAGTTCTCATTTATCATGAGGACTTTATAGATTAGAGAAGGTAAGTGGATGGATTAAAAGTCACGCAGCTAGTAAAAAATGTTTGGATTGGAACTCAAGCCTACACTTCTACTAAACTCAGAATGTTAGAGAAGCATTTGCAATCACTGGTCAGTTAGCTTTAAGTATATATGACCTGAATATATTTAGACCACTAGGTATAGTATGATGGTTATGTATATTAAGATGAGTAGTACCTACATTTTAAAAAGTAAAATCTGTTGTGCATTTTGCTCCATGTGAGCCATGGTCTAAAAATAATTATCTGAAATTGCTGAAGTTAGATATTCAAAGCTTGTTTTGTCATTAAAGCCATTGGTTTAATTATTCTATGTCCATTATTGGGGATGTTTTGACATTTGTATTGTTGATAGTTAATGTGAATTTGTTCATCCATTAATGCTTTCACTGTAATTTAAATCATTGATTCACATTGACTCAGAATAATTCTCCACATTTGATAGGGCAGATGACAGTTTGTCTAACTGATCTAACACATGCGCGTGTACGTGCTTGTATGAAACAGACTGCCCTTATACCCAGCCAAGTGGGGCCTCTGCTCTGGCCCTGTTCTGGCTGTCCACTGATGGCCTCTCCACCCCCTGCCTTCTAGATCACACTCTGGAAACCCGGAACCATGGAATTTGCTGCCCACATGGCACTTAGTGTACATCTAGGCACTGTGTAGGCCTCCTTCCCAATCTGTTCTCTTGAGGGTTAACCATGCTGGCAGTGTACACAGCCCTGAAATCCAGAGGTAGCTAGGGGCAGCTGTTTGTGAGGGGTATGGACGGGGTACGAGCTGTGTGGGCTTGCATAGCCACACCTATATTCACAGTACCCCTCGTGGTATAGGACAGCCAGTGGAGTGGAGAGCAGGGGGCCAGGCGGATGCTCTCCTGTGCTGGAATGTTCTGGCACAATATTCCAAATTGTTACTAAATTCAAACGTGGCCTTCTAGGTCATTATGAAAGTATATTTGTCAAGGTAGAATTAAAGTTTTCTGAGAGCTCACAGCTTATGGCATTAAAGTGTTTATGCAGATGGTCTGTGGCCTCCATTTCTACTCTCACCCTGAGCTCTGTAAATACTGGGGGGTAGCAGTGGCATCTGATGCGCTTGCTTTCAAACTTTGCCACCTTTAAGAGGTTTCAAGTTTAAATAACTTCCAACAATGGCTTATCTTTCTTTGTTTTCTTTTTTTCAATGAAGTGTTTCCACAACTCTATTTTCACATGTTGCGTCAAAGAAGAAAGGTGCTTCACGGAGAGGTGATTGTAGACAAGGATGATTAAGTGGCCTCTACACACAAGGTGCTTTTTCCAGAATAACCAGGATTACTTGAGTCCAAGTTTTAATAACAAGAATAAACAACTTCATGAAATACTACAGATTGTATCATTTCTTCAAATATAACTTGAGACATGTGGTGTTTGCCAATATTTGTCTTCACATTGTGCCAGGTCCATTTTCTACAAGAACTATTCAAGTATTTGTCAACTCCTGGGTAGGCAGTCATCATTAAGAAAATAGTCGGTATATTACTTGCAAAAAACCCTTTTGTTAGATTTTTTTTTTGGTTTCAATAAATTGTTTTGCAATATATGCTCAAAGCTTTAAAAACCAGTATTTAGAAATTAGTTTAGTGATTTAATATTATATTTCTGCCAGTAATAATTTATGTGATATTTATAAATGAAAATAAATACAGAGTTATAATAGCTCATTGATAATGTATTGGTGTTTCTTGAAACCAAGACTTATTTTTTCAAGTTATAAGGGAGCATTTTGATTAATACAGTTTTTGGAAGCATGGATATACTTTGCTGTCATGAGACTTTTGATATAGATGTCACAATTGGAAAATATTATTTGAAAATATATCTACGCCATTGAAAGTACTTACACTACTGAGCAAATTTATTTTTATTTGAATTAGCCAAAGACAACCTTTTCAATTCTAAAGGTTTTAATGGATTAGAAACAACATAAATATATACTTTGCCTCCCTTATTAAAGAATAAAGGTCTGATCATAATATACTCAGAACTCTGCCTGAAAAAGGCTGCTCTATACCATGGAATCACCTAATAAAAATTAGGTTATAATAACATTTTTGAGGAACTGCAGTAAGAAATTTTGGGCTATGGCCTGAAACAGACTCATCTTATCTGAATTCCACTGAAAAGCAAGTATTATAATAAAGTTTATGTGTTTAATAGAATGATACACTCAAAGATACACTTTTATACTGTTGTAATTCTTAAGTAGGTTCTTTAAAATATTTCCTCCTATGTTAAGATATACTGCTTAGTCAAGTAAACTAAGTAACCCAGTTTAGAGAGAACACTAAATATGTGACTTAAAAAGGAAAGGAACTTTTGCCTACTATAATATCTAGGCATAATTTTGATTTTAAATGTTGTTATTGCTTGTGCTTACATCAACATGTAACACTACACTTCAAAATTTGTGACCATGTTCTTTTCAAATGATTTCATGTGATTTGTAGTTCAGAATAGTTTTGAAAACTCTTTTTAGATAACTTGAATTTTATAAGGTGCTATTTCTTTTATTACATTTATATTGTAATATTTCCTGTGCGGCTGAATGTTTTAATGAACAATTATGTATTAGGTTACTAATTCTCAAATTCTGATGTCCATTCTCTGCTTATATGCCTTGATCAGTTTTCATTTTGAATTTTTATATGGAAGAGATTTTCAGGGAGATTTTATCTATGGTAATATAGTATAAAATGTTCACATATTTATCTTGTTAGATTCCTGTCTTATGAAAAATACTTCAAATTCTTTTCCTGAAATTTGTATTAATTCAACTCATGCTTTCTTTGGGCAGCTGTACTACTCTTTTTACCCCCCATTCCCTTAAGTTGTGGAGTATCTTGAAGTAGAAATTGGATTATCTTTCATTAGAAATGAAAATGCCCCACGTGCACTGCTGGTGGGAACGCAGACTAGTGCAGCCACTGTGGAAAACAGTATGGAGTTACTTCAAAAATTAATAATGGAACTGCCTTATGACGTAGCAATTCCACCTCTGGAAATATATCTGAAGAAACCTGAAAACACAATTTGAGAGACGATATGCACCCCTATGTTCAGTGTAGTGTTATTTACAATAGTCAAGATTTGGAAGCAGCTAAGTGCCCATCAGTAGATGAGTGGATAAAAAGCTGTGGTATATTTACATAATGGAATACTACTTGGCCATAAAAAGAAGGAAATCTTACCTTTTGTGATAGCATAAAAGGACCTAGACAGTATTATGCTAAGTGAAATAAGCCAGTCAGAGAAAGACAAGTGCCATCTGATCTCACTTATATGTGGAATCTAATGAATAAAATAATCTTAACAAACAGAAACAGACTAATAGATACAGAGAACAGACTGACAGTTATCAGCGGGTAGGGGTTGGGAGGCTGGGTGAGAAAGGTGAAAGGATTAAGAAAAAATGAACAAACCCCAAAGAAACATGCACACGCACACACACACAACAGTGTGGTGATTACCAGAGGGAAAAAGGGTAGAGGGATGTAAAAGGGTGAAGAGGGGATAAATGGTAATGGAAGGAGACTTGACTTGGGGTGGTGAGCACACAATACAATATACAGATGATTTATCTGAATACATGCCATCCCAATAAATTCAATAAAATAAAATTTAAAAAGTACAAACTCATATAGAGATTGGGGCATATTTTACACTAAATCTGTATGCCTATACTACAGTATGTGTAAAAAGTATTCAATAAATTTGTATGGAATGATAAAAATGCATCAAACTATTCAGTGACCTATAGTAATACACTCAAAGTATGCATAAATACTAGTATGCATAACTTTATCTTCAGTATTTCAACTAATTTTAAACCATTCTGTGTAGGAAATAAAGTGCTTAATTGGTACTTTGATTTAAAAAAGAGAAAGTATTTGAAAGTCCTTTGCACATATTTCCTGTGGACCTTACCTTTTTTTTGGATTGCCCCTGAAGTCACCACAAGTATTGAGTCAGGGCTTGAATCAAGTAAACCTGAATTTGGTCCTGTAGACACATATCAACAAATTTTAATACTAGCAACTTTCTATTAGCTTGGTGACATTCCTTCAAATTCTTGTTTTAAATTTTTAATAACATTATAGCTTGATGTATTACACAATATATACAATGTGTCTTATTTTTCTTGGTCTTAATTTGATATTAATATAGCAACACCTCTGCTAGATTACAGCTTCATAAAACAGCATGTCAAACATGAATATTTAAAACTTCATTTTCACTAAGAGCTTTTGTGACTTGATTTCTATTGATTTTAAGAAAGGTTATTTTTGCCCTCACCAGTTTGGCTCAGTGCATAGAGCGTTGGCCTGCAGACTGAAGGGTCCTGGGTTCGATTCCAGTCAAAGGCATGTACCTTGGTTGTGGTCACATCACCAGTAGCGGGTGTGCAGGAGGCAGCTGATCGATGTTTCTCTCTCATTGATATTTCTGGTCCTCTATCCCTCTTCCTTCCTCTCTGTAAAAAATCAATAAAATATATTTTAAAAAAAGAAAGGTTATTTTTGCATCTTTAGATTTTTGAGCATCTATCATTCAACACTTATTGTTTCTAATGATATATTCCAAGTGATATGAAATTATGTAATAATTCTCCCCCCCACACACACACAATTATTTATTTTGTGCCCACTGTGTGTCAAGTACTATTGTAGGGGATTACTATCTTCCTCCTGTTATACCTTTCTCTACTCAAACCTTTGACATAATTACCAGTTTAAATTAGGAAATCACATTGCAAAATAATTATCTGTGCTTTAACAAAATATAATGCTTTGGTAATCTGATGGTTGCAGGTTCTTTGTTATTTTTATATGTACTAGACGCCCGGTGCATGATAATTCATGCATGGGAGGCACGGGATGTCCCTCAGCCCAGCCTGCACTTGCTCCAATCTGGGACCCCTTGAGGGATGTCTGACTGCCCCTTTAGGCCTAATTCCAGTAGGATCGGGCCTAAACAGGCAGTCGGACATCCTTCTCACAATCCAGGACTGCTGGCTCCAAACTGGTCACCTGCCTGCCTCTCTGATTGCCCATAACTGCTTCTGCCTGCCAGCCTGATCACACCCTAACCACTACCCTGCCAGCCTAATTGATGTCTAACTGCTCCCCTGCCAGTCTGTTTGCCCCAACTTTCCACCTCTGCCAGTCTGGTCACCCCTAACTGCCCTCCCCTGCAGGCTTGGTGCCTCCCAACTGTCCTTCCCTGCTGGCCATCTTGAGGTGGCCATCTTGTGTCCACATGGGGGCAGGATATTTGACCACAGGGGGGCAGCCCTTGTATGTTGGAGTGATGGTCAATCTGTGTATTACTCTTTTATTAGATAGGATAGAGGCCTGGTGGATGCCAGCTGCTTTGCCCTGAAGAGTGTCCAGGATCGGGGTGGGGGTTCTCTTGGGGTGTGGGGCAGCCTGGGTGAGAGGCTGTGGTGGTTTGCAGGCCAGCCACACCCCCCAGCGACCCAAGCCGAGGCCCTGGGATCTGGGATTAATTTATATTCTACAATTGAAACTTTGTAGCCTGGAGAGGAGCCAAGCCTTCTGCTCACTCTGTGGTAATAGCCATTTCTGTTTGGGTTTATTTAAATTCTTTTGTAGCCTAGAATGGAGGCCTAGCCGCTAGGGGTGCAGAAGCTTGGCTTCCTCCATCTCCTGGGCAACCTTAGCCTCTGCTCTCTCCAGCTCCATGGCTGCCACCATTTCTGTTGGGATATATCTTCTATAATTGAAACTTTGTAACATTGAGTGGAGGCTTAGGCCAGCAAGGGCAGGCAGAAAGCTTGGCTTCCTCTGTTGCTGAGGAAACCCAAGCCTCCCTCCTGCTCTCAGTGGCTGCAGCCATCTTTGTTGGGGTTTATTCACTCCTGATTGGCTTGTGGGTGTGGCTTGATCAGAGGTATGGTCAATTTGCATATTACTCTTTTATTAGATAGGATAAGTGTATCAGAGCACCACTAAATAGATTCTGATTTAAAACTAGGTTCAAACAAAGTAAAAACAATCATTGAATATAAGCAATAAAATAGCCTGGCTGAATTGGCTCAGTAATTGAGCATCAACCTATGAACGAGGAGGTCACGATTTGATTCCTAGCCAGGGCACTGGTTGCGGGCTGGATCCCCAGTGAGGGCCATACAGGAGGCAGCCAATCACTGATTCTCATCATTGATGTTTCTATCTCCCTCTCCCTCCCTCTCTGAAGTAAATAAAAATGTATTAAAAAACTGATAAATTATTGTTGTCATTTAAATAAAAATATAAACAACATTTAAAATATTTTGTAAACGAATGTGCAAAAGGTAGAAGTATTTAACATACGTAGATCTGGAATATACATTGATGGGATAAAAATATGAGCAGCACAGTTATGTAATTTCTACTATGAAAGCATTAAATGGAATTGGAAGTTCAATTTGTTCATATTTTAGGCTAAATTTACAAAACATCTTAAATAGATAATTCTAGATACGAAGCTTAAAATATATTCTAAAAGTTTTAGCTTTTTTTCTAGTGTTCTTGTTACTTCTAAAAATATATTCATCACCTGGCTGGCGTGGGCCAGTGGTTGAGCTATGTAGCAGGCAGTCTTGGTTTGATTCCTGGTGAGGGCACACGCCTTAGTTTGTCTGAACATAGTTTTAAACCAGGATTATGTGTTCAATCCCCAATGAGGGGTGTGCAGGAGGCAGCCAATCAATGATTGTTTCTCATCATTGATGTTTCTATCCCTCTGCCTTTCTCTCTGAAATAAAAAATATATATTTTCAAAAAACATCTTTATCGATTTTTTAAAAGTATTTTTTCATTGATTTCAGAGGAGAGGGAGAGAGGGATAGAACCATAGACTGGCTGCCTCTTGCACACCCCCTACTGGGGATAGAGCCCCAAACCAGGTATGTGCCCTGACCAGGAATTCAACCAGCGACCTCCCGGTGCATGGGACGACAACCAACCAAGAGAGTCACACAGGCCAGGCCAGTTTTCCATTTGTGTCCTACAGAAAAGCAGCAAAAATGTGAAAAGCCTTCACTTAAATTCCCCACATGTTAATGTTTTGTTCGATTTGCTGTTGTTTTCGCTACATGTGTATTTATAATACTTAGTGAATCATTTGAGAGAAGTTGAAAACACTAACCCCTAGTTGCTTCAGTGTATATTTCCTAAGAATAAGGGCATTTTCTGACATAGCTATAGTACAGTGATCAAAATCAAGAAATTAACATTGATAGAATCCCTTTAAGCCACAGGCTTTGTTTATATCTCATCAGCATGATGTTCTGAGCATGTGTATGTTCTGGGACCAGGTCTAATCCAGGTCGGGCATTACATTTAGTTATCTCTTTTAGCCTGGAGCTGATCCTTGTTTTTTCCTTCATGTTTCATGTCTGACATTTCAACAGAACTGGACAGGTATTTTATAGAAAGTCTCTCTAGATTTGTTTGATGTCATCTCATCATTAATTTATTCACTCCTGAGCAGCAATTTGATTTGTTTCACTTACTAATGATACTGATTTTGATGTTTTAGGGTTTGTGTTTTTTAATATTTAAAAAAATGTTTTTGTTGCAGAGTAACACATAGATATCTTGCTAGTAGAAGGTCTTTTGGCCTAATTCATCAGAGTTTGAGTTTGACGGATGGCACTGGGATTTTTATTTTTTACCCGAATAAGCCTGTGCTCTGATACATGAAAATGTATGGTTTTTTAAATGCTTAAAATGTAGTAAATTTTTTTACACATGCAATATCCAGGCATATTATTAAGTAACCTTTATATTAGCTTTTATGCTGCTAGATTATAAAACTCTTGAGTATTTAATACACTTTGGTTTTGCTTCATAATTCATAACTACAGCATTCTATTCTACATTATTATACACCCTTACCATAGTATTCTGCTTTACTAAAATGATATATAATGCATAATTGAAATTCCTGTAAAAATACATTTTTAATGGTGCATTACCCCTATAAATATAGATTTTAATTTGTTTTTATTGATTTTTAGATAGAGAGAGAAGGAGAGAGAAACATCAATTGGCTTCCTCCTGTATGCCCCCTACAAGGGATCAAGCCAGCAACCTGTGCATGTCCCCTGACTGGGAATCAAACCAGTGACCTCTTGATGCTCAGTCCACTGAGCCACACCAGTTGGGCCTTATCCCTATATTTTTATGCAATTTGTACAATTTGAAAATTAAAAATTATTCTTAAGTCCACTTAACACTTTGTGGTTTTAGGGTACATTGAGGATAATGACTGTACAACAATTATTTTCAGACTACAGCTTTTATGAGTCATCTGAGAACCCCAGAATCCCTCCGTTAGAGATTTTGCATCAGTGGCTGTAGGGCTGCGAACTCCTTCCTCATCTTTGGCAAAGTGCTGGACAGTTCTGATGCAGGCAGCTTAGTTGTTTCACTACCCTTTGAGAAACACTGCAATAGTGAAATAGGGTGGAGGGACATGATTTTTTTCCAAATCCCATATTCAGTGTATGTACAGAACTGAAAAAATCAGCATTCCTATGTCATTATAATAGAAATGAACGCCATAGTTTTAAGTTTATAAAAATGAAAAACTTGTATGTGTTTTTATAGCCATACAATTGATCTGTCCATTTGCTTAAGTAATGTAGAGCATAAGACAAGTAACAGTAGTAAAATCCCTATTAGTAGTCAGGTTTTGTGTTGTGCTGAATTTAATGACATGAAATAAATGCACAGCATTATAATTGGAAACTGTTAAAAGATTTTTCTTTAATAGTATTGTTAATTGAACAGAACCTCTAGTGGTTTGTTTTTTTAATAAAACATGTTTGGAATAAATTTAACATAGTGGAAAACATACATGATCCAGTTTTTGAGAAATCTGCATGACCGAAAGTAATTATAATTTGCCTGAATGATTTTTAATTGAATCCTAAATTGACTAAAATAGATTTGTGTCAAAATAGATATGTTCAGAAGCTGGGTTTTCTTTTTGTTGTTGTTGTTAAACGTTAATTGAAATTTATTAAATCCCTTCGAACACAAATAAATTTTATGAATAGAGGAAATGAAAGATTAATTTACCGTAAGTGTACTTGAGAAAAAAATAGACTTTAAAACAATTTTCATCCAGGAGAATGTACATTTTTAAGCCTCAAATATTAAATTATTTTAAAAACAATTTACAACTTAATTTATAACTTGGATATTTGCTTCAAAATCTGGTGTTACATTTTTGTTTCAATTCCAAAATCAACATGTATGAGATGACTTATATAGCAACTGAATTTGTAGCATTCAAAGCATACATATTTTTATGAAAATATTTGGAAAGTTCGGAATTTGTAGAGGAGTTGAGATTTTAGTAATCAGTGTAAACTACAGTGTGTTAAATGCGAAAGTTAAGTATGAGCATGGTTAGAAAAAAGGCTTTAATGGTTATATTGTGAAAGCGTTGGTTATTTTACAGGTTGAACGTGTTCATAGTTATTTGGCCCCGGTAAATTCCTAGTTATTTATTATGCTATGGGGTTAACTTCTTTATGTAAATGCATTTACATATAGTTTTTGAGAAAGCATTTTAAAAGTATTTTTGGTGAATTAACTTTACATGCATATAAACTTTGCAAGCATGCATTAAGTTTTCTTTAAAAATATGGTTTTTGTTGGGTAAACATTAAGAGAAGATAAGAAATTACCACATTTATTTAAAAGTTTTGTGGAATTAGGTCTGAGCTGTTTATTCGAACTCTAGTTTGTAGTGAAGTTAAATAGATTAAAGATATACATTTTTCTTTAGTGGTAAAGAGTAAATGGATTTATTTATTGGCAAATATTAGCAAAATAAAAATTATAAAGTATATGTTAGGATATCAATATTATTAAACTGATGATGCATATAAAATTCTGTCTCATCAGTCCCATTCATTGGTGGAATGGTGGTATGTATAATGGATGGTTAAGAACTGGGGCCTGGAAGTGAGACTTGTATTAATTTGGGAAAAAAGTACTTAACTTTCTTCAGCTTGAAGATCCCTCATCTCTAACATGGGGTAAGAAGTTGTCTGAGTTGCAAATGGGATAACATTTAAAATTATGTACTCAGAGCTTGGAAAATGTAAGTACTCACTAATGACATTTTTTGCTTTTAATAATTTTATAACAACTATATTGTGCCAGGTGAAATTTCTAAAGTCATACCAAACCCACTATTTCTTGGGTAGAATTTTTTTAAAATGTATTTTTTATTGATTTCAGAGAGGAAGCGAGAGGGGGAGAGAGAAACACCAATGATGAGAGAGAATCATTGATCAGCTGCCTCCTCAACCCAGGAATGTGCCTTGACCAGGAATTGAACTGTGACCTCTTGATTCATAGGTTGACGTTCAACTACTGAGCCATGCCAGCTGAGCTCTTCGGTAGAATTTAATATTACTTATAGAGGATTATTTTAGTATAATTTTCTTTTCCTACATTTTTTTCTACTTTGATCTGTTGGAAATATTGCTTATATCAAACTATTTTTCTTGAATTGGAAGACTATAGTTTCATTTAGTAGAAGAGTGGAAAGCAGCTACCTATAAATTATTCTCCTTTAGGATATGTGTGGTATCCTGATGGTTGTGCCTTTTGATAGTGTTTCAAACAAGGCAGAGGCTTCTGTGAGAAACTCTCCAGCCAGCCTGGGCCCCTGGCAGGGCTTGTCGTGAAGGAAGAGGGGGCTCAGATCCCCTGAGAGGAGCATCAGAGATGGGAGAACGTGACCACTATAGTTACAACAGATCCTTTTAGAGAATTCCATTGTGTCTGCATGATATAAATAATTTTTATGTTGGTTATTAATAGAAGAATATAAAAGCATTATAAGATTCTCAAATGAAGAATTCCTTAATCAGAATATGATGAAACAATTTTATTCGGAAATGTCTCATTAATCTGCCATTGTTAGCAATAAGATAACTTTTCATCTTATGTCCCCATTTAAAAAAATAGATGTACATCTCTGTTATCTTAGATGGTGTGCAAAATATAGATAATAAGTTACCTTCTATTTTTTTTAATCTGAAAAACTAGATGACCAAATTGGCTAGAATTGACTGAAGTCATATGGCCCAGAAGTTATGGTTTCAGATGAGGTGAGTTCACTCGTTGTAGAGGAATATTACAGCTTCTTTTGGCTGATCAGAAAGGTCAAAATTAAGACAATATAGAATGACACAGAGTAAAACATGTAAGTTTCTCTTTACTTGTTCCATTTTTTTTTCCAATACTTGCATTAACAGCTTGGTATCTTCATACCTTTATAAAACACACATTCATCCTTTCTATTTTTCTTTGCACACATACAAAGTTAATTAAATGGAAATAATCTATGCATACTTTATACAATTTTGCACACTGTCTTGGAGATTCATGCCTGTACATATATGTGCATGTCATGTCTTGTTTTTCTCTGTTGATGGACATTTTTGTTTACATGTTATAATAAAGTACTAGTAAAATAATAGTAATATCAACTGGTAACATTTATTAAAAGTTAGTATGTACCAGGCATGGGCTAATTTATTTATAATTAACAACCAAATAAAGTATACACTATTAAAATAAACATTTTATCAGTCAAGGTTTTTAGTTTCAAAGAGGTTAGTAATGTGAGAATAAACAAGCCATCTTTTCTGTCAAAAGAACAATTAGGCAGCTGCCATTTTGGATTGTGTGACTTGGCAGCCACCATGTTGGCCGCATGGTGTGTAAACTCGCCTGGGGGCTGCCATCTTGAAATTGCAAAGGCCAACCCCTCCCTTTGAATTAGCCAATTTCAAAAAGACTGCGTGCCTGAGCACCAATCGAGATCAAAAGACAGGTCACGTGTGTCAGGGATTATAAAGCTGAGCAGACTGTCTGCTTGGTGTGCATGTGCTTCCAGACCATGTGTGTGCACCCTTCTATGTAGAAGTAAATATGTTTGCCTTGCTGTCTGGCTCCCGAGTGTTTTGTATTCTACCAGAATCCCTGACTTGGGGGTGGGGGGGTCGCTTTATTTCTAACAGTAACAGGCCCAAGTACATTGTACCTTTGTACAGTTATATGCATGTAAGAAATTTGTAGATGTAAGTTTGTCAGGTGAAAGGGAACATTTCACCATTTTTAATTCTGCTAAATTGTGTTCCAAAAAGCTTTATCAACTCAAACTTAACATCAAGGTGTGGGAGCACCTGTTTTCCTATATTGTTATACTCAATAGTATGAAGTCTTTTAACTTTTCTAACTTTTATTTACCTGATTATTAAAATTGAACATATTTTATGCTTATTGTTTATTTGTATTTTTTCTGTGAATTGCCTTTTCTTAGTATATTCCCACAATTCTGTGGAATTGTTAGTCTTTTTTATTGCTTTTTAGGTGCATATAAGTTGTATTCATGTATGCGTATCCTTTGACATATACGTTTCCACCAAGTGCTTATGTTTAGCTTTGTTTATGATGGCTTTTGTCTTATAGAAGATTTAAAATTTTATGTACCAGATCTGCCAATCTTTTCCTTGGTTTCATAGTTTGCTTAAAAAGACTTAGTTACATCAAAATCTTAAGTACATTTTCTTTTATTCCTATACTTTTTATGGGTTGTGTAACTTCCTTTTCATTGGAAATTTCCAGTGTTACAGTATAGGTAGGGATCTATTTATTTTTCACCTGCATGAATTCCATATTTTCCTAACAGAATTCATTGAATGCAGCTTTTCTCTCACTGAAGTGAAATGCTGGCTGTGATGTGTGTCAGGGGAACTTTTCATTCCAAAGTTACTTGAATGTACAATTACTTTTATAAGACAAAGGAAAAGAGTCTTGGCCTTGTCACAGGTGTACAGGATTTGTGTGTTTCATTTCCCATTCTTCCCTCTATTTTTTGTCTCTAAGTCTCTTCAATTACAAGCACGAATCTGCTTTCACTTGGAATAAAAATATTTGTTGGGTGAAGTATGTTTTGTGTGGTAACTTATGGGGAGTGATGTTATCAGTTTGAAATACCTGGGGCACTCACCTGTGCCCCTTATGTGCCCTGCCGAGAGCCAATGTTGTGGCTGAACCAGGCCCTTGAGGTGGTTTCTTATTATGACTGCAAGTTGCCCCCAGCAACAACCACTAGGGAAGTTTGATAAAACAAGCCCCGGAGGCCACTCAGGAAGGCCACGCATCGAGAGAGAGAGAGAGAGAGAGAGAGAGAGAGAGAGAGAGAGAGAGAGAGGGCGCCCAGACAAGGGGGCTCTCTGATGACAATTTTAAACTATCTAGATTTTAACAATGTGGAAGTATTACTCATGTTAATTTTTTATAAAGAGGGAGGCATGGTCAGTCATCAAACATGGCAGAATTTTAGTAAGGCAAGAATGGGAAGGGGCCTATTAGGTTTCCCAATGATTTGTTAAATGGAGTATTGGTGGTAGGCGCAAGACTGCATGCAGTGAAATGCAGTGAATTGCAATGTGAATGAGAAGTATTTTTCCTAGAAGTATTCTTTCTAGAACCCTAGGATTTTGAAGGGTTGCTCTTCATTGGCAAGTTTAAAACAAACAGGAATGAGAGGGAACACTAAGATGGCGGCATATGTAAACACCTATTGTTCTGCCCCACGCAATGATTTAAGAACTACAACATAACAGCAGAACAGACAGCACCCAGAATCGCCAGAAAGCTGGCTGAGTGAAAACTCCACAAACAAGAGTAAAGGTGGGACACTGAGACTCAGGAGCAGCGGGAGCGCAGTCTTTCAGACAGAAACATGTTAGGAGCGGTCCTGGTCGCGTGCGAGGGCTGGGGCTGGAGCAGCAACCCCGGCCGGATTTCTCCAACAGGGAGGGCGGAGACGTCCCACTACACGGATTCCCCAGCCCCAGGCGAGGTCCGAGATCCGGGGTATGTGGAGACGTCCCTCTGCACAGATTCCCCAGTGCCAGGCGAGGTCTGAGGTCCGGGGGACGCACCCTGGAAGCGGGGCGCTGCAGAGGCTCCTAGTCTTCGAGAAACCCGGAGGCTGGGAAAAGAAGTTTCCACACAAGGGTCGCGCAAACCCGCAACTTGCCCCCTGGAAACTTGTCTCCTGGTTCCGGAAACCATCTATTTTACAGCCCTGGGCTAGACTTTTGGTGTGCAGAAACATTTGGGGAAAGGCAGAGTTGTCTGGCAAGGGGAAGACACTAGCGGCTTTCTCTTGGAGTTGCCTGCAGCCATCCCCATCCAACAGAGACCCGTGCAGGCGAGCGCCGCATAGGACGCAGCTGACACTGAGGCTGCCTGCACAGCCCAGAGACTCCGCCCATCCAACCTGAACACAGTCTCCCTTCACAGCCAATTGGCCTGGAGGTCAAACCTTCCTAGGGCTAACAACAACAAGCTGGGTTTAAATTCAAAAATACTGTACAACCCATAAAGGATTGCAGTAAGAGTACCCACCTCAGGTAACTGGGGAGGCTGAGCCACTGTCCCTTTGAGGATATCTACCACATAAAGCAGCCATCATCCAGAGATATGGAAAGAAATCAGGTGTGAAAGAAATAGAGGAGAAAAGATGACAAGACATAGAGTTCAAAACCACGGTTATAAGGCTTTTCAAGAGGCTCCTAGAAAAGGCTGATCAATTTAATAAAAACTACCAGGAAATAAACAAGACCAACCAGGAAATGAATGAGAATTACAAGGAAATGAATGAGACCCTCAAGGAAATGAACAAGACCTCTGAGGATACGAACCAGACCCTCACGGATAAAAAAAAAAGGACCAACTAAAAATCAAGCATACACAGACTGAAATAAAAAATATTACACAAAGTCCTAAAAGCAGTCCAGAGGGCCACAAGAACCAAGTCAAAGATTTGAAATACAAAGAAGCAAAATCCACTCGGCTGGAAAAGCAAGAAACAAAAAGAATTCAAATAATTGAAGACAGCGTAAGGGGCCTCTGGGACAACCTCAAGCATGCCAACATCCGAATTATTGGGGTCCCAGAAAAAGAGAGAGAGCAAGTTAATGAAAACCTACTTGAAGAAATAGTGACTGAAAACTTCCCCCACCTGGTGAAAGAAACTGACTTAAAAGCCCAAGAAGTTCACAGAACCCCAAAATATAGGTAATCTAAAGAGGACCACACCAAGACATATCATAATTAAAATGCCAAGAGCAAAAGATAAAGAGAGAATATTAAAAGCAGCAAGAGAAAAACAGTTGGTTACCTACAGGGGAGCACCCATACGATTGTCAGCGTATTTCTCAACAGAAACGATGCAGGCCAGACACGAGTGGCAAGAAATATTCAAAATAATGAATAGCAAGAATCTACAACCAAGATTACTCTATCCAGCAAAGCTATCATTCAGAATTGAAGATCAGATAAAGTGCTTCGCAGATAAGAAAAAGCTAAAGGAGTTCATCACCACCAAACCAGTATTATATGAAATGCTGAAAGATATTCTTTAAGAAGAGGAAGAAGAAAAAGGTAAAAATATAAATTATGAACAACAAGTACACATCTATCAACAAATGAACATTAAAATCAAGTGAATTGATAGGCTGATGAACAAGATAAACTGGTGACTATAACAGAAACATTGACATAGAGAGGGAATGGACTGACAGTTCTTGGAAAAAAAGTGTTGTTGGAAGTACAGCAAGAGATTGGACAAAAATCTTGCAACAATGGGAGAGGACATTGGGGATAGGGAGGTGAGGGTGGAGGGTGGAATAGCTACAGGGTGGAGGGGAGATATAGGGGGATAAAAAAGGGGAAACAATGTAATTATTAAACTGAACAATAAAGGGGAAAAAAAATAAAGAAAAAAAATAAACAGGAATGAAAGCACAGGAAAGGGAAAGCAAGTTATCAAATGTTCCGCTATCGGACTCACCTAGGGCTGGATAAAAAGGGCAACTTCATGGGTGGGGTGGCTTGTGGTGTAGCTGGACATGTGTTTATACAAGATGGGTGTCTTTGAAATGGGAGCCTTAGCAATCAAAAGCTTACTGTCACCCACTTACATGACAATCAGAACGAATTGTAGGAAAAATCCATTAAAGATCTACTTGTTGATTATCTTTTCTTCTTATAAGGGCAGATCTCCATGAGAAATGGTGTATTTGTCCATTTCTGATTTTAGAGATAAAAGGGAACCACATATATTTTAAAATTTCTTATCTTTTGATGGACTGTGTAGAAATCCTTTAGTGAGACAAACAGCATTTTAATCTAGAACTAGCAATATGGTGGAAGTTTTTTTTTTTTTTTAAGAAATATGATTGTAAAATTGAGTTTCCTACATATGAAAAGAAAATCTCCAAGATATATTGTTAATGGGATAAAAAACAAAACAAAACAAGGGGTGAAACGGTGTATAAGATGTACATCTTGCTTAAAAAGTGGTAGGAAGAGAAATGTATATTTGCATGCAAATAATACAAACTCTAGAAAGATATCTAAGGAAATAAGGATAGTTTTTATCTATTGTGGGCAGAACTGGGAGTGGATCTGGCCAGGCATCGGGAAAAATAGAGGGAGATGTTGACCATTTTAAACTATCTAGATTTTAACAATGTGGAATTATTACTCATATTCATTTTTTATAAAGAGGGAGGTGTGGTCAGTCATCAAACATGGCAGAAATTTTAGTAAGGCAAGAATGGGAAGGGGCCTATTAGGTTTCCCAATGATTTGTCAAATTATGAGCTTTACGGGAACAGATTCTTTGGAGTATTGGTGGCAGGCGCAAGGTTGCATGCAGTAAAATGCAGTGAATTGCAATGTAAATGAAGTATTTTTTTAGAATACATTTCTGAATTAAGAAACCATTACAAAACAGAGGCTTTAAACAGTCATTTTATGCTATCTCATTGTTCTCTGAATTGACTGGCTCAGCTGGATAGTTTTCATTTATTTATTTTTAAATTCTTTATTGTTTAAAAGATTTCATAAGTCTCCTTTTCCCCCATTGACCTCTTTGGGCTGCTCCCTAACCCCACCTCCACCCCCCCCCAGCACATGCCCTCATTCCCCTCTACATTCCCGTTCCCCAAGGCTGTGCCCATTGGTCATGCTCATATGCATGCATACAAGTCCTTTGGTTGATCTCTTACCCCCTCACCACCACCATCCTCATCCCCACCCTGCCTTCCTTCATAGTCTGTTGTTGTTCATGTGATCTCAGCTCATCACCTGGGTACTCGGGACATGGGGGTGGGGTAAAGAAGTGATGCTGGTCCTGAGATAGATGCCGTCCCTCACATGGAGAATAAAAGGGATTTCGTTAATGAAATAACTAGTATCTACAAACAGCCTATAGCAGCGGTTGTCTAGTGTCTGTTTCCCTTTTCACAACAAGACAAATGTGTTCACTGGTACATTTTCAGTTCCTCCTTATTCTGGGGGAGTGCATAAGGATGAGGAAAAAAGGCACAGAGCTGGCATTATTCACAGATGATATTTCAAAAATTCAGACATTAAATAAGGCATTCCTGATTATCAGAAACAAAGAAATGATAGTTGTAATAAAGGTTTCAGAAATAGAAATGTAAGTGACAAAATGAAAGGTGGTTTGCAATAGAGACTTCTAGTTGTCGCCCAAATCTGCTCTCCACTTTGGTAGTAATGGAACCTTGAGTGACAAGTTGGCACTGAAAATAAAGATGTTTTCCAGTCTCCCTTACAGCTAGGTGTGGCTGTGTGACCTAAGTTCTAGGAAATGGAATGTGAGTGGAAGTGACACATGCAACTTCCAGTAAGCATGCTCTTAACAGAATGTGGATGTGGTGGCAGTGATCCATCTTGGAACGTGATGCATTGTGGGGCTCCCTGGGAACAGTGGGGCAATAGGAAAAAGGAGCATGGATCTCTACCACCAGAGAGCAGTCACAGGGTTGCTGAATACAGCTGTGCAGTTGTTTGTCTACTTACCACAGCAGGCACCATTCCCACAGACCACAGTGTGAATGGGTCCCCCATTGGCTGGTGCACTGCACAGCTCATGGTAGTCCAGAGCCACCTGCAAAGGTAGGCTGGACTGGGGGAGCAAGTCTTGGCAAGCTTATACCTGGACTGTTTAAACTACTGTCATTTTGAATCTGGCTTATAGCTTCTGAACCTAAATTACAAGTAATACAGGATTCTGAATTAGGGATAGGATACAGTGTCCTTGAGCAAAGAAATGAAGTCACATGGAGGAGTCAACCAACAGGCAAGATGAATGTCACATCTATTGAGTGAATCTATGTGCAAGGTTCTGTGGTAAGAGCTGATGGCACATAACGGACAATTCCTGCCTTCCAGGAACTTAAAGTCTAGTGGGGGGAAAGCTCATTTATAAGTTCCAATAATTTAAGGGAATATATATTTTTATGAATTTTTCATCTAGTGAAGAAAAATATATACCAACTAGAGGCCCGGTGCACAAAATTCATGCATGGGGGGCGAGGGATGTCCCTCAGCCCAGCCTGCACCCTCTCCAATCTGGGACCCCTCAAGGGATGTCCAACCTGGTAGAATTGGGCCTAAATGGGCAGTCGACATCCTTCTCACAATCCAGGACTGCTGGCTCCAAACTGCTCACCTGCCTGCCTCCCTGATTGCCCCTAACCACTTCTGCTTGCCAGCCTGATCACCCCTTAACCACTACCCTGCCAACCTAATTGATGTCTAACTGCTCCTCTGCCAGCCTGTTTGCCCCCAACATCCCTCCTCTGCCAGCCTGGTCACCCCTAACTGCCCTCCCCTCCAGGCTTGATTGCCCCCAACTGCCCTCTCTTGCAGGCCTGGTCTCTCCCAACTGCCCTCCCCTGCTGGCCTGATGGCCCACAACTGCCCTCCCTTGCAGGGCCTGGAACCTCCCAATGGCCCTCCCCTACTAGCCATCTTGTGGTGGCCATCTTGTGTCCACATGGGGGTAGCCCTCTTGTGTGTTGGAGTGTTGGTCAATCTGAAAATTGCTCTTTTATTAGATAGAATAGAGGCCTGATGCATGGGTGGGGGCCAGGCCCTAAAGAGTGTCCCAGATCAGGGTGCGGGTTCCCTTGGGGCATTGGGCAGCCTGGGAAAGGGGCCTGTGGTAGTTTGCTGGTCAGCCATGCTCCCCAGTGACCCAAGTGGAGGCCTTGGGATCTGGGATTAATTTATGTTCTACAATTGAAACTTTGTAGCCTGTAGCAGAGCCAAACCTTCTGCTCACTTCATGGCAACAGCCATTTCTGTTTGGGTTTATTTAAATTCTTTAATTGAAACTTTGTAGCCTGGAGTAGAGGTCTAGGTGCTAGAGCTGCAGAAGTTTGGCTTCCTCCATTGCCTGGGCAACCCTAGCCTCTGCTCTCTCCAGGTCCATGGCTGCTGCCATTTCTGTTGGGATATATCTTCTATAATTGAAACTTTGTAGCATTGAATTGAAGCCTAGGCCAGCAAGGGCAGATGGAAAGCTTGGCTTCCTCCATTTCTGGGGAAACTCAAGCCTCCCTCTTGCTCACAGTGGCTGCAGCCATCTTGGCTGGGCTTTATTTGCATAATTTGCTCCTGATTGGCTGATGGGTATGGCTATGGGCGTGGCTCGATAGGAGGTATGGTCAATTTGCATATTACTCTTTTATTAGATAGGACAATTTTTAATACATGGGGTGCATGAGTGTGGCTCTGCAGAGAGCAGTCTAGCAGGAAAAGACATTTATACCAATAATATTGATATACAGCAGTGAGGTGGGTTTTGGAGGCACTCATGATATTAAATAGAATATCCAGCTAGGCTCAAGTTTCCAATCACAGCATTCATCAGTTTTCCTTTCAGATATCCTTAAGGTAGAATTACTAATTTATCTATTTCAGTGCTCTTAGACACCTGGCTTTCTGCAGCACATAAGCTATTTGCCTAGTGTGTTTTAAAGGATTTTTTTTTCAGTAAAGGAAAATCAATATTTTTTATTTGCACACAAAAATGAAAACATACTTGGCCTCAGAGGGACAAAATATCTAATTTATTTCACAATGTTTTCTAAATATTTCTCTAGAGAGGCTTATATTTATGATGAGTATTTGAACATGACCTTTAAAATACATTGTTTTGGTGAAGCTGTTCTAAATAGATTACAATAATGATACCCTATAAAAGAAAATGCTCTTAAAATAATGTGTGTGTATGTCCTGTTTATGCATGGAGATCAACCAAATTCTGCAAATCTTTTTTCAAAATTAAGACTGTTCTCATTGCAGTAGCAATTTGCTATTTAAACCTCCTACGAATATTTATTGACAATCTGTTCTGAGCAGTACACTGCTGCGAACTGTAGAGATGTGGTTAATAAATCAAAGTCTGCATTCTCACACAGTAGGCAACTGTCCAAGAGGAGACATAGAAACATACATATATAAACAATACAGAGTGCTCAGCAGAGGCCAAAGGATGTGAGGATGCAGGGAAAAAAAGATTAGTTCCTCTCAGGTGAAACTTGAAGGCTTCATTTGAATGACGGGTATTAAAAAACTGGAAACATTCCAACAAGCACAGTTAGAAATGAGTTTGGACACTGGTTTGGTAGCCCAATTGGTTAGAGTGTATCCCGATACGGCAAGGTTGTGGGTTCAGTCCCTAGTTAGGGTATATACAAGTATCAACCAGTGAATGCATAAATAAGTGCAGCAACAAATCCCCCCCCTCTCATCAATAAAACCTTTTTTTTAAATAAGAAGGAGGTTGGGGCTGGTTTGGAAAAGGGAATAATGCAAGCCAATATAACTGAGAAGCCAGGAGAATATGCAACAAACCAGGGATGAGTGGTAAGCCATGTAATAGATGCAAAGCCAAAAAAGTACACTATGTGGACACTTGTCCAATGGAGATATGTTTTTTTCAATATGCAAAGGCCATCAGATTTTTTAACGTGATGTGGACAGCTTAATCTGTGCTTCCATTATCATGGGGGAGACTGGAGACATAGTAGACTGAGGGCTGGAGACCAGTTAGGAGGCTGCTGCATTACTGGGAGCTGGAAGTGCTGAGAACCTTAACTGGGGGGATGTGAGAGAAAGGGTCAAGGTGGCTGAGACTTTTGAGATGTAAAGGGACAAACTTCAAGGTTTGGTGATGGAAAAAACAGAAGAGGAAAAGATACACTCTCAAATAATCCTCGGAAAATTAAGCATATAAAATAAATGTGACCTTACCTAACAGAAAAAGAAAATACAAAAGACATGATCTGTTTTTCCCCCAAAGACACACATTCATGAAACCCCACATCTCAGCAAATGATAAATCTGCTCTATTTCCCTCACCCGGCATCATTTCTCTCACACCTCAAAGTTCCTTGACTTGACCTTCAAACTACATCCTGCCTTCTGGATTTGGCCACAATTTTGTTTCGCCTGGTTCATTGCGGTAGTTCCTAACTATTTTTCCCAATTCATTCATGGCTCCCTGTCATCTGCTCTTCACAGCAGTCAAAGTTATCTTTAAAACACAAGTAAGAGGAGAAGCCAAGATGGTGGCATAGGTAAACACCTAAACTGCTGCCTCGCACAACAATTTCAAAACTGCAACTAAAAGACAAAACATCTATCACCCAGAACTATGGCTGACTGGAAGTTCTGCAACTAGACGGAAAGAGAAAAGAGCATTGAGAAATGCACAAGCACTAAAAAACTAGGGTATGGAGCTTCCTATATGCCAACTCTGTGCCCTGGGCATGCAAAGATGAAAGGTTGTTTCTGCCTTCAAGGGCTTACAATCTGTTAAAACGCACGCGAACACACACACACACACACACACACACACACACACACACACACACACACAGAAAAAAACAAACAAAAACAAAAAAACACAAGCCAGCCTGCAGTTAAACATGTGTGCGTGCCAAATACTTTTATTTATACTATGAGAATTCAGAAGATGGACAGATATGGGGGAAGAGTTTGCAAAAGCCAGGCTGGAGGTAACTTGAAGGGTTATGTGGGTTCCATGTGAATGAAAGGGGCTGGGTGTGTTGGGCAGAGGCGTTGCGGCCTGAGCAGGGGCAGGCAGTTCTGAGGAGTTTGGGTAGGGAACTCCAGGAAGTTCTGCATGGCTGGTGCACAGGTATGTTCTAAAAAGGGATGAAAAATGATAACACAGGCAAGGCCCAGAGGGAAAAGTAGAAGGAGCTAGAAGACAAATGTGTGATAGTCATTCCAGTTGAGGCACATTGTGCTAGAATGGGGACCTGTCATGGGGAGAGGGGTAGACAATGCAGGTATGTTGCCATATTGAGGTTCACTTTTAATTCCAGGTGTCATTTAATAATAGTTTTTCTTAAAACGCTCTCAAGTAATATAGATTGAGCTAAGAACAAACTAGACTTCGGTTCTGATCACACATCAATTTTGATTAGATTATTTAGATTGATAACTACAGAACGAAATGTACACAATCCTGTTTTATTTGTATCAGTAAATTTAATGGCACAATTTGTGATTTTTAAGATTTAAAAAATATGTCCTTTTTTCTGTTCAAGAGTTAGTATTTCTTATTCTTTACTCCTTTTAAGGCACTTAAATCATTTTGGCCACTTTATTTGTCCCTTCTTCTATCTGAGGGCAAGCAGTCTTGAACTACAATTGCAGGAGCCTTAGAGAAATTCTCAGCCTTTGAAGCAGGACAAGAATCTCTGATGTCACCTTCCAACCGATTGGTTGTTAGCAGGTGCGAGGACTCTGTGCCCAGGGTGCAGAATCGGCCAGAAAGAATGACAAGATCATTAGTGATACCTGCATGGGTGTGAGAGAGCCAGTGCTGGCACATCTCTAAGAATTGCCTTCCCTGGTGATGACAACATATTCTGACAATTCAAACAACTCTTCTTCACCTTCTCCCCAAAGCCTCTGAACTCCAGAAATATGGTAATCACATTGACTTTAAACTTTTGAACCATAAGAGACATAGGGACTGAATTTTGGCATATGCATCCACCCCATGGGGAGAGGGGAGGAGATAGAGAAATATGGATTAATTGCCTCCCAGATGCTCCCCTACCAGGGACTGAACCCGAAACGTCTTGGTGTACTGGACAATGCTTCAAACAATTTTGCCACTCGGCTACGGCTGGCCATAAGCTCTTACACTTCCTTTCCCTTGGCTTAATCTTCAGCTGCACTTCGGTCCACCCAATACCCACTTGATGCAATTGACTGTATTGCTCCTTCTTCCATATGATACAGGGTAGGCTATTTTCAAATGCTTATAGATATGATAATTTGACACCAAAATTATTAGTTTTTGCTTAGGTGAAAAAATAAAGTCTAAACAGGAAGAAGGGGAAGTGACAGATGACAGAACGAACAGTTTTTATTGAAAGACAAGAGTCAGGGTTATCAGTGTGGGAGCTACAAAGCTCTAACTGGAATGTTTGCCTGACTGAGCTTGTTTCCTTTAATTCCTTGCTAAAGCTAATTAGGAATCAGCAAACTGCAGGCCAGGGAGCAGTAAAGTAAAGCTAGCTACTCTCAATGTCAATATATCCAGAAGTCTCAGCAGCTCACCTCACAGTCAAAAATGGCTTGGTGCTGGGGGACAGGGGGGAGGAGTCAACCAGGGAAAAAGGAGACATATGTAAAACTTTAAACAACACACACACACACACACACACACACACACACACACACACACAACGGATTGGTTTGCAGCTCACTCCGGTAACTTGGGGAGTCAGGCTCCTTCAGTCCTATGGCTGTGCCACATTTCACATGACTTCCAAGGTCAGTGTGCCTTTCTATATTGAGGCAGCAGAGCAGAAGAGACATATAGATCTGCATGTGGGAAGTGTCGATGGCAGTGGCATTCACGGATATTCCACTGGCAAAAACAGTCACAGACCCAAAGCAAACTGTGAAGGATGCTGGTGCCCAGGAGGAGGAAAAAAGTGGGTGAAGAACTTCTCAATGAAAATAGACATACACAAATTGGCTTTTACTAAAAGGTGCCTGTGGATCAGTAGCTATTTATAAAAGAGCCCTTATTATTATTTTTAAAAAATATTTTTGAAATGAAGAAAATTTGAGGGGAAAAAAGCCCACAATTACACGCTGTAATATATTCATAGCCACCTATATTTTTACTTATATCATTTTCATATTTCTGTACAGAAATTGAAATGATTATTTAAAGTAGCCATTTCATGTCATGAAACCCATATTACTTACATAACTTCTCTTTTTTGGATATTAATTTGATTTTAGGCCTCTCTCTCTGATTTCTTTTAAAAATTAAAAAAATATTTATTGTTGACATTCAATATTTGATTAGTTTTAGGTCTACAGCATAGTGGTCAGACACTTATATACCTTACAAAGTGATCCCCCTGATAAGTCTAGTTCCCATGTGACACCACACATAGTTACTATGATATTATTGACTATATTCCCTAAGCTGTACTTTATATCTTTATGACCTCCTCCACTTTATAAATAAGGATGCAGTGAGCAACTTCTACAGCTTTTTATCTGTTGAATTGTGTGTGTTTTTTTAAAATAATTTTACAGTTGCTTTATTGTATAAATAATTCTGAAGTGAACACATTTCAGCAGATAGTCTTTCTTTACTAAATTATTTCCTTAGAATAAAGTAATATAAATAGATCAATTGTATTACTGGATTCAGTAGTACAAATGTTTCAATTATTCTAGATGCATTTTGTCATCATGCTGCTTTTCCAGAAGTGTCTACTATTTTCAGTGCTATTAACCTTACCCTTTTATTCCAGTCTCACCAATATTTATGAAACATTTTCTGAAACTAATTTAGTAGGTGTAAATGGTATTTCAGAGTTGTCTCAATATTGATTAGTAAAATAAACATTTTTATTGTTCGAATCTGTGGAATTCTTGATGTTTTGTTTATAAATTTGAAAGAGCTGTTTATTTGGTAGAGATGTTTCTCTTTTATTGGTTTTGCCTTAATTTCTTTTCCTCTCTATTGTCTGTTATAATTGCAGGTTTCCCACATACCCTTCCCAATGGACACAAGTGCTATTTGTTCCTTTCTTTACTTTATGATGTTCTCAATTGTTTGAAAACATAGAAATCTATATAGGATCTACTTGGGAATATGTGTTATTCTTGATATTAATTCTGCACAATAGAGATTTGGAAGATATTACAAAGATAGGGGATGATGTGTATATGATGAAAGGATAAATCAACCACTCCATTTTCTGCATATAATTTTTTCTTGGCTTGATTTAAATGTGTCAAATAACAGATACTGTGCATGGGTGCCTGTGGGAGTGTCTGTGTGGCAGGAAGTGGGTGGGATGAGGAAGGACAAAGGGAGATGTTGAGAAATTGTGTGGGGATTGAGAGAGCCGGTGAGTTGACGAATTGTTTGGGGTTTATGCAATAATTATTCTGTATTGTATTGTAATTATTTCTCTATTGATTTCATAGATTCCAAGCAGCTTCTGAAATGTCAGATTGATAGAGCATAACTTTGTATTTGATTATTAATATTTGATTTAAACAAGCTTTCAAAATGAGTCATTCATGGTAATGAACTATATTCAGGTTCTCCTATTGTCCCTAAAACTAATCAAGTAAACAACCTAGAGAGAGAGGCATTAAAATGAAGGACACACAAAATGATATTAGGAGGACAGCAGTGTGGTGTTTAGTAAAATAATTTTGTTTTTCAGGAAGACATAGGATAAATGATATTTTGAATAAACACTGCCATAATTGTGTGCAGAATTCATATTTCCTTATGCTGAGAGATAAAAAAGAATTACTTCAAGTGCAAAGAAATTTATAGTTCAGTTATGAGAATGCACTAAAAAGTAGAATTATAGCTGCCTGAGGCTTATTTGAATTTATAATGAGGGAATTCAGAAGGAAAGCAGTGTAGATGTGATCTAACCAATGTTGTGATCATTCTTAAAACTCTCCAGATCTGATAATATAAAAGTTGGTTGCCGCAGTTATTAAAAGTACATATATAGAATCTGTACAGGATCTAGGGTCTAGTGCAGTCTAGAGGAGAAAGTTCTTTCGTGTGGGGAATATATAGAGACATGATCCAAGCAAACCTTCACCTACTTATTCTAGTTCATGGTCTGGTCATGTTCCCTGCCAAAGCTTTTCTGGGAAGCTGTAAGGAGACAAAGATTTGTTGGCCTGGCTTCTAACTTGACTTCATTCCTCTCTGTGGGGGATCACTTTACATTTCCTTAATTGCAAGGGCAGCTTGTGTGGTTGGCAGTTGTTTAAACTGCAAAATGGATTTTAATGAACTACAGTTTCTTTTGCTCAGCTGGAACTGAAGTAGTCACAGACTGAATTAACAGCCGCGATCAAAAGCTAAGATGACAGCTGTGTCACAGAAGGGGAAAGGAAGCGTTTGTTTCGTGCCACTGTTTAGGATCATGTTCTTAAAATATTGGGTGCTGTAACTTCACACTTTTCTTGGTATTTTTTGTTGTTGTTGTTAATATTCACCTGAGGATATTTATGATTTTTAGAGAAAGTGGAAGGGAGGGAAGAGAGAGAGAAAGAGAGAGAGAGAGAGAGAGAGAGAGAGAGAGAGAGAGAGAGAGAGACCCTGTGTGAAAGAGACACATCCATTGGTTGCCTCCTGCATGCACCCTGACCAGGTCCGGGATTAGAGCTGCAGCCCAGGTATTTTCCCTTGACCAGAGATCAAACCCAAGATCCTTAGGTGTGAGGGCTGATGCTATAACCACTGAGTAACACTGTTCAGCATGTAAATTCATACTTTTGAGTTGGCTTGCTAAATTTTTTTTTAAGGAACCAAAGGCCTCCTGCAAGGTAGTTTGGGAAACCTCAGATGTTATTTATTTAGAGCACATAGTCTTAGTCTTTTTCCTCATCATGACCAAATGCAACAGGGCATTGCTGTTATTTCTACTGAACATCTGAGGATACAAATGCGGATAAAGTTTAATCAAGTGGAACAACAGAATAAAAATTGAAATTATATTCTCTAACCATTTTTTTGTTATTTGGTATAGTAGACATATAATATCATTAGAGTTTTTGGTGTACAACATAGTGATTTGACATTTTTATTCCTTATGATGTGATACAGCAATAAGCCTAGTAACCATCTGTCACCGTACAAAATTATCATGATAATATTGACTATTTTCCCCATGCTATACATTATATCCCTAATTTTAGTTTGACAAATGGGAAAGCTTTTACTATGTCTATGTATTTCACAAAAATTTCTTCAGGCATTTAGAAAACACTTTTTATGAGACATTATGCAAATTAAAATTATTAGTGTTAATTTTATTTCTTACTATTCTTAGTTTATTATTTCCTAGGGAAACAAACTTGCTCAGTACTTTTCCAGAAAACTGTTTGCTAATGATGTGTTATAAATGCATTCCTACTCATTCATCATTTTGATAAATGGACTTAGATTAATATATGGCTTAGTCTATTTAAAAGCACTGTAGCAATTTTGCAACCGAAAATGGACATGCTGTGACTTAGGTTTAAAATGCATCATCTTTTCTAAGACTTGGATGAAACAAAATGAAAGAAAAATAGAGTGAGAAAAACTACATCACAAAAAAGACTCTGTTCTTCTTTTGTAGTGACAATTTTCATCTTTTCCCCAATGGGAATATATAAAGATATAAATTCTAAATATCTCTTGCATTTAGGGGGGATAAGTCACACAGGGTTGCCCAGGACTTTGAACGTTTTAGCACTAAAAATCCCTCTTCCTGGGAAACTCCTGAGCCCTAAGCAAACTAGAGTGGTTGGTCATACCACTTGCACGTGGAAAGTCCACCTGTAGTGCAGGGTGTAGGAGTGGCCTGCTTCAGGGTTCAAATAATGCCATTTGGTTCCCACCTCTCAGATCTACTTTGCAGCAGGCTGCATTTTCAGGCTTTACCAAGTGGCCACTGATAGTTTCAGGTTTCTCATTTTTTAGTCAAAAGAAGCTAAGCTTCCAACTTTATGACCTCATTCCATAAAAAGAGCAGTGGAAGTAGAGAAGGTGTCTCTCTTCTAGAAACCCTCAGGCATCACTGAGTTTGGTGGGCTTATGTATCTTCTCTTGAGACAATTACCATGGTTGAATGGATGGAATAATGTGATTGGTTCTGCCAGTCTTGAACTTGCAGATGAAGTTTACATCACTCAAATTATGTGGTGGATGAAACAATTTCCTAAAACAAACTTTGATGCCCTCAAAGAGAAGGAAGATAATATTGGCTATCACACAGCAATATTCCAGTCACTCACCTTGTTAACAAAGTAACAAGAACAAGTGCAGGGAACTTTTGTTTCTGGGTAGGATGTAGATAACAAGCAGGGAGAAGAGTAGATAAATTACAAAAAATCATATTTTTAAAGACTCTGGAAAGCTGATTAAACAAAGAGGACAAGATTAGTCGTTCTTAAACTTTTATATGCATCAGGAAGGCTTGTGGAAACAGACTATTGGCTTCCTCTCTGCAGGGTTTCTGATTCAGTTGGCATGAGTTGGGGCCAAGGAATTGTCATTTCTAGTAAGTCCCCGGATGTTGCTGTAGCTGCTGATCTGGGGGAAACAAAATTTCAGAGATGAAGAGGCCTTTCTAATAAGCAGAGATTGCTGGCCTGTCTTCCTGAAGGGTATTTGCTGAGTCTGGCTGGAGATAGAAAGCTTAGCCTAGACAGGATAATGCTACTGTTGGAAAGAAAAACTGGCAACATTTTTGAGTGTTGCATAGGCTTGCAAGATAGAATGAACTACAGAGCACCCCAAGCACATAGCAATTTACCTAGAGAACATTTTCATGGGAGGCCAAGAAGCTGAGTTGGAGCCCTGGCTTGTGTGGCTCAGTTGGCTGGAGCATCGTCCCCTATACCAAAAGGTGGCAGGTTTGATTCCCAGTCAGGACACAGACCTAGGTTTTGAGTTCTGTCCTCGGTTTGGGGCATATACAGGAAGCATATGCCCTCTGATCTCTCAGTAGATCTGATCTCTCTCCTCTCTCTCTTCTCTCTCTCTCTCTCTCTCTCTCTCTCTCTCTCTCTCTCATCAATAAAAAAAAAAAATCCTCAAATGAGGATTAAAAAAATAAAAAAAGCTACCTAACAGAGGAAAGTGCAAACAGGGAAGTCTCCTAAGGGATAAAATGTTAATTTTAATTTCTGTTATTCTTTTATACACAATGTGCAGCATAACATTTTTAAAAAGCCATTCGAAAAGGTGACAAAATATGTCCAATAATCAAGAGAAAAAGCAGACAACAAAAGGAGACCCATGAATTCTGCATATATTGGAATTAGCTTTTGGGGACTTTAAGAGAACAGATTAACAAGTTAAAGAAAATAGAGACAAAGTTGGCCAAAATGAAATAAAAGGTGAAGAATTTCAGCAAGAAAATGATACCTATTAAAAAATGAACCAGCTCTGCAGCTGGGCGCTCCCCGCTGCTCCCGCCTGCGCTGAGGATGGCGGTGGCAGTGGGAAGGCTGCTCCGGGCCACGGTTGCCTGACATGTGAACGCCATTCCTTGGGGTATCTCTGCCTCTGCAACCCTTAGGCCTGCTGCTGCTCCAAGGCCTGCTTCCAGCCGAGCACAGGGTGCCTTCAGCGCCAGTTCCTCCGATCATGCTCCTGCCGGCACCCCGCACGCACCCTGTTTGAAGGGTACAGCCTTGTCCGTGGAGAGTTCTAAGAAAGAAGCCTGGATGACGTTAAGGGGAGATACCTGGTGCTCTTCTTCCTCTGGATTTCACCTTCGTGTGCCCCACAGAAATCATGGCTCGCAGCGCCCAAGCCAACGAGTTCCACGACGTGCACTGCGGCGGCGGCGGCGGCGTGTCCGGGGACTCCCGCTTGAGCCGCCTCGCCCGGATCAACCCCACGAGGAAGAACGGCGGTGTGGGCCGCATGAACACCCCGCGGTTGTCAGATCGGACCAGGCAGACTGCCCGGGACGTGGGTGGGCTGTTAGAATCCTGGACCTGCACCGTGAGGTCTCTTCTTCACTGACCCCGATGGAGTCATCAAGCGTCAGAGCGTCAATGATCTGGCCGCCGCGTGGAAGAGACCCCCGGCCCGGAGAACGCACTCCAGTCTGTGGAAGTCCGTGGGGAAGTCTGCCCAGCCAAGTGGACCCCGGATTCTCCTGCGATCAAGCCGCACCCAACCGCTCCCAAAGAATACTCTGAGAAGGTAAATCGGGGCATCATCTCGCGTACACCTGCGGCTTCTCGAAAGCACCACAGTGGGAGCTCATTTTCAGCATTTCGAAGATGACTGTGTGCAGAAATCGAAAACCAATTGTGTTTGCATTCACAAGTAATGCTGTAGATATTTTGTTTTTGTAACATTGGCTAAGGCTTTTTAAAGATGGGTAGTTACTAACAAGAATCTTTTATTGGTAATTTCTTGATGGCTAGTTAGCGTCTAGACTGCCTAGTTCACCTGTTTCTTTGATCCTGTCTTTAATGGGAAACTCTCTTAGCCTTTCCTGAGCCTCTGTGTGCACCAGGGTAGGACAAGTAGCGAACGCCTCTGACCAAGAGTCCTGAAATTTTCTTTCTGAATTTCTTTGTATTAAACTGAAGTGTATTTTTTTTTTTTTAAAGAGTATAGCTTGAAGTTTTAGTATTAGCAGTATAATTTAACTCTTGGAGTAGAGATATATTTGATTGAAACAATGAGAATCATGTATTTAAAAAACACACACAATGGCAAAGTGACTTAACTGATCATGCATGCTCCTCATCCCTGAGATTTGTAGTTTCAGTAGTTATTTTGTTTATTTTATTTGTTAGTTTAGTGTTTGCATACATTTCTAAATATTGATTGAAGGTAATTATAGAGGATATTTATTTAATTCAGGAATTGCATTTTGAAATCATTATAATTATATTTTCTGAAGCTCTCAATATAAAGTATATAATAAAAAATAAATATATTTTAAAATAAAAATAAAAAGAATGAAATCTACATTCCAGAAATTTAAAAATAAAATGTGAAATTAAGAAATCATTGCATGGATATTAGAGAAGACTTGGCACAATAAAAGACATAATTAGTTCCTTGAAAGCAGTGAATAGAAAATATCTAAGCTGAAACAGAGAGTGAAGAATAAAATAACAGAATATTAAAAATATAGATAAGTGGGAAACAAAACAAACTGTAAAATGTAGTTGACGAAAAGGGAAGAGAGAATGGATCAAGAGCAATATCTGAAGAGGTAGCGGTCAAATATTATTCTAAGATTAAAGACTAATATTAACCCACAGATTCAAGAAGTTCAGCAGATCCCAAGAGAATAAAAATAAACAAAAATAACAACAACAAACACTGTTAGGCACACAATAGTCAAATTGTTGACAACCAAAGTCAGAAGATTCCTATCCATGCATCTGGTGACATTTGCCAAGACAACTTTTATCACCTAAACCTGTCAAGAACATTTTTTTTAACCTTTATTGTTCAGTTTATTAATTACATTGTTCCCTTTTTTCCCCCCTATAGCTCCCCTCCACCTGGTACCCATCCCACCCTCTGCCCTCACCCCCCTCCACTGTCCTCTCCATAGTTGCATGATTTTTGTCCAGTCTCTTGCTGTACTTCCCACAACCCTTTTCTCCCCAAGAATTGTCAGTCCATTCCCTCTCTATGTCCGTGATTCTGTTACATTCACCAATTTATCCTGTTCATCAGCTTATTAATTCACTTGATTTTTAGATTCATTTGTTGATAGATGTGTATTTGTTGTTCATAATTTTTATTTTTACATTTTTCTTCTTCCTCTTCTTAAAGAATATCTTTCAGCATTTCATATAATATTGGTTTGGTGGTGATGACCTCCTTTAGATTTTTCTTATCTGCGAAGCACTTTATCTGACCTTCAATTCTGAATGATAGCTTTGCTGGATAGAGGAATCTTGGTTGTAGATTCTTGCTATTCATCACTTTGAATATTTCTTGCCACTCCCGTCTGGCCTGCATTGTTTCTGTTGAGAAATCTGCTGACAATCATATGGGTGCTCCCTTATAGGTGACTAACTGTTTTTCTCTTGCTGCTTTTAATATTCTCTCTTTATCTTTTGCTCTTGGCATTTTAATTATGATGTGCCTTGGTGTGGACCTCTTAGGGTTCCTATATATTGGGGTTTGGTGCACTTCTTGGACTCCTAAGTCAATTTCTTTCACCAGGTGTGGGAAGTTTTCGGTCACTATTTCTTCAAATAGGTTTTCATTGTCTTGCTCTCTCTCTTTTTTCTGGCACCCCTATAATTCGAATGTTGGTATGCTTGAGGTTGTCCCAGAGGCAGGCCCCTTACACTATCTTCAGTTTTTTGGATTCTTTTGGTTTCTTGCTTTTCCAGCTGAGCGGATTTTACCTCTTTGTATTTCAAATTTTTAACTTGGTTCTTGGGGTGCTCTAGGGTACTTTTAGGTCTTTGTATAATACTTTTTATTTCAGTCAGTGTATGCTTAATTTCTGGTTGGTCCTTTTTCATATCCTTGAGAGTCTCATTCATATCCTTGTAGGTCTCGTTCATTTCGTTGTAGGACTCATTCATTTCCACGTTGGTCTTGATCATTTCCTTGTAGGTCTTGTTCATATCCTTGAGGGTCTCATTCATTTCCTCATAGGTCTTGTTTATTTCCTTATATGTCTCGACCTTTTCTAGGAGCCTCTTGAGAAGCCCTATAACCGTGGTTTTGAATTCCATGTCCAGTCATTTTTTTCCTCCATTTCTTTCAAATCTGATTTCTTTCCATGTCTCTGCATGGTGGCTGCTTCCCTGAGTTGGTCAATTAGCTTTGTGTGGTAGACATCCTACAAGGGACAGTGGCTCAACTTCCCCAGTTACCTAAGGTGGATATGGGTTGCACAGTCTTGCTGAAGTTAAGCTCAGGTTAACCGTTGTTAGAACTTGGAGGGGTTGACCTCCAGGCCAATTGTCTGTGAAGCTCAGCTGTGCTCAGGTTGGATGGGCGGAGTCTCCTGGTCAAGCAGACAGCATTAGCTCCGCCCTATGCAGCCCCAGGGACTCTGTGCTGGGGACAATGGCCACCAGCACCTCTGAGAGTGAGCCGCTGCCAAGCTCTACCGGCTGCTGGGGAACTCAGACTCTCCCCAAATGAGTCTGCACGCCCAATGTCTCACCCAGGGTCGCAAAACAAAGCAGTCTGATGGTTTCCCGAATGAAAGAGCAAGTCACAAGTGCTCTCTGCGCGGTCAGGCAGCTGTGCTGTTCCCAAGTTTACATGCACTCTGCACAAGCTCGCCTTCTCCACAAGCGGACAGACCCCTGCAGCACCCGAGCTTCAGCGTGCCCTCCCACTGTCCAATTTTTACCCTGTATGATAGTGGGTTCCCTGGACTTCACCCAGAGCTGGAGAATCAGTCCAGTGGCATGTCTTTGTCTTCTCCGTTAGAGAAAACTGGCCGGTATTCAGCTGCCTGCCCTATCCTCTGGCGCATGCGCTCCTCCAAACCTCTCTCCGCGCATATCTTCAACGCTGTCCTCAGCCGCTCCTCCAAGTCACAGTGTCTTATCTTCACTTTCATTTGTGGAATTTTCACTCAGCCAGCTTTCCAGTGATTCTGGATGGTGTTTGTTCTTTTGTTAAGTTGTAGTTTTAAAATTGCTGTGTATGATGGCAAGATAGGTGTTTTACCTATGCCGCCATCTTGGTTCTCTCAAGAACATTTTGATAAGAGAAAATATAAACAAATTTATCAGGTCAATTTGCATAATATACTGTGACAAAATGAAATTTATCCCAGGAATGCAAAATTGACTTGATATTTGAAAATTAGTCAGTGTAATCCCCTTCATTAGCAGAATAAAGGAGAAAAACTATGGCCCTCTGAATCTATAATAATAAAAGTATAACATGTTAATTAGACCAGACAGCCAAATGACCTTCTGGACATCATTCTGGATGTCCTTTCGGATGAAGCCACGGCAGACGGGGCAGAGGCAGGGGTGGTCAGGGGTGATCAGGCAGGCAGGTGAGTGGTTAGGGGTGATCAGGCAGTCAGGCAAGTGATTAGGAGCCAGTGGTCCCAAATTGCAAGAGGATGTCCGACTGCTGGTTTCAGCCCAATTCTGCTGGGATCCCGTGGAATCAGGCCTAAATCAGCAGTCAGACATCCCCTGAGGGGTTCCTGATTGGAGAGGGTGCAGGCGGGGCTGAGGAACACCCCCATCCCTCCGTGCATGAATTTCATTCACCGAGCCTCTAGTAAATATATAATAAGCATTTGCTACCTTTAGAATGGCTAAAATGTTTTATGGACCATGTACAGCAACTGGAACTCTCATACATTGCTTCCTCTTTGTAGAACTGACAGTGTTTTCTAAAGGCTCCTGGTTAGGTACTCAAAAGAAATAAGTGTATATATCCGTCAAAAGTTTATATATATATATATATGAATGTTTCCAGCAATTTCACTCATAACAGTCTAAAACTGCCAACAACCCAATGTCCAATAGATGAATAAACAAATATAGTCATGCTACATAAAATTTATACCAGCAATATCAAAGAATAAACTATTGCTACCCACAACAATATGGATGACATTTACAGACATTATGTAGAGTATAATGAGCCAGACCCAAAAGAGTAAATATAATCTCATTCCATTTATATTAAGTTAAAAGACAGACAAAAGTACTCAATGATGAATTGTGATTGTCATTGCTGGGAATGTAGAATTGAGTGGGGAGAGCATAAAAAATCCTCTAGCATTCTGTAAATATTTTATATCTTGATTTGGGTCACAATGAAGTAAACATAAATAGATATAAGCCTTCATTGGGATGTACACTTAATGTTCTTTACTGCCATGAATGTATTCATGCCTCAAAGAAAAGTGGAAGTATTGGCTCTGTTTTAGTCTATAATTCTAGAGTAAAATCCATAAGTCAAGTTGAGAAATGTAAAAAATAAAAAAGGAAGAGAGAAGACCTATGAGTCATATTATAGCTCTCTTCAAACAGTTGAAAAGATGTTATCTGAAAAAAGGATTTGTCTTATCTATACATACAAAATAGCTTAATTACCAACCGACTAGCCAGTAGATATGACGTGTACTGGCAATCCTATCTAATGAAAGAGTAATATGTAAATTAACCATTACTCCGCTACACCCATAAGCCATGCCCACAAGTCAGTCAGGAGCGATTATGCAAATTTATCCCAACCAAGATGACTGCTGGCCACAGAGAGCAGGAGGTTTCCCCAGTGATGGAGGGAGCCAAGCTTTCCAACTGCCCTTGCTGGCTCAGGCCTCCATTCAATGCTACAAAGTTTAAATTATAGAAGGTAAATAAATCCCAACAGAAATGGTGGCAGCCACAGAGCTGGAGAAAGTAGGAGGGAAGCTTGGGTTTCCCTGGAGATGGAGGAAGCCAAGCTTTCCACCTGACATGGCTAGCATAGGCCTCCACTTAAGGCTACAAAGTTTCAATTATAGAATATAAATAAATCCCAACAGAAATAGCTGCTGCCAAGGAGCAAGCAGAAGGCTTGGCTCCACTCCAGGCTACAAAGTTTCAATTGTAGAACATAAATTAATCCCAGATCCCAGGGCCTCCACTTGGGTTGCCAGGGGGTGTGGCAGGCCTGAAAACCACCACAGGCCCTCGCCCAGGCTGCTCCATGCACCAAGGGAACCCCCACCCTGATCTGGGACACCCTTCAGGACAAACCAGTCGATCCCCACTAATGCACTTATCATATCTAATAAAAGAGTAATATGGAGATTGACCTACATTTCAACACACAAGACAGCTACCCCCATGTGGTCAAAGTTCCTGCCCCTGTGGATACAAGATGGCCACCACAAGATGGCCATCAGGAAGTGCAGTTGGGAGGGACCAGGCCTGCAAGGAAGGGCAGTTGGAGGTGGTCAAGCCTGCAGGGGAAGGTAGTTAGGGGTGACCAGGCTGGCAGAGGAGGAAAGTTGGGGGTGACTGGACCTGCAGGGAAGGGCAGTTGGGGCAGACCCAGGCCTGTAGGGGAGAGCAGTTGGGAGGGACAAAGCCTGAAAGGGAGGGCAGTTGGGGGTGACTAGGCCAGCAGAGGAGGGAAGTTGGGGGCAAACAGGCTGGCAGGGGAGCAATTAGACATCAATCAGGCTGGCAGGGAAGTGGTTAGGTGATGATCAGGCTGGTAGGCAGAAGCAATTAGCTGTAATCACGAAGGCAGGTAAGCAACTGGGAGCCAGCAGTCCTGGACTGTGAGAAGGATGTCCAATCCCACCGGGATCAGGTCTAAACTCGCAGTCAGACACCCTTCAAGATGTCCCAGATTGGAGAGGGTGAAGGCTGGGCTGAGGGACACCCCTCCCTTGCACGAATTTTGTGCACAGGGCCTCTAATTTAAAAATAAATGTTGACTTGCACATGCAAAATACATATAAAGCTCTTGCTGGCACCAATCGCACTTGAGTGTTTTGATATGTCATTGTTGATGGTGAGTTTGGTTGTTTTTGCTGATATTTCTATTATAGAGAAAGGGTGAATAGCGATATTAAAATATTTCTTCTAATTAATTTCCTTTCAATGTGCATGAATACATGCACTGGGCCACTAGTTTTATATGATTTTGATTGAAGGCCAAAGATCAAGGATGAATTAGAAGCAGAAAATTTTTTTATTTTTATTTTTTAAAACGTATTTTATTGATTTTTTTTTTTTTTTACAGAGAGGAAGGGAGAGGGATAGAGAGTTGAAACATCAATGAGAAAAAAACTTCTATCAGCTGCCTCCTGCACACTCCCTACTAGACATTTGCCCGCAACCAAGGTACATGCCCTTTACCGGAATCGAACCTGGGACTCTTGAGTCCGCAGGCCAACACTCTATCCACTGAGCCAAACCAGTCAGGACAAGAAAAAACTTTTAAATAGTTTTATTGATTTCAGAGAGGAAGGGAGAGGGAGAGAGAGATAGAAACATCAATGATTGGCTGCCTTTTGGACACCCCCTACTGGGAACTGAGCCTGCAACTCAAGCACATGCCCTCGACTGGAATTGAACTTAAGACTCTTCAGACTGCAGGCCGAGACAGAGAACCGTTGCTGTAGAGCCTAAGACCATCAGAAAACACAGATATTTACATTATGATTCATAAAAGTAGCAAAATTACAGTTACATGAAGTAGCAACGAAAATAATTTTATGGTTGGGGGTCACCACAACAAGAGGAACTGTATTAAAGGGTTGTGGTATTAGAAAGGTTGAGAACCACTGCATTAGTTGAAAAATATGGGTTTACTTTTATAATTGAGCTAAGGGATAGTCTAAATTATTTATGACATTTTTATTTTAAAATTTTGTATTTAAGTGGTAATATGTGCTCATTACAATTCAATTGTTATAGTGCAGACAAATAGGAAGATAAATTATATAAAATAACCCAGAAGCAAATCAACAAGATAGAGTCTTAATAATTTTCTTATAAGTTTCTTTTCATGTTTAATTTGTTTATTTGGAGCTTTAAAAAATAAAATAAACTTTATAATTACCTTTTAAACTAATGAGCATTTCCCTATTATTTCAAACAATTGGAAGTCTTAAATTTTTTAAAATAAGAGCTGGTTCTCCCTCAATATATTTCTAACCCCTTTCCCAGCCCCCAGTCTTCCATAGTAATGGAACTCTAGATTTGTAGCTATATCCATAACCATCTAGAACAAGATTGGCAAATTATGGTCATTGGTCCAGATCTACCCTGTGTGTGCTCTTGTATAGCCTGTAAGCACAGAATGGTTTTACATTTGTAAGTGTATATTATTTAGGCTTCTCCAGAGAAACAAAACCAATAGGATAATATATAAACATTTATTATAGGAACTGGCTCAATCTATTATGAAGGCTGAGAAGACCCACATCTGTCTTCTGCGAGCTGGATACCCAGGGAAGCTGATGGTATAGTTCAGTCTGAATCTGAAGGCCTGAGCACCAGGAGCTCGGATGTCCAAGGCAGGGGGGAATTACTAATACTTGGGACTATTTCTTTTCTTTTTTCGTTTTGTTAATCCTTACTCAAGGATATTTTTCCATGGAATTTTAGGGAGAAACATCCACATGAGAGAGACACATATCACTTGCTTGCCCCCCACATGCGCCCTAACCAGGGCCAGGGATTGAGCCTGCAACTGAGGTATGTGCCCTTGACCAGAATGGAACCTGGGACCCTTCAGTCCATGGGCCTATGCTCTATCCACTACTGAGTCAAATCGGTTAGGGTTGGTATATTTCCTTTTAACAGTTAAAGGTATTTTTATGTATCTAGCTGCAATTACACTGACCCTGAAATTATTTATCTTGCTTTCTAATTTAATATGAGCATAATTTCATGTTATTATTATTTTATTTTTCAATAACAATTGACATTCAATTTTATATTAGTTTCAGGTGTATAGCATGTTGGTTAGAAATTTATACAACACAAAATGATCCCCTAAGTAAATCTAATAACCCCTAACACCACACATAGTTATTGCAATATTATTGACTATATTTTCTATATTGTGCTTTACATGCCATTGACTATTTTGTAACTGTTGCTTTACCTTTTTCACCTAAAAGATATTATTAGTTTTTATACATATTTACTAACTATGTAATATTCCATTATATGATATCCAATAATCCACAGAGTTATCTCATTAATAATTTAGCTAACTCAATTAACAAGCCACAATGGAACTATCTGATAATTTTTTTAAAAATATATTTTAATTGATTTTTTACAGAGCAGAAGGGAGAGGGATAGAAAGTCAGAAACATCAATGAGAGAGAGACATCAATCAGCTGCCTCTTGCACGCCCCCTACTGGGGATGTGCCCGCAGCCAAGGTACATGCCCTTGACAGGAATCGAACCTGGGACCCTTCAGTCCGCAGTCCGACACTCTGTCCACTGAGCCAAACCAGTCTCGGCACTATCTGATAATTTTAAATGGATGCAAGTCAAGTATATAGAAATGACAATTGAATAAACTATCACACTTTCATGGTACTTTTATTTTATTTCCTAAGAAACCTTAAAGTCCCTAATAATAATTGAGCAATTTAACTCCAGCTATTAACAATAACTTTACAACAGAGAAGACTCATATTTGCTCTTTGTAAAATACTAGAGGCCCAGTGCACAGATTCATGCACTGATGGGGTCCTTTGGCCTGACCTGTGGGGATCAGGGCAAAACCAGCTCTTTAATATCCCCAAAGGGGTCCTGGATTAGGCAGGGTGGTTCTCAGGTGACGCACCCTGGAATCAGGTTCCCTCCTCTCTGGTTCTGGGTGCATCACCTGAGAACCTCCACTGCCAAGTCACCACAGCTTGGCAGTTCCTGTGTTGAGCGTCTGTCCCCTGGTAATCAGAGTACTTCATAGCTACTAGTTTGATGGTCTGATGGTTGCTTAGGCTTTTATATATATACTAGAGGTCTGGTGCACAAAATTTGTGCACGGGGGGTGGGGAATGTCCCTCAGCCCAACCTGCACCCTCTCCAATCTGGAACCCCTCAAGGGATGTCTGACTGCCTGTTTAGGCCCGATCTTGGTAGGACATCCTTCTCACAATCCAGGTCTGCTGGCTCCAAACTGCTCACCTGTCTGCCTCCCTGATTGCCCCTAATCGCTTCTGCCTGCCAACCTGATCACCCCTAACCACTACCCTGCCAGCCTAATTGATGTCTAACTGCTCCCCTGCCAGCCTGTTTGCTCCCAATTTCCTTCTTCTGCAGGCCTGGTCACCCCTAACTCTGCTCCCTTGCTGGCTTGACTACCCCCAACTGCCCTCCCTTCCAGGTCTGGAACCACCCAATGGCCTTCCCCTGCTGGCCATCTTGTGGTGGCCCTCTGTGTCCACATGGGGGAAGGATCTTTGACCACATGGGAGCAGCCCTCTTGTGTGTTGGAGTGATGGTCTACCTAAGTATTACTCTTTTATTAGATAGAATAGAGGCCTGGTACATGGTTGGGGGCCAGCTGGTTTGCCCTAAAGAGTGTCCAGGATCAGGGTGGGGGTTCCCTTGGGGCATGAGGTGGCCTGGGTTAGGGGCCTATTGTGGTTTGCAGGCTGGACACGCCCCCCAATGACCCAAGTGGAGGCCCTGGGATCTGGGATTAATTTATGTTCCACAATTGAAACTTTATAGCCTGGAGTAGAGCCAAGTCTTCTGTTCGCTCTGTGGTGCCAGCCATTTCTGTTTGAGTTTATTTAAATTCTATAATTAAAACTTTGTAGCCTAGAGTGGAGGCCTAGGCACTAGGGCTGCAGAAGCTTGGCTTCCTCCATCTCCTGGGCAACCTTAGCCTCTGCTCTCTCCAGCTCCATTGCTGCTGCCATTTCTATTGGGATATGTCTTTTATAATTAAAACTTTGTAGCATTGAGTGGAGGCCTAGGCTGGCAAAGGCAGGCAGAAAGCTTGGCTTCCTCCATTGCTGGAGAATCCCAAGCCTCCCTCCTGCTCTAAGTGGCTGCAGCCATCTTGGTTGGAATTTATTTGCATAATTTGCTCCTGATTGGCTGATGGGCATGGCTGTGGGCATGGTTTGATAGGAGGTACAGTCAATTTGCATATTACTCTTTTATTAGATAAGACTAGGCGCCTGGTGCATGAAATTCTTACACAGTGGGCAGGGGGTGTCCCTCAGCCCAGCCTGCACCCTCTCCAATCTGGGACCACTCGGGGGATGTCCTACTGGATCAGGCAGTTGGGCATCCTTCTCACAATCCAGGACTGCTGTCTCCAAACTGCTCGCCTGCCTGCCTCCTTGATTGCCCCTAACTGCTTCTGCCTTCCAGCCTGATCACTCCCTAACCACTATCCTGCCAGCCTAATTTATATCTAACTACTTCCCTGCCAGCCTGTTTGCCCCCAAATTCCCTCCTCTGCTGACTTGGTCACTCCTAACTGTCCTCCCCTGAAGGCTTGATTGCAACCAACTGCCCTTCCTTGCAGGCCTGGTCCCTCCCAACTACCCTCCCCTGCTGGCCTAATGGCCCACAACTACCATCCCTTGCAGGCCTGGAACCTCTCAATGGTCCTCCCCTGCTGGCCATCTTGTGGCCATCTTTTGTCCAAATGGGACTAGGATCTTTGACCACATTGGGGCAGACATCTTGTATGTTGGAGTGATAGTCAATCTGCATATTACTCTTTTATTAGATAGTATAGAGGTCTGGTGCATGAGTGGAGGCCAACTGGTTTGCCCTGAAGTATGTCCCAGATCAGGATGGGGGTTCCCTTGGGGCCTGGGGCAGCCTTGGAGAGGGGCCTATAGAGGTTTGCAGGCTGGCCATGCCCCACAGCAACCCAAGTGGAGGCCCTGGGATCTGGATTAATTTATGTTCTACAATTGAAACTTCGTAGCCTGGAGCAAAGCCAAGCCTTCTGCTCGCTCCCTAGAGACAGCCATTTCTGTGTGGTTTTATTTAAAATATGTAATTAACTTTGTAGCCTAGAGTGGAGGCCTAGGTGCTAGGCCTGCAGAAGCTTGGCTTCCTCCATTGCCTTGGCAACCCTAGCCTCTGCTCTCTCCAGCTCTGTGGCTGCTGCCATTTCTGTTGGATTTATGTATCTTTTATAATTGAAACTTTGTATCATGGAGTGGAGGCCTATGATGGCAAGGGCATGCAGAAAGTTTGGCTTCCTCTATTGCTGTGGAAACCCAAGCCTCCCTCCTGCTCTCAGTGGCTGCAGCCATCTTGGTTGGAGTTTATTTGCTCCTGATTGGCTTGTGGGTGTGGCTTGATTGGAGGTACAGTCAATTTGCATATTACTCTTTTATTAGATAGGACTAGGGGCCTGGTGCACGAAATTCATGCACTGGGGGTGAGTGGTCCCTCAGCCCAACCTCCCCCCTCTCACATACTGGGAGCCCTCAGGGGATGTCCTACTGATGGCTCACCCCTGCCTGCTCAAGGCTGAAAGCCTCTGGCTGAGGTTTTCATCCTTGGGCAGGGAACCTCAGCCAGGGGACCCCAGCCAGTGATTGCCCTGCCACGGGGCTGATCTGCTGGCTGGCTCTGCCCAGCCCCAGCCTGCCTGCCTGCCCAACTCGGGAAAAGCTTCTCTTGGGGAGGCTTTTCCTGGCCTTGGGAACCCAGCAATTGCCCTGCCATGGTCAGCAGCCATCTTGGTTGGGCATTAATTTGCATATAGCTCCTTATTGGCTTGTGGGCATGGCTTGTGGGCATGGCTTATTGGGTGTAGCAAAGGTACGGTCCATTTGCATATTACTCTTTTATTAGATAGGGCTAGAGACCCATTGCAGGAAGATTCTTGTAAGAATAGGGCTTCCTGCAGCCTGAGCAATGCTCCCTCCCTTCTCCACTGCCTCACTCCCTTCTCTACTGCTTCTCTCTTTCCCGTCTCTGCTGCCTTGCTCGCTACTGTCTCTGCTGCCTCGCTCCCTTCCATCTCCTCTGCCTTGCTCCCTCCCTTCTTCCTCACCTGCCTGCTTCCTTCTCTTCTCCCCCTCCCCACTTGCTTGCTTCTCCACAGCTTTGGCCCCTTCTGCAGTGCTTGGCTTCCTTTTATGCCATCTTCTGATCCAGGATATGCAAATTAGCTGCCATCTTGGTTGGGTTAATTTGCATACTCACTCTGATTGGCTGCTGGACGTGGTTGGTGGGTGTAGCAGAGGTGTGCTCAATTTGCATTTTTACCCTTATAATAAATAGGATAGATTGCCCTCAAGCAGCTGATCACCAAAGGCTGCACATAACTCCCATTTCATAGTGAGAATGTATTTTACTATGGAAACCATTTTATCAAAATGCCTCCTAAGAGTATTGAGAGACCTTAAATGCTAAAGTTTGAGACTTAAGAAAGGTCCAAAGGGTGAAAAAGCATTAGACACAGAATGAAGATCTCAGGTTAGATACTGCTATTCTCAGGAAAAGCCAGTGAAAGAAATGGGACTTGATTTGATAGCATGTCAATAGCTTTCTAAACATAGAGTGAAGAATAATGGATAAAAACAGAAAGAGAGAGAAAGAGAGAGAGAGAGAGAGAGAGAGAGGGCGGGCGCTAACCATTCTATTCCAGGAAAATAATTTTGTTGTTCTTTTTAAAAAAATATTGTTTTTTAAAAATATTTTTTCATTGATCTTTCAAGGGAGAGTGGAAGGGAGGGAGGAGGGAGAGAAACAGAGAGAGGGAAACATCGATATGAGATATATATATCAACTGGCTGCCTCCCACACATGCCCCAACTGTGGCTGGGGATTGAACTTGCAATTGAGGTATGTGCCCTTGACCGGGAATGGAACTGAGACCCTTTGGTCATGTGTTGACACTCTAACCGCTGAGCCCAAATGACCAGCGCTGGTTGGTGTTCCTTTTTAATACAAACTTCTGGGTTATTAAAATTTGAAGACAAACTAGACAGAGATGATCACCTGTGCAATTAAAGATTATGTCTTCCTAAAAGATTTTCATATTTTAAAAGCACAGTAGCAAGTACTGGCAGCAGGAAAGAAAAAAAGCAACTCTAACAGAGCAGGAAGTTCATCCTCAGTTGTTCTGAATTGTCACACATGGAAACTACCTATAACTATGACATGAGGCCTGGTGCAAGGATTCCATGCATTAGTGGGGTCCTTCGGCCTGGCTTGTGGGGATCGGGCTGAAACCAGCTCATTGGGTAGTCAGTGCACATCATAGCTACTGGTTGGATGGTCGGATGGTCAGATGGTCGCTTAGGCTTTTACTGGTGTATATATATAGATTACTCCCTCAAGCAGCTTGATCACCAAAGACTGCACATAACTCCCATTTTATTGTGAGATTTATGAGTAAGCAACAAGAGATGACAGCATTTATTAGAAAACTCTCTCTCTCTTTCTCTTTCTCTCTCTCTCTTCTTACAGGAACAAAGAAATGAGAGCTGCAGTGCTAGATGAAAAGAACAAGTGTTTTACAAAGAGAAGTTCCACTGTATTCAATGTCAAGATAATATTTGTCTTTGAGAGTCATGTGATAAATAATGTTATAATGGTAACATTGGATTTTAAACAGGACAGAAAGAAATAGGAAAAATACAAATGTCAAAGGAACAATATGCAGTTTAAGTTTTCTACTATTGTTATAATCTTGAATTAGTGTGCCTAGAGAATGTTCGATTTTGAAAAATTAATAGCATACTGACATAATGGGAAAATATTTGCAAATCATATATCTAATAATGGAGTTGTGTCCAGAATATATGAAGTACTCTTACAATTAAATAGTGAAAAGATTAAAAACTCAATTTATAAAAGGATTTGAATAGATATTTCTCCAAGGAAGATAGACTAATGGCCCAGAGCTACCTGCAGAGATGTTCAACATCATTATGATTAGGAAAATGAAGATCAAAACCATAATGAGATACTAGTTCAGACATACTAAGATTGTTATAAATGGACAATAACTAATGTTGATGAGGCTATCTAGAAATTGAATCCCTCATGCATTGCTGGTGGGATTGTAAGAAGGTGAAACACTTTTGGAAAACATGCTGACAGTTCCTCAAAATGTTAAACATAAAGTTACCATATTACCCAGCAATTTCACTGCTAAGTAGAAATGAATTGAAAGTTATGTCTACACTTACACTGGTACACAAATGTTCATAACACCATTATTCTTAATAGCCATAAAATGGAAAAATCCCAAATGTCCACCAACTGATGAATGGATAAATGAAAAGAGCTATATTTATACAATGGAATAGTATATACTTGGAATGAAAAATAGAGTGAAATACTGATCCATGTTACAATATGGATGAACCTTGAAAACATTACGTTAAATAATGCCACTCACAGAAGGCCACTTATAGTATGCAAAATGTTCAGAGTAGGGAAATTCATAGATACAGAAAGTAGATTAGTTGTTGCCAGGGGCTGGAGGAGGGGGAATAGGGAGCAACTGGTAATAGGTGTGGGGATTTTTTTGGGGGTGATGAAAATGTTCTGAAATTTGATAGTGATGATGTTTGCACAACTTTGAGAATTTATTGAAACCCACAAATTGTATACTTTCAAAGTGTGAATTTTACCATATGTGAAATATATCTTAAAAAGCTGTTATAAAAATGAAATTTATACTATAAAAACAGAATTTCTAAAGAATTTGAACAAAGTTTCTAGATTCACTTAACACATTTTTTCTCTTTTAATATTATAAATAATTATGCTACCTTTGTTTACTTGACTGAATCAAGAAAGTGAAATCGAAGTCATGAAAGTAAAGATAATTACTTTTCCATCTGACCAAGCTACTTTTGGTTTTGCTTTCATTCATTTATTTATTCCCTATTTTATTACCATTTAGAAAGGAAAATGAGACTTGTAATTATTTGTTGAGATAAATGAAATATATATAGTATTTTTCTATTTTAATTACTGTCTTTTTTTTGTATGTTCTGATAAATGTCAAATCTCCCCGCCCCCCGCCACACACACCCATATAATATACCATCAGAGAAAATGATTGGCTAGAGGTGCAGTGGAAGGGGAAGAAAATCATCCATAATCCTGTTATTTTTACAAAACTTTTCCACATTTAACCCTGATTTTCTATTCCGTGTGTACATTTTTATATGCCACAGAATTTCAGTTATGTATTTTGCTTCAATTAACATTCTATTGGAAATGCTTTTTGCTCTGGCTGGGTAGCTCAGCTGATTAGAGCATCACCCCTATATGCCAAGGTTGCAGGTTCCATCCCCAGTCAAGGTACATACAAGAATCAACCAAAGAATGCATAAATAAATAAGTGAAACAACAAAAATTGATGTCTATCTCAAATCAATCAATTAAAAAAACACACATGTTTCCTTGTTTTGGCATCAATTTCCTGATCATTGCAGTAGGCAGAACCATCACCTCCCTCTTCTGCAAAGTGTCCATTTCCCCATATTGGAACTTGTCAATATGTTACTTTATGTAAGAAAAGGGACTTTGTAGACTGGTTAGTTAGGCATTTTGAGATAGGAAGGTTATCCTGCAGTATCCGGGATTATCTGGGTGGGTCTGACATAATTACCACAGCCCTTAGGAGGGAAAGGAGGTGGGAGAATCTGAGAAGGAAATGTGCCCATAGAAGCAGAGATCAGAGTAAGACATGGAGCAAGGACTAAAGGACATGGATGGTCCCTGAAAGCTGGAAAGGCAAGGAAACAAATTCTTTCCTAGAGCTTCTACCAATCCATGTTGGATGTCCAACTTTCAGAACTGAAGATGAGAAATAGATTTTAATTTAAGCTGCTCATTTTGTGGTAATTTGTTACAGTAGTGATAGGGAATCTATACAGTCATTTAACACTATGACCTATTTGTTGTCATAATGGACCACAGTCTGCCAAATCATTTCCTTGTTTTGAAATGGTGAACATTCTGAAACAGCAGCTGAGTCAGTGTTGCCAGATCTGAATGTGAGTTTTGTCCATGGCTGTTGACTGTGACCAACTTCCGAGATGCTGACTGTGGGGGGCCTGGTGGTGTGCCCACTGCCACTGTCATTCCCTCCTCCTCTCCCTGGGGGGCTTCACGCTGGGCAGTGCTCCGCGGCCCTTAGCTCCACTGCCGTCTCTGGTCTCATGCAGGCACACTGTCATGGGCCCTGAGTACCAAGACCATATTTTCTGAACCCAAACTGGGGAACAACATATTTGAAATCTGGGCGTTTGGGAAATGTGGAACCTAAGGTTGTCATACATATGGCTCAGTGAGTGATACTTTCTAATCTCCTTAGTTGGTGGATAATAATCTGAGCATTGCAGAAGGCAGAGCTCCTGGTTTTTGCCTTTTTGATTAATTACCAGGAAACAATGCCAAACACCATCTTGCTGAAAGACGGGAAGTTTCCATTTTGTCTTTCGAAGTCAGCCTGGGTCCCAGCAGACTGCAGCACAGCAGCAGATCCGTGGCTGGCCATGCAGAGAGACAATAGCAGAGGCACGGAGCAGTGACTAAGTTCCCAGCTGTGGATGGCCCACCGCTTCTGAGAATCCAGTTTTTCTGGGGAAGAAAAATAAAAATCATGGAACAGATGTTCCACTGAATTCTTGAACCTGGTGGGCAGATAGGCTACATGAGGTATAAACTGTGATGAGAGGGTACATGTTGTCCAATTACACTTAATTAATCTGACACATACGTGGTGCTGCATATTGTCAATATGCTGCATGGTGATTAAGGGAAAATGGCAATTAGTTCACATGAATGACTGTAATTAGTATTATTTGTACAAAAAGCCATTTTTTAAACACTTGTTTTTCTCTTTTCCTTTTGAATTCTCCAGGATTTGGAATCAAGTCCGAATCACTGTTTACTCCCATTCCATGCTCCATTTTCTGTCCAAATTATCATATGTACCATCTGCAGGGCAAAGGTCCCGAGTTCCTCCAAATTTTGTCTTGCACTGTCTGTCACACAAGGTTACTGACACTTTATCCTTGTGATCCTTTTTGCTCCTCAGCATTGTTCCACTCCCTGCATCAAGTGTCCTGGGCAGTGAAATTTGTGATAAGGGGCTTTGACTTGCTCTCCACATGCTCAGGTGGTTGTGACTGTCAGGGGAAACTGAGAGGAAAGGATAGGGGAGGGTCCTGGAAAATGTTCTCTGAAGTTCAGTAGCGTGGCAAGGGCAGGGCAGTGGAGCAACCATCCCCAGGAATGGGCAGTAAGAGGATACATTGTCTGTAAAGAAGTAGAAAACAAAAATGAAATAGATTTTAAAAGATTTGGTTTTTTTATTTCACCTTGGAACAACAATCCTAAACAATGTTGTTGATTCATTGGTAAAATATTCCTTCCCTAGAAATGTTTCATTGGTCTAGGTTCTAAACAATTGCTGCTGTTTACTGTTGCGTTTTAATGCTATATAGGTATGCTTGAAATAAGAAAATTTTAACTTTATATTTTTAATATACATTGGATTCTACACAAAAGTTAGTTTGGAGAATGTCCAGTTACATCATTGTCCCAGCCACAGATGGAATCCACTCTACATGCTTGTTTTGAGGGTAAATTTCTCCTGCAGAGCTACTGGGTCTCATTTCAAATGTAGCTTGTGAGTCCAAACCCTGTGATATACTACATATTCTTGTGCTTAAACAGTAAAGTAAAAATAAAGAATTATAGTACAATGATTGTAAGGATAAAGGCACAGAAATTGAATTGCTTCAATCTGCCATTCTATTTGATCAGTTGGGAGATTTAATTTTGCTTAAAATTTCTTGACTGCAGGCACATCTGAAAGCTGTTAGTTGTATCGAGGAGTCGAATTCCTGCATCATGGATTAATTCTATATTTAACTTCATTAGAAAATAGAGGCCCGGTGCACAGATTCATGCACAGTGGGGTCCCTCATCCTGGCCTGTGTCCTCTCAGAATCGAGGACCCCTTGGGGGATGTTGGATAGCCAGTTTTGACTCCATCACAGCAGGCCCAATCAAACCAGGAAGGAGCTGATTCTGTGTGTTGAGCATGTGTCCCCTGGTGGTCAGTGCATATCACAGTGACTGGTCCACTAGTCATTCAGTCACTTAGACTTTTATATATATAGACTAGAGGCCCGGTGCACAAAATTGGTGCACAGGTTTGGGGGGATGTCCCTCAGCCCAGCCTGCACCCTCTCAAATCTGGGACCCCCCGAGGGATGTCCGACTGCCCTTTAGGCCCGATACTGATAGGATCGGGCCTAAATGGGCAGTCAAACATCCTTCTCACAATTCAGGACTGCTGGCTCCAAACTGCTCACCTGCCTGCCTCCCTGATTGCCCCTAACCACTTCTGCCTGCCAGCCTGATCACCTCCTAACCACAGCTGGATCACTTTACCATTTTCATATATTGCTGCTAGCCTAATAGATGTCTAACTGCTCCCCTGCTAGCCTGTTTGCCTTCAACTTCCCTCCTCTGCCGACCTAGTCACCCCTAACTGCCCTCCCCTGTAGGCTTGATTGCCCCCAACTGCCTTCCCTTGCAGGACTGGTCCTCCCAACTGCCCTCCCCTGCTGGCCTGATTGCCCACAACTGCCCTCCCTTTCAGACCTGGAACCTCCCAACTACCCTTCTCTGCTAGCCATCTTGTGATGGTCATCTTGTGTCCACATGGGGGCAGGATCTTTGACCACATGGGGGAAGCCCTCTTGTGTGTTGGAGTGATGGTCAATCTGCGCATTACTCTTTTATCAGATAAGATAGAGGCCTGGTGCATGAGTGGAGGCCAGCTGGTTTGCCTTGAAGAGTGTCCAGGATCAGGGTGGGGGTTCCCTTGGGGCATAAGGCGGCCTGGGCAAGGGGCTTATCATGGTTTGCAGGCCAGCCATGCCCCCCAGCAACCCAAGCAGAGGCCCTGAGATCTGGGATTAATTTATGTTCTACAATTGAAACTTTGTAGCCTGGAGTGGAGCCAAACCTTCTACTTGCTCCCTGGAGACAGCCATTTCTGTTTGGATTTATTTAATTCTATAATTGAAACTTTGTAACCTAGAGTGGAGGCCTTGGTGCTAGGGCTGCAGAAGCTTGGCTTCCTCCATCACCCGGACAACCCTAGCCTCTGCTCTCTCCAGCTCCATGTCTGCTGCCATTTCTGTTGGGATATGTCTTTTATAATTAAAACTTTGTAGCATTGAGTGGAGGCCTAGGCCAGCAAGGGCAGTTGGAAAGCTTGGCTTCCTCCATTGCAACCAAGTGGCTGCAGCCATCTTGGTTGGGGTTTATTTGCCCCTGATTGGCTGGTGGTAGTGGCTTGTGGGCGTGGCTTTATCAGAGGAACAGTCAATTTACATGTTACTCTTTTATTAGATAGGATTGCTATACCAATTTTTCAAAGAGATTATGCATTTTGAACTTTTATCAGCAATTTAATTTCACTCTCCCCACCCCAAATCTTCTTGGATCACATTTAATCTAAAGATTTAACTTTGGGGGAACTGATATCTTAATGATGTTGAGGCTTTCGTTCCATGAAAATTGTATATCTCTTAATTTATTAAGTCTCATTTAATTTTGGCAATGATTCCATTTTGAGGTCTTATACAACTTTTATTAAATGTATTCAAAAGTTATTAATGTTATTTGATGCATTTATAAATGTTAACTTTAAATTAAAAATTGTTTATTGCTGGTATATAGCAATACAATTGATTTTTTGTGTTGATGTTGTATCCAACAATTTTGTTAAACTCAATCAGTTCTAGCAATTTATTGATTTCTTTGAATTTGTATATATAAAACCATGTTATCTGTAAATAATAGTTTTAGTGCTATTTTTTCAACTGTTATGCCTTTTATCTTTCCTTCTGTGCCTTATTGCACTGGCTAGAACCACTAGTATAACACTGAATAGAAGTAGAAAAAGTGGATATCATTCTGGTATTCCCAATTTAGGAAGAGAAAATTTGATAGTCTACCACAAAAATATAGTAGCTTCAAGTTTTGTATATACATTTTATCAAATTATTACATTTCCCTTCTATTGTTGGTTTGCTGGTGCTTTTTATATATGACTCAGTATTGACATTTATCAAGAGGTTTTTATTCATCTGCTGAGTTAATCTCATATTCTTCTCTGTTATTCTGTGATTGTGGAGAATTGCACATTTGTTTGCTTTTTGAAATTAAAACAATTTTGCATTTCTGGAATAAATTTCACTTTACCATTTTCATATATTGCTGAATTTGATTCCATTACAGATTTCTTTGTTCATGTTTATGAAGAATTTAGTGTGTAATTTTTCTTTTCTAGTAATGTCATTGCTAGGTTTTAGTAGTGTTATACTGGCCATATAAAATGAGCTGAAGAATATTTTTATTCCTTTATACACGGAAATCATTTGTGTATTATTATAATTTCTTCCTAAAAGTTTAGTAGAATTTACCAATGATTTCTGTGTCTGGAATTTTCTTTGTGGGGAGGTTTTCAATTAGGCAATCCAATTTCTTTCAGCTGTATTACTCTTGAGAGTGTTTATTTCTTTTTGTGCCATGCTTACACAACTTTATTTTTTGGAGAATTTGTCATTTCTAAAGAATTTCTCAAGTTTATAGAGGAAAATTCTAATAATATTTTCTTAATATTCCTTTAATGTCATAGGATACGATACTGTCCTTTTATTCATTCCTGATCTTGGTTATGAGCTTTCTCTCTCTCTCTTTCTCTTTCTCTCTCTCTGTTTATAAATTTTACTGCTTTCAAAGAACCAAATTTGCTATGTTGATTTTCTCTATTATTTGTCTTTTTTCCTATTTCATGAGTTTCTTCTTTTACCTATTAGTTCTCTTCTATAGTTTCTGCTCTGATTCTAGCTTCTAGAATTGAAAGTTTAGGTCATTAACTTTGAATATTTTATTTCTAATATATATATTTGAAGCTATATAATTTCCCCCTACACAATGCATACCATGGATTTTTATATATTATTTTTATCATTTGGTTCAAAACATTTTCTAATTTCTGCTGTGATTTTATCTTTAATCCATGGCTTATTTAAAAATGTGTTGAATTATTTTCAAATATTTGTGAGATTTTCTAGTTACTTTGTTATTATTGGGTTCTGGTTTATTTTGGGGGAATTAGAAAATATACTCCCTGTGATTTCAATCTTTTAAATTTATCAAGAAATTACTCTGTGGGAAGCATTTGGTATATTTTGGTAACTTTTCTTCATGCACTTGCAAAAAGATGTATTCTCCAGTTACTGCATGTGGTGGTCTCTGGACATTGACTAGGTTGAATTAGTTAATATTGTTGTTCAAATCTTCTATATTTTTACCTGTTTTTTCATCTGTTTTTTTTTTTCTATCACTTTCTAGGACAGATGTGTTAAAATATCCAACTATAGTTGACCTTTGAACAATGAAGTAATGGATTAGGACCCATTTAGTCAAAAATCTGCATGCCACTTTTGACTCTACAATCACTCCTTGGCATTCAGGGATTGAAGTAACCATGAATCAAATTATTAACAATAACAACAACAATAATAATTCTTACTATGTTAAAAAATTAGTATATTTCAATTTGTAGTTTGGAATGTGAAAATATTGCTATGCGATTGGGTATCATCAGTTGGGAATACGAAAATACTATTTCTATCTGCATGAGGGAATCTGCCATTGGGAATGTGAAAATACTATTTTTTCAATTACAGTTTGCATTCAATATTATTTTGTATTAGTTTCAGGTGTACAGCATAGTGGTCAGACAATCATATACTTTATAAAATGTTCCCTCTGATATTTCCAGTACACACCTGACACCATATATAATTACTACAATATTATTGACTCTATTCCCTATGCTATACTTTCCATCCTTATGACTATTTTGTAACTACCTCTACATACTTCTAAATCACTGTACCCTTTTCAACAGTTTCCCAATTTCTCTCCATGATGGCAACCATCAGCCCGTACTCTGTTTCTATGAGTCTTTTTCTATTTTGTTAATTTATATTGTTCCTTAGATTCCACATATAAGTGAAATCATATGGCATTTGTTTTTCTCTTAACTGACTTATTTCACTTACCATAATGCTCTCTAGGTCCATGTATGCTGTTGCAAATGGTAACATTTTGTTCTTCTATATATTGAGTAATATTTTTTATGTTATATCTCTTTGGGCGAGGGAAGCAAAAGAAAAAATAAGCAAATGGGACTACATCAAATTGAAAAGTTTTTGCGCAGCAAAAGAAACCATCAATAAAATGAAAGACAATCTATTGAATGGGAGAACATATTTGCGATCCATATATCTGATGAGGGGTAATAGCCAAAATTTATAAAGAGTGCATACAGCTCAAAAACAAATAATCCGATTAAAATACGGGCAAACTACCTGAATAGACACTTGTGCAAGTAATACATACAAATAGCTAGCAGACATATGAAAAGATACTCAGCATCACTAATCATCAGAGAAATGCAAATTAAAACCACAAGGAGTATCACCTCACACCTGTCAGAATGGCTATCATCAATAAATCAACAAACAAGACTTGGTAAGGACGTGGAGAAAAAGGAATCCTTGTGTACTGTTGGTGGGGACACAAATTAGGGTAGCCACTGTGAAAACCAGTATGAAGTTTAAAAAAAAGAACTGCTTTATGACCTAGCAATTCTACTTTTGGGTATATATCTGAAACCCCCCAAAACACTGAAAGAGTATATACACTCCTATGTTCATTGCAGCATTATTTACGTTAGCCAAGCTCAGAAAGCAACCCAAATATCCATCAACAGACGAATGGATAAAAAAGCTGTGGCACATATATACAATGAAAATACTGTTTTTGATTTGGTTAGTTGAATCTGTGAATGCGAAACTGACTGATGTGAAACCCAAGAATAGGAAGGGCTAACTGTATTTATTGAAAAATATCAGAGTATAAAGTGGACTTGCACAGTTCAACCTGTATCATTCAAGGATTAACTATATGTTCATAAATATCTCTAGTTATTCATTTATTTCTATCATTTTTGTTGTTGTTATGTACATATAGATTTATGACTTTTTGTCTTCCTGATGAATCAACCCACTTGTTACAATGAAGTCTACTTTATCTGGTATTAAAATAGGCACATTAGCTTTCTTATGGTTGATGTATGCAAGGCATTTTTTAAAATCCTTTTACTATGAACCTCTATTATATTTAAATTTATCTTATAATCAGCAATGACTGGGCCTTGTGATTTTATGCAGTTTGACTATTTCTTACTTTAATTGAAACATTTAGTTAATTTACACCTAATTTAACTACTGTTGTAGTTTTATCATTCTCTTACATGTTTCCTGTTTGTCCCATTTCCCTTTACTTCCTTTGTTTTTCCCTCTCTTCTTTTATTTAAATCAAGTAGTTTTTAATATTACATTTTATTTCCTTTTTTGGCTTTTTAAATTATTTTTTAGTGTTTACACAGAAGTGATATAATGCAAACTTTGCAAATTTATTATATGAAAATCAATTGGAATATCATTTACTAAACAATGTAAGAATCTTTTAAGAACTATGATTTAACTTACGCCTTTTCCTGACATTTGTGGAATTATTGTCATGTATTTTATTTTTGCATGTTGTAAATCCCACATACTTTATCGTTATGTTTACTTTAAAGAGACTTTAAGGAAAAAATTTGAAAGCTTTTCAGTTCTTTTAGGATTTTATTCAGCATAATTTCTCTTTAACCTGAAAAACTTTCTTTAGTATTTCTTACAGTGCAAGTGATGAATTCTCTCAGATTTTGTTTGCTTGAAAATATGCTTATTTTGCCTATAGTCTTAAAGAATATTTTCAATGAGTACATAAATTTAACAATTTTCTTTCAGTGTATTCAAATTTTATTCCATTGTCGTTTAGTTGTCATTATTTCTAAGTAGAAGCTGTTTTCTGAAATGTTGTGTTTCTTTTCTCTTTTAAGTTTTTCTCTTTAAGTTTGGTTTTATCTCTATCATGGTACTCAGCAGTATGACTATAATATATCTAAGTATAATTTTCTTTCTTTATCCTATTTAAAGCATTTTTATTTAAGGTTCTCGGAGACTCTTAAATCTATAGCTTGGTGTCTTCCTTTTGAAAAATGTTCTGCCTTGATCTCTTCATATTTGGCTTCTGCACCATAGTTTTCTCTCTTCTCTTTCTCCAATTATATGTATGTTAGACTATTTGATGTTGTTTTTAAGTTAACATATTTATAAGATTTCTCTTAAAATCTTGTTTCCTAATTTCAAAATCTGGATCACTTTGTGGGTTCTTTTCCAGTGATCATTTTTTTTTCTATTGATTTAGTCACATCTTCAAGCTTCTTTTCATATCTATAACTCTTGATTGAATGTCATTAGATATGTATGATCTGATAAAGAGCACTAGAGATTAAAGTCCGTAATAGTTTGTTCAGAAAATTCTTACTCTTAAGGGATATATATTGCTCTCTTTTCTCAGAATTAAGTGAGCAGAGTCAGAATTGCATTGTTGGTTTACCGGCTTTCAGTTTATTTGTGGTTACCATTGTTTTGAGTAGGAGCTCAAGACTTAGAATCTGAGTGTTAACATTGCTCTCTGCATCCAGCACCATGCCAATTTTCCCCTGAGGTGCTGTTGCTAAGCATTGATGTTAAGGCTGGCAGGGTCAGCTAGTTCTGTGTCTGGAGATCCTCTAAATTCTAATCCATACACTAACCCATGTGTGTAATCCTAGTATTTCTTCATCTTTCAGCTACCCCTGGATCTCCCCCACTATTCTGAAACTGAATGTTTCTTCATTAAAAAAATAATACAGTGTTCACAAATTTACAAATTATGCTATGTGCATTTCATTTTTTAAAATTTATTTCTAGCTTGCATAAGAATACTTGCATAATGAGGGCGTTAAAAAGATGCTCACACTGCTAACTGTGCTTTTAAATGCATAATTGTATTAACACAGAGCTTACCTGGCTACTTTCTGAATAATATTTTAAGTGATATTAAAATCCATGACTAACCTGACTAGGGTACTCAATAGTTGAGCATCAACCTATGAACCAGGAGGTCAAGATTCAATTACTGGTAGGACACATTCCTGGGTTATGGACTCCATCACCAGTAGGGGGTGTACAGGAGGCAGCCAATTAATAATTCTCTCATCACTGCTGTTCCTCTCTCTCTCTCCCTCTCCCTTCCTCTCTGAAATCAATAAAAATATTTTTTTAAAAGTTATAAAATAATAACTAACCATTTTTTTTTCTGGGTGTGTCTGTAATAGTGTCTCTGAACGGGATTAGCATTTGACTCCGTAAAGTAGATTTCCCTTACCAATGCATGTGAGCACCATCCATCCACTGAGGGCCTGAGTAGAACAGAAGGCAGAGAAAAGTTGGACTTCCTATCTCTGATTATTTAAGCTGAGTTATGGGTCTTTTCCTGCCTCAGACTGGGAATTACATCATCAACTCCCACCTTCTTAGGCCTTTGGACTTTGTAGACGAAAGGGGCCATATGCTGACCTGACAAGCCCAAGGGAGGCCTGCATGGAAGTACTGCAAACTCAGACACCTAAAGAAACCACAAAGGATGGTCTGAAATTAAACTTTAACTAAAAGCAGTTATGGTGGGTAGTCACCTCCTAGGCTGGTATCTTCACTGACAAGGTCAACCTTTATTTTAACTGAGCCTATTTGTCTTTTCGCATCTATGATAACATAGCCTTGTAACTTTCCTTTTTCTGGACTCCCTAGTGCCCAATCTACTGTGCCTGGGCACCAGGACAGAGACCACAAATTCCTTCATTGTTATAATGTTAATTATTCCTACACCCACCTAAGTATGTGTCGATCATTTCACTTTTTATCCAATCCCAGGGGTTTCCCTGATTTGCTTTCTCCTGCCTCTCTAATTTATCACCAATGGATTTCATGTAACTCTTATGTCCCCTCATTTGATTACAATGTATAAAAATAGATGAGAAACCACCATTCTCTGGAACACTATCCCAATCTGTTGAGGTTCTGCTTTCCGGCAATTGTCAACAGTTTGGCTCAAATAAACTCACAAAATTTTTTTTGCAGATTTGAATGTTTTTATGCTAACACTACTTGGCGTAGTTGGCAGGATTCCAAAGAAGCTCACCTGGGACCATCCCTTGAACTCAGATACGGTGCTAAGATCCAGAGAAGGGCCTATTGAGCCTACCAGTTCTCCACCCATTGGGTGAACTTGGGTAAGTTGTCTTTTGGATCCAGGATCTTCCCTTGCTTTTGGTAGAGAGTCTGACTTATTTGAGTTGTGCTTTAAAATCCTTGAGGTGGAACCTGGGTTAAGGGTTGACAGACTCAGGCTAAGGTGTGACCGGAGGAAAAAATGGGTGGCTGGTTTTGATTTTGGCTTTTCAATTGGAATTGCTTTCTGAGAGTCTGAGCAAAAATCTATGCCTTATAAATGAGCTGAACTCATTCAGTTGTGAAGATAAAGGGGCACATCCTTCCTCCACTCTGATTCTCAGGTATTCTTAGGTGGCTAAGAATCTTTGTGGAGGTGTCATATATGCTGGAGCCCCATAGGAAAGTTCCAACTCAACTGTAATGAACCAAACGGCTCTCTAGGAGGCCACCAGAAACTTGGTCTGCCAATGCCCCAAATGCTTCTAGTTGTTTCAGACAGCCGGGAGAAAAACTGAGGCCACACTTGACCCACTACATAATATGTCTAGAAAATTTTCTCAGACTATAGATGTCCAAAAATAAAAAACAAAAATTAACATGGGAAATTGTACCATCAAGGCCAGAAGCCCCCAAATCCTAGCCCTTTTTTAATACTCCTGATAGGAAGCCTTCACTTGCAAGTACTTTATAGAAATGGGAAAACTTAACTAGAAGATATCAACTTAGAAATGGCCAAAATGCAGTTGTCTTTGGATACCTACCTTAATATTTTGCATACAGAAATTATTAAAAATACTGGCTCTGAAATTAAACTGAATGACTATATGGGAAGCATATCTTGATTTGGAAATTAGAAGTTTCTAAGGAAAAATGTAGAAAAAAAAGATGGAAATTAATAAGAAATTTTAGAGACTGTCTCAGAACTATTCTGAAGTTAATAAATGCCTACACCCAGATTTTTCCCCTGTGGGAAGCATGCCTCTGATTTATCTTCATAGAAAAGAAACAATAGTTGACCAGGCCATTACTGAATTTCCCTAGAGCAAACAGGATGTGGGGGGAAAGGAGAGAGTATGAGCAGTTCACGTGGCCAATAGCACATGTTCTAGGAAGATTCCCCTAGATGTGTGGTCGGCAAACTGCAGCTGGCAAGCCATATGTGGCTCTTTGGCCCCTTGAGTATGGCTCTTCCACAAAATACCATGGCTTGGGTGAGTCTATTTTGAAGTGGCATTAGAAGAAGTTTAAGTTTAAAAAATTTGGCTCTCAAAAGAAATTTCAATCGCTATATTGTTGATATTGGGCTCTGTTGACTAATGAGTTTGCCGACCACTGCCCTAGACAAAGGAAGGTTGAGCATGAAAGGTCACAAAAGACCTGTTGAGAATGGGAAACAGAAATTCTAGGCCTAGGCAATACATTTCCCTAAAATAGTCCATTGAGAGAATGCTGAGGTTCTGGAGAGGGGCAGTCCCCAAACCAGGGACAGGAGACATTGCTCTCTTTGGTTCTTTTTTTTTTTAATGTAGGGCAATCTGTGATGTCTGTGGGCTGTGTGCAGTGTAAATATTATATACTAATGTCCCGATGCATGAAATTTGTGCGGGGGGGGGGGGGCGGGCTGTCCCTCAGCCCACCTTTACCCTCTCTAATCTGGGACCCCTCAAAGGATGTCCTACTGCTGGTTTACAGGGATCGGGCCTAAACCGGCAATCGGACATTCCTCTCACAATCCGGCACTGCTGGCTCCTAAACGCTCACCTGCCTGCCTACCTGATGAACCCTAACCACTCTGCATGCTAGCCTACTTGCCTCCAACTACCCCCCATCACATGTCTGATCACCCTAACTGCCCCCTGTGACAGTGTGCTGACCCCCAGCTGGCCCTCTAGTGGCCTGATTGCCCCCAACATCCTCCCCTGCTGGCCTGCTCACCCCATCTTCCCTCTGTTGCTGGGGGAAACCCAAGCCTCCTGCTCGCTCCAGCTCGGTGGCTGCCACCATCTTTGTTGGGTTAGTTTGCATACTCGCTCCTGATTGGCTGGTGGGTGGAGCAGAGGGATGGTCAACTTGCATGTTTCTTTTTTATTAGTGTAGATAAGAAGGTTTCTTTGATGTTTTGTGTCTTTGTTCTTTGGATCAATCTGTTTAAATGAGGCACATTCCATTTTGCTGGGGGTCCAGCTGCTTGTTGGCAAGCTGAACATATGGAAGGGATTGCAGGAACTTTAAGGCGTTTTTACTGGCTTAGTTTGCTCTTCCCCATTTTATGAACATAGGGGATCCTCTAGCTCTGTACTGTGTGGGCTTTGTGCCACTCAGACCCAAGGACATTTTGCTGTGCTGGGTTAAGATTCTAAGGCTAATATCCCAGTCCATCCTTTTGAAAGTACTAATTTATTTACTGTAGGGTTGCTTTTTAAAAGGGTTTTAAAACACAACTCAAAGTTGTTGTTTTTTTTTTATATCAGCTCTGTAGCCTGCAGAAATCGTAGGGGGCTTAGGGGCACTCCCATTTTGTAAAGAAAAATAAGCCTGTGAATTATCTCTGTTTTAAAAATTAAAACAAATTTTTTTTTTTGTCAAGAAAATGCTTAGGGTTATAATTAGCTTTAAAATCTCAAAGTTGTGCCCTAACTAGTTTGGCTCAGTGGATAGAGCATAGGCCTGCAGACTAAAAGGTCCCAGGTTTGATTCTGGTCAAGTGCATGTACTTTGATTGTGGGCACATCCCCAGTAGGAGGTGTGCAGGAGGCAGCTGATTGATGTGTCTCTCTCATCAATGTTTCTAATTCTCTATCCCTCGCTCTTCTTCTCTGTAAAAAAATCAATAAAATATATTTAAAAAATAAAAAATAAAATCTCAAAGTTGTTAAGATTAGAATAAATAGATGTAACTAAAATAAAGGTTTATGATAAAGCTTTTCAGTGATAATTATAAATATCTATACTAATAAAAGAGTAATATGTTAATTAGACCAGGAGACCTTCTAGAGATCTTCTGAAGACCTTCCAGACAAAGCTGGGGGCTTGGTGGGCCTGCAAACTGTCCCCAAATGGCCCTCAGCACCTTGCCCAGGATGGCCACTCTCCCCAGCAGGAACCCTCACCCTATTGTGGGCTTGGCCAGCCTGCAAACAGACCTCAGCCCCTCACCCAGGCCAGCCACACCTCTCAGAGGGGAACCTCACCTAATGGGGGCATGGCCAGCCTGAAAATGGCCCACTCAGCACTGATGGGAGTGTTGTCAGCCTGAAAACCATCCCAGCCCATCTCCCAGGCTGGCCCCCAAGCTGATATGGACCCTTCAGGGCAGACCAACTGGGTCCCACCTGTGCACCAGGCCTCTATCTATACTAATAAAAGGATAATATGCTAATTAGACTGGGGGACTTTCCAGGAGATCTTTGGGACATCTTTCTGGACAAAGCCATGGTGGCAGGGCTGAGGCAGAGGCAGTTAGGGGTGAGCAGGCTGGTGGGGGGAGGAGCTGTTGGGGGTGAGCAGGCTGGCAGGGGAGGCCATTGGAGGCAAGCAAGTCAGCAGGCAGGTGAGCAGTTAGGAGCCAGCAGTCCTGGATTGTGAGAGAGATGTTTGTCTGACTGCTGGAAGTTGGACATCCCCTGAAGGGTCCCGATTGAGCTGGGCTGAGGGACTCCCCCCTCCCGTGTATGAATTTTGTTCACTGGGCCACTAGTCCTATCTAATAAAAGAGTAATATGCAAATTCACTGTACCTCTGATCAAGCCATGCCCACAGCCACGGCCATCAGCCAATCAGGAGCAAATTATGCAAGTAAATCCCAACCAAGATGGCTGCTGCCACTGTGAGCAGGACGGAGGCTTGGGTTTTCCCAGCAACAGAGGAAGCCAAGCTTTCCATCTGCCATTGCTGGCCTAGGCCTCCACTCAATACTACAAAGTTTCAATTATAGAAGATACATGATCCTAACAGAAATGAGGGAGAGAGAAGAGGCTAGGGTTGCCGGGGTGATGAAGGAAGCCAAACTTCTGCAGCCCTAGCCTAGGCCTCCACTCCAGAATACAAAGTTTCAGTTGTAGAACATAAATTAATCCCAGATCCCAGGGCCTCTGCTTAGGACACTGGGGGCTGTGGCCGGCATGCAAATCATCATAGGCCCCTCACCCAGGCTGCCCCATGCCCCAAGGGAATCCTCACTCTTATCTAGGACATCCTTCAGGGCAAACCAGCTGGCCCCCACCCTTGCACCAGGTCTCTATCCTATCTAATAAAAGAGTAATATGCAGATTAACCATCACTTCAACATACAAGAGGGCTGTCCCCATGTAGTCAAAGATCCTGCCCCGATGTGGACACAAGATGACCACCATAAGATGGCCAGTAGGGGAGGACAGTGCCAGGTTCCAGGCCTGCAAAGGAGGGTAGTTGTGGGCCATCAGAACAGCAGGGGAGAGCAGTTGGGAGGGACCAGGCCTGCAAGGGAGGGCAGTTGGGGGTGATCAAGCCTGCAGGGGAGGGCAGTTAGGATGATCAGGCCAGCAGAGGATGGAAGTTGTGGGCAAACAGGCTGGCAGGGGAGCAGTTAGACATCAGTTAGGCTGGCAGGATAGTGGTTAGGGGGTGATCAGGCTGGCAGGCAGAAGCAGTTAGGGGCAATCAGGGAGGCAGGCAGGTGAGCAGCTTGGAGCTAAGTGTCCTGGATTGTGAGAAGGATATCCTACTGCCCATTTAGGTCCAATCCTACTGAGTCAGGCCTAAACAGGCAGTTGGAAATCCCTCGAGGGGTCCCAGATTGGAGAGGGTGCAGGCTGGGCTGAGGGACACCCCCTGCCCCCCGCTGTCCCCTGTGCATGAATTTCGTGCACCAGGCCTCTAGCAGTAATCATAAGAGTCCAGTCACTCAAAAGGAGATTGACTATGCTCTCTATTGGAGGAAGGAGCCAGGTGTCCTTCTCCCTGTAAAGGTAGAGCAGTGTAAAAAAAAAAAATTTAAACCTCTGTTGGAAGACCCACGTGGCTTAGCTGACTAGCTAGACCCATTTGGAGCCCACAAATATATATGTAGACCGAGTTAATGTCTATCTTGGGAATACTATTCTCAAAAGAGGAAAGGGGAATGATTTAAAGGTTGGCTGTGGCTATTTGGGAAAGGGAGCACCTACCTGGCTGGCCCTGGAATACCTTCAGCAGATGTAAAATTTCCAAACCCGGGAGCCCCAGTGGGACCATACCAATGAGGCCCATAGGGGACATGAGAGATCTTAGGGACCTCATAATTAAAGGAATTAAGGAAGCAGTGCCCTGGTTTTAGAACCTAAATAAAGCCTTTAATATTCAGCAAGGCAAAGGAAAAGGGCCTTCTGAATTTTACCAAGACTAAAAGATCAAATAAGAAAGTACTCTGTGCTACACTCCAAGGACCCATTGGGCCAAGTAATATTAAAATTACATTTTGTCACTGATAGTTGGCTTGACATCTCAAGAAAACTACAAATGTTAGAGAACTGGCAGGATAAAAGTGTAGAAGAGCTGTTAAAAGAGGCTCAGAAGGTCTATGAACACAGAGATGAGAGAGGCAGAAGCAGAAAGCTAACACAATGCTCACAACTGTAGAACAAGTAGCCCGGAGAAGGGCTGGCCCTGAGGGCCAGAAACAGAGGCCACAGCAGTACGGACATCCCAAAAGAGGGGGACCATATGGGTCACAGAGAAAAAGGAAGGGACCCCTCACTGAGCCTTTACATCTCAGTGCCAGCATTCTCACCCCCCTTCCCAAAGAACAGTTTCTTTACATAACAGTCCTGATGCTATCAGAAGCTGAACTCACTATCGCCTAAAACTTAGCATGTTATCACCAAGAAAAAATGTGGCAGTTTTAAATCTAAGCTGCCGTGGGCGGGAGGGGGGCGGGTGCAGGATGGGGCTGGAAACTGCAGTCCTAGAAGAGGCTGCAGGGCCTGCTCCCTTCACCCCTCTGCCTTCTCTCCAACTTCATATGCCTAATTGGTAATTTAAAAGCTTTGGAGCATTCCTGGCTTAAATAGTAAAAAATAAATAAAAAATATAAAATCTAGGTATTTTGAAATAACAGACTACTGCAACATTAATCTGAGTTTGCTTTGTATGGAGAATCTAGAGGGTAGATTTGAGTCTATTAATTGAATATGTCTTGTATTTTATTTGAAATATATCCTTAAAAATGTGAGTGCATTACTAATCTGAAAAATGCTAAGCACTTAACTTGCCACCTAAAATTTGAGGCTTCTAAGAGTTAAAAATTCAAATTAAATTGGTAGAAATTATATGGTTGTGATAATAGAATGCATGAAGTATAGAAACTCATTTTTGAGAAAAATAATTCTTGCATTTTCTCTTCAAAAATTAGTAGCTCAAATTATGTTGTGGTCTTTATGTGTATGTGTTTGTGTACTATGTGTGGGAAATTTTCAGCCTCTAGATGGCATAACTAGGATATAACATTTTACTGGCCTAATTAAAATATATATTACTTATATAAATTAGTGAATTCTGTGGTCTGGTCAAAACTTTTAATATTAAAACTGGCTTAATTAATGTCTTTTAGAGTTATTACCATAGAATATATGTTTTTTCCCCCTAGATTTACAAAGAGTTATGATATAATCTTTTGGTGAAGTATATTTGACAATCTTTCCAAAGTTTAAATTTTAAGACTTTAATAGGCTCCAGTGAGCCCTGGCATGACTCAGGGATTAATTCTGTCTTATTAAGAGAAATATTTTTGAACTAATTAGGCCAATTTAATATACTTGAAATTATGTGGGAAAACTTTGTCAAATAAAAATTAACCAGTTAACTACCACACATCCAAAATAGAAACCATCCCCATATGCCATGATATTTTGAATTTAATTTAAAAAATCAATTTGCAATGAATATTATAAAAATAAACATATTACTCACAATTCTGGTGTTCTTGAATATTTTCTACTGAAAATTCTCACAAAAAATGAATTTAAAGTTCGTTAGGGCTGCCACTTAGGGAAAACATCTTCTATAATAGACGCGTGTGGCCTGGGGAAAGTCTGCCTCTTGCATCTACAGACGCTTATGGCGTACAAAGGGTTAATAATTATGTTCTACTTCTCTACATATATTTTGTTAAAGTGAGTGTTATAGAAATTTCCATTTGCTTCAGAAAGGAACTTGCAAAGATTCAGAGCCAAGATCAAACAGTAAACTCTCGGGGGTAGCATGTGTTCCATCAGGTACACCGGGCAAGCCAAAAGTGGTGATTCCCTGTGGGTGTCTGCCAGTGATACTCTGGGTGTTTGTGCTGTACACATTGAAAGTTTGTAAATTATTTCAATGCTCAATACACTGCTTATAATAAGCCATGTGCCACGTTTTAAAATCTTTCATATTATTTGTTCTTTATATGCTGAAATTATATATTGAATCTAAAAATATACAAATTTTATATTATTTTTATGTCACTTTACAGTAATATTTACCGAGAAATTGTAATGTTATATCTTATAGAAAAGCAAAGTTTATTTATTTATTTATAATATATTTTATTGAATTTTTACAGATAGGAAGGGAGGATAGAGAGTTAGAAACGTCAATGAGAGAGAAACATCGATCAGCTGCTTCCTGCACACCCTCCACTGGAAATGTGCCAACAGCCAAGGTACATGCTTTGGACTGGAATCAAAGCTGGGGCCTTTGAGTCCACAGGCCTATGCTCTATCCACTGAGCAAAACCAGTTAGGGAAAACTTTATTTTTTATCAATTGCATTATAATCAAATCTATAACTATGCCGCTTTTAAGTTTTGACATTCATGGATAGGCATTGCTTTACTCTGATGCATTTGCAGGTATATTATATCTTCAGGAAAATCCATGAAAAGGACTCTGACTTACTCTAAATTGTAAGCTTCTAAGCATGTCATATCTTTGAACTAGATGAAGATTTATAGAACTGCAAGGAATAACTGAATTCAAAAAATACTGGCAAATAATCAGGATAGACAAATAGTTATGAGACTAAATGAATTGAGAATAATTTTCTTATGACTCTGTTTAAAATATTATTGATTTTTAAATCTTTTGTTTCCCAAATATAAGGAAAACTAAAATGCAGACATTCTGCATTGTAAAGACTAACAAATTAATAACATTCATTTCACAGTACTCCCAGGGGACAAAGATTCAAAGACTACAACAACCTGGAGATTTTTGTCCATTGGGAAATACATTAATGAAAGAATCTCTCCAACAGTGTTAAAGGGACCTTAACTTATCAGGGACCTAACCACGAATGGGCATTTACCTCTGTCTCTGACACTAGCTTTCATCTCAAGGATGAGAAGCTGCCAACCATGGAGGAGGTAGGCAGCCATCCCAAGACATCAACAAGGCCTGTATCCTCACACATTGATGCTAATTAAACCTTGTTCTTATATCACCTCATTGTCATTGATTAAATGTATACAAAATGGTATTTATATTGCTACTAGAGGGCCACTGCATGAATCTGTGCACCAGTGGGAGCCTCAGCCTGGCCTGCTGGATCAGGCCAAAACTGGCTCTCTGACATCCCTCAAGGGGGCCTAGATTTTAAGAGGGAGCAGGCCAGGCTGAGGAACCCCCGCTGGTGCATGATCGCTTCCAAGGAGGGACACGGGAGGTTGACCAGCCAGTGAGGGACTGCAGGAGGGCTCCAGGGCATGTCTGGCCCATGTCACTCAGTCCTCCAGCAGCAAGCTTACCTACTGGTTGGAACATCTGCTCCTGGTGGGAAGTGCACATCATAGTGAGTGGTTGAGCAGCCTTAGCATATAAGCATATTATGCTTTGATTGGTTGAATGGCCTACTGAACAATCAAACACTTAGCATATTAGGCTTTTATTATATAGGATTATCCTCCTTATGGTTTGGAAACAATATCTGCTTCCCTAGACCCCTTTCCCTATTAGACATGAAAAATCTGACTTGGGTACTTGCTAATCTTTCCCACATGCTAGTCAGTGATATTCTGATTAAGCTTTAGTACATCGTTTTCCAGGCTGTATTTATTATAAAGGATCTACCTTGGAGAAACCTCTCAAAGAACACTTTCCTAATGATTATGAATATTGTCTAAATAAAGGATTATTGCTTTTGTTCTTGGTATATAAATGTTATACTAGATGCAGAAAAACAAACCTTGACAAACAGCAAAAAGACTCAGATCATGGTGGCTCAAAAATTATAAATGATCCAGAATACTTTTTAACAAGGACATATAGGATCTGACTGCCTCCTTTTTTAAAATAATAATAATTCGACCTTAAATGCCATCTAAGGTTATGGTCTTGCCCCATCCATCCCCAGTGGTCCACCTTGTTTAGCAAGACAAATGCTGACAGTGAGACATCCTAGAAATGAGCCTTCCTAGCACTGTGAGACTCCAGACTCCATTATCCAACCAAAAAGTTGGTCAACAATGCATCCTTTGGATTGATTTATGATCAAAAGGGGCATGTGTGGATGATAGGGGCCACATGCTAACCTGATAAGATCAGAGAAGGCCTGCATGGCAGTCTTGCAAACTCAAAGACCTAAAGTAACCATAAAGGATGGTCTGAAATTAAACTTCAACTAAAAGCAGTTATGGTGGGCAGTTACATCCTAGGCTGGTATATTCATTGACAAGGTCAACTTGTACTTTAACTAAGCCTGTCTGTCTTTTTGTATATATGATAACATATCTTTGAAATGTCTGCATAACTTATAACTAACCTTTTTCTGGACCCCTTGGGGCACAACTTAATGTGTTAGGCACCAGGACAGGTACCACAGATTTCTTCATTGTTATCATGTTAATTGTTCCTGCACCTACCTAAGTATGTGCCTATCATTTTACTTTATATACAATCACAAGGGTTTCCCCACTTTGCTTTCTCACACCTCTCTAATCTATCACCAAATGGATTTCATGTAACTCACCTACATCCCTCCTTTGATTACAATATATAAAATTAGATGAGAAACCGCCATTTTCTGGAACACTATCCCATTTTGTTGAGGTTCTACTTCCCAGCAATTGTCAACAGTTTGGCTCAAATAAACTCACAACAATTCTTTACAGATTTGAATGTTTTTATGTTAATAACCTTGGACTGAACTATATCACCAGCTTCCCTAGGTCACCAGCTTGCAGACAACGGATTGTAGGACTTGTCAGTCTCCATAAATACATGAGCTAATATACTATCTAATAAAATAGTAATATGCAAATTGACCATACCTTCACTACACCCAACAAGCCATGCCCAACAGCCAATCAGGAGCAATATGCAAATTAACACCCAACCAAGATGGCTGGTGCCCAAGGCCTAAATCCTCAGCCAGAGGCTTTCAGCCTTGGGCAGGTCGGGGCTGAGTGGTCAGTAGGACATCCCCTGAGGGCTCCCAGTATGTGAGAGGGGACAGGTTGGGCTGAGGAATCACCCACCCTCAGTGCACAAATTTTGTGCCCTGGGACCCTAGTCTCATAATAAATCTATCCATCTATATACTTTTTTTTTTTTTTTACTTTGAAAATTAATTTTCATTTATTATAATAATAGTAGGACACCCATAGAAAATCACATGGTATCAAAATAAGCCATAGGAAAATTGTTTTTTTTTTAAATTATTTTTTATTGATTTTTTGCAGTATAATAGTAGTACATGTTTTCCTTTCCCCCTCCCCCTTATCCTCCCCCCAGCCTCCCCCACCCCCCAGCACATATTCCCAGCTTCCCCCCCTCCCCGCCCCAGTGTCTTTCATTCATTGGTTATGTTCATATGCATGCATACAAGTCCTTCGGTTGATCTCCCCCCGCATCTGCCTCCCATCCACCCAAGCCTCCCCCTGTAGCTTGACAGCCTGTTCAAGGCCATCCTGCCTCTATATCAATCACTCTCCCCTGTTTCTTTTCTTCAAAAATATCTTGCCTCTGCATACTAGAAATAAATGTATAAGAACAAAAAGTGTTTCAGTCTCGGTTTCAATGTCCAACTTTTCTGAGTCCCAGTTTCAGTGTCAAATAATTCATTATGTGTATAAGTCAGCAATGGTATCCAGATGGTGGACATATCGTGTCAATGCAAGATCCATCCTCTCTGGTTTGGTCCTGGGCTGCCTGCAGACATGCACAGCTGCTGACTGCTAGCATGGCAAGGTGTCGTCAGTGTCCCCCAACTCTGGACCGTCCTCGTGACTGGAACAGATCCATCAGTTCCTCACCGTCGCAGGAACCCACATGGTCTTGGAGTTGTTCTCTGTAAACACACAAACACATTCTCGACCAAAAGTTAACAAAGGGATCCTCTATGCAAAATAGACTTGGGATTCTTTTTAATTTTTGCCTAAATGATTTTTCTTTGGCTTATTTTGACACCATGTGTGTTTTTTCATGGGTGTCCTGCAATTGTTTTTACAAATGGAATTTACTTTACTGGAGTAAGAATTTTCTAGATGTATTTTACTTACTCGATATTTTTTTTCCCTTACATGATATTACCCTGCTGTCCCCTCCCCTTTTTTGATTAATGGGGACTTTTGGAAATTTTATATTGCAGTCTTGATAATTTTAAATTTTAATTTTTGCAAACAAAGTGACTGCTTTAGGTTCTTTGGTTGTTAGGCAATTTTACAGTGAGATGAACTACTAATAGATTTTTTATTTAATGTTTTAGGAAAAGCTTTTTGTCCAGTACACTATAATTTTCTTGAGTATTCTCATATTTCACTTGGCCAATTTAAATTAATCTGAAAACTTGATTACTATTTTCCTGTCAATTTTAATACTCAAGCAGAAATCTTAGTTTACCCTGTGAATACTAGTGGAAAGGAATATTTGCAATTTTGAGTAGGTCCCGAGCATTCCTGGTAATAGACTGAATTTAGATATAGAGCAGCTATTGCTGGCCGGGTCTCTGTCTGCCACCTGGGTCCCCGTATGAGTTGTGTGTGGGAGGCGAAGCAGCCATGGGGGTAGGAGACCTCCCTTAGGAGGGTTGAGAATTCAAACCCCTGCAAGGTTTGTGGATGAGGGTCTGTGCCCCACCTCTGTTGACCTTTTAGTTCTCTCCTGTTGGCCCCTCTGCGACTGTGCCTGTCTTAGGTTGTTCCTTCCCTGAGGAATCTTACCCGTCTCTGGCTAACCAGCCATCCTCCGGGGCCAAACAGGGTGATGTGAGGTTCAAGTCTGTCTCCTTTGTAGTCTATGCCCCCCTGTGGCCTCCACGTCCAGTACCTGCCTTGGGGTCCCCTCACCTGCTGGCAGGGTCCCGGTACTGATCACATATCTCGGGGGACCCAGGTTTCTTCTCCAGAGAGGGCCCAGCTCACACCATTGGTCGAGACACAGATCCATGGTGCCAGCTGCCCAAAGGCTTCAGCCACAGCTGGAACTGAAAACTCTGGCATCAGCTGTGTGTATTTGGATAGTAACAAGAAGGTCCCTCTTGGCAGAAAGGGCAAGAAGGGCCAATATAGAATGCTCGGATCCCTTCCCAGTGCCTTAATTCCTTCTGAAAGGGATTAATTTATTTCCTATCCTTTTTTAAGTTGCTGCCCCACATTCAAAGAATTAGTTTGTAAGTTTATTTTGGGATAATTGTATAATATGCTGTTGTCAAATATCAAATATTATAATGACATTGTAGAATAATATCATGTAAGGGTATTATGGTGTCATGGGAGGTTAAGGAAGGCCTAGCCTAAGGACTGGTCTCCATAGGATATGACAAGCTCTAGGCCATGTCAATTCAATGTCAGACTAGCTGCCATTTTTAAATAATTTTATATAAACTTTGTCAGGGATGTAAAAACACAAATCACTTACCTCAGTTCAAGAGTTCAAGTATATTGACTTTTCCACTTACTCTCACTACCTGCCACTCACCCTGAGGTTTGACATTCTGATGGACTTTTCTCAGTCTCTGGATCCATTCTTGTTCATCAGTCTATGTCATTGATTGTATTCCTCAAATGAGTGAGATCATGTGATATTTGTCTTTCTCTGCCTGGCTAATTTCACTTAGCATAATGCTCTCCAAATCCATCCATGTTGTTACAAATGGTAGGAGCTCCTTCTTTTTTTCCGCGGCGTAGTATTCCATTGTGTAAATGTACCATAGTTTTTTAATCCACTCATCTGCTGATGGGCACTTCGGCTGTTTCCAAATCTTAGCTATGGTAAATTGTGCTGCTATGAACATAGGGGTACATATATCCTTTCTAATTCGCCTTTCTAATTTCTTGGGGTATATTCCTAGAAGTGGGATCACTGGGTCGAATGGGAGCTCCATTTTTAGTTTTTTGAGGAATCTCCATACTCTTCTCCACAGTGGCTGTACTAGTCTACAATCCCACCAGCAGTGCACGAGAGTTCCTTTTTCTCCGCATCCTCGCCAGCACTTGTCGTTTGTTGATTTGTTGATGTAAGCCATTCTGATAGGTGTGAGATGGTACCGCATAGTCGTTTTGATTTGCATCTCTCGGATAATTAGTGACTTTGAGCAAGTTTTCATATGTCTCTGGGCCTTCCTTTTGTCTTCTTTCGTGAAGATTCTATTTAGGTCTGTTGCCCATTTTTTTATTGGATCATTTGTCCTCCTTTTATTGAGTTGGGTGAGTTGCCTGTAGATGCTTGAGATTAAACCTTTATCACTAATAACATTTGCAAATATGTTCTCCCATACAGTGGGTTTTCTTGTTGTTTTGTTGATGGTTTCTTTAGCTGTGCAAAAGCTTTTGATTTTGATGTAGTCCCATTTGTTTATTTTCTCTTTAGCTTCCATTGCCCTCGGAGCAGTATCATCAAAGAAGTTCTTTTGGCATATGTCTGAGATTTTTCTTCCTGTAGATTCCTCTAATATTTTTATGGTTTCCTGTCTTACGTTTAAGTCCTGTATCCATTTTGAGTTTATTTTTGTGTATGGTGTAAGTTGGTGCTCTAGTTTCATTTTTTTGCATGTATCTGTCCAATTTTCCCAACACCATTTATTGAAGAGACTGTCTTGACTCCATTTTATGTTCCTGCTTCCTTTGTCAAATATTAATTGAGCATAGTGGTTTGGGTTGATATCCGGATTCTCTATTCTATTCCATTGATCTATATGTCTGTTCTTGTGCCAGTGCCAGGCTGTTTTAAGAACAGTAGCCTTGTAATACAGCTTGAAATCTGGTATGGAAATCCCACCGACTTTGTGCTTCTTTCTCAGGATTGCTGTGGCTATTCGGGGCCTTTTTTTGTTCCAGATGAATTTTTGGAGAGTTCTTTCTAGGTCTGTGAAATATGCCATTGGTATTTTAATGGGGAGTGCATTAAATTTATAGATTGCTTTGGGTAGTATGGACATTTTAATTATGTTGATTCTCCCAATCCACGAACATGGAATGTTCTTCCACCTGTTTACATCTTCCTCTATCTCTTTTTTCAGTGTCCTGTAGTTTTCCACAAATAGATCTTTTACCTCCTTAGTTAAGTTTATTCCTAGGTATCTTAATTTTTTTGGTGTGATGGTAAATGGGATTGCTTTTTTAGTCTCTCTTTCTGTAGGTTCACTATTAGTGTATAGAAATGCCATAGATTTCTTGGCATTAATTTTGTAGCCTGCTACATTGCTGAACTCATTTATTAAATCTACTAACTTTTTTATGGAGTCTTTCGGGTTTTTTATGTACAATATCATGTCATCTGCAAATAAGGATAGCTTAACTTCTTCTTTTCCAATTTGGATGCCTTTTATTTCTTCTTCTTGTCTAATTGCAATGGCTAATACTTCCAGTACTATGTTGAACAGGAGTGGTGAAAGTGGGCAACCCTGTCTTGTTCCTGTTCTTAGGGGAAATGGTTGTAGTTTTTGTCCATTGAGTATGATGTATGCTGTGGGTTTATCATATATGGCTTTTATTATGTTGAGGTATGATCCTTCTATTCCTACCTTATTGAGAGTTTTTATTAAGAAAGGATGTTGGATTTTGTCAAATGCTTTTTCTGCATCAATTGATATGACTATGTGATTTTTATCTCTCAATTTGTTTATGTGATGTATCACATTTATTGATTTGCGGATATTGTACCATCCTTGCATTCCTGGGATAAATCCTACTTGGTCGTGGTGTATGATCTTTCTGATGTACTGCTGGATCCGATTTGCTAGAATTTTATTGAGGATTTTGGCATCTATATTCATGAGGGATATTGGCCTGTAATTCTCTTTCATTGTGTCGTCTTTATCTGGTTTTGGTATTAGGGTGATACTAGCTTCATAGAAGGAGTTTGGAAGTGTTCCATCCTCTTGAATTTTCTGGAATAGTCTAAGGAGTATAGGTTTTAGTTCTTCCTTGAATGTTCGGTGAAACTCCCCTGTGAAGCCGTCTGGCCCTGGGCTTTTGTTTGCTGGAAGCTTTATGATGACTGCTTCAATTTCTTCCACAGTTATTGGTCTATTGAGTTGTTTAGATTCTTCTTGATTGAGTTTTGGGAGGTTATATTTTTCTAGAAACATATCCATTTCCTCCAGGTTGTCCAGTTTGTTGGAGTAGAGTTGTTCATAGTATTTTTTAACAATCCTTTGTATTTCAATGGGGTCTGTTGTTATTTCACCTCTTTCATTTCTGATTTTATTTATTAGGGTCCTCTCTCTTTGCTTCTTGGTGAGTCTGGCTAGAGGTTCATCAATCTTGTTTATCCTTTCAAAGAACCAGCTCTTGGTTTCGTTGATCTTCTGTATTGTTTCTTTGGTCTCTATGTCATTTATTTCTGCTCTGATCTTTATTATTTCCTTCCTTCTGCTTACACTAGGCTTTTCTTGTTGCTTTCTTTCTAACTCTTTGAGTTGTTGGGTTAGATAATTTATTGCTGCTGTTCCTAGTTTTTTGTAGTAGGATTGTAGAGCTATGAACTTCCCTCTCAGAACTGCTTTCACTGTGTCCCATAGATTTTGGATTGTTGTGCTATCATTGTCATTTGTTTCCATGATGTTTTCTATCTCTTCCTTAATCTCTCTAGTAACCCAGTCATAGTTTAATAGCATGCTGTTCAGTCTCCATGTGTTCGATTTCTTTGGATTGTTTCTATTGTAGTTGATTTCCAGCTTTATGCCACTGTGATCTGAGAATATACTTGATATGATTTCTATCTTCTTGAATTTGGAGAGACTTTGCCTATGACCCAATACATGGTCTATCTTTGAGAATGACCCATGGGCACTTGAAAAGAATGTATATTCTGTGGCTTTGGGGTGAAATGATCTGAAGATGTCAATTAATTCCATCTGGTCCAGTGAGTCATTGAGAATTGATGTTTCTTTACTGATTTTTTGTTTAGAGGATCTGTCCAATGGTGATAATGGGGTATTAAAGTCTCCTACTATGATTGTATTGCTGTCTATCTCTCCCTTGATGTCCTCTAGGAGTTTTTGTATATATTTGGGTGCTCCTGTATTGGGTGCGTATATGTTTACAAGAGTTATTTCTTCTTGTTGAATTGCTCCCTTTAGTATTATGAAGTGGCCCTCTTTATCTCTTGTTATGTCCTTCACTTTGCGATCTAATTTGTCAGATATAAGTATGGCTACCCCAGCTTTTTTTTCATTTCCATTCGCCTGAATAACTTTTTTCCAACCTTTCATCCTCAGTCTGTGTGCATCTTTTTTTCGGAGGTGGGTTTCTTGTAGACAGCAGATACATGGGTTGTGTTTTCTTATCCAGTCTATTACCCTATGTCTTTTGATTGGAGCATTTAAACCGTTTACATTTAAAGTTATTATTGATAGGTGCTTATATGTTGCCATTTTTGTTCTTTGCCCCTGTGTTCCTTCTTCGCTTCCTATTTCTTTTTACAGCAGATCCTTTAGCATTTCTTGCATTGCTGGTTTGGTGGTGACGAATTCCCTTAGTCCTTTTTTATCTGTGAAGCTCCTGATTTGACCTTCAATTTTGATTGAGAGCCTTGCTGGGTATAGTATTCTAGGATTCAGACCCTTCCTTTGCATGACTTTGTAGATTTCATTCCACTGCCTTCTGGCCTGATAGGTTTCTGTTGAGAGATCACTTGTTAGTCTGATGGGTGTTCCTTTGTAGGTGACTTTCTGTCTCTCTCTGGCAGCTTTTAAGATTCTTACTTTGTCATTGGTGTTTGCCAATTTAATTATAATGTGCCTTGGCATAGGTCTTTTGGGGTTTATTTTGCTTGGGACTCTGTGAGCTTCTTGGATTTGTGTGGGTTTTTCCTTTCCTATACCAGGAAAGTTTTCTGTCATTATTTCTTCCAACAGGTTTTCTATTCCTTGCTCAGTTTCCTGTCCTTCTGGAAGCCCAAGTATACGGATGTTGTTTTGTTTCATGTTGTCCCATAGTTCTCTTAGGCTCTCCTCCTGCTTTTTAATTTTTTTTTCTAGAAGGTGCTCTACTTGGTTATTTTTTCCTATCTGGTCTTCTAGCTCACTGATGCGATCCTCTGCTTCTTCTAGTCTACTCTTAATACTTTCTATTGAGTTCTTTACTTCAGCAATGTCTTTTTTCATTTCTTCTTGGCTCCTCTTCATTTCTTCGTGGCTTCTCTTCATTTCTTCATGGCTCTTCATCATTTCTTCCTGAGTCTTCCTCATTTCCTCTTGGGTCTTACTCATATTATCAAATTTGTCTTCCATTCTTTTCAGCCACCTTATGACCATTTCTCTGAATTCTTTCTCTGACAGGTTGTTAACTTCCATTTCGTTTACCTCCTTTTCTGGCGAGCCTTGCTTTTCTTTCATATGTGGGCTATTTCTTTGTCTTCCCATGGTCTCTCTTCTCTGTGTATGTGGTTATGTAGTTCTCACTCTCCTGTGTTGATTTAAAGGCACAAAATACAACACAACCAGGTGCAACGCACCAGGCACTGAACCGGAATGTAGTCAAAGTAATTGTAATTCCAAATAAAGGTGACCGCCAGAGAAAGGCAAATTTGGTGATAGGTGGGAAAAAAGAAAGAGAACCTCCCCCAGACCCACACAGACACTCACACACCCACACTCACACAAAAAAGAAAGAGACCCCCCCAAACACATACACTCACAAAAAAGAAAGACAGGAATGCCAAAATGATAATGGGAAAAGGGGGAGAAGAAAAAAAGAAATAAAAGGAGTAAATTATAAATGTGGGGTGAAAACTCCTATAGGATAGCCCCTAATCCGAACCAAAACCTGCAACAAGTACTTGGAGATTGATACAAATTACATACAACTACTAATATCAAGAGAGGTGAGGGAACACAGAAGCAAAAATCTATCTCAAAAACAATGCAGATGAGGACAACAAAACAAGAAACAACACCAAAAATAAAAATAACCCCCCCCTACAAGACAAACCAAAATAACAGAATAAGCAAATCAATCTCATAAACCTGCTTAAAAAATCAATATAATCAACAGTCAAGTAAACAACAGCAACAGGACAGGGCTAAAAACACTTTAAGATAGTGAAGTCAGAGAAGCTAGAGGTATATATGCACTTGGATTAGGTGGTTAGAGATTAGATATATCAGTGGGGTGAAATTTTAACAGGGGGTAAGGGGAAAGAATTAGGTAAATCTAAAGCGGGAAAAGTGTAAGGGAAACAAGGCACTAAATAGGGAAAGGTTAAACAGAGAGTGGTGGTATAAAGGTGAAGTTGAGGTAGAGTAAAAGATACTAAAGTGTAGATGAAAATAGACTGTATTCCCAAGGTCGAAGAGAAGATATAATCAATTCCCTGTCACATAAGAGTCAATTTGTGATTTGGCCCCTGGGTGGCAGTGTTTCTAGATTGACTTCTGGGTCTATTGGTCCTCTTTATCCTGAACTAAACAATACTGCCTCTCTAATGGTGACTGCTGTTTTAGCAGCCAGAACCCTCCCAAAATCTTCCGGGCTTCCCCCCTCTGTCAGGTCCAAACTGATTGCGCTCCAGGGATCAACTCTGCCACCAGCTCCAAGGGCCCTCTCCCACGTTCACCAGCTTCAACAGCCACAGATTCTATTTCAGGTGCAGATCTCCAGGTTTTGAGTTCCAAGGTGCAGATCTCCCAGACTGCCAGCCCCCTCAGTTTCGCGCCCAAAGTACCCCCAGGGAAATCTGACCTTTCCTTGCTGGAGTTTAGAGCTCCCTGGGCTCTGCGCGCCACCTGGTCGCCGGTGCTCCGGGAGCCCCAGAGGTCCCGCAGGTACCGCGAACGGCAGCTGTATGTTTTCCGGCTCCTCTCGTTCAAGATGTCCTGGTCCGCCTCCGCGCGCCTCCTCGCGCAGTTGGCTCAGGGAGAGAACCCAGCAGTACTGGGGCCTCTCAGGCTGGGGAGGCCAGCCCAGCAGTCCTCTATCTTCTCCTGGAGCACAGCTGTCCCCCTAGTCGCCGACAAATGCTCCCTGCGCGACTCTCAGCTGCTCCCTCCCTCTACCCTGTGAGCAGATTCAGATCGATTCCCTCCGTTCCGCCGCCATTTTTTCCTCTCCTATCCATCTATATACTTACATATTTCTATTTCTCTTGTCTGTCTGCCTGTCTGCTGACTCCTTTTGGTTCTCTTTCTCTGGATAACCCTGACTAATCAATGGGGTGTTCAATTATTGGTAATGAGAAGGTCCTAGAATATGATAGTGGAAGTGACAAAGCCTATGTAAGATGCATGAAAATAGATTAGAAGCCTATGTAAGATGCATGAAAATAGATTAGAAGTGTTCAAGGAAAAAGAGAGGAGAATGAATGGTCTAGATGGAGCAATGTGGAGCAAAGAGGACACTTATTTTACTTTTAGGTCTAATGGTATGAGAGCTAGAGGTTGAGTAAAACTGGCCACCACTTGAAAGGGCTGGAAAAGATGTGATATCCTCAGGGTAAAGTCAGTTTTGGGGTTCTGAGCAAGAATGTGAATGAACTACAGCCAGTTCAGCTGTAATGTTAACTTTAAAATCTGAATTTGTTTAAACACAATTGAGATATCAGGGGACATTGTGAGGATAAGGCTAGTTTTGCATTTACTTATATGTGATTTCATTTGTGAGAAATTCTAAGTGTAACACAGAAGACTACACCAAGCTGATGGGAGCCCCTCATGCATACACAAAATGCACAACCTCACACATCTCCCCGCTGCCTCAGTTTACCACATGAATTATGAGCCACACCCACCCGCATCTGGTGTTACAGTCTTCCCTCTGATTTCAGTTGACCCTTCTTCCACTCTTTACAATACTGGTAACTCACAAGCTGCAACCCTTCTAACATCCTCTTCCATAGGCACACTTGGGTCTTAAGGTAAAGCGCTATACTTATTGTAATATTTGTCTTTCTTAACCACTTAACCACAGTGTATGACTGTGCTACTGTTTTTATTAGGCTCTTTTCTTTTTTCTAGCACTGGTGAAAATTTTGATTTTATCTCCCCAGACAATTTTCTCTATAAGCTCTGTGGTTTTTATAGGGTGATTTAAAAATAGCACAGGAAATTCTTTTGCATTATAGCAGAACTGACTGTAGTTAGAGATAGGCTGCAATTTATTGGATTTTGCTGATGAGTGGGCCATAAGTTCTACTGGGAGGGGTTTTAGGAGATAAGGAGGAGCAGGAAGGGACAGCAGCAAAAGAATATGCAGACCTATAGGATTATGAGAATGCAGGGCATACAGTAAAGTGAGACATGAGAGTCTGGAGCTGTTTGTGGATTAAGCAAGAGACAAAGGATAGAATGGGATTACTACTGTGGTCTAGAGGCTGCCAGTGGCCTCCAGGCTGTGAGAGTTGTGGTCAGGAGGCCTGAAGTCCAAAGAAAGTGAAGAAGTGAGAAAGGGAGGGGGTCAGGGCAGGTAAATTTTCTCTGAGCACAATGGCCTCCCGGAGAGAGTTAATACTTGAGTATGAATAAATTACACATAACAATGAGATAGTTCTCATCACTACTGTCTGTTTGAATAGGAGTAGGAGATTTAAAATAAGGAAAGGTGAGGCCTGAAAAGATGGGGTTGGGTGGGAATTTATACTAGTGTAAAAGCAGAAAAGTAACTAAAAAGGGGAGGGCAGAATGCCCCGTTGGTGTGGCTCAGTGGTTGAGCATCCACCCAGGAAGCAAAGAAGTCCTAGGTTCCAGGTCAGGGAACATGCCCAGGTTGTAGCTTGATCCCCATGAGGGGGCCTGCAGGAGGCAGCCAATTGATGTCTCTGTCGCTTTGTCTCTTTCTCTAAAGTAAATTATTTTTTAAAGAAGGAGGAGGTCAAAGATACATAAACAAAAACATTTTCACAGCCTCCCAGTTGTGCCTTGGTTTATTTTCAATGTCTGATGGAGACTTGGTGTTATTTTTGTCAGAACTGTCAGGTACTTTATGAAATGGCTTGAGAAGTGATGATAACTTTGAATAGCGAGCATCCTTATTCTATTTTAAAAATAAAGTTAATGTTCTTTCACCAAAGTAAGTGCTGAAAAGTGAAAGGAAAAAAATAATCTCCTTGTTCACCAAGAGCTGGAACCACCTCTAATATCCCAGTGTTTTTTTCCTTTGAATATTTTCAATGTTTCATTTTTATTTTTATTTTTTTTAATTGTTTAAGGTCTGATGTCTTTTATTTTATTTTTTTATTTTTTTTGATTTGCATATATATATATATATATTAATTTTATTTACAATGTAACTTATATTTAATAGTAGTCAACGTTTCATTTTTAATGTGAGTGAACCAAAAACTAAAAACCAAAAGCTAAGAACAATGTAGCATATTCTCATAATTTTTAAAACATTGCTTTCCAATTTCCAAAGCTGGCATCTCAAGCAATACACAGGTCAGGAAGTATAGAAAAGTACAAAAGAAAATTAAAACTGCTAAGAACTCTATCACTGAGTTTTATGCATTTTCTGGAAGGTTATTTTACTTACAGTTGAGTATCACAATATTCTATGTACGATAGTTTTAAAGTATAGTTTTCACAAGTCTATTCACAGGTTCTACATCAGTGTTTTTCAAGCTGTGGTCAGGGGGCATCCGAAGCTCCTGGTGAGTGGGCTGGAATGCTGGTTCTTAGGCCTCGCTTCGGGCTCGTTGAGTTAGAACCTCCTCAGCCGTTTGGTACAACAGAGTGGGAAATATTAACTAGGTGAAAGACAATAGAAAGAGAAACTTACATACAGATATCCGTCTTTTTTTTTTTTTTTTTTTTTAGCTTTTTCCAATTAAAATAATTGAACGACTGAGGTTATACTCAAAAGTGAGAGAACAAAAACTTGTTAAGCTATGATGTGACAGCTACTCTTTTAATATGCAGCCCAGATTTCCCAGGACTCTGAGTAAAATGAAGTCGTTTTAAAGATCTTATTTCACTAATGTGTGTGCCTCACCGGCATACTGCAGCCGGCCCCTCCAAAGCTTCCCTGTTTCCCTGTTATTGTCTTCTCTGTGCTCCTCAGAAGCATTGGAGGATGTCACTTCACTTGTTTCACTACAGTTTCTCTTATTTACTATTTTTCTTGCCTTTCTAATTTCCCTGGTACCTGCATATATTAGCATTCTCCAGAAAAACAGAACTTATGTATACAGAAAAGAGATTTATTATGAGGGACTGGCTCATGTGATTATGGAGGCTGACTAATCCCCCTATCTGCAGAGTGAGCCAGCACACTGGCGACTCAGGAGAGCAGACAGTGGACTTCCAGCCTGAGTCTGAAGCCTCGGAGCCAGGAGAATGATGGTGCACTACTAGTCTGAAGGCTGGCGGACAGGAGACCCAGGAAAAGCCAATGTGTCAGCTTACTCTAAAGGCAGAAAAAGAGCTGATATCCTAGTTCAAAAACTGTCAGGCAGGAGGAAGTTTCTCTTACTCAGAGGAACATCAGCCTGTTGTTGTAGTCAGGCCTTCAGCTGGTTGCACGAGACCCACTGACCTTAAGAAGGGCAATCTGATTTACTGTCTCCCAATGTAAATGTTAATCTCACCCAAAAAATCCTCACAAAAGTACATTGGAGTAATTGATTGAGTGTCAATCTTCCTGTGCACTGAAAGGTTGCTGGTACAATTCCCAGTCAAGGCACATACCTGGGTTGTGGGTTTGATCCCCGGTCAGGGCATGTATAGAAGGCAACCCATCGTCCTCTCTCTCTCTTTCTTTCTCTCTCTCTCTCTCTCTCTCTCTCTCTCTCTCTCTCTCTCTCAGCATTTCCTCAGGTGAGGATTTAAAAAAACAAACATCCTCATGGTGGAAATACCTAGAATAATTTTTGACCAAATATTTGTATCTGTGCATCCCATGGCCAGTCATATTGACCCTTAAATTTAACCATCCCACTGCATCTCTCTTATTCAATTCAGTTGACATACATGGTATTATATAAATAAATTAAATTGTTTTTATATTACAACCTAAATATTAGGGATAACATCTTATTATGTATTAAAATGCTAATTCAATAACAATTTTATTCTTTTGTGTATGTTTAATCTACCATTTGATATAAAGTATATTACATGGGAAAATCACTATTTTAAACTTTTCATAGGTTAATGCATTAGTATGACTTTATTTTGATAGTAATATTCTGTTCGAGATTTTGAAAGGTTGATTATGAGAAAGTACAGTTTTGAAAAGAAAACATTATTGAAAGAAGAAAAAAAGGCCAAATCAGGTTTTTGAAATAAAACACTACACTTTCCCAAGCTAAATTTAAATTTAATAATTAAATCTAATATAAAGGGAGAGGCACTCAGTGGAAGTATGTTCTTGTACTTAAGCAATTTTCTTTTAAAAATATATTTTCATTGATTTCAAAGAGGAAGGGAAGGGGAGAAAGAGATAAGAAATACCAATGATGAGGAAGAATCACTAAGTGGCTGCCTCCTGCAGGCCTTCTACTGGAGATCAAGCCCACAACCTGCGCATGTGCCCTGGCCTCCTGGTTCATAGGTTGATGCTCAACCACTGAGCTACACCAGCAGGCTCCTTTTGTTTTTTAACATAAAATACTGTCTTTGTTTATTCTTTTATCATTTACCTGTTGTTTACATGAGTAAATGATAGCATATTCGTTCATTTTTGTTAAATAGGGCTTCCAATATTTGGCCACTGTAAGCACTGGAAATGCTTCTATGACAAGCATGGAATTGCAAGCTAGTTGTGAAATAGATGTTAAACAAATCATGGCATAAGTAACTTTGGTAACACTGTGGTCTGAAAGAAAAATGTAGGATTGATGTATAACATGCCTCTGTACAGGAATTCAGGGTTTGTGGAAATTTCCTCAAGCTGAGGCAATAAAGGATGATTTAGAGTTAGCTTTATACTGTGTGGAAATAGAACTATTTCAGGCAGAGGAAACAAAATTCACAAAGCTTCTGAAGCAAGAAAGAGCTCAGAGCACTTGGGTGGAAAGAAGTCTGAGTGGCTAAAGCCAAGTGCAGGAGCCCATGCAGACCATGCAGCCTTTGTTAATGATTTGGGATGCTTTCCTAAACTAACTAGAGAGCTTCTAAAGGTTTTCAGGCAGAGTGATGCTCTGATTGGATGTGTCCTTGAGAAGCTCACTCTGGACACTGGAAATTAGAATAGGTAGGGGCAGGTGTGGCAGGGAGGGAGTGGTTCGGAGGGTACGTTATAAGGGAACAGAGGTTGGATATGGGGTGTGGTGATGGTGATGGGCAGCAGTAGATACCTTTAAGAAATTTTAAAAGTGAAAGAGAGGGAAGAATCAAAACTCACTGCCAATTTTCTAGGTCCAGGATAACTAACTGGGTGAATGGGGGAGTACCACTGCAGGGTTAGCCACCTCAAGGGGAAAGAGAAGTTTTGAGTTCACTCGACTCAGGATATTGCAGGACCTTCAAATACTATATTACCATTAGACAGTTCGGAGTGAGGGGAGAGGGCTGGGCTATTGCTGTGTAGATGGTTTGGTTTTAACTCAAGCTGGGCAGACTCATATTCTAGGATGAAAAGGACCCTTCTGGAACTGCACCTTCTTTCCTGCCCAGTGAGTTCATGGTAATTTCAGTTTTTCAAGTGGATTTTGGAAGAGAGGAACTAATGACACCTGGGATGGGGGTACAACAAAGGTGAGGAAAGACCAAAAGCATCTGCGTGTCTCAAATGTACATTCAGACAGGATAGTAGCAGCTGCCCAATCTTCTGTATGGTTCAGGTCTTGTATATCAGGTCAGAGGCAGAGATAGTCTTTCCGAATTTTATTCAGTAGGTCAGGTCATCTTGTTTGCAATACCATTGGACTTATATTAAGTTGAAATGATCCCCAGTACTAAGCTTCATGACAATTTTGGTTTTTGTTTTCTTCTGTTGTTGCATAGCGTATTTTAAGGGAAATTCAGCAAGCTGAATCAGTGGTTTCCAGACAGCAGTCAAATCCAGTAGTCAAATTTCCTACTTTCCAGTTAAAAAAACAATTTTAAAATATTCTTGATTCTGCATAAATAATGTGATAATCTGATAGTGGATTATCACCACTATTTTGTTTAGGGCATTTGCTTTTAAATCTAATCAGAAACATATGAAGAATGATACTATATTTTAAATAATTCCTCCAAAATTTTAAAGACAAAAATTAAGAGCTCAACAACAAAAAGTAAACTTAAGAACTCCTCAGCCCTGGCTGGGTAGATCAGTTGGTGAGAGCATTGTCCCCTTATGCCAAGGTTTTGGGTTCAATCCCTGGTCAGGTCACATACAAGTATCAACTAAAGAATGCATAAATAAGTGGAATAGCAAATCAACCAATTAATGTCCCCCCTCCCCGTAATATCAGTTAATAATAATAATAATTAAAAAACCCCTCAGCCACAATAAAAAGTAAGAACTCAACAAAGTCTTTAGTCTTTAAAATGTATAATTTGATGGGTGGACGTTTAGTATAAATTGGACTTCTCTATGATCTCATTAGATAATTCAGAACCCAAAATAATAAACCTAATTGTTATATAACAGACTATTATTGTTTTTCAAATTAGGGAATTTGATATCATATTTTATAAACAAGGGTTTTAGTATTTTTACAGGGTATCTCCCAAAAATCTATATACATACTTTAAGAGCTGATAGCTGCCTTTATAATTATTCAAAGTATGTATATATATTTTGGGGGGAAAGCATATAAAGCAACAGTAGAACTATATTTTTACACAAGGATTTAAAAATAATTATTAATTAGGCACTTTTTCTTTCTGCATATCAAGAATACTCAATATAGCTTTCTGTCTAATTCATAATTAGTGTCTAATTCAGTTGGTTGGGAGATTGCAAAAGATAATCTAGGGCTACGATGAAGTGAATCAGTTTCTTTAACAAAAACACAGCAGACCCTTGTACTTTATTCATTTCCCTTGTTTTCTCACATTACTTGTTTTATGAACTCTTGAAAAATAGATTTCATTATAATATGTAAAGTATTTTGAGGCATTAACAAAATATAAGCACTATTTTGACCAAATGTCATCTTAGTCTTTTGGTGCAAAAACAAAGCCATCCTTACGGTTTTCATTTGTGTTGGTAAAATCATCCATTCCTCTTTCCTTCTTTCACCTTCTCTCCTCCATTTTCCTTCTCCTCTCTCTCCCTCTTTCCTTCTCTCTATCTCTCTTCTTTTGTTCTTTTCTTTCTTTCTACTAAGCACCAGGCTCAAAGCATTTTGTTAAAATGTATATATCAGATATGCATGTATATAACACAAGAAGGTGAAAGAAGAGATGGAGTGAGCTGAATGTGCACTGAATATGGAAGAAGCCAGCCCCTATATTCCAAATTGAAAACAGAATTTATGGCATGGTTTTGGCAGGACCAGGAGCAGGAAAAGTGGCCAGATGGAAAGGGCCCTATGAAATCACCTAAGTAGCTGGATCAAGTGATTTGCTAACAAAATTCCCAATTTGGTACTAAAAATGAGGAGTTTTATGATTGAAAAATTTTATGAGTAAAATTAGAAACCGTTAAAAGCCACATTTAGATCCAAATGACTTCACTTAACCAGAGGCCAAATGCCTTTGAGAATCACAGTTGCTAATGTAAACTGCACTCAGAGGTGAGTCAGGAGCCAGAACAGACTGGGGCCCAGTTGTGTCCTGCATGCCGCCAACACCTCTAAGTGAACAAGCTGCTGTAGGGACCTTCCTAACACTTTGAGCTATTTTCAAGGGTAACTGTGAGTAGAGAGAATTATTCTTGTCATGATTCACTCCATGGCATTATGAATTCCAGGTAAAAACATGGTATGGTCAAATAAGCTTGGGAAACACCGAGTAAAACAAAGTTAGACAAGGCTTTTCACTCTAGGCCCTCTTACAAGAATATTTTCTATCGGATGAACTTACAAGAGTATTTTCCTTTTTTCATAGAGAATCTTTTAAATGTTGTATATAACATGAACTTTGGGGACCATTTTATTATGCTAACCTCTAATTATAAACTACACCTGGGATAACCATATAATTTATTATCCAAAGTGAGAGTCTTTGAGAATATACAGAGAGTTATTAATAATTACAATAAGAATACTGGGACTCTCTTGGGCAAACCAGGACATATGATTCCTCTTAGTTATAGCTAAAAAAGGATGTTATAACAGCAATTAGTATCCTCTGGATGTCAAAAAAGCAACAGGACATAAAGAGGTTGGGTCAGCTCACACCCTCTGAGAAGTAGGTCCCAACATGAGCTTAGATATAATAGGTATTTTTAAATTTTATTCTTATTTTTCTATTTTTTCATTATTTTTATTAAATTTATTGGGGTAACATTGGTTAATAATATTACATAAATTTCAGGTATACAACTTTATAATACCACATATTTTTATTCCTTTGTGTGCTCACCACCCGATGCCTAATCTTCCCTCACCAATATATGACCCCCTTTTACCCTTTTGTCCTTCATCTACCCTTCTTCTCCTCTGGTTACCACCATTCTGTTGCCTGTATCTATGAGTTTGTTTTTCATCCTATGAAGGATGAAGGGGGAGGAAGCAGGAAGAGGTGAGAATTTGGTCATTCGGAGAGGCATATCTGATATTTAGGAAAAAAAGAGAAGGAAGGGAGTGGGAAGATTGAGGAAGAAGATCCCCAGAACAGTTCTGAGAAAAATTCACTAGGCTGATGGGGTTCCCAAGCAAAGACTGCCTGCTGGAGGAGTTCTACATGGAATACGAATGGGCTGGCACTGGCACCTTCACTGTGGGAACTACGCATGGGAAGCTTGACTTCAGCTGGATTTTAAGGGATTGTTTGGCTCTGGAAATTGGACCTTGGCTTGGGTCCCCACAGTTCAGTAGAAGAGGACATTCTGTATAATAAAAGCCCAGTAACTGAATGGCAAAACGACCAGAATGACCAGTTGACCAGTCGCTATGATGTGCACTGACCACCAGGGGGCAGACGTTCAATGCAGGAGCTATCCACTGGTGGTCAGTGTGCTCCCACAGTGAGAGCAATGCTTGGCTGACTGGGATGAGCAGCACTCCCACAGCAGGCAAATCCACAGGCCACTCTCCCTACCAGTGTACAAATCCCATGTACCAGGCCTCTAGTCGTATATAATAAAAGCTGAATATGTAAATTGCCGAATTATGGAACAACCGGTCACTATGACATGTACTGACCACCAGGGGGCAAATGCTCAATACAGGAGCTGCCTTCAGTCTACAGGCCCCGGGCCAGACAAGGAGTGCAAGCAGGGACTCCCCGATCGCCCCATCGGTTTCCCCGCAAAGGGAAGTGACTAGTGGCAGTGGCGGGAGGTGGGGCTGGCAAGTGGGCAGTGCCAGGCTGGCCAAGCCAGGTGCCATTGGGGGCCTCCAATTGCTCTGCTGTTCACCCCACAGATCAGCCCTGATCACAGGCCACATCTAGGGATCCTACCCATGCATGAATTTCGTGCATTGGGCCTCAAGTTTCTTTATAATTGGGAAATCATCTGGATATTGAAAGACTACTACCCTGTCAGATTAATCCCAAAAGATGCAGTTCATCAGGAGAAATATATTTATAATTAAGTGGTGAGGACTTCATCCTGGGATTACTTGCATTCTTTATTCGAATTAAATTATATTAGCACCGATGCACTGTGTTGCAATGACAGAAGAATTGTCATAGCTCCATGGTTTATGGTTACATGCATGATTCCTATTTTTGGTAAATTCCAGCAGAGAGAGGAGAAGGCAGAATTTAAGCCATTTTGAATTCAGGGTTCAAAGCCGTACATGGTCCTGAGTTGGCTGTTGAAACATGGCTCTCAGATTTCAGTGCACTCTTTAAAACAATTCTGTATTATCAGAATTGATGATCTGCACAGTAAATTTCTCTGTTCCCCTCTGTGGCTAGTTCTAGGTGGAGATGGATTTTGCCCCAGATGAGCAAAATGTAGCATTTGTCTGTGACTGACTGTATTCTAAAGCTCAAGTCATCAATTGTGATTATGCCTTTACGGTGGTTAATTTTGTGTATCAACTTGGCTAGGTCATGATACCCAGATATTTGGTCAAATACCAGTCTAGTTACTGCTGTTAAGGTATTTTTTTTAGATGCAATTAACATTAAGTTCGAAGACTTTGAGTAATGCAGATTACCCTCTGTAATGTGAGTGGACCTCATCCAATCAGTTGAAGGATTCCTTGGGGAAAAGGGAATTCTGCCTCCAGACTATCTTTGGAACAAGCTGCAAAATTAGCTCTTTCCTGGGTCTCTCGTATGTTGGCCTATATGCAGACTTGTATTCACCAACCCCCACAATCATGTAACCCCTTCCTTAAAATCAATATCTATCTATCTATCTATCTATCTATCTATCTATCTATCTATCTATCTATCTATCTATCTCTCTCTCTCTATTTATCTATCTATTATCTATATATCTATCTATTATCTATCTTTCTATATATCTGATCTAATCTATCTGGCTACCTATCTATCATCAAAAATGAGAGTAAGAGAGAGAGAGAGAGAGGAGAGACAGAGAGAGAGATGAGAGAGGCCATTGGTTTTTCTTCTCAGGAGAACCCTAACTAATACAGCTGCTTATAAGAGAGGAACTATGACACTCATCATCATAAATGGTGATTAATTCAAGTACTGTAGTTGGTATTTAAAAAGCATTGTACGACCTCTTACCCTTGTATCCCATCCTAATCTACCTACCAAATCTCTGTGAGTACCTGGAAAAACTGCCTTGACTATTCAAATATGCTGGGGTCTTTCTCAGCATCTACTAAGGTTCAGGAATCTGGAAAAGGGGCTGTGAATAAATGAATGAAGAGACAAGAGAAGAAATATGAATTTGGGAAGCATGGGGGAAAGCCAGATGGAAACTCAGTTCTAGTGACTAAGCTCCCCAAATGTCCCGACCCCTAGCTTTTTATTAACACATTTTGCCCTAAAGCAAAGCAGACAGACATATCAAAGGTAAGGTTTGATAAACAGTAAAAGATTATCAGGTTGGAGGAAATGCCTGCACCTGTTCAGCAACAGGTAATAACATGCAGATTTTCAGCCCTGCTAAAGCCCCAAGTTCCATCAACCTTTTGATGAACTTCTTGCATTTATGACCTGCTGGAATTAGCCTTCAGCACAAATATTCTTGTCGTATAATCCTTTTCTTGTCATCTTATACAAAGCACATAAACCAGAAAGAGTTGGCTACTTGGAAAATTAGCTTCCTTTCCCTAGAATTTGAGAAATCTAAGAAACTTACAGTTGTACTTTAGATGCTGGGACTTGAAGAATCTTGTCTCTGGGAGACCTGTCAAGCATTTCTGTCTTGTATTTTCCCAGGATTCCTCCCTGCCCCTGCTCCTTAGAGAGTACTCCTTGAATTAAAAACAAGCATGAGATCAGTCTTTTGATGAAAAGTATTTCTTCTTTCCTCCCTAAACTCATTTTCTGTTATTTTTTAGTTCTATTGAAAGACTTCCACTAAAGCCAAAAGAATTGTTGACAGGGCTTTAGAGATTTATTAAAAAGACACATTTTCTGTATCTTTAGTATTGAGTAAAATGAAATTATTTACTGTTTGCCATTTTCTTAGCAGGGAACTCATTACTCAGGTGACTGAAAGCTATGTCCTTTCAACTTACTTTATAGATACTTTAAAATCTCTTTCTGCTTATCTAAGAAAAAGTTCAAGGAACAAAGGAATTTGCATATTTAATTTGTCATGTTATAGCTGTAAAGTAGAACCATTTAAAAAACTGGGAATGTCCTCATTACTGTCAATGCATTCCACATGATTTGCTTAACAAGAGCAAAACTAGTTTCATCCACCCGATGGAGCTCATGCTGGGAAAATTTCAGGGAGAGACAAAATGCAATGTTCAAAGGGCATATAAGCTAGACATTAGACAAGCTACTTGAGGGAGTTTGGACAAAAGACTAGCCTGTCGTGTGTGTGTGTGTGTGTGTGTGTGTGAGTGTGTGTGTATGTATATGTGTGTGTGTGTGAGTGTGTGTGTGTGTGTGTGTGTGTGTGTGTGTGTGTGAGTGTGTGGGTTGAGTTGTACAAAGTTCTTTAAAATTTTTGGATATTAACTCTATCAGAGGTATCATTGGTGAATATCTTTTCTCATTCAGTGGGTTGTCTTTTCACTTTATTGACGATTTTCTTTGCTGTGCAAAAAATATGTTAGTTTTATGCAGACTCATTTTTTTACTTTTTCTTTTGTTTCCTTTGCCCTCCACCAAATATATCAGAAAAAATATTGCTACAAGAAATGTTTGAGATTTTACTGCCTGTATTTTCTTTTAGGATTTTTATGGTTTTGAGTCTTATATTTAAGTTTTTGATACATTTTGAGTTTATTCTTGTTTATGGTGTAAGAAGGTCGTCTAGTTTCATTTTTTTTTTTGCACACACCTGTCCAGTTTTTCCAGCACCATTTACTGAAGAGACTGTTTCTACCCCATTGTATGTTTGAGTCTCCTTTGTCAAATATATATTGATCATAAAGGCTTAGGTTTCTTTTTGGGCTCTCTATTCTGTCCCATTGATCTATACATCTGTTTTTATGCCAGTGTCATGCTGTTGTGATTACTATGGTCTCGTAGTATAGTTTGATATCAGGTAACATGATTCCTCCAACTTTATTCCTCTTTCTCAAGATTTCTGTTGCTATTCAGGGTATTTTGTGGTTCCATTAATTTTTGGAGTATTTGTTCTAGTTCTGTGAAATATGCCAATGGTATCTTGATAGGATTTGTGTTGAATCTATAGATTGTTTTGGGTAGTATGGACATTTTAATGATGTTAATTCTTCCTATTCACAAACATGGTATGTGCTTCCACTTATTTGTATCATCTTCAGTGTCTTTTAATTTTCTGAATACAAGTCTTTTACATCTTTCATTAAATTTTTGTCTGGGTATTTTATGATGAAACTAAATGGGATTGTCTTCTTAGTTTCCCTTTCTGATAGTTTGTTATTGGTGTATAAAAATGCAACCTATTTCTGGATATTTATTTTGTATTCTGCAACTTTACTGAATTAATTTATCAGTTCTTATAGTTTTTTTTTGTGTGTGGTATATTTAGGGTTCTCTATGTATACTATCATGGCAGACCAAGTTGACTGCCTTAAAATTAATCCAGGTTGGGAAGTATGTTGTTAGATCAGAAAGAAGGTCAACAACAATATTTTCTGTTTGGAAAGAGGGGAGGGAGAAAATTATTGAAGATGCGGAGGGAAGGGCAGGGCTTATCCAGAGGTACATTGTATATATTTGCTTAAGTACAGGGCATATTGAAGGCGGTCAGGGAGAGAAGGCTAACCAGGTAAGATGGTAGTATCTTGTGAAAGCCTAGAACTTTGTTTTCTAGATAGTGTCATCTATGCTGTCTGAGAAAAGTAATGCATTCTGATCTGTGTTTAAGGGAGACAAACATAAGATGGCAGATGGACTAAAGTGTGGTGAGGTTGGAGATAAATCAGCAGAGGATAATTATTAGTCATGATATTATTTTACATCAGACATAAATTTCTAAAGATACATTAATCTTTTGTTTTCACTATCTCTTCCTAAAAAGGACTGGCTTTCTGAACTGCATTCTATAACTGAAATAATTATTTATATGTCTATACCTTTAATTATTCCATATAGATCTTTATATAGTTTTAAAGCAATATAAAAATCATGACCAGAGAACATATAGGTATATTAGCAAGATAAGACAAGTTGAAAAATATTATTAAGCAATTCAAGGCAGAACTAAATTGAGCTATAAATTTGACTCTGAGCATCCAGGAAGTCAAAGCAAAAAGGAAAATACAAACCACTACAAAATTCATATCATCCATGAGATATGATCCCTATTACCCATGTCATTTCCTAAGGAGAAACAGGGCAACTATGAATTTGAACGCAGTTATCAAACACAAGTCAAATTAAATGAGCCATTTTATTCTGGTTTTAGTAATAGAAGGAGCAAATTTGTGTGGATTTTGATGAGCAATTCTCCGTGGAGACAGCATTTTGCTTTAAACAATGTGAGAACAATGAGACAAATGAAATACAAAGTCGGGGAGAAGCGAGACTAAATCTGTCTGTCAGGGCTGGTCTTTCTCAGGGTATATTGAGAGGTTAAGAGAGAAAGGAGTGGTCTCATTCTCATTCTCTACCTCACAGAGAAACTATATTATATAACATGTGAATCACCAGTTTTTAAACATTTAGTACTTCATGTGAGTCTTTTGTTATGCACATATTTAACTTTATATGTTTAATTTATAATGTCTAAAAAATTTAAGGACATGCTGGTTTATCCATTGACTTGCAGCATTTAACCTACTGATGAGTTTATAGTGAAAATAATTCCATGGTCCATAGGAAGAGACCGGACTCATAAAACCAAGTGTGGTACTATGTTTATTCTGTGAATCTTTACCGGCAAATCATCAGTATTCATTCCTTCTTGCTTTTGTCTTCACTTATTTTAAGGGAGGTCTTATTTTGAAACACAGCCCTTTAAGACAAATGGCCAGGGATCATTTTCAAGGAAACATGCTTCAAATAAGACCTTTGACACCTTTGTACTGAGTGACGATGATTATGCTGCATGCAGCACGCTGAGTCTCTTGATAGACAGATTCTCCCATCATAAAAGCAACCCAAATCAGCAGCAATACAACCCAAACTTCATGTAGGCTTTCCCTTTGTAGCAAAAATAATTTAAAGCCTAAATTTGTGCCTTGTATTAAAAGCTTACTAGTCTGATATAATTCGAAGCATAGTGTATCGTTTTGAATATCTTTTTTTCAAAGGCTTCAAATGCATTCTCTGCCTCATTCTCCCCCTACCATCATCTTTTTGGCGCATAAAGTACTTTGGATTGAGGTAGGAGAATTCAATTCTATGTGCATTTCTTAGATTTCTACCTTTCCCGTTCAGGAAGCCAGGGTAAGTGCTACAGGTGGGTGAGATAACCTATAGTCTAGGGAGGTAAAGATGGCCATGGGCTATGGAAGGTGTGGGGGAGTTGCTCAAGTTCTAGGAACTCGAGTTGGGTGGGAGAGAATCAAGAAACATTTTGTAAAGGTGGTGAGAAGTTTGATATATAGAAACAGGAGCAAAAACATCAATCAAATTATCTTGTCATACTTGTCAATACATTCTAAATGGATATCTAACATTTGAGGAAGATCTTCAACTGTACTACAAGTTTAACACCCATAAAAATTTTAGGTGAATAACAGGAGAAATCTTTTCTAAATACAGTTATAGAAACCAGTAAATTGAATATCCCTTTTGAGTTGCTCTCAGGAAGAAAATGTCCTGTACCTCTTTCTGGATCAATGACAACCTTGCCCAAAGAGATGCACCCTGGGCTGATTGTACCTGTGCTGCGAAATGCCCAGCAGCTAATAAGAGGGACTGCCATGTAATAATCTTCCAATAGTAGAGAGGTCAGCTCAAACAGTGTTTAAAAGCTGGGAACGCTGTTGCAATGTGTCCCTTAGCGCACATCTTTCTGCTATCCTCCACTCCCCAAAACATACAGTAATGATAGCTTTTTTGATTATTGGCAATTCAAGTAAAAACTAGGCTAGGAATGACCCTACTTCTACTGAATTTTCAAGGGAAGATAAAATCACAGCCCAAGAGACTGTGACTTTTGATTTAAAGTATGTCATCCTGCTGAGGCAATTTCTAGTGGAAGCTTTACTCATTTCTTGAGAAATAGCTTATACAGAAAACTTTCGCTCAGAAATCCAAAGTAATGGAAGAATGACAGAGACATGGCTAAAAATCATTAAAAACACTTGCTGGTCTTTATTCCAACAGGCTATTGACACGACATTCATAACCTTAACACTCCAAAAATAAAAATAAAAGAGGCTTAGCATGAGAGGAATAGCTTCTGTGTAAGATCGATCTGTTGGAGCAATAGATAAAACCCAAAGGAAAACCTGAAATCTTGAGCGCTAAAATAAACAAATCTGTACAAGTCCTCAGTCTCTGTTAAGATTCCTTATTTGTTCAAAGGGATGGTAAAATAGACAGCAGAGTGTTATTGTCTGATGGAAAAAGAAGGCTGAACAGGAAGCCAGACCAGGTTCTCTTATTTATTTCCTATGCTACCTCTTGAGTTCAAATTTTCTCATTTGTAAAACAGAAATAATATACCAGTGATGGGCAACCTTTTGAACTTGGTGTGTCAAAATTTGCCAAAAAACCAAGCATAACTCAGGTGGTGTGTCACTTCGAGAAAAAACCCATAATTTTGTGATATTTATAGTTTAAATAACAAAAATGTATAATTGTAATATATAACTGTACTTAATAAACCAAAAACTAATTATTTAACTTACCTACTTAGTGATTTCTTTGTTCATCTGTCAGTCGGTTTCTTTTGTTAGTCTTGATATTATTTGACTTGTGTGGGGTGCAGTGAATTAAGATAAGTGAGGGGGAGGGGAATTCTTTAACTAACCTGCCTATTAGTGACTTTTTTGTTGCTGAATTTCATTGGCTAAACCTTCAATTGAAGGTTGGTATTTTGTACACTTCAAGCCCAAGCAAGCGCTACTAACTTCATCTGTCAATCTGTTTCTTTTGTTGGTTTTGATATTATTTAACGCTGAGAATAAGGTCTCACAAAAGTATGTAGAGGGAAAAATTGTGAGTAAAGCCATTGCTATATTTTTCAGAGTGCTAAAAGTATCTGGTAATCGGTTCCAGGCACTCCAAATTTCCTGTTCCTAGTGGCACTTCTCTTCATTCTCCAAGGGGCACCTTTCCAGATTCTCAAGGTTTGACCTCAAGTCGACAAACACCTGAGCCCAGATGCTGTCTTGAAATTCTGCAAGTTGCATCTTCAAATCATCAATTTGCATCCATTGGAAACCATTTAATTCCAAACTACTACATCAGGATACTTAATTATTTTTAGGGTCTGTTTTAGGCTTCTAAATTGACTCAACCTATCACTGAATTGGTCAAGTAACAAGTCTGAAACATGCTGGTACTTTATATGCAAGGGTTCCATTTCATTTTGTACAGCTGCGCTGGCCTTCTCAAAATACTTTGTTACTTGAGGAAAATATTTATAAGTTTTAGTTTCTTCATCTCACTTGAAAATTTTAAGTTTACTTTCAAAAGCTTTTATGTATCCAAACATAACGTCAATACTTTTGCTAAAACCTTGTAACTTTAAGTTCAATTCATTAATATGAACAAAGAGATGTGTAAAAAATATCAGGGTGTTGACCCACTTATCATCATTGAGCTGAGAAGTTTCCCAGATCCTTATCCTTAAGAAATACCTTAATTTATTCAAAGCACTCCACAAAGCACTCAAGAACTTTGCCCAGCTCAGCCATCTTACATTATTGTACATCAGCAGTCCACTGTAGGTGGAATCAACCTCCAGTAAAAGTGCAGAAAATTCTTGCTTGTGAAGGGGGCAAGCTGGTATTGAATTAACTATTTTTGTAACAACTGACATTAAGTCGTTTAAGTCAGTGAATCCTGCCTTGGCACATAAAACATGCATAATACAATGAAAATGCACAGTCAGATGTCCAATAGCTTCTGTAAACAATTGGACAAATCCGAGTTTTTTCCCCACCATGTTTGGTGCCCTATCTGTCACCACTGACACAACTTTAGAGATATCATTGCTTAGGTCACAGAATGTTTGTATAACAACCTTACATATTTCACTTTCTGAAATATGTAACTTTATCACTGATGGCACTGATACTAACTTTATCAACTCTTCTCTCATTGTGAGACATCAGAATATCGACCAATAACGGCCAACTGAACATGTGATGTAACATGAGTAGTTTCATTAAGAGAGATAAAACAATATTTACAATTACTTATGTCTCTCTTCAATTGATGTTGTACGTGTGTGTTCAGTCTCATTATTCAGTCTTTTATGATATTTCTACTGAGTGGTAACTCAGATATTCTCCTAATAATTGCATCTTTATTCTGAATATCATGAAATAGAACTGGTGCACATCTTAGGAGAGTTTCTTTAATAAATTCTCCCTCACTGAGTGCTTTTCCATGCTGATCCATGGAGTGAGCAATGCTCAAACTTGCAATGTTAAATTTGTAGAGCTTTTTATAAATTTAAGGATGGAATTAGATTGGCTCTTATAAAGGTGTAGGTGCCTGGAAATGTATTCCTTCCTTTCAATCCTCACTTTTTTTCATAAGGTGGGAATGATTAGTTTCAAAACGTCTATATTCCACGTTCTGCTTACTACCGTTTCAGTATATAGAACACAAAATGATCTGCCATTTTTTTTCTATAATGCCATATATCTAGGTCCATATCTCTTGAAAGGGTTGGCTACTGCTACTGCCACTTCCTTTACTTAACCTTGTTTTTTTTTATTTTTTGGATTCTCCATCAGGGGGGCAGTGACAGAAGACAGAATTATAGATAGCCTGTTAGCCCTGCAGGCAATTAGGGGTTAACTAGCCTAACTGAACACAAGATGGCACATGTAACTATTTTTTAGGAAAGGGCAGGGTTAATAAGCAGAAATAGAGGTTAATAAGGATGCACAACAGTAATAGTGGTGAAATGGAGTTTGCACTATGCTGCAAAATGACGTTCCTTATATAAATTAAGATGGCTGTCACTATTTCTTAAGGTGCGAAATGGCACCCATAGCACAGGCCCTCACCTCTCCCAGCCTCCCCCTCACTTATCTCAGTAATGATGGTCAATTAGAAATCCATGACACCCCAGAACAGTAGATTGGATGATGGTTGCTGTGGTTATGTGGTTGCTGGTAATGGCCATCACATGGCTCCCAGAAATGTGTTCCCCATGACATTCCAGTGCTCCCTGCTCCTCGGCCAGAAGTGAGGTCAAAGATCCCCTGATGGCCTAACAGGCAGTCCCAGAACTAGACGCTCTGTGCTGGAGTTCTGTTGTTTTGGCCTACAGACCTCCGGCATAGAGTGTCTCTACACTACAGCAAACGTCCTTCTTGGCATGTGGCCCCATACTTCTTTGTATGTGACTAAATGCAGCCATGTGTCATCAAAAATTGCACATCAGTGCTGACACGTGTGTCATAGGTTCACTATCACAGTCATATACTGTCATAAATTTCTTCTGGGACTTTTGATGAAACGAAATCAGATAAAGATACAGAAGTTTCTTTATGAAGGGCAAAGTATAAGCTAATAATAATTATTACCATTTACATACAGAACTAGAGACCTAGTGCACAAAATTTGTGTTCCTCAGCCTAGCCTGCATTCTCTCCAATCTGGGACCCCTGGGGGGATTTGCAACTGCCAGTTTAGGCCTGATCCCACAGGGATTAGAACTGTTGGCTCCCAACCACTTGCCTGACTGCCTGTCTGATTGCCCGTAACCACTTCTGCCTGCCAGTCTGATCACCCCCTAACCACTCTCCTGCCAACCTTATCGATGCCTAACTGTTCCCTTGCTGGCCTCCCCTGCAGGTCTGGTCACCCTCAATTGCCCTTCCCTGCCAGCTGGTCATCCCCAACTGCCCTCCCCTTCTGGCCTGATTGCCCACAACTACCTACCCCTGCCAGCCATCTTGTGGGGGCTGTCTTTGACTACATGGGGGTGTCCATCTTGTGCAAGGGCCTGAGGGTCATTTTACATATTACTTATTTATTATAATGGATTATTATATAGGATGCTCTGATTATATTAGACACAGGCCTTAAATATATTATTTAAGCCCAGACAGTCTTGAAGTAGACTTTTATAGACTTGAAGTAGTTGTTTTATAGACTTGTACACTGAGATTTAGAGACACAAAGAAGTTGCATATGATCATCCTATATAATAAAAGCCTAATATGCACATTGACTGACCAGCAGAATGATAGGCAGAATGACTGGTTGCTAAGATGTGTACTGACCACTAGGGTGCAGACGTTCAACGCAGGAGCTGCCCCCAACGGCGGTGGCAGAGAGTGGGGTTGGCAAGTGGGTGGTACCAGGCCAGCTAAGGTGGGTACCAGTGGGGGCCTCCTGATCACCCCACCAGTCACCTTAAAGATTGGCCCTGGACCCTACCCGTGCACAAATTTTGTGCACCAGGCCTCTAGTGGTGACAATAAATAGTTAAAGCCAAGATTTTCTATTTCAACTGCTACCCAATTATATAACCACTTAAAACTGAAAAGATCTAAAGGGTGATGTTGTTCAACCCCGCCATTTAGCAGGTGGGCCTTTCTATTTTCTTACTTCTATCTTGTTCTATAACAGGCTTCTCCATTTATCCCCATTTCTTTACTTAACATTACTGAATTTGTCATCTTTGCTCAAACATTCCTGTCCTCCATCCACTCTTCACTCTGATAACTCGTAAATATCTCAATGAGAACAGCACAGTGGGGATATGATATATTGCATTTACCACTGTGTTCCTTGCTTCAGCACAAAGCCAGTTATAAATATTCACTCAATAAAAGACTGAATGAAGGAAACTGAGGTGCAGAGAGATGAACTGAGTGGACCATTGCCAAGTGGCACAGTGGATCACCAGTCATCCAAATTTACTGTTCTTTCTACTTTCGCACTGGGTGTGAAGTTTATTTTCTGTTTAAAATAATGGAATTTGAAACTTAATATTTGAATCATAATCCATTAATTAAAATCTCAGTAATTCCCTAAATTAGTAATGGGACTGACAAAATAGAATGATATGTAATTTGGGTGAAGAAAAAAAAATCAGCCAACAGGAACATCAAGATAGCTAAAGAAAAGATTTGAGATCAATTAATGCCATGAGAATGAGAAACTGGAAGCAATGGGCAGATATTAGATATTGGAGGAAAGGCTCAAGGCTACTTCATATTAATTTTTGCAGCATACGGAATACTTTGTGTCAATCCAGTTTGAAGAATATTAAATTCTTCCACCTATTTAACCATGTAAAGTTCAGTTTCGTCTCATTCCCATCAGGGCACAGCCATGTTAAAATAAACTGGAAGATGAAAAAAAATGCAAGAATGAAAGTTTTAATAAATTATGCTTAGGTGAACTTGTAATGCCGAAGCAGAATTATAATTTTGAAATAAAAATATTAAGAAATAGGGCAACTTCAAAAAGTGTTGTCACCATGCCATAGCATTGATAGATGGCATTACTCATTCCAGCGAGATAATTCATTTTCTCTTTTGCCTGTTTAGTATAAAGCAATCACTGTGCACCTAGTATTTATTAAAATTCATTGACAAATGATATACAGCAACATCAAGGGAAATGTATCACACTTATAGTCTGATTTATTCTTTCAATTTAGTGCCCATTTTCTAAAGGCTAGGGAAACTGAAAAGTTAATCTGACATGCTTGTTGTAGATGGACTGGTTAAGATGAAGTTGGAATAAAAAATAAAACAAAATAAGACCTTGTGTGTGTTAAACTCTTCATGATGGAAAATTTCAAACATATACAAAAATATAGCAACTAAACAAGACACCTTAAGTGTCACCGCTCAATTTGAACAATGTTCACCTTAAGACCAAACTTGGCTTAGTTATATATTATTTCGAGGCAAGTTTATTTTTTTATTGAAGCAAATCTCATGATATTCTTTGGTCCAAAAATACGTTAGGATGCATCCCAAAAACATAAGTGCCCTTTTAAAATACAAACAGAACATCATTATTAAACCTTAAAACATTTACATTAATTTCTTAAGATTGTCAGTTATTTAATTAGTATTCAAATTTGTCTGATTCCTAACTTTTTTTCAATACCCCAAGGCTCCATTTTTTTTATTGTTACTATAGTGTGATTGGTTCTCCTGTCTGACAGAAACTGTCTTTGCTTCCTTCCCACCTTCATGGCCCTTCTCGACCTTTGCTTCCCTATCCCTGATTTTTTCCGTTTACATCCCAAGCCGGGAGTTTCTCTTCAGTCTGAGGATTTCTCCTGCAGCCTGTGTTTTATGAGAGCAGTGCTGAGGATTTGAGTGCAGGAATACTAATACCTATCGAATCCTTATGTGAAAAGGTCACTCACAGAATTGAAATACTTCTTTATCTTTTTAAATGCTTTGTGATCTGACCAATCTGAGAGCTTTCAGGGCCTCAAGCTAAGAGAGGACTCTTCCCTCGAGAGTGGTTTCTTGTTGGCAATTCAGTTTTGAGGCTGTTTGTTGGAAGCCCTTTGTCTTTACCTTCCTCCTGCAGTTGTCACCACAGGTGTTGTTGCTGCCAGTGCTACGACTTCTCCTGTTGTGGGAATGTCTTGTCACTGTCCATGGGTTCTTGCTTTGCTTTCTCAATTGTTCTGTCTGTGTTTGTGGAGGGTGATTTGGAGAGATTCCATAACTGTGTAATGGCCACACTGCTATCTTTCTGCCCATGGGGTTGGGTAATAATTGGGGAGTAAATGTGCTGCTGTCAATATTGCTAATCATGTAAAATCCAAGGTGGTGTTTTATTTGTTTTTCTTTGTAATGGCCTTGTCCTCTCCTCCCATCTGCCCTCCTTAAACATATCAGGTGCTGTTTGAACATACAATGAAAAACATTGAATAGGATTTGGAAAATATCGAGGATCTTGTGAGAGAATACTGTTTTGTCTATGTTTGTAATGTTTGGAATAAGTCATTCTAATCCCCCTTAAAATAAACACTAAGAATTATGACCATTTTCCCTATGACAATCTTCTCAGAAATTCAAGCTTACAGAATGTATGAATAACAAACCCAGAAACACAAACTAGGTGAAATAAAAAGAACTCCCACATTTTTAAGATCCACCTATAGTTATTCTGTCACTATATAATGTACAACTGCCTAAATCTTACTTATTTTCTATTCAAAATGATTATAATTTCTTATCACATGGTATAACAATAAACTTATGTAATTGATTTCTATTTTTTGAACTTTCTCTATTGAAAAAGTATACTTTTTTAGGAGCAAGTTCAATAAGCAGCATACAAAATCAATTCAGTTAAGAACTTTTATTGTGTATACAGTTAGTGCCACTGTAATTAATATGCCCAATCTCCAGAAAATGACTCCATCAATCACTCACTTGCTCAAGCCAGAAAATGAGGTCTCATATTTAATTCCTACTTCTATAGCACTACCCCTTTAAATGAGTTATTAAATGCTGGTTATTCTATCTCTAAATGTAATTTTTTTTTTAACTTCTTGCTAACTCTTGACACTACCTTAGTGCTGGCTATCCTCTAACTTGCCTTGGCCATTGTAATATACACATTCTTCTTCTTTAGTATCATCTCTAAATTTTAATTTTTTAAAATGCGAACCTTTTGATGTCCTTTCTTATCTCACAACAACATTATACGTTGTCTCATTGCTTTGCGTTGCAAGTCCAGAACCCTAATGTGACTTTCAAATATGACTATATCCTCTTCCTATCTTTATAGCATTTGTCTAACTTTTAAAATTAAGATCTAATTGACACTATCCTAATATATGAAAACCCTAGGTCCATCACATCTACAAGGACCGGAGGCTCAACCAACCGGAAGTCAGTCCTGCAGTCAGCACTGGGTTGCCATGGCGACCCAGCACGGACTCTGAGGCCTCAGGCAAGATGCCCCAGCACTGACTGCTGAGGGAACTGCGAATCAGGCCTGGAGAGAGGCCTGAAGAGAAAGCCTGAGGAAAAGGGAAACGCAGCCATAATGGTCCTGTTTTTATTTCAGATTTTGATATCTATTTACCATAGATTTTTTGCATTAATTTTGGTTGATTGAAATATTACAAGAAAATATTGTTTTTCTAGAGTATTGAGTGTTGTGGCTTATACTCTGAGGTCCGTCTCCCTGGCCTTACCCTCTTTCAAGCCTGCAATGGTTACTTAGCCCTCTCTTCCTTCTCAGCACATCTACCTTCCCCACAGCAGGATCTGCAGAGCAGCAGGTTCTTCCTCTGTTGCCTTCCAGGGCCATCTGGGGCCATGGGGTGTGCTCTCACCTGCTCCTGAGTAGCCATTGAAGCTCACATTCTGCCTGTTTTTGACCACAGCCACACCATCATCCAGAGATGGATGATCGAAAGAAGCAGCACTTCTTTCAACTACTCATATGTGAATTGCCTAGGGTGCCGCGAACACAAGACAAATGCTGTAGCTGACTTTCACAGAAGGGTTAAAATAATGGAAGAGGAAGCATAGAGCAGGAAAAAAATGAAACCTGAATAATAGATGTCATGGCTTTAAAGTGCCCTGGCCTCCCTGCCCCTGGGAATTTCCACTGGCTGCCTTTCTGGGCAAGGCCCTGCCTCTCTTCCTTGCTCTACACACCCCCTTTTTGTCCCTCTAAAACACTTTGATGAGCCTTTTGAGTTTAGAAATTAAGGAAATTTTGTCAAGTCAATAGGTGGAGAATTTAAAGCCAAGTGGTCATTTGTTTTGTGTAAAAGTGCCAGGAATGGAAACCTTGTGTTTTCTTGTGGAAACTGAGCAGACAGGAGTGCACTGCCCTGAATAGGGAGCTGGAGGGCAGAAAAGGGGAGAAAAAAAAGCTAATTAAATGAGGCAACTTAGTCTAAATGTCTAATGTTCAGATTTGGAAGTTAGAACTGAATTCAGATTTTTTCAACAATTTATTAATTACTAGAGGCCCGGTACATGAAATTCGTGCATGGGGGGGGGGGTACCCCTCAGCCCAGCTTGCACCCTCTCCAATCTGGGACCCCTCGAGGGATCCCAATCGGGCCTAAACGGGCAGTCAGACATCCTCCTCACAATGCAGGATTGCTGCTCCAAACTGCTCGCCTGCCTGCCTCCCTGGTTGCCCCTAAATGCTTCTGCCTGTCAGCCTGCTCACCCCCTAACCACTCCCCTGCCAGCCTGATTGATGTCTAACTGCTCTCCTGCCAGCCTGTTTGTCCCCAACTGCCCTCCTCTGCCAGCCTGGTCACCCCTAAATGCCCTCCCCTGCAGGATCAATAGCCCCCAAATGCCCTCCCTTGCAGGCCTGGTCCCTCCCAACTGCTCTCTTCTGATGGCCTGATGGCCCACAACTGCCCTCCCTTGCAGGCCTGGAACTTCCAAAAGGCTCTCCACTGCTGGCCGTCTTGTGGTGGCCATCTTGTGTCCACATGGGGGCAGCCCTCTTATGTGTTGGAGTGATGGTCAATCTGCAAATTACTCTTCTATTAGATAGGATAGAGACCTGGTGCATGGGTGGGGGCCATCTGGTTTGCCTTGAAGGGTGTCCTGGATCAGGGTGGGGGTTCCCTTAGGGTGTGGGACGGCCTGGGCGAAGGGCTTATGGTGGTTTGCAGGCCATCCAAGCCCCCAGCGACCCAAACGGGAGGCCTTGGGATCTGAAATTAATTTATGTATACAATTGAAACTTTGTAGCCTAGAGCGCAGCCTAGCCTTCTGCTTACTCCATGGCGATAGCCATTTCTGTTTGAAACTTTGTAGCCTACAGTGGAGGGCTAGGCGCTAGGGCTGTAGAAGTTTAGCTTCTTTCATCACCCTGGCAACCCTAGCCTCTGTTCTCTCCAGCTCAGTGGCTGCCTTCGGATTATGTATCTTTTATAATTGAAACTTTGTACCATTGAGGCCTAGACCGGCAAAAGCAGGCAGAAAGCTTGGCTTCCTCCATTTCCAGGGAAACCCAAGCCTCCTTCATGCTCTCAGTGGCAGCAGCCATCTTTTTTGGGGTTTATTTGCATAATTTGCTCCTGATTGGCTGGTGGGTGTGGCTGGTGGGTGTGGTGAAGGTCTGGTCAAATTTGCATATTGCTCTTTTATTAGACAGGATATGATGTCAAAGAAAATACTACAATTCTTTGAGCCTTAAGATTTTCATCTATAAAATGGAAATAATATATTGCACAGTTGGGAGAATAGGAAATGAATAACACATCTGAAATGTGTCTAGTACAGTAACTGCAAACTAAATGTTCTTTCCTAAAAGAAAAAATAACTTACTCTTTTTTTTGTCTTTACATATGGATATTATATTTATTAATGATTTGCAACTTTTTTTCTTCCTTTTCTTCCTTCTTCTCCTACCTTATTACCTTCCTAACAAAAATGTATACACATTTAACAGCTGATAGCTCAATTGATATTCCTTTTTTTTTTTCAGATTGAAACCATTGGAATTAATAATTATTCAAAGTGTGTGTACATTTTTTGGGACACTGTATTTATTCTAAGTCTGGCACATTCTAGGTGCTGGGAATGCAACAGGTAATAGAACCTCATAAAGCTTACATTTGAGTTAGGATTGTGTGTAGAGACAGACAATAAACAAATAAGCAAATGTATATACGTGTGTATGTTTAGTATTTCAGATGATGGTAAGTGCTGAACCTACTCCCAAATAAAGGAAGGGAGCAGGATGTGGAGAATGGGAAATGCTCCTGCAGAAGATGTCATCCTTGTATAGAGTACACATAACTATATGTAGCACAAGACCCACACTTTTACTATTTTCGACAATTAAAAAATATTTTTATTGATTTCAGAGAAGAAGGGAGAAGAAGAGAGAGATAGAAGCATCAGTGATGAGAGGGAATCATTGATTGGCTGCCTCCTGCAGATTGGACTGAGTCCACAACCCAAGCATGTTCCCTTGACTAGAATCGAACCTGGGAACCTTCGGTCCTCAGACTGAGCTATCCACTGAGCCAAACTTGCTAGAGCTATTTACAACAACTTAAAATTCATTCTACCATCTTCTCTTCCAGATAAATCTAAAGTAAAAAAATAATGTCATTTATATCATTCTTTTTACTCTAAGTTCTATGTACTTTAATGGATACATAGGAATATTATATTGTCAAGGGCTCCCAAATATCATTAACACAGCCTGTTGATAACACAAAATTTACTGCTTACCCCATAGCAAAAGGGAACACCACCTCAATAGTTTTACACATTTTGAGGGAAAATACAAACCAGATTGAATTGAAAATTTGAAGTGTGTTCTTTTTAAGGTGGGACTTTCAAAGCAGAGGCTTGATTAGGATTGGGTAAGGATCCTGATATAACAGATTAGGATTGAGGGAAAGAGTGAAGCAAGAAATTTGAGGTAAGACATTCAAAAAGTCTCAGAGAAGTATAAACTAACTGTGAATCCTTGATGGGTCTTTTGGGAATTTCCTAAAATGATTGATTAAGTCACTCCAGGCAAGAGTATCTGGAATAGCAGAGTATGCTAATAGAGTTACAAAAACAATAGGACAGTAAAGTCATGTTAATGTAGCTACTCGGATTATGTAAGTAAATTCAATACATAGAATCAGAGTTAAAAATCTTCTGGTGACTCCCACAAATCATGATATAAGTAAGTTTTAAAATTTTTGCAAGGTTATATTTGAAAACTATATGAAATATCATAATTAGAAATGATTGTCAATTTCAGTTTCAAATTTGTTTTCTCTATTTTCTGTTCTGAAATTTCAGAAGTGTTTTGACATCCATTCTTTTCTTCATCTTGCCCCACAATCTATAATAGGACAATTTAAATTAATCTGAAAACTTGATTACTATTTTACTGTCAATTTTAATACTCAAGCAGAAATCTTAGTTTACCCAGTAAATACTTGTGGGAAGGAATATTTGCATTTTTGAGTAGGCCTCAGAATTCCTTGTAAAAAATTAAATTTAGATATAGGGCAGCTATTGCTGGCCGAGTCTCTGTCTACCACCTGGGTCCCGGTATGAGTTGTGCGTGGGAGGTGTAGCAGCCGTGGGGGTAGGAGACCTTCCTCTGGAGGAGTGAGAATTCAAGCTCCTGCAAGGTTTGTGGATGATGGTCTGTGCCCCACCTCTGTTGATCTTTTAGTTCTCACCTGTTGGCCCCTCTGTGACTGTGCCTGTCTTAGGTTGTTCCTTCCCTGAGGAATCTTACCCGTCTCTGGCTAACCAGCCATCCTCCGGGGCCAAACAGGGTGATGTGAGGTTCCGTCCTGTCTCCTTTGTAGTCTATGCCCCCGTGGCCTCCACGTCCAGCACCTGCCATGGGGTCCCCTCGCCTGCTGGCGGGGTCCCGGTACTGATCACATATCTCGGGTGACCCAGGTTTCTTCTCCAGAGAGGGCCCAGCTCACGCCACTGGTCGAGAGACTGATCCATGGTGCCAACTGCCCAGAGACTTCGGCCACAGCTTGAACTGAAAGTTCACGCATCAGCTGTGTGTATTTGGATAATAAGAAGAGGTTCCCTCTTGGCCAAGGGGCCAGAGGGGCCAATATAGAATGCTCGGATGCCTTCCCAGTGCCTTCATCCCTTCTGAAAGGGATTAATTCCTTTCCTATCCTTTATTTAAGTTGCTGCCCAACATTCAAAGAATTAGTTTGTAAGTTTATTTGGGATAATTGTATAATATGCTGTTGTCAAATATCAAATATTATAATGACATTGTAGAATAATATCATGTATGTGGGTTCCTGCGACAATGAGGAACTGACGGGCCTGTTCCATCCACGAGGACGGTCCAGAGATGGCGGACGCTGACGACACCTTGCCATGCTAGCAGTCGGCAACTGTGTGGGGCTGCAGGTGGCCCAGGAACAAACCAGAGAGGATGGATCTTGCATTGCCATGATGTGTCCACCATCTGGATACCATTGCTGACATGTACACATGAAGAACTATTTGACATTGAAACTGGGACTCAGAACAGTTGGACATTGAAACTGACACTCAAACTTTTTTTGCTCTTATACATTTGATTTCAATATGCAGAGGCAAGGTATTTTTGAAGAAAAGAAACAGGGGAAAGTGATGGATAAAGAGGCAGGGTGGCCTCGAACAGACAGTCAAGCTACAGGGGGAAGGCTGGAGTGGAGGGGAGGCAGATGCTGGGGGAGATCAACCGAAAGACTTGTATGCATACATATGAGCATAACCAATGAATGAAAGACTCTGGGGTGGGGAGGGAGGCAGGTGGGGACATGTGCGGGGGGGCTAGGGGAGGCTGGGGGGAGGATTTTGGGGGGGAAGGAAAACATATGTACTACTATAAAATGTAAGTTATATTGTAAATAAAATTAAAAAAAAATAAGTATAATAGGACAATATTTTTTTGACCCATCTTAAATCTGTACAAACACATTAGATGAATATATATATTTCTATTTGGTATGGTTCAAATAAGGAAAATTCTTGGGCAAACTATTTTTTTACAACCTTGTAATTCAGCACTTAATCACTGGGTCTTTACTTCTCACTTTCCTTCCCTTTTAAACCTGGCCCCCAATTTTGTACACTGCTTAATATGGACATGGTTCTTTTATGATGGTGGCAGTGGTTAGATGGGGGTGAGGAGGAGGGATAGAAAACTTGTTTGGCAAATTCCCCAAAATACTTTTAAAACCCTCTGGCCAATTTGGAAAAGTGGATCATAATTCATGTGTAGACTGGGGTCATTCATTCTCTTTGATGCACTTTAGCTACAGCACAGCTGTCAGGTCAAGGAAGTTATAAATCTCTCTCCATGTTAACATTCAGGTTTAATTAATACTAATGGGCAAAACTGTCTCTAGGGGCAGATGATGCTACAGGGAATGAAGTCTGAGAAGCAGATAATAAAGGTAGTGTGTGAATGTAGATTTCTGAGTTAATCCAGTTTGATTGCCAACAGTATTATCCTCTTTTAATATTTTCCATATTTTGCTCTTTAGAGTGGTTTGGATTTGCGATTTTCTAATGCTTTTTTTTTTTTAAAGATAGACATCTGTACTTTTTTTTTTTTAGAAAGGGTAAGAGCACAAACTCAGACCCATCAAATTTCTCATGTGAGATTTTAGAACTTCTACTCTCATTTATGAAATTTATAAGTTTAGTGATAGTCCTAGCTGGTTTCTTTTGTGCATTGGGCTAAGAAAATACCCAAAAGCTGTGATTTCTAATTGGTCCTTGGGCTCAAACATGTAGACTCAGCAGCAATGAGCTATGAAGGCATAAATAGTCCTTTGACTATTTTACCCTGCACTTTTATACATTAAAAGAAGCCTAAATAACGACATCCCTAAAAATCCCTACAAAAGATCATATTTAGATAACAATCTATGCAGATTTCAGAAAATAAAAACAAAACAAACAAAATCAGGGCTCATCTAGAACAGTGTTATTTGATTTGTATTTAATGTGCAATGTGCTTCTGAGATATACTGAAGAGTGATGGGAAAGAGAGCTTTATTTAACTTCTCTTCTTACTTGAGTCCTGTTTACCATCAGGACCAGTCAAGGAGATGCATGATTAGGTAATTATTCAGGGAATTCAAAATGTTACTTTAGATAATGACTTTCCTCATGGATAATTTGAGTAACTTATAGCCTCTATAGGTGTGGATAGGATAGTCTAGCCAGATCCTATTTGGCTTAATTTATCTTCCTTTCCCGGCTTTACTGAAGGTATTTTCCCTTTCTTTTAGGTCTAAAAGTTTCACTTTTACTACACCAATATCTTCAGAAGGCCATTAAAATTAGATTTCTGTATCTGATTTTGGCTTCCCATCAAAAGGGATGGAAATTAGGATAGCTTTCACTCTTCAAATCAACCTTAAAGAAACTAGAAGTGAAAAGAAATCATGGATTTGAGAAACCAACAAAAATGGCATGAACCCCTGGGGAGAGTGAATGGTGTTTGGGCGGGGTTCAGGGTAGAAGGTGGATTAGAGGGAAAAGGGGTAGTTTAAGGAAGACACTGCAGTAAGAGAACAACTTGGAGAAAAGCTTTTGTGTTTTGTTCTTGCCTCTTCCTTACATAGTGTTGGGTCAAAAGTTGACAGATACTTCATCACAGAAATCAACTATTGTGTCCAGGTCTTTGGGGGAAATATTAAGGCAGAACAAAAGCTTTACAGGAGTGAAGAGTTTACAAAAATAAATGAAGAGTGCCAGCATTATCTTCACTTCTGTCCCTCTAAAACCTCAGGCTGACAGATTGCCATGAGGAAAATTACCTTATCATAATAACCAGAATAGGTACCTCATAAAGTGTCAAGTATGACCCTATATAATAAAGAGCTAATATGCAAATGGTTGTCACACCCTCACACTGTAAAGGCTCAGACACTCAACACTGGAAGAGAGGAATGGGGACCAGCCAGGCACAAATGAGCTCATGAGAGAGGAATGGGACCAGCCAGGCACAAATGATCTCATGAGAGAAGAGTGGAGACCAGCCAGGCTGAGGCTTGGGAGAGGGACAAGCTGCCTGCCCCATGGTCTTGGGTGCCTGTGGCTATGGCTTGGGTGAAGCTGCCTGCCCTCAATCCCCTGTGGCTGCAGCTGACACAGGCAGAGCTGATTTGAGTCCTGGGTGCCTGCAACTGGCTGGAGGAGGGAATCCCAGATGTGAGGTGAGGCAGTGGTGGTTAGAGGCAATCAGGCCAGCAGGAAAGCAGTTAGGGGTGATCAGGCAGGCAGGTAGAGGTGGTTAAGGGCAATCAGGCAGGCAGGCAGAGGGGTTGGGGTGATTAGGCAGTCAGTCAGGTGAGAAGTTAGGAGCCAGTGGTCCTGGATTGTGAGAGGCAGTCAGACATCCCCCGAGGGGTCCTGGATTGGAGAGGGTGCAAGCAGGGTTGAGGGACCCCTTCCCCCGTGCATGAATTTTGTGCACTGGGCCTCTCGTCTATATATATAAAACCCTAATATGCAAATAGACTGAATGGTGGAACAACCAAACAATTGGTCTCTATGATGTGTGCTAACCACCAGATGGCATGCATGTAACATGGCAGGCATTGGCTATGGCAGGATGGTGGAGCAAGTGAGCAGGGGTGCCAGACCAAGGCAGGGCACTTGGAGTAAGCCTCTGGTGGTTACTGAAAATTCTTTGCTCCCATGAGCCACAGTCCCAGCTGGTGCTCCCACACGAATTTTGTGCACCAGGCCTCTAGTGCATTTATAAAAAAGTAAATTAAAAGCAAAACTCTTCACACCAGATACTATAATAAAAATTAAGACCATCAAAGACAAAGAGAGAATTAGAAAAGTTTCTAGATATAAATAGCAAATAACAAAGAAACAAAAATCAAACTTTTTAAGAGCAACACTAAATACAAGAAGACAATGGCTTAATATTTTTAAAACATTGGGGAGAAATAAACTTTAAGTTAAGACTTTTATATTCCTCTATAGTAACATTTAAACATGAAGGCAAAATTTTAATTACTTCTTCCAAGTGTATGATGGGATAATAGTGGTTCAGGACTGATAGGGCAATTTAATTTTTGGGGGGCCCAGCCTCCTTCTTTCATGTTAGTGTGACATCCCTACCATGTTGACCTTATCTGTATGATCTGTGGTGGCTACTCTAGTCTTCACCACTATTTCTAAATTTCAGCCATCAGAAATGAGAAAGGGTAAGCCATGTCCTTTTCTTTTTAAAAGTTACAACCAAAAGACGAACACATCACTTCTACTAATATCCAGAATTTAGTCATATCTAGCGGCAAGTGAGGCTAGGAAAGATAGTCTTAATTTTGGATGGATGTGAGTCCAGCCCAAAATTTAGAGGTTCTATAATAAAATGGAAGAAAGAAAAAAGTGAATATTTTTGCCATTATTACATATCCCGAACCAAAAATATTCCCTTTAAGAAAGGGATTAGACAAGATGGTCCATTAGTACTATTACTGCTTAACATAATTCTAGTGAATGTTATAAGAAAAAGAAATGGTGTGTGTAATGGTTGGTCAAGAAAGAGATGACACTGCAAATATTTTAGAAAGAAACAAGTTACTAGAAAGAAACAAGTTACTAGAACAACTGGGATTTTAGGAAGGTTTCTGGTTATGTTAACTTATAAAAATGTCAATGATTTAAAAAAATTTTTACTACCTGTCTAGAAAATACAATAAAAAATAAGATGTGATGCATAAAACTGAATAATGGATGCATAAGTGATTCTGAATAAATAAATTTTCAGAGTCTCTGGAATGGATGTTAATATTCATGAAAATGTCAATTCTTCTCAAGTTAAGCTATATATTCAATGGAAATCTCAATAAAATTCCTGGTTGAATATACTACAAAGTTTATTTGAAAGAATAAAAGTGATTAAATCAGTATTTAGGATGAAGAGAAAAGAGGAGGTTCTAGCCCTATCAGATATTAAGACATACTACAAAGCCACAGTATTTATTTACTTATCCTCACCCAAGGACACTTTCCCATTGATTTTCAAAGGGAGTGTAAGGGAGAGGGAGAGAGAAAAAACCATGTGGATTGGTTGCTTCCTGCATCCACCCAGACCAGGGTTGAGGATAGAGCCTGCAACCTTAGCCTGTAACCAAGGTAGTCCCCTTGACCAGAATGAAACCTGGGACCCATCAGTCCACAGGCCAGTGCTCTATCCACTGAGTCAAACTGGCAACCACAGTAATTTTTAAAAGGCAGTATTAGCATAAGAACAAGAAAATAAACCATTGAAGTAGAATAAACATTTCAGTGAAAAAAAAATATATATGCATATATATATATATATATATATATATATATATATATGCCTAAGCAACCGTCCTACTGTCTGACCAGTAGCTATGATGTGCACTGACCACCGGGGGGGCAGACCCAATGCAGGAGCTGCTGAGCTGCAGTGACTTGGAAGCTGTGGTTCTCGGGTGACACAGAAAGGAGGGAGCCTGATCCTGGGGTACGTCACCTGAGAACTGCTCTCTTGCAATCTTGGACCTCTTGGGGGATTTTGGAGAGCTAGTTTCAGCCCAATCCCCACAGGCCAGGCTGAGGGACCACACCGGTGCATAAATCTGTGCACTGGGCCTCTAGTATATGAAAAGATGGCACTACCGTAGATGATATTGGGAAAACTGACTTCCCATACATAGAAAAATGAAAGTGCTACCTATCCAATACCACATGCAAATGTGAATTCCACATAGATTAAGTACCTGAATGTGAAAAGTATGCATTAAAGTGTAATATAATTAATGTAGGAGAATATCTTCTTTTGTGGAGGTAGAAAAGACTTCTTACACCTTCACAAGCCTATATCATTAAGCAAAACTAAGGAATTTCATTCAGTGAAAGATACCATGGACAAAGCTTGAAGTGACAAATATGGTGAAATTATTTGACAGTGCCTAAAACTGACAAAGGACTAAAACCTAATACCCAAAATGTGGGGAATATCTGTAAATTAACCTAAAGAAGTAGGAACCCTAGCATAAAAAAAACAGGATTAAGAATATGGATAGCCAATTTACAGAAAATTAATAAATACCAAAGAATTACTCAAAGGAATTATTCATCAGGAATATAAGCTAAAATTACAGTGAACTACTATTTCACATACATTAACCTGGCAGAATGGGAGACATATAGAGTTATAGGGACCCTTACGCATAACTGGTGGGCTATAGATTGGTGCAGTCATCCTTGAGAGTATCTTGCCACAAGAAATTATAAAAATTAAATATCTTCCTTGCTATTTCCCAAAGGAATTCACACACAGGCCCTCAGTGGAATACATACATTGATGGTCATCATAGTTTGTGGGAGTTGGAGGCAACTGTTGTCTATCACTGAGGTAGAAGATAAATATAATGTTTTGTATGGAACATTTTATGGAATACATCCAATTCACTGAATGTATACACAGCAACCTGAGTGTCTTAAATACACAGTTCTGAGTATCTAAATTAAGAAAGATTGGCCCAGCCAGTATGGCTCAGTGGTTGAACATTGATCTATGAACCATGAGGTCATGGTTTGATTCCCAGTCAGGGCACATGCCTGGGTTGTGGGGTTGATCCCCAGTGTGGGGCATGCTGGAGGCAGCCAATCAATGATTCTTTCTCATAACTGACGTTTCTATCCCTCTCTCCTTCTCCCTTCCTCTCTGAAATCAATACAAATATATTTAAAATAAGAAATATTAATATCCATTGCTCAATACCATTTATGTCTGGCTTTAAGAGATGCACACAAACCCAAAATAAACATTTTATAAAGATAAACACAAATAAGATAATATTCATCAAAGATATTAGAAAGGTGGTGGGGTAGAGGCAGAGAGTGGGGATGGAAAACAAAGGGAATCAAAAGATGAAAGGAAAAAGGAGCCCAGTGCAGACCATTGCTGGAGTGAGTCTTTTGTTCCCTTCATGAAACATTAGAATGAATTAGTCCATCAAGAGGTTCTTGCACAGAGCATTTCATTGAGGATGGGTGGAAAATGGTGGTGGGCCATGGATGTGAGACAGATGGATGGGTAAAGGGACCCCCTGAGGGAAGATCTGCTACTGATAGGGATCCCAGAGGGAGAGACCTGGAGACCAGGGAGGCCACCATCTTAGTTTTGTCTGCTTTTTCCCAGGGAAGCACATAATATTTAGATTAACAAAAATCCAAGGCCCAGTACAAGCCACATGAGGGCACTTTTTCCTCATTGAAATGTAGCTCCATCATGTGAGAAAAAGCTTAAAGTGGAGTCCATGGTGGGACATGCACTCTCACTTCACAGGGGAGTTCGATTCCATAATTAACTGGCTGCACCTGGACTAATTTCCTCCACTCTAATCTGTCTCCATGAGAGGGCAACCTTTAAAAACCCCGCAATGCTTCAAATGTAGCAGAAAATAGTGAAATTGAAGGGAAGTCATCTCAATTTTAAAATCATCTGTGAAATAATGGTTAATGGTACAATACTGGCATAATGCTTTATCTGTTTCTTTAGATTCTTCAGAAATGCTTTGTATTTCTACATCAAAACTATTTAAAATGTTTTCTCTTAAAAATCTTTCTAAAGCCTAAATTGTCATGTTTTTAGAAAGCTCCAATTTATTTCTTCCTAAAGCTGTGCTTTGTTTTGTGTTTTGCTATTGAAAATGATTTCAAATTCAAAACCACTTACAAAGAAATGGAATAAAATAACATAATAAAAATATTTGCAGAATAGCTGTAATAAGAAGGTCAGTTTAAGAACATAATGGCTCTATAGGCTAGAATCTTTTATGAAGATTTAAAAATATGAAAATCCATATTATTCCATTTACTATGAATAAAGGTAGTTAGGGTAGATATATTACCTTGAATTCAAAAAAAGACAAATCTTTTAAGTGACAGTTTCAAAGGGAGTGTTGGTATTTGAGCTAGATTGTGAAAACTGGGTAGGTTTGCAGTGGAGGAAAAGATCACTAAGGCAAAGGGAACAATTTGAACAAAAGATCAGGAATGATGAGAAGGAAGACACATTTGGGAAATGGTAAGTGGTCCCATTTGTAGGTTAGACAATCATCCATAACAAGAGCTGTTCTAAAGGCTCAATGTATTAACGTACATTTAATCACTATACAACCTCAAGAGGAAAGTCTTCAGGTGAAGAAACTGAGGCATGGAGAGATGAGGTTCAAGACTGCACAGATAGTGAGTGGCAAACCCAAGATATTGAACCCTGCTGTCTAGGTCCTGATAATAACAGGAAGTATAGTCTGGGTGTCAGTCATAGAATTTCATCTCAATTGAGAAACATTGAAAATTACATTCTGGAATGGCAGAATGACATGGCCTATAAACGACAAGTTTAAGGAAAAATATTTGTGGCATAGATAAGAATAGGAAATAAATGAAGTGATGAAGTCAAGATACCAACTCTGCTATTGAAGAGGTAAGAAGGAAGGAGGGGAAATTAGAGGTAAGTCTGGGAAATCTAGCTTGAGTGGCTTGACAATGATTTGATATTGTCCTTATAGGAAATACGGTTTGGAAGGAGGAATGGATGAAGCTGGTGGGAAGTCAAGGTGAGGATGTAGGCCTCCAAAAATATTCACTAGAGAGGAAGGACAAAGCTAGAGGTCAAGTTTAAGAATCACCCAATTAAGGAACAACAGAGTTCACCCATGCATGTGGGTGTGTTCCCAAAGGATCACAGTAGAGAGGAAAGAACTGAGGATTGAACTGTAGTGAAAAAATGCCCACATTTCCCCCCCCCCCAATGATTTCCTTCTGCTTCTCAAACCTGAAACACATAACATACTCCTGGGACCAACAGTGCCTTTAATTGATTATAACACCACTCACTTGGGTTCTAGAATAAGGCAGTATAGCCAGAGCTATTGTGAAGGCCACTCTCAAAATTTGATAATGAAACCCTCTGTTTCTGCACAAGGTGTGTGTGGGTGTGGATTCAGTGGTGGGTCCACTTCTTATAGCTGTGGGTCTTTATCAACAAGTGTTTATTTTATACTTTCTGGCTTTCCTCTTCTTGTGAGAATGCTGCCAGTATTGGCACCACCACTTCCAAAATAGAACTTGTCTCTTTTCCCAAGTAAAAATGACATTTTAATCTGGCTTGCCACTGGTCTCAGAAGAAAATATTTTGCTCTGTGTATTTGCTGCTTTAGTGAATTACACAGATGTACCACTTTTAAATTCAAGAAGTGGCTTACATTTTTTTTAGAAACTCAAGATGGTATGAAATTTATACTCAAAAGACATCTTAATAATGCATATGTTGAAAGTGAACTCCTAGCCCATGTTTTATCGAGGCCATCATGTGTCCTTCATTCACGTATTCTGCAAATGTTTGTTGTCACCTACTTAAGTAGCCCAGGACACAGTGTGGACAAGGCAAGCGCCACTCCTGTCCTCAGGGAGCTTGGACTTACACATGGAAAAACTATGATTTTTTTGTACTTCCCTAAAGAAAACAAACTCTTAAAGAGGAAATAAGAAAAATGGGAAGGCTTACATTTCTTAAATACATAAAAATGTAAAAACCAGGTAAATAAATAAGATTAACTGGTCATTCCTAAAAGGGAAAAACAAAACGAAACAAAAAAACACATATGAGAGTAGCATCAATCACTTATGTGTGGTGTTTAGATTAAGTCAGGTTATGCCCATGTCTGTATGAAACATTACCCATTCTGAACATGTGCTTTATTAAAAATTAGCTGATGAGAAAGGGGCATGAGGAGTTTTGCGTTGTCAGGTGTCTATTGTGTGGTCCTGTTTCACAGCAGAGGAATCTGTTTTACCTGGGAATGATACCCATCTGTTCAGCTTTGCTTAATCTCAGTGCTATAAAAAGATCTGTTCCTAAAATGTCCTTAGTCTGTAATGTTAGGTCTTACAGTCTCCTGTATTACGTTTTAATTCTTGAGCTGTCCTTGCTTTTGATGAACTATTCTAAACTTTTTTTGTGGGGGAGACACTGGCCTGTTTCTATATCTCAGTATTATATCACTGACAAATCCTATAATTTATATCTACTTTAAAAAATCCAAGTAAAAATTGTTTAATTTTTAAGTTATTTACTCTGAAAATGTAGGTCCCAGTCACAGTACTACTGTAATTATATGTGTTTAAACTATTTTCTGGAACAGACATAAAATAATTAGGACAAACCAGTGATTCCAAGGTAGAATGTGGTCAGTTACTGCAACAGCATGCAGCTGTTCTCAGGAAGGTGCAAGGAAAAATATCTTCTTTCAATTCGGTGGCACATGGGGTGATATTTGATGGGCACTCGCAGAGACAGGACAGATTTCTGAGCCCACAGCGGCTAATAACTTGCTTTGGGATTAGGGGAAAAAATCGTTTCACTTCCTGCTAGCTGGGCCTTCACAGCTGGCATAGAAAGGGTAATTAGGCTGTGATTTGGATAAGGCAGGAAAGACAATTTTTGCTCTGCTGATTTTACTCTAATAATCCAGACACAAGACATGATATTAGCTCATATCATCTAAATCAATGATTAAAACATGATATTGGCTCGAATGATCCTTCAAATTTTTATGTGAATGTTGGAAATGTAACTTAACTGAAGCCAACAAACTAGTGTTCAAAGGAAAACTCTGAGAGACATAAGTGCTTTCGGAAGAAAAACAATGAAGATCATTGGCTGTGAGGAGGTCAGCGTTAGTAATTCAATTTTCTCAGAGAAACCACAAAGGAGAGGCCAAGTCATCTTGGTGCTGTAATTTAGTTATAATATAGATTTTATTAGGTTTATATTTTAATTATATATCCACCGGATGTCAAATATCATTGAAAAGTCTTAATAGAGCTCATGAGGTGATAAAATAGGTTACACAATGTCAGCTAGGTCAAACATGTAAGGTCCATTTATCAAGGTACATGAAATATAAAGGCATCCTTTCTCTAACTTAGATAATCAATTCATTAGAGTTGAGTGCTTTTGAACACAGGTGGAAAATGAGACACATTCAAATGTGCAAAACATAATTAAAGGAACACTTTCCAGGGGAAAATTAATTAAGATGGGTAAACATATGGTTATCTCCTAACTTAAAAGTGAAATTATCATTGACACATCATGTAGACTCTAAGGAAGTAGGAATTCTATTTTATGACATCTGTGAGTTGGAGGGGTGCAGTGAGCAATGTGTTTGGCATAGATCTATGCTAAGTAATTCGATGAATGGAAGAGTAAAAGAAAATATTCTCTTAAAGAGTGGGGACTCGGGTGAAATACTAAACAAGAGTATTATTTCCTTTTCCATAGCTCTGGGGGGAGAATACTATTTACACATCTGCATATAATAAAATGGAAAAAACAATGACCAAAAAGATAAGAGGTCTGAAATGAAGTATTTTATTTATCAAGGAATTTCTTATCAAAATGACTTTGATTTCAATAGAAATTCCAGTACTCTTCATTGACTCTAAATCAAAAATGCCTCTGAACTCTTAATCTTTCATCTCCTACTCTAGTAGGATACAGGAGAATAGATATTTAATTTCTGTGGTATTTCCTAATCATACTAGTGCTATTTGTTAACCCTCCAATGACTACCTTAGATTTTCCACATGAACATCCTTTTTTTTTTTCCATATTTAGCTTTGGTAACAAGTCTCTTATGTGGGTGTTTCATTTTACTGAATTGTACTTCTCTGAAATCTCAGGATTGCTTTTTTAAAGTCTTGCTACTGATCTAAACAACAACAAAAGAAACACCAATCTATTTTACCCGTGGAAAGAAATGGTGAAAAGTACTGGACTTTGAATAATTTAAAATATCATTTTAGAAAAAAAAGTAAATATGTAATAAATTTTAAGGTAAATAAAACATGTATTTAGAAGAACAATATAAAGCCTTGGTAAGTTCTTGGGCCTCTATTACTTTGGAATACTTTTGTGCATTATGTTATATACGTACATGCACCGTGTATTTCATATGTTTGCTTCTAATAAATATCTAACCCTGACTGTCTTGTAGGTCATAGCGGCTTCCATATTTTATGAGTTATTCTAGTTTAATAGATTTTTTTTTCTTTCCAAAAGACCCTTGCTTTCCACAGCTTCTGCTTGGAAAAACGAACAGGCGAACAGACATGCGATTGATTTAGAGACTGGGTTGGTGAAACAGCTCATGGGAGGTAAGTGTGCATAATAAATGGCAGACTTTAAGCAGGTGATGGTTATCGAGTTAGAGAACCTGTCAAAGGCAGCTGTTTCCTAATGTGTAAAAAATACAGGGTTATTCTAAATGTACTAGAAATTTCTTCCCACTTTCAGAACGATTAGCTCAGGTTGGAACATTTGCACCTTGTATATTTGTGTTCAGAAATAAAAGGAGTCAAAGTCGCTTGTTCAGTGTTTAATGTTAATTTTTTGTACCCATTGAAAATTAAGCTATTACAGACTAAAGTATAAAACTAAGCACCTTCATATTCATAACTTTTTCTTAAAGATGTTTTAGTGAGTGGTACAGCAGTTTCAACTTGACAGGATACCGGTTCGAGTTATCTGATTCCTAATTATGGGCATACAGGTTCACTCACACACATTCTCACATACTTGGGCTCCCTCATATAGATGAATGGGGTTTGTGCTAGATTTACAAGGCCTCTAGCTTCCATATGATGCTCCAGATGGGCAATTTCCTTCTGCTTGCAAAGGGGAAGGGAACTCCCTTTACTAGTAATTATTGGAAACCTATTACATGGTGTGGTTTTTTGCACCAACATTGTGAGATAGATATTTTTATGCAACTAATTGAAAATAGTTAAAAAATGTACCCAATATTTAAAATTTAAAAATAAAGGAATATACAGTGGAATGTCAGTCTCACTCCACAAAATCATTTTGACCTCAGTTTGAAAGTGCATCATATATCCCCTTCCTCACAGTGTAGAAGAATTTTAGAAAAAAAAGGCAAGAAGAAAGTGATCCAAGGCTTATGCCTGAACCCAAAATATTTCTAAATACTTTTCTTCAAATTTTGAATTGTAAGATCATGTTCTAGAGACACATCTTGGAGAAAGACACCTTAAAGGATTATGACTTGCCAATGGCAACAAAAATTGAATCCTTGTGCCAATAAAGGTAGAAATATTCAAGTAAGCCTAAAATCTACATGCCTTTAGGAGTTAAATTATCATATAAATGAGTAGTGAATAGTATCATTCAGGTTAATTGTTACTAATTGTAAAATCAGACTTATTTTATTATTTTCTCTTCTCTAGTTTTAGAGATAATGGTACAATCAATCTTAATTTTGGATGTTAAATGTAAAGATAGAGCAATTGGTAACTTGTATTATACTGGTTCCTAAACTATGGATGAAGGTGTTGAATATTTTTACATAGCTCCATTTGAGTTTAAAATTTTAAAAATATTTTTTAGCATGCTGAAGAATCAAATGGCATGTCAAGAATCTGTTCAGGACCCTGGATACACGTCACTCAATAAATATTTATTGAGAGCTTGTCTCATTCCTAATAGAAATTGTTTCAATTAAATAATTAATTATGCATGAGGTTGCCTTTTGATTTGAGATAACTATTTTTCTATTATTTATTTAAAGACTGCTGTTAAATTCTGTTTTACAAGGATTTTTGTTTGAATTTAGGAAATGCAGCTAAGTTTTATTAAATGCCTCCTCTCTTTTGCTACGATGATCATGGCTTTCCTGCAACAATCAAGTAATATGTTAAATAAAATTAGATTTCTCATGTTGAACCATCTTTGCATCATGAGAATAAACGCTAGTGGTCCTTTATTAAAAGGCTTTATTTATTTTTTAAAAACTTAAATTTTAGAGTAGTTTTAAGTTCACTGAAAAATTGATCAAAAAGTATAGAAAGCTCCCATATACCCCATATCCCCAAAACATATATAACTTTCCTCATTATCAACATCCCACACCAAAGCATGACAAATTTTTTCAACTGATGTTTCAATCCCACACTGACACATAATCACCCAAAATCCATTGTATACACTACTGTTCCCTCTTAGTGTATATCCTATAGGTTTGGATAAATGTATAATGATATGTATTAATCATTATAGTATCATGTAGAGTATTTTCACTGCTCTAAAAATCCTCTGTGCTTTGCCTATTCACCCTTCTGCCTCCCTAACCCCTGGCAACCACTGATTGTTTTTTATATCTCCATAGTTTTGCCTTTTCCAGAATGTCATATAATTGGAATCATACAGTATTAATGGATCTTTTTAAAAAAATATATTTTATTGATTTTTTTACAGAGCGGAAGGGAGAGGGATAGAAAGTCAGAAACACCGATGAGAGAGACATCGATCAGCTGCCTCTTGCACGCCCCCTACTGGGGATGTGCCCGCAGCCAAGGTACATGCCCTTGACTGGAATCGAACCCGGGACCCTTCAGTCCGCAGTCCGACGCTCTATCCACTGAGCCAAACCGGTCTCGGCATTAATGGATCTTTTAACGTAGTTTTTTAGATTTGTGGTATTTTTATTGCTGAATTAGTAAGAGGCAAAATATTTATCATTCTGCTGAAGGAAAAGTAGGTAGTTTCCACTTTCTTTGTATAAAATTCTAGATGAAAATAATTTTGCCTTTAAACTTTGAAGCTGTTGTTCCATTATCTTCTAGCTTCCATTGTTGTTCTAGAGAATGTAATGAGACATATAATGTTTATCATGTTTCTGGCACTGTCTTAATCTCTTATATAAAATAGTTCATTTAATATTTATAAAAGCATTATGAAGCAGATACTGTTATTTTTATTCCCATTTTAAATATGAAGAATTTGGGACATAGAATGGCTAAGTATCTTACCCAAAATTATATAGCAGGTAAACGGGAAGTCCTGCATATGAGCCCAAGTAGTCTACCTTGAGAATTCCTTGTAACCAATTAGATTATATTCCCTCTTAGACAACTTAATTCCTGACTCTTTGTATATGACCTGTTTTTTTTATCTTGTTTCCACTGATGAGAGTTCCACATTAGTGCAGATGGAACCCGCTTTCTTCCTGGGGCTTCTTGGATCTCATGATGTGATGGTCCCATTCTTGGAGAAACTCAGCTGGTCCTCATTCATGTGCAACCTGAAAAATGTGAAAGAGTTTGCAGTTCAGAAGACAACAACCCTTGAAAGAGAGGGACACAAGCTGGTGGATAAGTGCTCCTCCCTTGCCTTCACATGAACAATACGAAGGTGCATTCCATATGGTGCAGGGGTTGCTGAGAGGGACAGAGCTCCAGCTTCCCATAGATTGGACCAACCAAACATTATTTCCCTTTCCACATCCCTCAGTCTTGCTTCTGGGGAATACTTCTTAAGTATCCTACTTGCAAGATGTTGCCTCGGGCTTGCAACTTACCTTGGGGGTGGGTAAGTGGTGGGCAGATCAAGAGTTGGTATCAGAAGCGGTCCTGAAAAGCAGAGCTTCAGCACAAGGTTCTGGAACAAAATCACTTTCCAGTCGGACAGCAGCAAGGACCCCACTGCTGGTAGTGGGTGGATGGTGAGAACTCTTAACATCACAATTACAGAGCTCTCACTGCAATGGATTGGGGCAAAGGGTACGTGAGGATGAAGTGTTCAGTTAAGAGGTCAATCCTTTAAACAGGATGAGGCAGTAGTAAGGAAAAAAGATCACAGATTTGCTGATCTTAATTAATGCTTTAGAAGCTTTACATTAAGGAAATTGATAGGCTTAGTTCAGCTAACTATCAACTCAAAGCAGGCTTTGAAAGCTAGAGGCCCTCTATATTAGTGCTTAAGGAAATATCATCATTTGCCACTGCAGACCATTTTGGCCCAGGGTTGAATTTTATGGATGGCAGAATGACAAAGAAAATGGAGTTTACAGCCTTGATAGGTTTCCTATGCAAATATCAAGGTTGTGATAGAAAAGACCTGTCTTGGGCACCTTGGTTAGATAAGCCTGAGAATCTTGATAAGCCCCAGGGTCCTCTAAAATCTCTGTCTGGCAGAAGCAGCCCCCATTCCCTTTGATAATAGAATCTTTACCTTGCTTAGATTCAAGCCAAGACCTCAAAGGATGCAGATGCCTTTCATTATGATGTTTTTCCTCACTATCTACCCTATCTTCCTCATTGCTTCCAGACTAAGAATGAGGGCCAAGTCACAGCATGGCTTAAGCAAGAAAATACAGCATGTACTCCAGGAGGAAAGCATACACATCAAACAAATTGTAGTACCTATTGGCAGAAGCCAAGGAACACATCTGGGGGTGGACCACGGAGGTGCTGGATTAGACAAGGCAGAATATTCAACTGAAGAGGGAAGAATTTATTCATAAGGAGCACTGTCCTGTGATCTGAAGTCTGATGTGGGGTCATTGTACCATTGCAAGACGCCTGCCACTCATTCTTGTGCAACCTGAAAATGCACTGTTGGAGAAATGCCAGCCTTCCTTGAGGCAGACAATACTGGGCCACTTTCTGAGAGGTCCATCAGAGAGTCCCTGGCATGAGGAAGCCCAACATCCAGAGGAGTGTCCAATTTAATGATGCAATTTTGCACTGGCTTTCTCTCCTCTGCTTTGCTTTTCCTAGTTTAGCACGCCTGCACTCCTGAATTTATTTTTAAACAAACTACCTGCACAAAAGCCCCTTTCTCAGTTTTGCTTTTAGGGGATCTGGGCTAAGATAGTCATTATTTGGATAATAAGGTGTTGAATTGATGTCCCAATTTTCTTACTGTTACAATGTCATTGTTTGTTATATTTCATAGTCTTAGGTTTACTCTGCTCTGTTTTCCCAGTACCTCAAGGAGGATGTTTCATTCACTGATTTTTTATTTTTAATATCTACTATTAAGACTATAAAATTTCCTGCTTTCATTATAGCCCACAATTTTGATATGTTGTCTTTTCATTATTCGTTTTGTCGAAATAGTTTCTAAATTGAATGTAGATGATCTATTTGACCTATGAATTATTTTAAAATGTGTTTAAGTATGGGAACAGTTTTATGAATCTTTCTGTTTCTAATTTTCCTGATTTCTAATTAGAAAATATAATCTCTGTAATTTCCACTTTGCAGGATTTGTTGGGGCTTGCTTTGTGAAGTAGAATACGATCAGTTTTAAGAGGTATTTCAGATTAGCTTGAGAAAAATTTCTTTTTTTGAATTGTGTTGTTCAATTTATGTTTTTCTAATCTTTTTTTGGTCTGGGGGAGAAATAATGTTGAATCTATCAAATTTGTTTTGTATAATTTGAGATTATGTTGTTGGTTGTTCCATATAGATCCAGGATTTCTTTTGAATCCTCACCCAAGGATAGTTTTGCAATTGATCTTCAGAGAGAGATAGTAGAAGGGAGAGAGAGACGGAAGGAGGAGGAAGGGAGAGAGGGAAGAAGGGAGGGAGGGAGGGAGAAAGAGAGAGAGAGAGACATTGATGTGTTACATTGACTGGTTGCCTCTCACATTCGGCCCAACCTAGATCAGGGATCAAATCTGCAAGACTTTGGTCCATGGGCTGATGCTCTAACTACTAAGCAAACCAGCCAGGACTAGATCCAGGATTTTTATCTCTACCTAGCAAGTTGTACTTTTTATTATTTTGGATGACCTTCTTTATTTCTTATACTGGTTTCCACTTCCATGCCTGTTTTGTTTGATATTGTTTTAGCATTCTTTTGGTTAGTATTTCCTTTGTCTATAATTGTACATTTTGTTATCTTCATCTTTTCTGTGCCATTTGGTACTTTTATATTATTTTAAATATATTTTTATTGATTTCAGAGCGGAAGGGAGAGGTGAGAGAGATAGAAACATCAATGATGGTAAGAGAGAATCATTGATCAGCTGCCTCTTGCATGCCCTCTACTGGGGATTGAGCCTGCACCTGGGCATGTGCCCTTGACCAAAATCAAACCTGGAACCTTCCAGTCTATAGGCCCATGCTTTATCCATTGAGCCAAACTGGCTAGAGCTGTTTTGTCTATTTTTTAAATCTAATCTGTGAATTTCTGTCTTTTAACTGGTAAGTTTAGTTTATTTATATTCACTATGAAAACTACCTCATTTGAATTTATTTATACCATCTTATTTTATTCTTTATTTTTTACTTGTATTTATTTTTCCCTCTTCTACTTTTCTATCTTCTAGTGTAGGGGTTGATTTGTAAGACCTATTTTCTCTTACATTGGCTTAAAAGTTATCATGTTTTTCCCTTACAGTTGATGTCTTTTTTTCATCTTCATTGAGGTTATAATCCTAGCTAATAAAAGAGTGATATGCAAATTGACCATACCTTTGCTACACCCACCAGCCACACCCACCAGCCATGCCCACCAGCCAATCAGAAGCAGGGTGCGGGGCCAAGGCGGCAGGGGCTGGGGAGCAGGCTGAGGCGTCTGGTGAGTGCATGAGGGGGCGGTGGGGCCGAGGAGTGTGTGAAGCAGCCAGCGAGCGCGGGGCGGGGGCCCAGGGCTGGGTGTTCACTGGCGGCCTGGGCACAGGCAGCTGGCAAGCACGCGAAGTGGGGGGCAGGGCCAAGGCATGTGCCAGGCAGCCGGCGAGTGCATGAGGCAGGGGGCACGCAAGGTGGTGGGCAGGGTCGCCGAGTGCGGGATGCCCCCTAGTGGTGGGCGGTCGCCACTGGGGCTAAGGCCTGGGCTGGGGGGGGGCAGGGCCAAGGCGGCCGGGGCAGAGCCAGCCATCAGGCCCATTGCAGGGTGATGGCTGGGTGTCCAAGTCCTAAAGCCTCTTGGGCAGGCTGGGGTGAGTTGTTAGTAGGACATCCCCTGAGGGCTCCCAGTATGTGAGGGGGGGCAGGTTGGGCTGAGGGATCACCCATCTCCAGTGCATGAATTTCATGCACCGGGCCCCTAGTTGACAAATAAAAAATGTGATATATTTAAAGTATGCAATGTGATGATTTGATATACAGTGTGAAAGGATTCCAACAATTGAGTAAATTAACAGATCCATCACCTCACATATTGTAGTTGATGTCTTAACATTTAAAAGTGCATATTTGACTTTACAATGTATAAAGGTAAGTACTGGCATCCTGAATAAGACAAGGACCTTTCTGAGCTTTAACTCTAACAGCTTGTAGCTTCTACCTAGGGCTCTTAGGGTATTTTTAATGGGAATTGTGAACCTCTGAGAAAGAAATCTGGCTATGCTGAAGTCACTATGCTGAAGATTTCATGTGTTGGTGCATCAGTTAACTGTATTAGTTAAACTCATCTTTCAATTATCCTCATCAAAGGGCAAAGACATGTGAGTAGATCCACGTTGAACCCTCCAAATTTGACTCCAAGTGAAACATCAGTATTATCCTATCCAGCTGAGTACTATCTAAATTCCTAACCCACAAAATCTTTAGGTATAATAAAAGGTTATTGTTTTAAACCACCTTTTCGCAAGTCTTTTAGCCTCTTTCTCACACTTTCTTTGTCTTTATCTTTAATATATAATTTTCTCAGATTTGTTTTGCACATTATTGATTTTATCTTTACCAATGTCACTTACCCCATCCATTGCTTATTTTTGTTGTGGAGCGACTTCTATGACGAGTTGCAAAAGACCATGGAGGCGGTTAAGTTGGTAATAAGCAGGCAAGGATTTATTGAAAACTAGCCAGGATGGTCGGAGACCTAACACTCAACGACCGTGCTGCCCCGGGTGCAGGCAGGCCTTTTAAAGGGGTCTGAACCATAAATGCTATTGCCCTGCATTTGGCGAACAGCCCCCAAGGCCACATCTGGGGAAGGGGTGCCAATAGACTATGAATGACTCTATTGCTCGTTCTTTATCTTCTAACTATGTTTTCTGCTAGACAAGGGAAAGGGGTCCTATCTTTGTAAAAACAGGTGGTGTAGCTACATAATTGACGCCGAGGTTACTCCTCTGGTTCTAGTCTTCAAATTGTTTTTTAGCCTTCAAGGTCACAAGCTGGAAACTAAAGCAATAATTCTTTTGTTTTAAGCAAGCAGGGGTGAACTGTGGCCAAAGTTTCAGACAGCAGTTTTACTCCAGTAAATGTTCTTATGACCTTATTTCAATTTTTACATCAATGGTATTTTTTTTTTACTCCCTCATAGTTCTATTGGTTCTTCACGACAAATCTGATTTTTTTCATTATACTTATTTTTTTCCAGTGTGTTGACTTATCCAGTTAATAATTTTAAATTTATTTCATGTTTTCTTCATTATTGGTTAATAATCCTTCCATTAGTTGTACATACTGAGACATATTCATGATGAATTCCTTAAGTCTTTTATAATTTTTAAATTTTATGGCCATTTTTATTGATATTTCTTTTCTTTGAGATTTTTATGGAACCAGAATACTTATCACTCTTTTTTTTTTGCCATGCACCTCAGGGCATCATTAGCCAGGGCCCAAGCTCTGTGTTAATTTCAGGACTTTTTAGGCAGGGTAACACTGGGGCTCAAAGCCAAAGGAAGCAAATTTTTAGAGTAAAATTTGAGCTCAGACAGAGATATGCAATTGTCATTGTGCAGGTGTGTGGATTTTTGTATTTTTAGTTCTTACATTTTGTTTTTAACAACAAAAAGAAGTTTTATACAGGAATTTTAATTCTAGCTCTGTCTCACTGGGAGTTTAGTCTCCTCTTTCATTATCTGTGTTGATGCTGAAAGCAAACTTCTAGGTAACCAGGATGATAATGTATTCCAGGTGACTGCTGCTATAGAGCACATACTACTCTTTTTTCTAGTTCTTTTCTGGACAATAATGGGGTACCTGAGGCTTTTTCTTTCTTTATTGAGAGCTCATCTATGAATTCCTTTTTTTATTATTATATTTTATAAATCATTTTAAGTATTTGTAACAGATCCATATACTATTTCTTGAATAGGTATTCTTTCTGTTTTTAACTAAAAAGTCTTTTTTTTTCTTCCCTCTTTTTCTTTTAAATACACCTATTCACTGAAAACAGAAATATTAGTCATTATCTCTCCTTCAACTCCATGGCATGGCCATACACACTGATCGTTACTCATTTTTATGGTGACCTGCTTCCAATCTTTGTTCTTCCAAATTGAGTATTAGCAAGGTCTTCAAAAAGTTTCATTTTCCCTCTGTAAATCTAAGGTCACAAATAGGAGATGTGTCTTGAACTTGGCATTCTTCTCCGATAGGTTCACCTTTATTTATTTATTTATTTATTTATTTATTTATTTATTTTTATTGTTTAAAGTATTATATATATTAATACATATATCTCCTTTTTTCCCCCATTGACCTCCCCCCAGCCTCCCCTATCTCCTGTCGAATGCCCTCATCCCCCTCCCCCTCAGTGTCTTGTGTCCTTTGGTGTGCTTATATGCATGCATACAAGTTCTTTGGTTGGTCTATTTTCCTCCCTCCCCAACAATTCCTAGCCTTCCCGCTGTAATTTGACAGTCTGTTTGGTGCTTTACTGCCTCTGTACCTATTGTTTTGTTCGTCAGGTTATAGTGTTCTTTATTTTCCATAAATGAGTGAGATTATGTGGTATTTTTCTTTCATTTTCAGGCTTATTTCACTTAACATAATGCTCTCCAGATCCATTCATGTTGCTGCAAATGATAATAATTTCTTTTTTATAGCAGCATAGTATTCCATTGTGTAGATGTACCATAGTTTTCTAATCCACTCATCTGCTGATGGGCATTTAGGCTGTTTCCCAATCTTAGCTATGGTGAATTGTGCTCCTATGAACATAGGGGAGGATATATCCTTTCTGATTGGTGTTTCTAGTTTCTTGGGACATATTCCTAGAAGTGGGATCACTGGGCTGAATGGGAGCTCCATTTTTAGTTTTTTGAGGAAACGCCATACTGTTCTCCACAGTGGCTGCACCAGTCTGCATTCCCAACAGCAGCGCACGAGGGTTCCTTTTCTTCACATCCTTGCCAGCACTTGCCCTTTTGTTGATTTGTTGATGATTGCCATTCTGACCCGTGTGAGATAGTACCTTATTGTTGTTTTGATTTGTATCTCTCAGATAATTAGTGACATCAAGCATGCTTTTAGGTGTCTCTTGGCCTTCCTTCTGTCTTCTTTCAAAAAGATTCTATTTAGGCCCATTGCCCATTTTTTTATTGGATCATTTATCTTTCTTTTATTAAGTTGTATAAATTGCCTGTAGATGTTGGAGATTAAACCTTTATCAGTGATAACATTTGCAAATATGTTCCCTCATACAGGCTTTCTTGTTGTTTTTTTGATGGTTCCTTTTGCTGTGAAAAAGCTCTTTATTTTGATGTAGTACCATTTGTTTACTTTCTCTTTAGCTTCCATTGCCCTAGGAGTAGTATCGGTGAAGAGATTGCTTCGGCAAATGTCTGAGATTTCTATCCCTGTGGATTCCTCTAGTATTTTTATGGTTTCCCATCTTATGTTTAAATCCTTTATCCATTTTGAGTTTATTTTTGTGTATGGTGTAAGTTGGTAGTCTAGTTTCATTTTTTTTTTGCATGTATCTATCCAATTTTCCCAACACCATTTATTGAAGAGACTGTCTTGACTCCATTGTATGTTCATGCCTCCTTTGTCAAATATTAATTGAGCATAGTGGTTTGGGTCAATATCTGGATTCTCTATTCTATTCCATTGGTCTATATGTCTGTTCTTGTCCTGATACCAGGCTGTTTTGAGAACAGTGGCTTTGTAATACAGCTTGAAATCTGGTATTGAGATCCCACCTATTTTGTTCTTCTTTCTCAGGATTGCTGTGGCTATTTGGGGTCTTTTTTTACTCCAGATGAATTTTTGCAGAGTTCTTTCTAGGTCTGTGAAATATGCCATTGGTATTTTAGTGGGGAGTGCATTGCATCTATAAATTGCTTCGGGCAGTATGGACATTTAAATGATATTGACTCTTCCAATCCATGAACATAAACATATTTTATTAATTTTCTTTTACAGAGAGGAAGGGAGAGGGATAGAGAGTTAGAAACATCAATCAGCTCCCTCGTGCACACCCCCCCACTGGAGATATGCCCACAACTAAGGTACATGCCCTTGATAGGAATTGAACCAGGAACCCTTCAGTCTGCAGGTTGATGCTCTATCCACTGAGCAAAACCAGTTAAGGCTGGTTTACTTTTAGCTGGCATTCTTACAGTTTGTGGAATGGGATTGTGGCCATTTAATAGTTTCAGGATAAATTGTTTCCACTTCTGTTTTTATCCTTTTTGGTCTTTTAAATAGACAGGGAGAGATGTTTTAAAAGTTTGAATGTTTTATACATTAAAAATCAATTTTATCACGTGAATAATAATTCTTAATATTTTGTTTTGTAATTTTAGTTGTACTACAAATATGATTTCTTATATGCATAAAGCCTACATATAATCTATATGTCATCAAAGGTATTCTATCTTTAAACTTAAAACTACTTTATACACAAAACTGATTCCATTTTTTGTATTCAATTAGCAATGAGCAAAATCTAATATGAATAAAACGTATTTGAAAACATACCCTCCAAAGAAGGTTATTGATTCCTTGAAGTTATTTCTACTTTTATTTATATCCTATATATTTTTATTGAAAATATGTAGTGTTGGTTATACTATCCTTATGACTTTTCTCCCTCAGGAAATAATTAATATTTATAAATGTGTTATGGCTCTGCAGACTTCACAAATCTCTAATATTGCTAAAACCAATCAAACAAGCTGAAAACATCAGAAACCGTTCTTTCTAGACACCGAAGTTAAAATGTCAACCAAATAAAGGAAAAGATTCTTTGTGGATCAATTTTCTTTGTTTCTCACAGCACTCCTTCCTTGCCTTATACTAAGAGTTCCCACTACTGTAGAGTAGATACAGTAGACACTTGATTCTTTTTCATGAATCCCCAAATCATACGTATGGAAATGTTTAGAACCAAAAATAAGAAACCCACTTCCCTGCATGAGTTTTAATTACTTATACATTTTGTATATATCAAAACCTCACAATCATTTTTTAAAAATGTATTTTGTGAAAGTGAGAGCATTCTTGGTGATGAATGAATAATAACATAGGACAAATGAAAAGCAAATTATGGGCAGAGTGGATGAGCACCAACTTGGGCTTCTCCACACCAGCCTGAATTTCTGGGTCTATTCTAAGCCACAGTAGAATCTCAAATTACTACATGGCATAGATCTTTGTGCTATTGGTCAAACCTGCAAATGTTAAGTTACCAAATGTACAGTTTTCCAATATTGGTTCAATGGCTGATAACATTTAGGAATTGTGTTTTTCTCAGGTTCTTTTATCTCTCAAGTATAAGCAAGATATTTTACCAACCCAAGTCTTCGATTACAAAGCTTGTGGTAAAGTTCCCGACTGTCAAATTTTAGCACCCAGTTCAGAATTCTCATTCCAAATTTACACTTCGTTTTCCAATTAAAACGGGCTTTTACAAGTCCCCTGCTGATAGCCATTGGCTTGAAAAAAGTGACTTCATTTTCAGCGAGGGCGTTTAGGGAGCTCAGTGCAAGACTGGCTCTTCTGCTTTTGCCTTGATCCCAGCTGTGCTGAAATATTAAACTTCAGTAAATTAGGTAAACTTGCAGCTTCCTGGCTGATACAGTAATGCCCTTTTCCTTTTCTGCAAACAATCTTCAGTGTGAGTTTTCTGCACAATTCTTTTCTCCTCTAAGAGAAATAAAATTGAGATTATCTTCCAAATCTAAACAACTTTTTCATTCAGACTATCTTCCAAATCCAGACTTCTCATTTTCAGGATAGTTGTGCCATATTCTACTTAGCTAACAGAATATGTACTTTCAAACTTGTATAATTTGATTACTTTATTATGTTAGCACTGAATGTAGCATTACATTATTATACTAGACTCAGTTAAGCATTTGGACCCCTAAAAACGTAAGTCTTACATAAAAGTGGCATTTTTCTTCATTGATTAGTATATATTTTAGTAGCAATGGTGAGCTACGGAAGAAAATAATATTTCTAGTCACATTTAGTTTCAGTTTATTTTTTTGTTCCTTTCTCTTTAAGAATAGGTGGTTTTTTGTTTTGTTTTTAGTTCTGAGGTGTTTTATTAATTGACCAAACATTTATTGGTCAATTACTATGTACAAAGTTCTTATGTGTTTTCAACTAAATATTTTTAACTAGAACAAATGCAGAGTTAGCAAAAAGAAACTCAGCAGCTGTTCTTTTCTCTTCTTGGTGTTATTTTTTCAGTGACAGATTTGTTGGTGGCAACTTTATTGAGCTGTCTGGCCTACTTGCTCCCCAAAATATTTTTACATTGCTCTTCCAGGTTAAGATCTTATGCCCCTAAGAGACTCAGTTGAAATATGAATATTTTTGATGCTTGGGAAGGTTACTCACTAAAGCCTTTCAAATGACCTTTATCAAGGTACCCACAAGATGATAAAGTAAGTCCAAAGGTTGTTTCTAGAAAAATCTCAAATTTAGACAAAGGTAGACTGAACTGTCTAATGAGTCCCCATGTAAATATTATGGAGCTTATGGATTATTGATGTTGCTCAAGGGTCCAGAGTCAGGGGCAAAACTTGGGGAGGTGGTACAATGGGGGCTTGGGAAGTCTGAGGGCCACACATGTAGAAAGATGGTTTAGGAATGAAAGAGGGAACGCCCACTCCCAAATAACTAACTGGGGAGCCAGGCTGTATCATTGCCATCGGGTTACTCTTTTGTAATAAATACATCATTAACAGATGAGATGCTAACCAATAGAATCTAGGCCAACATGACTTAGATCAGGAATCTACCAACTTTTCCTGAGAAGGGACAGCCAGTAAATAGTTTTTAGCTCTGTGGGCCATATGATCTTTGTCACCACTATTCAACTTGGCAGTTGTGACATAAGAACATCCACAGATAATCAGACACAGACAGCGCTTGATAATACAAAGGAATGGATAGGGAGGTGTTCCAGTAAAACTACAAAAACAGGCAGGGACCGAATTTGGCCCAGGGGCAGTAGTTTGCAGACCCCTAAAGATTGCCTGGCCCTGGAAATAGATTCTCTGTGCCTCGAATTCTGCGTTTAAGTCTGGAGAGGTTACTCCTTCTGTTAGGCACCGGAATCTACCCAACGACTGCCAAGTTCCTGGCAGCCTTCACGCGTGGACAATCCGGCAGAGCGCCTACACAATTTTCAAAGTTTTCAAAGTGAGCCCTTTTTTCCGTCCTCCCCCGCCCCTCTAAGCCCTGGCTGTCAACCACAGGGGCACCCACGGAGTTGTAGTGCTCATAGGTGAGCTGCATAGGCTTCGCGGAGCCGGTGAAGGAGCAGAAAAGTTGGAGCCCAATCTGCATCGAGTGAACCTCCGGCTCCCCAACCTTCAGGTGACCCCGCGCGGCGGCGGCGGCGGCGGCGGCGGCGGCAGCAGCGGCAGCGGCAGCGGCGGCGGCGACCAGAGCCCAGAACCCGCAGCAGCTCGGAGCGCCTCCGGCGGGAGAGGACGCGAGTTCGGCGAAGCGTCACAGCCTCCCGAGCGGGAGCGCGGCGGTCCAGGCAGCGGGAGAAGTGGGAGAGCGGGACGCGGCGTCTTTCCGGGCTCCCGGAGACTGTGCAGCCGGGCCGGGCTGCCCGCGAGCGCGGACCTCGCCGAGTGCTGCTGTCTCCCCGCCCGCCGCCTGTCAACGCTGGAGGTGTGCGTGGCTGCGGTGGCTGCGGCGGCCGCGGCCAGAGCCACGAGTCGGGACCGCCTGCGCTGCGCGCCGCTGGGGCAGCGGCGGCGGCTGCCTCGCCTGTGGCTCAGGATGCGGCCGGGGAGCGCGCTGTTCGCCCTGCTGGGCAGCCTCCTGCTGCTGCGCCTGCTCTGGGGCTCGACCACCGAACCCGCTCGCCGCAGGTAACCCACCCGGCTCGCCCCGGTGGCCGCGGGCTCCCTACACCCCGCCGCGCACCCCGCTGTGCGCTCCCGGGGCCCCAGTCGCCGATCCGCTTGACTTGGGCGCCCAGACTTTTCGAGGCTGCGAAGACGAGCCGAAGGGCAGCAGCGGCCTGAGGGTGGGGTGTGCTGGGGAAGTCCTGGTCACAGGGCTGGATGAGTTGGGGGTACCAGAGGGGAGACACTTAAATCCCGTGGGCACTGTGTGGGCCGAGAGGGACGGGTCTGTGTTGTGAGGGCCCTAAGGGGCATCGTTCGGGGCGAGGGAGCGGCACGGCGGCACCTGCCGTCGGGCTCTGCATCAGTGTCCTGGCTCTCCACCCAGCGCGAGCTTTCCCACGGTCCCGCCGGAGCCTCTGGAGTCAGGGCGGCAGGGCGCGCAGGGACGTCCCGGCCACGCAGCCAGTTTGCCAGCCACTGCTCCCCGCGAGGTGTAACAATTTAAGTGTTTTTTTCCCCCCCTTGGCTTTGCAGGCTCTTGGAGGAAAGTAGAGAGGCCACCCATGGTATCCCTGTAGCATTGAGGATCCTCAGAAGCCCGGGGACCCCGCCGCCTAGCGCCACAGCAAACAGGTACACCTGGTGCCCGCGGGGATGGGGTGCGTCTGCACCTGCAGGACTTGCTTTGAGTTATCTGGCTGGGATGGCAGGATTGTGTGTGTGTGTGTGTGTGTGTGTGTGTGTGTGTGTGTGTGTGTGTGTGTGAGAGAGAGAGAGAGAGAGAGAGAGAGAGAGAGAGAGAGAGAGAGAGAGAATGAATATGAGTATGCATACACCAGAATGTAACTCCTCACTCCCTCAATCTCCTCTGTAAAGCCTATTTCTTGTTTCTAGGGGTATCCAAAAACAGCTGCACTTAAAAAAAAAAGGGAGCTGAATTCCCCTCTTGATCATGGTGCTTTGCACCCACTTGGGAGAAGCAGCCCAGCCTGTCCTTTTTGAGGGATTTGGTTGGATTGCCTTCTGTCTTTATGTTTTAATGTGAACCCGTGTAAGAGGCACATTTGGGAGGATGGAATTATGTGCACCATGTTGAGAATGTTTTTGTCCTTTGTAAATGGAGACTTAAAATTGCTCTCTTTCACTCCCATGAGTATTTTATACATGTGCAATAATTGTTTTTTTTTAATCATCTTTCTGATTATAAAAGTAATACATGCTTGGTGCAAAAAGTTAGATGTTAGAAATATATAAAAATTATATGCACTCAGAGTCTCACTACCCACAGATCATATTAAGGTTTTGTTCTGTATTTTTCTAGTATTTTCCCCATATAAACATATTTTAAAATACATTTAATATTGTACTTTGTATTTTGTGTTCTTTCTTTTTTCCTAAACATATTTATATTATTAAATTTTTCCAAAGCATTGTTTTTAATTGTTGCTTAATTCATCATACGAATGTGCTGTAATCCATTGAATTGTTTCCAGTTTTAGACATTTAGATCATTTCCTGTTTTGTTTTGCTTTGTTTGCTATTAGTAATTGTATTAAGTACATTGAAGTATGTAAATTTTAATATTAAAAATTAATTCTCCAGGATGGACTGATAGGAGTTGGATTGCTAGGTCCAAGAATAAGTGTACTTTAAGTGCTCAATACATATGGCCAGTTGCTTCCTAGAAGAGTTGAATCAAATTACATTCTCACCAGCAGAATGTACTTTGTGCTTCAGCATTGTTTTATTATTGCAATTTTATATATTGCAATATATTTTTCTTTTCCTATATTTATCTCTTGTGAATTTCTTTTCTTCTATGTAGTCTTCTGTATGTTAGTTTTTACAAATAAATATTTTTAAAAGAGAATAAAAATAAGGCTAAGTAGTTTTGATCACAACCTTTTGGATAAAAATATTTAAAGGTAAACATATCTGAGGAACCAAACATGATATATAATAATCACTAATATATATACTGATATGTTGATACAGGAAGTAGTATTCCCTCTGACATTACTAGTAGCAGCAGTTTCTTGTTCTATATTTTTGTTTTACTTCTATGGATAATTTAAGTGTCTTTGTAATAAGGAAATCATTGATAGGACAGTCAAATATAGTGAATGAGAGTTAGGTAGAATACATTCACTGTCACCCGTGTTCTTTTTGCTGTTTGTGTTCATATTTAAGAACAGAGACTCTTGTCAGTTCTTTCAAGAGAAAAATTATGACATCATAGACAATATACACTATGTCAAAACACAATTTTACTTGCATTTTATAGCTTACTCTAGCATTCTTTTGGAAATGAATTCTCCCAAAAGACCTAATTGCCTTCTTATTAATGAGTCTGTATGTTTTGTTACTATTTACTATTCTAGCAGTTCTTTTTAAAATTTGTCTTTATTGTTGAAAGTATTACAGATGTCCCCCCTTTTCCCATTGACCCTTCTCCCCCGCTTTCCTCCTTTCCACTAGGCCTTCACACTATTGTCTGTGTCCATGGGTTATGCATATATGCATATGATATAAGTTCTTTAGTTAATCTCTTCCTGCTCTTGGGTCATCTTAATCTTCTGATTGCATGACTCAAGGTTCCTGTGTAGCTTCTGTATGGCCACGAGAAGCGTCTGGGGGAGCCTGGAAGAAACCTTGAAGTGCTGGAACCACACTGCCTCCCACAACCGTCCTTTTGGAATTTCACAGCAGATTAGAGGCACTAAGAAATCCTGGAGTAACAAAGCTTTGAGAAAAATGTCTGCCTATACTTTGATCTTATGCAGGATTGTATACTATAGGCAACCTTGCTTCCCAATGAACTGGGAGCATTCCATCTTTTTCCAAATCTTGGTACTGTTTGTTATACTATCTGAGGTTGCCCCTTGGGGAAAGCTTGAAAGAATGTGCTAATTACATTATCTGGTTCTAGGCCTTTTTTGAGGCAATTCTTTGATGAATTTTTCAGCGTCTTTTGGCATATTTTCTGCTTGGCATACTTCTTGAGCTAATAAAGGTAATTCATATTTTATTTTCCTGAATGTGGTCTATTTTATTAAGATTTTTCAATGTATATCATTCTGTAGTGTTTTTTTAAAGCTGTCTTTTAACTTATTTTATATCCCTATTATCAGAAATGGTTTTGATTATTTGTGTAGCAGGGGTGCAAAATTGATACTATTTGGCTGTGTAAAGAAATGATAATTTAATTTGTCCTTTTCCTCTGCCCTCTGAATAGTTTTTCAAATTTGTCCTCTATATTACTGAGTTATTTTCTGTAGTGTCAACTCTCTGTTTTGCCCTATCTGTAACAGTAAATCTATGACATTTTTATTTTTATAGTTTTTTAAAATTTTTTCCAGCCTGCACTTTATTACATCAATTTACATCTTAGAAAACACTTAATCTTTTAAACCTCACCTCCATTTCTTTATATTTTCTCGAGAATGTGAGGCAAATGCTTTCCAAGGGTTTTTTTCTGTTTCTTATAGTACATATTCTTCAAAAGTAGCATTTTCTCTATATCTCAATAATATTCTCCCCTTAACTTATAGAATCTTTTTATACGTTTAATGATTTTTTGGAGCTGTGTTTGTTTGTTGTTATTGACTCTCACCTGAGGATATTTTTTTCTGTTGATTTTTAGAGGGAATGGGAAAGAGACACTGAGAGAGATACCCATGTGAGAGAGACACATGGCTTGGCTGCCTCCTCCATGCGCCTTGACTGGAACCAAGGATTGAACCTGGACCCTTTAAGTCTGAGGGCCTGCACTCTATCCACAGAGCCAAACTGGCTAGGGCGGGCTTGTTTTTACTTTAGATTTCCCCAAATGGCCTGTGCTCTGACAGGATTTAAAACTCCTGGTGGTCACCACTCTTTGAGAATAAACCACATGAAAGGCTGTACCATAGAGCCCTTAAACAAATGTCTGCTTTTTAAAAATGTGAATTAAAAACATTGTGATAAAATATACATAATATAAAACGTACTAATTTGAGTTATTATTATTTTTAAAATATATTTTTATTGATTTCAGAGAAGAAGGGAAAGGGAGAAAGAGAAACATAAGTGATGAGAGAGATCGGCTGCTTCCTGCACTCCCCACACCAGGGATCGAGCCTGCAACCTGTGCATGTGCCTTGACTGGGAGTCAAACTGTGACCTCCTGGTTCATAGGTCGATGCTCAACCATTGAGCAATGCCGGCTGGGAAAATAATTTGAGTATTTTTAAAATATATATATTTTTATTAATTTCAGAGAGGAAGGAAGAGGGAGAGAAAAATACAAACATCAATGATGAGAGAGAATTACTGATTGGCTGCCCTTATATGCTCCCCACTAGGGATTGAGCCTGCAACCTGGGCATGTACCCTTGACTGGAATCGAACCTGAGACCCTTTAGTGTGCAGGTCGACACTCTATCCATTGAGCCAAACTGGCTGGGGTAATAATTGAGTTTTTTAAAAATTGTGGTAAATACAGGTAACATAAAATTTATTTATTTGAATTTATTTATTTAATTTATTGAGTTGATGTTTGTTAATGAAATTGTATAGGTTTTAGGTGTACAGCTCTATAATACATCATCTGTATTTTGTATTGTGTGTTCACCAGCTAAGGTCAAGTCTCTTTCCATCACCATTTGTTTCCCCCTTTGCACTCTTCTGCTCTTCCCAACCCTTCCCCTCTGGTAGTCACCTTACTGTTGTCTGTCTATATCATTTGAGTTTTTAAATCCTGGACCTCGAAGCTATCTTCTGCTCCTATGTCTTAACCCAAAGGCTGTCATAAAGCGCATATATTCATGAGTGATCCTAATCAACCTGGACTCCTGCTGCTGCCAGAAATAATGCATGAACAATGTCACCTGAAATCTGCCACCCCCTTCATGTCTGGAGATGTGATGGCTGATTTCCCTTCTATTCCTTTGGTGTTGCTTTATACTATAACAGATGTATAATCTCAAGAGCCTGGAGACAGAGAGCAGTGAATGAGCCTGCGGAACTCAGTCAGCCTCAGGAAGTAGATCCTTCCTGTGTGGGATCCTTCCTGGACAGTGGGAGGAAGATCAAAGCCTCTATTTTTTTTTTTTTCTCCCTGGTCCTGCTCTGTTTCAGAGGTAAATTCTGACATCAGCTGCTGGCAATGGCTCCATGCAGTCCACATGCCCTCTTGTTAGCAGTATTTCTTCCCCAAATCTGACAAATTTCTGAAGCAGCTGTGTAAGGTTGTCATTTTGTGTAGACTTGTGTACTTTCCTAAGAATGGAGTATGGAGAGAGAATCAGGCACTATTGACTCTCTACTGTTTTATAATGAAAGCTGTAATAATGTTTTATGCGAGATTTTTCTGTTGTCTATGTTCACACTGGGATCATAACTATGAACTACAGAAAATTCAGATTAAGTGTGAACCAGGTTTGAAAAAACAGCTCAACAGAGCCCTGCAATAGCTGACTTCCACCCCTTATCCCTTTCTTCGATCCCCACCCTCTAAATTGCTGAAGGCTATTGAATTTTACTTTTGAGAATGCAGTCATTCACTATATATATATATATGAAATTGATTTCAGAGAGAAAGAGAAAGGGAGAGAAAGATAGAAACATCAATGATGACAGAAAATCAATCATTGATGGGCTGCGTCTTGCACACCCCACACTGGGGACTGAGCCCACATCCTGGGCATAGGTCGACGCTCAACCACTGAGCCATGCCGGCTGAGCTGTCATTCACTTTTGCATCTTTACTTTTAGAAGTTGTGATACTATTCGTGTTCTGTTTTAAAAAATCAGTACTCTTTAAAGCTGCCTTGAGTCTGGTTTCTGAAGCAGCTTGAACTGAGGCTTTAAATCTTGCTGTCTTCCTAACCGGTGCCTGAGCGCAGCCCTTCTCTTTCAAGGTGTAAGAGGGAGCTCTCCTCCACTTCTGCTCTGCTGTCAGTTGCCTGTCTCCCATATTCCCTGTTTGGAAATGGCTTTCCTTGGGGATTCCCAGCTTGTCATTTCCACTTCTTTGTTCTTGGTCGCTTACGCACACCTTCAGCTGCTCTGCTGTGGTAAGAGCTGTTGGGCACAATGGTCTAGAGCAGTGGTTGTCAAACTCATTAGTCAACAGAGACAAATATTAACAGTACAAAGATTGAAATTTCTTTTGAGAGCCAATTTTTTTTAAACTTAAACTTCTTTAATGCCACTTCTTCAAAACGGACTCGCCCAGGCCATGGTATTTTGTGGAGGAGCCACACTCAAGGTGCCAAAGAGCCGCATGTGGCTCACGGGCTGCAGTTTGTCGACCATGGGTCTAGGGGCCAGTTGACCATGGAGAGGGCTTCTGAATGTGGCTGCAGTCACTCTGGGCTTCTGTGGGTACATTGCCATATGGACAGGAAAGCCAGAGTGAGCTTGCCAGACAGGAGGACGTGCTCTGCTCTTTCCTTTGCTTTGTGGGGTAGGTGGGTGAAGAGATCCGAGTTCATGAAGAAATGGTGTCTGATTGGCCTCACTTACTCTACAGGTTGTTAGAGATGGGATTTTATTTTCTGTTATTCCCATGTGACTCCACTACTTCCTTGACAGGGCCTCTCTTCGCAAAGAGGCTGGATGTTGCTTTTTATAACTTGAAAGGAAACATTCAGCAGACAACACTGTTTCCACCCATCTGCCAAAGTGAAGGTGGGCCCATTGAAACATAAATCCAGATTGTCTTAATGTTGTCTGGAATTGTGCGTTAATTCACTGTGCCCTTGGTAGACGTTTTCCTTGAGCCAACAGGCATTTGTATGAATTTGAAACAACAAAGAAAAGCCCGTCTTCCTGGTAGGAGGAATTATTTTGGGGGGGAGTTACAGAGAAGCACAAATATTTTGAGAGATTAAATGCTTACAGGAAGTAGTGAGAAAATAGGTTTGGGCACAGTAGAAAGGATGTGAAGAGAAGAAAAGGAAATAAATATATCTTCTCATCTGCCAAGGACAGGGATTCTTTTTAGAGCCACTAGTCTCTTAGCTGCTCCATGGTTTCAGAGTTCAAATGTTCTACAACCTCTCATTTGATGGGAGAAAAAGAAGCTTTTTAGAGAGCCGCTGAGGCCATGAGCAAACGAGGAAAATGTTCTTGTGTCCTGATGTCTTATATTATAGCTTCTTTTGCCATTAAGAAGATGGTTATTGCTATAGTATCTTTATGTGTACACAGTTAAGAAGTTAAATATATCTTGTCCATACTTTCATATTTCAAAAACTTAATTTTGTTTCATGAAGTACTAAGAATACTTGTACGTGCTATAGGTAATCAGCCATTGGGAACTTTCATTTCGATGGGCATAATGATTTCCAAAGGTAACTTTATAGGCATAACCTATACTTTTAAGATGATAGTAAAATAATGTCCATTACCTTGTTCATTATTGTAAAAACACTAGAACTCTCTAATATACAATTTTTAAACCACAATATTGCATAAACCCTCCAGAAGAAAATAAATTTTAATGGCTTTAGATTAGGTAAACAACACTAAAAGGATCATCAATATAGGAAAAATGATAAATTATATCAAACTTTAAAATTTTTATGCTTCTGTATACATCATTAAGAATATACATAAAAAAGAATGCCCTAACTCGTTTGGCTCAGTACACAGAGCATCGGCCTGCAGACTGAAAGGTCCCAGGTTCAATTCCGGTCAAGAGCATATACCTTGGTTGCGGGCACATTTCCAGTAGGAGGTATGCAGGAGTCAGCTGATTGATGTTTCTCTCTCATCGATGTTTCTCTCTATTCCTCTCCCTTCTTCTCTGTAAAAAATCAATAAAATATATTTTTAAAAAAGAATATAAGAAGAAGCCTGGTCGGCATGTCTCAGTGATTGAGCATCGACCTGTGAACCAGGAGATCACAGTTTGATTCCTGGTCAGGGCAATGCCCAGGTTGCAGGCTTGATCCCCAATGTGGGCATGCAGGAAGCAGCCAATCATTGATTCTTTGTCATCAATAATGTTTATATATCTCTCTCCCTCTCTGAAATCAATAAAAATATTTGTAAAAGAATTATAAAAAGAAAAACCATAACTGGGAGAAAATATTTGAAAATCATGCAACAGTAAAAGAGTTGTATACAGAATATATAAAGAACTTTTGCAACTAGCTCAATAATAAGAAAAAAAAACAATTTAAAAATGAGCAGACATTTTAATAGACATTTTACCAAATAATATATGCAGATGCCTCATAAGCATATGAAAACCAAAAAAAAGAGTTTAACATCATTAGTCACTAGGGAAAAAACACAATGAGATAATCATGTCCTACCTTCTATGATGACTTTTCTTTTTTTAATTATTTATTTATTCATTTATTTATTTATCTTTATTGTTCAGTTTATTAATTACATTGTTTCTCCCTCTTTCCCCCTATAGCTCCTCTCTACCTGGTACCCATCCTACCCTCCTCCCTCCCTTCCCCTCCACTGTCCTCTCCCATAGGTGCATGAATTTTGTCCAGTCTCTTGCTGCACTTCCCACACCCCTTTTCTCCCCAAGAATTATCAGTCCATTCCCTCTCTATGCCCATGATTCTGTTATATTCACCAGTTTATCCTGTTCATCAGATTATTAATTCACTTGATTTTTAGATTCATTTGTTGATAGGTGTGTATTTGTTGCTCATAATTTTTATTTTTACCTTTTTCTTCTTTCTCTTCTTAAAGAATATCTTTCAGCATTTCATATATTATTGGTTTGGTGGTGATGAACTCCTTTAGCTTTTTCTTATCTGCGAAGCACTTTATTTGACCTTCAATTCTGAATGATAGCTTTGCTGGGTAGAATAATCTTGGTTGTAGGTTCTTGCTATTCATCACTTTGAATATTTCTTGCCACTTCCATCTGGCCTGCATTGTTTCTGTTGAGAAATCTGCTGACAATCGTATGGGTGCTCCTTTATAGGTAACTAACTGTTTTTCTCTTGCTGCTTTTAATATTCTCTCTTTATCTTTTGCTCTTGGCATTTTAATTATGATGTGTCTTGGTGTGGTCCTCTTTGGATTCCTATAGGTTGGGGTTTTGTGTGCTTCTTGGACTCCTAAGTCAATTTCTTTCACCAGGTGTGGGAAGTTTTCGGTCACTATTTCTTCAAATAGGTTTCATTATCTTGCTGTCTCTCTTTTTCTGGCACCCCTATAATTCGGATGTTGGTATGCTTGAGGTTGTCCCAGAGGCTCCTTACACTATCTTCAATTTTTTGGATTCTTTTTGCTTTTTGCTTTTCTGGCTGAGTGGATTTTGCCTCTTTGTATTTCAAATCTTTGACTTGGTTCTTGCGTTCCTCTAGACTGCTTTTAGGTCTTTGTGTAATATTTTTTATTTCAGTCAGTGTATGCTTAATTTCTAGTTGGTCCTTTTTCATATCCTCGAAGGTCTCGTTCATTTCCTTGAAGATCTATTAAGTTCATTGGCCTTTTCTAGGAGCCTCTTGAAAAGCCTTATAACCATGGTTTTGAATTCTATGTCTAGTCATCTATTTTCCTCCCTTTCTTTCACATCTTATTTCTTTCCATGTCTCTGCATTGTGGCTGCTTTCCTGAGTTGGTCAATTAGCTTTGTGTGGTACTTGTCCTGTAAGGGACAGTGGCTCAGCCTCCCCAGTTACCTGAGGTGGATACTCTTGCTGCAGCCCTTTATGGGTTGTACAGTCTTGTTGCAGTTAAGCCTAGATTATTGTTGTTAGCACTAGGAGGGTTTGACCTCCAGGCCAATTGGCTGTGAGGGTCAGGTGTGCTCAGGTTGGATGGGCGGAGTCTCTGGGCTGAGCAGGCAGCATTAGCTCCACCCTATGTGGCACCTGGGTCTCTGTGCCTGGTGGTTATGGCTGCACGCACCTCTGAGAGAAAGCTGCCGCCAAACTCTACTCGCTGCCAGACAATTCAGCCTCTCCCCAAATGAGTCTGCATACCCAAAGTCTCACCCAGGGTTGTAAAAACAGTGCAGTCCGGTGGTTTCCCGAAAGAGAGAGCAAGTCACGGGTCCTCTCTGCACGGTCTCACACTGCTGTTAGCGCCCTGTCCACAAGCTCGCAGTCCTCTGCCATACCCAGGTTTCAGCCTGCTTCGTTACTGTCCAGTTTCACCCTGTATGAGTGTGGGTTCCCCGGACCTTGCCTGGAACTGAGGAATCAGTTCGAGAAAACCAGCTGGGTTTGCAGCTGCCCGCCCTATCTGCTCGCGTGGGCACATGGCTTCAAACCTCTGACTTCGCGCATATCTTCAACACTGCCCTTTGCCGCTCCTCTGAGTCACAGTGTCCTATCTTTACTTTTATTTGTAGAATTTTCACTCAGTCAGCTTTCTGGTGATTCTGGATGATGTTTGTTCTGTCATTAAGTTGTAGTTTTGAAATTGTTGTGTGGGGCCGCAAGATAGGTGTTTACCTATGCCGCCATCTTAGTTCCTCTATGATGGTTTTTCTAACAACTTTACCAAGTCATGGGGCAGCTCCTCCCAAGATTAGTTTCTTCTACTGAAGGTCATGACAGTAGTGCTTTGGTATAACCAAAGAAAGGTTTATTACTCACACAAGCGAAGAATTCCTGAGGTGGGGATAAAGGAGGATGGTTCTCCAGGAAAAGACCTGGAACAGAGAGAGTAGTGAGTATACAGTAGTTTTACACACCCTTTATGAGTCTGTGAGTAGCCCTAAGACCTCGAGGCAAAGTCTTACATTTGAAAATTACCACAAGAATGACTAAAAATCAGTATTCCTTTGACTCCAGGAGTTATTGAGTATGTTCTTATTTCTTATTATTATGAGAGGCATGGGCATTCCACCCTGAGTCTTGCAGCAATTCCCCATTCAAATCACCATAATAGAGTGGAGCTGGCATCTATTTAAGAATGTTGGTATTAGGAACTAATTCAAGATCTTCCATTCCTCGTTAAAAGATCCACACAGGTACAGGGAGTGTTGAGTCTGTGTTATACAACTGAAAATACTAAACATATATCTGGTATACCAAAGACTGTGATGTAGTTTAAAAGAAGGCACCAAGAAACAGACACCTCCAGTGAGTCAACCTTTAAAACCATCGTGTTGAGGAAGGACAATATGGCAGACAGATTTCTTTTGGCATATAGAATAGCTTGTTTGTGTGTGTGGCGGGGGGAAAGAGGGCAGGAAGGGGAATATTAGGGTCCCACCGTGTTATCCCTCTCAATATGGGCTCTAGGTTTGAAAAGGGATAGCAGAATGGGAGTTTGTTATTAAGTGGAAAGGGTAATTCTGTTTGAGTTATATATGAGTTTACTTAAGAAATGTGAGCAGGTTGGTTGGCTGAGCATTAAATTGGGCTTCTTCCTTGGGACTTGTAGTAGGAGCTGAGACATGGAAGACTTTAATTTTAAAACATGAGGTCTGAGCAGAAATATATTCCTAATGTGGAAGGTCCCACAGTGAACAATTCTGAATGTGAAATCTATTTTGTGTTTGATCCACAGAGCAGCGCAAAGCATAGATCCATTAGCTACCAACCAGTAGTCTGTAAAATATGGACAATGAACATACTTTTTTTGAGGGTATCCTCCAGTGTTGAAATGACTGATGTTTGGGTCCCCTCCTTTATCAAGGATGTCCTGGTCATAGAATGGAGAGAAGAAGCTCTTCATTGGTTTCCAGCACATGTGATGGTGATGCTGTCATCTATAAAATAAATTTATTCCCTTTCTCCTAAACATAGGGGACCCTGCAAGTAGCCAATTGGGCCAAGCAAGGCATACTCTTACTTGGATCCATGGACAAGGAGACTCCATAGAGACTTCATAGACTTCCTAATGCCTCTGCCACTTAATATAGTTCCTCATGTTATGGTTATCCCCAACCATAAAATTATTTTCATTGCTACTTTATAACTGTAATTTTACTTCTGTTATAAATCATAATGTAAGTATCTGTGTTTTCCGATGGTCTTAGGTGACCCCTGTGAAAGGGTCATTTGACCCCCAAAGGGGTCGTGACCCACAGGTTGAGAACTGCTGCCATAGAGCAAGAGAACTAGTGGCTAACGATTCCATAGTAAAGGAATCATCAGATGTAATTAGTGGCATTTTTACCTGGACAGCTTTTTGGGTGGCCTCAAGGGTCTATCGCTGGGATGACTTCATTCAGATTGGACAGATTTTCTTGTAATTGTCTAAATAGGTTTTAATTAAATGTGTAGATGGGAAATACGTTGCTTCCAGAAACTAAATAGGCAAGTAGATGTTTTTTGAGAGTGCTAGGAGTAGGGATATTGACTGGAGATGGTACAGAGCAGCCTTCTTGTGATCAAATGAAGCCTCCAAATCTAACTTAGGTGTGCAGTGACTCAGCTACAGTTAGTCAAAGTCTGAACCACGGTATGAATATCTTATGAAATACAGAGGTGGGCAAAAGTAGGTCTACAGTTGTGAGTACGCAAAACAGAATTTATTCTTGTGTTATTATTTATTAATTATCATACCATTTCTCATCATCACAACTGTAAATCTACTTTTGCTAACCCCTGTATTTTCAGGGTGCTTAAAAATAGAACAAACCGCTGAAACCAGTTTGTCTCAGTGGATGAAGTGTTGGCCTGCGACTGAAAGGTCTCAGGTTCAATTCCGGCCAAGGTCATGTACCTTGGTTGCGGGCACATCACCTTCCTCTCTGTAAAAAAATCAATAAAATATATTAAAAAAAATAGAACAAGTCCATGAAGACCCTGTTTGCATAAATGGTGGGGATATAGATATACTCCACAGATAATTTAGTAAAGCTATATTGGGATACTTCATAGATGAATGCAGATTGTGGCTGTGATGCTGGACAAATGGGCCAGAATAAAATATATTGGCTGGATCAATATCTCAGGATCTACCTCAGGGAATTTATCATTCCTAAGATGATGCAGATGGTCCCCAACCTTATGATGGTTTGACTTAACCATTTTTTGACTTTACAATGGAGTGAAAGCAATACACATTCAATAAAAACTGGCACTAGGCTAAGCTACAATGTTCAGTATTATGTAAGGTATAGCAAATGCATTTTGACTCAACAATATTTTTAATTATAATGGGTTTATTAGGACATAAAACCATCATAAATTGAAGAGCATTTATGTTCATAGCCGTATTGTGTAAAAATCTCAATCTATCTCAATTGTTTGTTAAACAATTTTACTGAAAGACATTGCTTGTTTTTTAAATATATTTTTATTGATTTCAAAAGGAAGGGAGAAGGAAAGAGAAATAGAAACATCAATGATGAGAAAGCATTATTGATTAGCTGCCTCCTGCACTCACCCTACTGGGGATCAAGCTTGCTGTTTGGTCATATGCCCTGACTTGGAATGGAAGAAGTGACCTCTTGTCCATAGGCCGAAGCTCAACCTCTGAGCCACGCTGCCCAGGCTGTTGTTTTTTTAATCCCCACCCGAGGATCTGCTTTTGTTGGTTTGAGAAAGGGGGGGGTTAGGGAAGAGAGAGAGAGAGAGAGACAGACAGACAAACATCTATATGAGAGAAACCAGTTGCCTTCTGTATGGCCCCGACGAGGGATTGAACCTGCAGCCTTTTGATATATGGGATGATGCTCCAACCAACTGAGCCATCTGGATAGGACTTTTATGGTTTTGTTTGTTTGTTTGTTTTTATCGATTTTAGAGAAAAAGAGAGAGAGTGAGAGATAAAGAGACAGAAACATCACTTTGTTGTTCCACATATCTGTGCTTTCATTGGTTGCTTCTTGTATTTGCCCTGATGGGGGGTCAAACCCACAACCTTGGCATATTGGGACACCACTCTAACCAACTGAGTTACCTACAGGGCCATAGTTGGGTTTATGTTATCATTCTTGATTTTTGTTGAAATGTGGGAGCACTAAGAAGGACACATAATCTTTGTCAATGACTTTAAATTGGCTCAAGAGTGCATTAGTTTCCTTGGTATACTTAGAGGTGGTAAACCATTTAGGGCTAGTTAATACTTTAGTTTTAGCTCCTGGGAATATTTGAATCATTATAGTAGATTCAAGGGCAGAAACAGCTGTAAAGATTGTTAGTACTCTTAGTGCTCCTATTAACCATTTCCTCTGGGGATGAGTCTCAGCAGGCCTCATAGTGATAGTTCTGCTTCATTCAGAGCTCCCCTGCTGACGGGGGTTGGTGCTGCTGCTGGAGGAAGTTTCATTAGGATTGTGCAGGAGGCAACAGACACAGGTGGGAGGTGAGGCTTAGGGGTTGCTGGCACTAAATCAGTCATCAGCGAAAATCCAGGTGCAACTACTTTGGAAATGGTTTGATAATTTCTTGGAAAGTTAAACATAAATTTGTCACATGCGCCAGGATTTCTTCTCCTAGCTATCTACCCAAGATAAGTAAAAACATGTCCACATAAATTAAACATCGTATATGAACATTTATAGCAACATTATTCCTAATCATCAAACAATGGAAACAGTCCAGATGTCCATCAACTGGTGAATCGATAAACAAAATGTGGTACATCTGTACGTGAAGTGTTATTCAGCAATAGGAAGGAATGAAATATGAATATACCCTACAATGCGGATGAACCTCAAAAACACTAAGTGAAAGCAGCCAGACACAAAATATTGTATAAAATTGGCATGCAAAGCAGATCAGTGGTTGCCTGTGGCTGTGAGTGAGGATAAGGTAGAAATTGGGTACAAGGGATCTTTTGGGGGAAATGGAAATTTAAAGCTGGGTTATAGTAAAGGCTGTGGAAATCTATGAAGTTACTAAATATTATTGGATTGTGTACTTAAGCTTTTTATATGTAGGAAATTTTGAGAACAAATACGGTTGACATCCTTGGTTTTGCTGTGTGTAATTTTATGGGTGTGTGTGTGTGTGTGTGTGTGTGTGTGTGTGTGTGTGTGAAATATTGGAGGTTGATGAATATAAGTAATGTTGTGTTGCTGGGATATACAGAAGATTTAAATAGTTTTGAAGAGTGCCTCATTAAAAAAGTCTTCGTAGGTAATCTACATAGATAGCATCAGTATCCTGAAGTGAGAAATAGACAAAATGAGCAAAGTTTTCCATTAGCATTTAGATTTCAATTTTTTTTCATGTTTTCTAAGCTTGCAAATCAAGTTTAACATGCTGTTTATTTAAGATTGAGAACACCACCCAAATATGAGTACCTACAATGTGTGGGGTATTGTGTCAAGCTCAACAAAATAAAGGTTTGGCAATTATAGAGCTGTTGCCACGTCCGGGTTTAGCATCTTAATATTGTATGACTCCATCTAATTCTCACAACAACACAGTTTGGTAGGACTATTAATATTCCCATTTTATAGAAGGACAAACTGAGACTCAGAGGGTTTATTCACTTGTCCCAGACCACATAGGGGGAAGGATCAACTGACTGACTTTCCAGATTGTGTTCCAAATGGAGAAGCAGAGGTATGTCATTTAGACCCATGTCAAATTCAAGTGATCTTTCCAGATATATAGGGAATTGATGGAGAGGATGTCAGGGAGTGGTCAAGAATGACTGAGACTTGCAGGGATGGAGGGCCTCGGGGACATGTGGAGGTGAGACCAAGGTCATATGCTATGGTGGGAGGCAGGGGCCATCCAGAGGAGATCTTTGAATTCCTTCAGACAAAGTCAGTTGTACTGAAGGCAGATGTGCAGCAGCTACAGGATGCAGCATAGACCAAACACTGAGAAGGTGGCTTCAGGAGCAGGCCAGAGGCCCACACCCTGCTGTCCCAGTTGAGGTTTAGCTGGAACAGCCAGGCCAGTCACTCAAGTAGTGGTTGAACTGCAGCTTTGCCTTTCTCCCTGGGTCACCAGAGGTGGCTATCTGGTTGAGTAGGTGCCTGCATGGTGCGTACTTTGCCTGCACCAGGGCACAACATCTGTTTCTGTGTGGTTGGCATCTGTTGTGAACATTCCCTTGTGCAGATGATGGGTTGAAAAAGGAAGGAAATGAGAGACCAAATAGCAGTCAGGCTTGAGTTAAACTACACATAATAGGAATACATGGAGAAATACGAGGAATTTGAATCCTTGTCTTGGTAATTCAGTGGAATTTGGGGTGAGAGGAACCTGGTCAAGGTTTTGGGTGCGTGCAACTATGTACTGTTAGTCTGCTATGGCTGCTGTAACCAAGTACTTATGACTGGGTGGCTTTACCAAATAAATGTATTTTCTCATTAATTTTTATTTAATTTAGTTCTGGAGGCTAGGCATCTGACCTTAGAGTGTTGGCAGAGTTGGTTCCTTCTGAGGGCAGTGAGATAAGGAGCCATTCTAAGCCTTTTTCCTCAGCTTTCAGACGATCATCCCTGTTTTTTCACATGGTCTTCCCCATCTGTCTGTGTCCCCATTTCCTCTTTTTATTTATCTGTAACTTAAGTATCCCTTTAAAGGGCCTATCTCCAAATAAGGTAACACTCTGAGGTACTGGGGGTTAGGACTTGTATATATGAATTTTGGTGGTAGGAGAACACAAGTCAGCCATGATGCTGAAACATAAACAGATCTAACTCTGCTCATTCTGAGGAGTCATAAAATGGGGCTGGCCTGTACCTCATGTGAGCTGGGTCAGTGTGTGTTGTAAGGTGGGAGGGTGACTTTCATGGGAAGAATCCTATGATGTAAGTCGAGGTGGCAGATCTTCTTAAGGTGAGATGCTCAGGTTTGGGGGAACCTTAAGACTTTGAGATAGCATGGCTTAAATGGTTTTATTTCATTTTCACTTTTCATGTCTCTGTTCAGCCAAACATGCTTAGCCAAGAGTTTGGACATCCTAGAGCTGTATGACTTCATGTGCTCACTTTGTTTTCTTGAGCAAAACAATGTCTTTATTTGTAATTATTTTCTCTTTTCCATGCTATTATAAGCCACTCTAAAGTGATTTTTAAGTTGTATTTTTAAAATTATGTTGTTTTCTGATTATAAAAGTATTATGAATTCATTGCAAAATTCATTGTAACAAAAATGAAAATTACCTATTATCTCGTCATTGAAAGATGCTTATTAATTTTATCATAGGGGTTTCTTTTCTTCAAGGATATGTATATGTATGCACTTAATACAGATGAGATTACATATGACACATACACACATATATTATATACATATAAACACAATTTTGTGTCTTCTTTTTTTCATTCAATATTGGAAATTTAAAGATTTTCTTTATGTGTTTTAAATGACTGTTCTTTTGTCTGAGACTTCATAACTGACTTATTCTCTTCTATTTCTTTTTTTCATTTTTATAATACACTCCATTTCCATAACAATAATCAACATAAGGTATATTATATATTTATTGATTGAATGATTGTCTATTTCACCGTACAAAATGTAAGCTCCAAAAGGGCAGGATTTGAAGTTTGATGTTCCCTAGCCCCACTCCAACTCTTCAGGACTCAGCGCCCAGTACAGTATCTGGTACATGGTAGATATTCAGTAAGTGTTTGTTGAATGAATAGGTGAATGAATGAATGAGCATATTTGTGCCTGTACCTTTTTTATTTTACAGATACTTTTCTCTAAGGTTGATTTGAGAAGGATAATCCCTGTCAACAGATGTTATCAATTTTAAAGCTTTGATGCGTTGCTATTTTGTCAATTCGGGAAAGATCATGTCAATTTAGAGTTCCAATCACTAGACCATGAGAACTCTAGAAATATCTTACATAACCCACTGACACTCAGCTAGTGTCTCCAAGACATCAGCTTCTCTCCCAGAGAAGCCAGAGAAGGTCACAAATATACTTTACTACTAGTATATATTTCCAACTTGCTTTTCTTTTTCCTCCATCTCAAGGGGGAATCTATATAACCTTCAAAACAAGAACCACAAAGACCTCTAATTTATATGCTATTCTGTTAAAAGTTACATGTCTTCCCTGGAACAGACTCCGAAGCCACCCACTGGGCCTGATGATGCCAAGAGCCTGGGGCTTCCTCAGAGGAAGGGAGCGTGGTGAGATGGGACAGGAGGCCTTTATGGTTTCCCTGCTTCAGTCAGAGATGCGTCTTTTCGTCAATTTGATATATGAAGTATTTGTATTAAATCTTATTAGTAAAAAAGGGTTTCATAATAAAAGAATTTGGGGATCATTTGTTTAGTCATTCTACACCCAAGGCTCAGAGATACCACTCACTTGGCAAGTATCTCTAACTCCCAGCCCAGGCTTCCCTTCACTAGCTCCCCATTTTATAGCCTTTAACAAGGATTAAAACATGGATAATTACGAACTGAGGTGCTTATTAGAAATGAAAATTCCTGGATGGACCCCACTTCAGATCTTTGGCTTCAGAATCTCTGGGCTGGGACCCATGAATCTGCATTTCTAAATGAGCCATATTGCAACTCATCTACCCTTTTGTGCCCTGGCATCTCTCTCAACATATACCTCTCATCACACTTACAGGAGGCTTCCTCGTCACCAGGGCCTCAGGACTCTCCCTGCTCTTCACTGGCCACGATTGAACCTTCTTTTCCTTTGTTTTCCATTCCTTCTACCCACTTCTCCCCTTTCGTAATCCTGGATTACTGGGCAGGGGAGATATCCACTGTTGTAGGTGTGACCCATGCATCTTTGTGTGTGTGTTTTTTTTTTTTTTTTTTACAAAGGCACGTTTCTGGATCCTTCTGTGGTTTTTGTCCAGAAGTCAGGAACATCCAGAAACCTGTCAACCCGATATCAGGATTGTCTGACCACAGGTCTTAGCAGTAGGTGTGGGTGCACTAGGGAGCAGTGCAACAAGGGCTGTTTCATTGGTGTACACTTGGAGCTGCCAGTGATAGATCATTCGAGAATATCATGGTGGTGGGAGAGCTCTAAGGATTCGAGGGGCCTCACAAAGCACCAACCACTTGTCTGTTTTTCATGCTTCCAGGGGTGGATCAAGATGCATGTACCACCAAGGGTTTATGCTTCTGCTTAGCAAGGAGTCCAGGTTGCTGGATGTCCAGACTGTGGCAGCCGCTCCCCAGTGTCATCAGCGCCCTCGGGTTCCTTCATCCCTTATCTCCACCAGCCTCAGGGTGGTCCTCGTCCTCCCATTTGCAAATGGTGGCTGCCCCTAGACACTTGCATTGCAGTTGGGAGGAAGAGGCCAAGGGCAAAGGGCTTTTTCTTAATGAGCTTTTGCCTTTATAGTGGGGAAGGAAATCTCTACCCTAAGATGTTTGCCCAAATGTTTTGAGCCATAACTGTCACAAGTCCAGACGGACTGCAAGAATGTCTAGAAAGATGAATGTTCTAATTTCCCCAGCTCAGTGCTAGAGGAAGGACAAGGAAAGGGCTTGCAGAAATGGCGTTGGGGCTGTCGATCCACTGTCTGCCACAAGGGGAGCCCTTGGTCATGTGGAGCAAGTCTTCTGCACAACCCTGTTATAAAGTCTGTAGAAACTCATAAGAAGTGGGGTGCTGCAGAACAAAATAGGAGATGCTAGATGAAGCCCCACACTGTAAGATGTGAAGTCCAGATCGACATGGAACAAGTTCCCAGGAGTATGCGGGGTTATCAGTAGTGGAGTTGGTGGTGTATTCTGAAAGGCAACACTGGCTGTACAAATGTGTAAGGGAGCATTAATTGCTATCAGGGCTATAGAAGTACTCAAAAATATGAAATATGTATGTAAAGAGACATAACTGCAAATACTAGCTGGAAGCCAATAGCAGCACACTTCTGTGCCAACATGAGATACTAGGGTGACCATGACTCTCCAGCACAATAGAGGTGATGGGGACGGCAGTGCAGCAGACTGACTTCCTTCCCAGCTGTTCTCTGAAACTCCTTTTGCTGATATCATCAGCCACATAGCAAATAAACGATCCCTATATTACTTGCTTCCTCAGATCTAACCACTCCTTCCTTCTCCGCATGGTTTCCTCCTTGACTCCCATGATGCCAGTGCTGTGGCTGTCTCACTTCTCTCATTCATGTTGCCTCCTTGTCTGCATTGCTGCCTTCCTAGATCCTTTTCTAGTGTTCAGAGGTGTCTTACTCTGCACCCTCTCACTTACTCTTCTTTCTGCTTCTTTCCACTTGGCTGATTCCTCAGCTCTTCCCTGGAGATCTAGCTCAGCTGCCCCTTCCCTTGGGAAGCGTTGCGATTGCTTTTCCTCCCTCTTTCTAACGTTCCCTCTGTGTTTCTCTGGCATCGCTCATTATCACACTTGAGTAAATTAAATTTTTATTTGCTCATCTCCTGGGGAGACTGAGATCTATGTGCTGGCAGTGGCTGCCCATCATTTTTGTATCTCCAACATTTACTGACTGTCACATCACAAATAAAAACAAATATTCATTGGATGAATGAGTGAGTGAATGCATGCATGAAAATAGACTAGGATTTATAATGCACTCCAGCTCTACTGAGAGAAAACAACCATCATGGCAATTAATGATTGGGCCAGGGTGTGGGAGGGGAGGGGCAGGAGTGAAGACAGCTCACACTCAGCCACAGTGAGACAGGCCCAGCCAGACACTTCACACATATTGTTTGCATTATTATCATGTCAACCTGTGGAATATGTGTTAGAGTATTTGTGTTATAGCATTTAAAGAAATGGACATTGAGAAAGATTTAGTCACTGGACTAGCAAGTAAGAAAAATGGGTAGAGATAATGCTAAAGTTAATAGAGCTGAAAATGAAGTCAAAACAATGCCTTGAAACACTTTGACAGTAAGCAAAATGAGCTTGTTTCTTTTCTTTGTGCAAGGAGAAGGCACAGAAAAAACCTTCCTGTGGATCCCATGCCTTCTTGGTCTGCCTTTGGTTCAGACTGACCTCCTACAAAGTGTCTGGTTTTGTCTCCATGGAGAAGGCAGGAAGAGCCCCCTCTCCCGCCCTCCCTCCTCCCCTATACAGCATCACCTTTGATTTGTACTAAAATTGTGAAATACATCATCTAGAGCCTTCCTTCCTCACCGCAAGCACCCTGTGCTCCTTGGGCCACCCACCACCTTGAGGTGTTACTGTTTCCCACCAGTTCTCCAGGTTCTGCATTGAAGCACCACACCTACTCCTGACTTCTCACTGTTTCTCCTCGTATTTTGTGTTCTCTACCGTCTACATTTCCTTTTCCATATCATACCCATATGGTTCTGGGCTGTGCCATCCATCTCTTGGCAAACAGTACCATATGTCTATTTCCACCAAGGGGTTTCTGCAGGATTCTAGCTCAGTGTTGGGGTCCTTGCCAGTTCTTCCGGAGTCTCTGCAGGATCCTGTCCTTCCTTGGGAAAGAATGAATCTGAAATCATAGAATTTCAAATGGGTTGGATGGATCTACTAGAAAACATAGGCCCTTGCAAGAGCCTCTTATACCTATCAGACTGAATACTCTTTGTGGAAGGCACATGACCTATCACATAAGAGCCACACATTGGAAAAATGAAAACTACATGAATGATGAGACTTGTTCTTTCGATACATTGTGTGGAAGATAGAACTTCTGAAGTAAAACTCCTTTGGAGACTGAATTCTGAGTTCCAGAGATGTGGGGAGGAAAGACTTCCTTCTGTCTTGCATCACTATGCTCTCTCATGCCTCAGGGAGATCGGTGTGATGGGCTTTCATAAGTCACCATGTAGGGAGACTTGCGGGTTTTTTTCTTTCTCAGGCAATAATTGATCTGGTAATAGCTTCTTGAGCACTTAAATTCAGAGGCAGAAAGATAAAGCGCTAGTCAAGGTTGTCCTCTTTTCACAGGTAAGTGGATTTCCAGGAGACCAAGACACCAGGCTATTTCCAAAGGCAAAACAGATTTTTGTTGGACTAAAGGGATAAAGGAAGAAAAGCAAGTGCAAGGCATCCCCTTTTCAGTAAGTTGGTGCCCAGATGTTGTCTAGAAAGAGTGACCCGACTCTAATCCTCAGTATCATCTTTGGAAATCCACCATCACTCTGTCCATGGAGAAGTAGGCCTTGTACAGGAGGACCTTGGGTGAACACAGATTCAGCTGCTATCCTTACATGCTTTTACCTGCACCACCTCTATGACTTTGATTTATATGGAGAAAATCTCCTCACCACCTCTAATTACAATACTGCAAGATAAAGCTGCTGATTTTTCTTCTATGATTTAACTTCATGCTTTGATGGGCCGTCCCACTGTGGGAGAAGCCTGTTCTGCCAGCATTTGACTCTATCATATCCTTATCAGCACAGGTTTCACTAGCTCCACGTTTGAAGACCTTGGTGGCTTTGGCCTGGAGCCAGGTGTGGTTCCCCGGCCCACAGCATCAGCATCCCTAGGGACTTTGTTAGAAATAGAGATTCTCAGGCCTCACCCCAGACTACCCAGTGAGAGACACTGAAGTTGAGACCCAAGCCCTCCACGTGACTCCGATACATGCTGACATCTGAGCACCACCAGTCTGGAGCGCCTCATTCCTAAATGCTAGACGTTGGAGGAAGGCATGGTCACTCTACTTTATCAAACCATAGCATTCACCATTACTCTTTCTCTCTCTCAAAAACCCTCTTTTCACGCCTAGAATTTTGGCTGTACTCAAAGATGAAGTCTTTTGTATGAGGAGTAGTGAATATGTGGACAAAGTTGGAACAAGATTTTGAGTAATGGGCCATGTCTTTCTGGGTAGCCGGGCCTCTGCGTATCTCCCCATCAGGCCTCACAGCTGCAGTGCTTCATGCCCGCTTCACCTGCAGGTCTCTCCTGATCTTTGCCTGCGGGCTGCTCTGGTTGGCTGAGTCACTTCGCCCACTTACAGCATGCCTGTGCCCAATGTGTGGGAGAATGAATGGCCCAGGGGGAAGCCATCGACTCCTGACTGACAAGAGCTGGTTTTAAATGGCTCAGCTGTTTCCACATGGGGAGGGGCCTGTCTCCAAGACTGGTTTTGCACTGGTTTCTCAAGGGTTTGAGCTCCAGTTACCCAGTAGCCAGTGTAGTAACTTGCTTGGTAAGTAAGCTGTATCTCTTTCTGTGTCTGTTTTTATTTTTAAATTTTCAATGATAGTTGATATTCAATATTATTTTCATTAGCTTTAGTCAGTGGTTGGCAAACTCATTAGTCAACAGAGCCAAATATCAACAGTACAATGATTGAAATTTCTTTTGAAAGCCAATTTTTTAAAACTTAAACTATATAGGTAGGTACATTGTTATTAACTTAATTAGGGTTCGTGGTATTTTGTGGAAGAGCCACACTCAAGGGGCCAAACAGCTGCATGTGGCTCCTGAGCCACAGTTTGCCGACCACTGCCTTTAGGTATACAGCTTGGTGGTCACACATTTATATAATTTACAAAGTGACCCTTCCCCCGGTATTTCCAGTTTCCACCTGGCACCATACGTAGTTATTACAATATCATTGACTGTATTCCCTATGCTGTACTTTACATCCCCACGACTGTAATTGCCAATTTGTACGTCTTCATTCTTTCACATTTTTCACCAAAGCTCCCAACCCCCTCCTATCTGGCAACCATGAGACTGTTCTCTGTCTCTGTTTTAATTTTCTCTTCTCCCTGTTGGTGAGGTAGGGATTCCTGCTCTGGGGTTATGGAGGTGACCAGACATGACACCTGACATGGGAGAGATGAGATGGACTGCAGTTTATTTGCTACGTGTACTCAGAGCCCAGGGGAGGAGGATACTGCATATCACACAGGGCTGCACAGAGGTTGTACTGGGAACATTATGAACAAGCAGGGGCTGTGGGAGGCAGGCTTTGTAGAGCCCAGAGGGTGGGTGCCCAGAAGTTCTCAAGAGAGGATGTAATTAATCTGCTTGAATAATTTCGTGGGCTGGTAGGGAACTGAAGCCCCTACACAGGGATAGACAGGAAGTGTGCCTGGTCCTGTGACAAGGATTTTTTGGCTAGGGGACCTCATCTGTGGGAGCAGGATGAGGAAGGGAACTTATGATTGGGCCATTTGAGGTTTCCCTGATTTTCCCTATGCCAAAGTACATATAATATTGGGCCCCAGTTTAGACCTTATTCTTTAGGTTTCACTCCCTCCCATCTTATCTGGACTCATATCCCAAACAATCTATTTACATTTCATTCCTTGCCTCATGGTCTGCTTCTGGGAGAACCTGAACTATATATAGATATGTAGATATCAGACATGTCCTGCTATCAGAGCACTTATATACTGATCAGTAATTTCCATAATTTCTGAAAGTCATTTAACTTTATAAAATATTCCTAAATGATTACTTCAGTTTTAAGTCTCAAATAACTGGTGGCAAGATGAGGTAGTTCTTCAGATCACCACTTATTTATGATATCGCTGGTTTATTATATGTTATATCTTTCTAAAATAAAAACAAAAAATTAATACTTGGTAGATACAAGCTGCAAGTAAAAAATGGAGATATTGAAATAACTATGAATAAATAGAATAAAAAAGAACTCTCCTGTTAGACCTGTCAAAATGTCTGCATAATGAAAATTCATTTTTCATTTTTTATAATTGCCAATAGGGCAAAATCTTAAAATGAATACATTAATAAATGACAGACACACACACACACCATTTGGGGATTATAGGGAGAATTGGAATATAGTATCTGTCACAATGACAATCAGACAAAAGCAGAACTTAGAAATAATGCTATGAAAGTTGTCAAGGGGACTACATCAGTGTAAAGCATGTAGAGGTGATGGGGGCAATGTGGTTTCAAGGCATGAAGTAGGGAGGTATAAGAATGACTGTAGCTGAACAAAAGAATCCAATGAAAGTCTGTTATTTCTCTTGATTTTGGATAATCTTGTCGTAACTGGCACAGAGTAGGAGCTCAATCAATACTTGCGATTTCTGTACCACTTTACTTATCTCTAAAGGTCCTAGTACAATACGTATTGTGTTGTTCTGAAGATAATTTCAGACAAAGATGTAAGATTCCTTTTAAGATGATTGCTCATGTATTTTGGGATCCATTACAGGGGCCCGAATGCTCTTGAACAAGTGGTCTATTTTGGTGTGCATAGTACAAAGGGGTGGGAGGAAGGTGCCCCTTTCCTGTGAATGTCACCTTGTTCTAGCCTGCTGTTATTCTATTCTCAGCAGAAGAAAAAGTAAGAGTGTCTAGAGAACAATGTAAGTAACAACCAAAGAGAAACTAGAAAATGGAGAGAAAAACTTTGATGTGCCCAGAAGATTTTTAATTCATTTTAAAAGTGTACTTAGAGCACCTGTATCATATCACACATTGCACTAGGCATTTAGGGAACCAGACAGTCCTGGGTCTCTGTCCTCATGCAACTGACAGTGCCGTTGAGGGAGGGAAATGTTGATCACAGGACCCCCGTGATAGGAAGTCATGTGAAGGAAAATAAAATAGGGCACCATGAAAACATATGACAAGGGGGAATCCACCCTGGAGATTTTGAGAAGGTCCCCCTGAGAAGATTATTGGCTTTAGAAAACAGAAATGAGCAGTTGTACTTACTACAGTCAATTTCACAGGCGTCTGCTTATGTTTGTGGGACTGGAATTTGTGGGATGGCTGCTGCGTCTGGTTTAGTTTCAATATTTCTATCTAATTACTTGCTAATTTGGCTGCATAATATGTCAGGCACATATTTCTGCTATCAAACACTCTCTGTGTCTCATTGTCTCTGGCACTGCCAAAAGAATGGCAACAGGGTTCCATTAAGAACGGCTCCCCTGTACGTTTATTTCCTGTTGTGTTGAAAGGGATTTTTATCATTTTCCAGTTGGCTCTCTTCAAAGTGAAATTACCACTGTCCATCATCCTGTCGAGTCCAAATTGTTAAAAAATTTCTATATTTTCTATCATTCCCTTTTCTGTCTCTTAGCATGCTCAATATGGCCTGTGGGGTGTTATTTTGTTTGTTTGTTTTTGGAAAATTTTAGCCAAATTTAGTGGACTGAAATGGTGTTGAATCCATCAAACCCAGGCATTTTAGATAATTTTTAAGTACTATTGACTGTGAAGACATAAATACAGCACTGTCATTAAAGTAGGAGAAGATAAATGGTTTTCCCTGAGAGACAGCCAAATAGTTTTCTTACAGTCCATTTCACTAAGAGTTTAGAATGTGTATTACCTGATTAATCAATGTGTCGTGAGCTATACCCAATATCATTGCATTTTCCTTGTTCAGTCCCAGAAGGTGGTAAGGGAGGAGCAGGATTATTGAAGGTCCTGTTTGCCATGGAGTAGCACATTATCCACCATTAATGATGAATGTAGCTCTTGGCTACCATTTGGCAAAGAGAAGATCAGTGCTATGGGAAGACAGATAGAGATACATAAATTTTGCTTTTCTGATTCACAGTAATTGTCTCTGTAAAACAATTTTACTTGTGGGCAGTTGCTTTAGGGAGAATTTAGAACTTAATATGTTGGAAATTAAAAATCATATTCCATGAAAGTTTTAGAATAGTACAATCTTTCAAATGTGAGGTTTGTCCCAAAGTTTTTTTTTTATTAAAAAAAACTTGTTTTGCTTTTAAATAGCAAGTTTCTCCTCTTGTGGCATGATGTGAGACTGTTCCTATTGGTTGAAAGATGGTGTTCTCCCCGCTGGCTGGTGCGGCTCAGTGGGTTGAGCATCCTCCCGTGCACCAAACGATTGCCAGTTCGATGCCTTGTCAGGCACATGCCCAGGTTGTGGGTTCAGTCTCTGGTCCGGGTGCATAGGGAAGACAACCAATCAATGTTTCTCTTATGTTCCTCTCTCACATCGATGTTTCTTTCTCTCTCTCCAAATCAATAAAAACATATTTTAAAAGATTGTGTTCTCTTGATTAAACGTGAAACGAAGGACTTAATATTATTGTAAGGAAGGACAGATTTTCTTTACATGCTTCTAGGTTCTCTGTCAGGCCTAATAATTAAGTTGACATAAGGCAGTTTAACAGGAGAAAACCAAATTTAATTTTGTATATAAGGAAACTGCACAAAGACATGAGTAGCTTCTGAACAGTTAGGTTATTAAGGTTGATATGTCATTCTGAGCTGAGGAAAAGGGGTGAGGGTCTGGAATTTTAAAGCAAAAGAAGACAATTCATAGGGAGATGGGAAGAGCAAGTATTTGGTAAACATTGTGCAGTACATGTCATACTGTGCAGAGAAATCTTTCTGATGTAAAAAGGAGTTTCTTTGGTCATAGCTCTCTTCCTGGTGTAGGCTCCTGAACTAAATATGTTAGACAGTTAAGTGGGGGAAGAAAAAAAAAAACTTCCTAAGCCTTTTGTTTCTTTAAATATCTATATCTATATCTATATCTGTATCTGTATCTGTATCTGTATCTATATCTTTATCTATATCTATATCTATATCTATATCTATATCTATATCTATATCTATATCTATATCCATACATACACACATTTTTATTCATTTCTGAGAGTAAGGGAGGGAGGGAGGGAGAGAGAGAGAGAGAGAGAGAGAGAGAGAGAGAGAGAGAGAGAGAGAAACATCAATGATGAGAGAGAATCATTGATTGGCTGCCTCCTGGGGATCAAGCTTGCAACCTGGGCATATGCCCTGACCAGGAATCGAAACGTGACCTCCTGATTCATGCTGGCAGGCCTGAGTCTTCTGTTTTTTAAGAATAATCTCATTGCCTAATTAACCCTCATTGCCAAAGAGACACTTTTGTTTTTCTGATTAAGGTATTACATATGTGTCCTTATCCCCCCACTGTCCCCTCACCACCCCACCCCTGCTCATGCCCTCACAGTGCTACACTTTGGAGTGACAGATTTTGCCCCCCTACATGTTATTTACGTAAGTAGATTTAACATTAAATAATCTATATCTGTCTGTTTGACCATCTGACCGGTAGCTATGATGCACACTGACCACCAGAGGGCAGACGCTCATTGTGGTGACTTTGCAGCTACGGTTTTTAGGTGACACACTCAGAAGCAGTGAGGAAGGAGCCCGATTCCGAGGTGCGTCAGAGGGCATCACTAGAGAACAACCCTCTCGCAATCTGGGACACCTCAGGGGATGTCTGAGAGCCAGTTTCAGCCTGATCCCCACAGGCCAGGCCTAGGGATCCCACCTGCCAGAGGGACCCCACGCACTCCACAAGATACCCTTTGAGTCCCAGCCAGGGAGGGACTGAGGGAGGTTGGCTCCAGGGCGTGTCCAGCCCATCTTGCCCAGTCACACCCTGCTCCATTCCCCTTTTGCTTTCAACTTCCTTTCAAGAACAGTGTTCCTCAAATAAGAAACATCTTGCACAGTAGAGAGAGAATGGAAACCCACAACAGGTAAAGAGCTAGTCAGAGATCACTTTGTCACTGAAAGTAAACCCAGTCTCCAGATAGAGACAAATGATCTGCTAGGAGCTGAGTGTTCTTTACACGTGTGATTGGATACCCACTACTGCTAATCCCAAAGGAATGGCAGAAAAGAGGAGAGGTGTTAGCAAACTGAAAATGGAACAAGTTATTTTGATATTTGGAGGGCAGATAAAGATATATTCTGGAGACCATAAGCTAGTGAGTTTTACTGAAATTGCTGTAATTACAAGGGAAAATGTTAACATGAGACCATGTCATTTATTACAAACAAGATGCGTACAATTAACCTCATATCTTGTTCTGGAGGGAAGCAGGTGGTGTAACAATATAAGCCGAGGCCCTATAGGCAGAAGCCTGGGGTTTGACTCCTCACTTCCCCACTATTAAGTGAATGACTGTGGTTATGTCACACAGTCTCTCAGCACTTCCATGTCTTTATATATATATATACAACTGCTATATTCAACCCCAGGCTGATATTTAAGGAAGCATAATTCGATATGCAGGAAAAAATTTTACACTCTTATTTTCCTTTCTCTTAATATGCATGAAAAAGAATCCAATTCAGAATCTTCAGCTATGCTGTTCATATCCCATTTACTCTTCTCAGTTTTTTCTCTCCCTTCCCCTCAAGAGACTCAAATTTGACAAATGCTAAAAGAGCTCTCTCACTTCACCGAGACCGGATAGATTTTCCTTCCTTTCCCAGGGCTCCCTTCCCCCTTCGATGCACCCAGAACTTCATTCTTTATCATTTTTGACTGACAACCGATTTCCCCAAGTGTTTTCCTTTCGAAGCTTTTTAGGCTTTCTCTTCTCCTATTAACACTCTGTCAATTCTCCGACTGATGTGTGAAGAGCTCTGGACCAGCCTGGCTGAGACAGCTCTCCTGAAGAGGGGTGGGGACAAATGGAGAACTGGGAAGGCAATTATGGGCTTCTGTTCTCAGCCTGGAGGACGGAAGGAGTCTGATCAATTTCATTCTTTCAGGGAGCCTTCATTTTGTGCCACATATGTGTTTGGTCCTAGAGATGCAGCAGGGAGCGTGACGGACAAAAGCTCTGCCTTCTCTAGCCGATAAGTGGTGATAGTAAGTAGTGTGGAAGAAATAGCAAGTCAATGCTGGTGCTGGGTGTGGGTCAGCTCTAGTTAGCTCAAGAGTAGGAAAAGTGTCACTTTGACCCTTGAGTTAACACCTGGAGGATGAGAAAGAAGGCAGAGGGAGCAGTGATTATATATACCCTGAGTTTGGTATGTTTGAGAAACAAAAACAGAGATGGCATAAAAATAGACATACAAGTCAATGGAACAGAATAGAGAGCCCGGAAATAAACCTACACCTTTATGGTCAATTAATATTTGACAAAGGATACGATGGCTTAAACACAGACACTTCAATAAATTGTGTTGAAAAAATTGGATGGATACATGCAAAAAATGAAAGTAGATTATCTTCTTACACCATATACAAGAATACTAGTAAGCTCAAAATGGGATAAAGACTTAAATGGAAGATTTGAAACCATGAAAACATTGGAAGAAAACACAGGCAATAAAATCTTGGACATTCCTTGTAGCAATATTTTTCTGATTCACTGCCTTAGGGAAGAGAAACAAAAGAAAAATAAATAAATGGGACTGCATCAGACTACAAATTTTTGCACAGCAAAGGAAACCAACAAAATGAAAAGAAAATCCACTGAATGGGAGAACGTATTGATCAATGATACACCTGATAAGTTAATATCCAAAATTTATAACAAGCTTATAATATTTTAAAAAATACAATTTAAAAATTGGAAAAATACCTCAATAATCACTTCTCCAAAGAGGACATGTAGATGGCCAATAGACATATGAAAAGATGTTCAACATCACTAATTATCAGAAAATGCAAATTAAAACCACAAAGAGTTATCACCTCACACCACTCAGAATGACTGTCATCAAAAAATCAACAAACAACAAGTGCTGATGAGATGTGGAGAAAAGGGAACTCCCATTCACCGCTCACAAGAATGGGGATTGATGCAGCCACTGCGGAAAACAATATGGAGTCCTAAAAAAATTAAAAATGAAACTTCCATTTGACCCAGTGATCTCACTTCCAGTAATATATCCTAAGAAACTTGATACACCAATCAGAAAGAATACATGCACCCCTATGTTCATTGCAGCATTATTTACAATAGACTAGGGGCCCGGTGCACAAAATTTGTGCACTGGGGGTGGGTGATCCCTCAGTCCAACCTGCCCCTAACACATACTGGGAGCCCTCCAGGGATGTCCTATTAACCACACATTCCAGCCTGCCCAAGGCCTAAAGCCTCTGGTGAGGCTTTAAGCCTTGGGCACCCAGCCATCGCCCTGCAATGGGGCCAATGGCTGGCTCCATCCCAGCCACATACCCCCCTACCTCCTAACCCGGGCCTTCACTCCACCCAGCTTGAGCCCGGATAGCACAGACCTCGGGCCCGCACCCCCAGCCCAGGCCTTCTCCCTGGCCAGCACACACTGGCTGCCTCGGCCCCACCTCCACCACAGCCCTGGCCATCTTGCCCCCGCCCCTGGCCCTGCCCCCCTCCAGCCCCGGCCACCATGGCCCTGCCTCCCATGGCCTGGCCACCTCAGGCCCGCTCCCCATGGCTCTGGAGCCTCGGCCCCACCCGCCCAGCCCTGGTTGCCTCAGCTCCACCCCCCATGGCCAGGGTGGCTTTGGCCCCACCACCCCCGGCTCCAGCTGCATTGGCCCTGGTCCTGGCCACCTCGGTCCTGCCCCTGATTGGCTGGTGGGCGTGGCTGGTGGGTGTAGCGAAGGTATGGTCAATTTGCATATTACCCTTTTATTAGATAGGACAAGATTTGGAAGCGTCCCAAGTGCCCATCAGTAAATGAGTGGATAGAAACCAGTGGTACATTTACACAATGTGGTACAGCCATAAAAAAGAGGAAATCTTACCTTTTGCAACAGCATGGATGGACTTGGAGATTATTATGCTAAGTGAAATCAGCCAGTCAGAGGAAGATAAATACCATATAACCTCACTTATACAGGGAATCTAATGAACAAAATAAACTAATAAAAAGATAGAAAGAGAATCATAGATACAGAGAACAGACTGACAGGTGTCAGTGGGCAAGGGCTTTGGGGGCTGGGTGAAATGTGAAGGATTTAAGAAAAAACAAACAAACAAAAACCAACAATAAAATTCATAGACAAAGACAACAGTATGGTGATTACCAAAGAGAAGGAGGTGGAGGAGGTAGAAGAGAATAATGATGATGAAAGAACACTTGACTTGGAATGGAGAATACACAATATAATACACAGATGACATATTATAGAATTGTGCACTTGAAACCTGTCTAATTTTATTAACCAACTAGTGACCTGGTGCACAGATTCGTGCTCACTGAAAGGACATTAATTAGAAAGGGGCTGGTGGGCAGAGCAGGATTGGGTGAGATGGGCCAGACATGCCATGGAGCCAACCTCTTGCAGTCTCTCCCTGGCCAGCTGCACCTGGGGCAGTGCTGCGGCTTGAATAACATCTGCAGAGTGCATGGAATCCCTCCAGCAGGTGAGGTCCCTTGGCCTGACTTGTGGAGATCTGGCCAAAACTGGCTCTCCCACATCCACTGATGAGTCCCAGATTGCAAGAGGGAAGTTCTTGGGTGACACAACCCAGAATCGGGCTCCCTCCTCTCTGATTCTGGGGTGCATCATCCAAGAACCGCTGCTGCCAAGTCATTGCAGCTTGTCACTCTTGCGTTGAGCATCTGCCCCCTGGTGGTCAGTGTGCATCATATTACCTGTCACATGGTTGCATAGCTTTTTATATATATATATACACTAGAGACCCGGTGCATGAAATTTGTGCACAGGAGGGAGGGTGTCCCTCAGCCCAGCCTGCACCCTCTCCAATCTGGGACACCTCAAGGGATGTCAGATTGCCCTTTTAGGCCCTATCCCACAATCCAGGACTACTGGCTTCCAACTGCTCACCTGCCTGCCTTCCTGATTGTTCCTAACTGCATCTGCCTGCCAGCCTAATAACCCTCTAGCCACTCTCCTGCCAGTCTGATTTATATCTAACTGCTCCCCTGCCAGCCTGTTTGTCCCTAACTGCCCTCCCTTGCAGGCCTGGTCACCCCTAACTGCCCTCCCCTCCAGGCCTGGTCATGCCTAACTGCCCTCCCTTGCAGGCCTAGTCCTCCCCAACTGCTCTCCTCTGCAGGCCCAGTCACCCTCAACTTCCCTCCTTTGTTGGCCTGGTCACCCCTAACTGCCCTCCCCTGCTGGCTTGATTGCCCCAATTGCCCTCCCTTGCAGGCCTGGCCCCTCCCAACTGCCCTCCCCTGCTGGCCATCTTGTGGTGGCCATCTTGTGTCCACATGGAGGCAGGATCTTTGACCACATGGGGGCAGCCATCTTATGTGTTGGAGTGATGGTAAATCTGCATATTATTCTTTTATTAGATAGGATAGAGGCCGGGTGCATGGGTGGGGGCCAGCAGGTTTGCCCTGACGAGTGTCCTGAATCAGGGTGGGGTTCACTTGGGGTGTGGGGTGGCATGGGTGCTGGGCCTTTGTTGGTTTGCAAGCTGGCCATGCCCCCTAGTGATGAAAGAGAGGCACTGGTATCTGGAAATTATTTATCTTCTACAATTGAAACTTTGTAGCCTGGAGCAGAGTCAAGCCTCCTTCTTGCTCTGTGGTGGCAGCCATTTCTGTTGGGATTTATTTATCTTCTATAATTGAAACTTTGTAGCCTTGAGTGGAGGCCTGGGCCTGCCAAGGTGTGTGGAAAGCTTGGCTTCCTCCATCGCCAGGGAAACCCAAGCCTCCCTGCTGCTTGCTCTGTGGCCACAGCCATCTTGATTGGGGTTAATTTGCATACTTGCTCCTGATTGGCTTGTGGGCATAGCAGAGTGATGGCTAATTTGCATATTACTCTTTTATTAGATAGGATATAGAAGTCACCCCAATAAATTTACAAAGAAAGAATAGAACAGAGAAAGAAGAACGCTAAGAGAGATCTGGGAAGTCAGATGATGTTGTGGGACTCAGGCCTTTGGTGATGAGTTTGAGTTTCTTTCTAATAATAAGTGAAATCACTGAAAGGTTTTGAGCAAAGGCATACCAAAACATGAGTTAAATTTTACAAAATTTCTTTGGTATCTGCATAGAGAATGGATGGCTGTGGGGTGAGAATGGAAGCAGAACAACTCATTAGGAGGCCAGTTTAGGCAAGAGATGATGTGCCTTGGACTGGAGGGATAGAAGTAGAGACAAAGAGATGTAAATGGATTTGTGGAAGAATTGTCAAAAAGCTGGATGTAGGAGAAAAAGGAAGAGGAGAAAATCAAGAATGATGCATTTTTGGCTTGAGTAGTTCATTGTCATCTACTGAGATGGGAAGACTGGAAAAAGGAGAAAGAAGTCAGGATTATATTTTGGATGTGCTTTATTTGACAAGGAGAACTGTCAGATATGCATTTGCACTGTATAAATGAGTCTGGAGCTCAAGGGAGAGGTCAGAGCTACACATCTAAATTTGGGTGTCACCACTTGAGAGACAGTATTCAAAGTAAGGAAGTACAATGAGATCATTTAGCATTAGCAATAGCTGGAGAAGAGAAGATGGCCCTGGAGCAAGTCCTGGGGCACGCCAATATTTACAGGGTTGGAAGAGGAGTTGAAGCCAGCAAAAGGAAACCAAGAGAGTGTGATGTCATGGACCCAGTAAGAGGAGGATTTTTAAGGAAGAGAGTGGTTAGTTGGGTCAAATGTTGCTGAAAAATTGAGTCAGATCAGAATAGAGAAGTGTCCATTGAGTATGGAGCACAGAGGATGTGGAGGAGTTTGAGGCAAACTGTTTTAGCCAGATTTGTTTGGTCTGAAGAGTGAATAAATCATTAGGAAAGGGAAGATGGTGATTTTAGAAACTTCTTTAGAGAACTGTTGGTTCAAAGGAGGTAGAAAAATGAGTTGGGAGGCGGAGAAGGATTGTGGAGTCAAGGGAGGGAGGAGCATGTTTGAATGCTTGTAAGAATGACCAGAGAAAGACTGGGTATGCCAAAGAGAGAAGGGATGAGCAGGTCAGTGATGTTCTGAAGAGGGTAACAAGGACTGGAATCTGGAGCATGTTGGGATCTATTGTCTTTTGATGGGAGCAGGAACATTTCTTCTGTGGTAACACTTGGTAAGATGAACAAGATGTGCACTGTTATGGACTGATATGTGTCTTCACCAAAATTCATATGCTAAGCCCTAACCCCAAAGTGACTATTTGGAAACAGGGTCTTTCTGAAGGAAATTAAGGTTTAAGGAAGCCTTGAGATGGGAGATAACCCAATAGGATTTGTTTCAATATTAAAGGTCCTTATAAAAGAGGAAGAGGCATCAGAGAGCCCTCTCTCCAAATGTGCACACACAGAAAAAAAGGCCATGTGAGGGCACAGGACAAGAGACCTTATCAGAACCAATGCTCATGACATTTTGATCCTGGACTTTAATCTCTAGAAGATAAATGTTTTTTGTCTCTAGTATTTTGTTATAGCAGCCTGAGCAGACTAGACACCCCCCAAAAGACAGGTTTTAGATATAGAAGGCATGTAAAAGTGTTCCCTCTGTGGGCCTCTGTTTTCTCAGTAAAGTATGAGGTAAAGCCATCAGCTGAATGTGATGTGGAGGTGGCAAGGCTGGAAGATTGAAGCAGAGCAGGGAAAAATGCAGTGATGATATTGAGAGAGAAGAGAATGAAATTTTTAGGGAAGCATGATTTTCCATAATAAAACACAAGATTTTCAGGTATTATTTCATGCCCAGTTGAAGTTTGTAGAGATGAACTAAAGTGAAATCATTCAGCAGAGTGATGTGGGTTTTTTGCAGCAGGATTTGTCTGTTCAGGGGGAGGCCCAGATGTCAAAGAGTTAGATACATTTGGGGCTCTGAATTTTCCATGCACAGGCAAGAGAGAGTGAAGCAAGAGAACTCAAAATCATTTTGAAGGCATGAATTGGGAAAGAGAGAAATGAAGATATAAGATGTATATTGGAGGGAGTCTCAATGAGATTAAAGAATTATTGCAAAGAGTATCCTAATATATAAAAAGCCAGGGGCCGTCACAACCGAAGCAACCTTAGGTACAATTGAACAGCAGGCTGCGTGGGGTGACCAGGTTAGCAGGGGCGTTAGTGAGGGACATCCAAACGACTAAATTGCAGGCTTCATGGGGTGACCAGGGCGGCTGGGGGGGGCAGTTGGGGGTGACCAGGCTAGCAGGGCTCAATAGGAGCGACCAGGCTGGCAGACAGTTGGAGGTGACCAGGCTGGTGGGGGGTGTGGGGGGGCTGTAAGGGGTGAGCAGGCCAGCAGGGGGGCAATTGGGGGCAATCAGGTCAGCAGGCAGAGGCAGTTAGGGGTGGTCAGGCTCACAGGGAGGGCAGTTAGGGGTGATCAGGCAGGCAGACAGGTGAACAGTTAGGAGCCAGCAGTCCCAGATTGTGAGAGGCATGTTTGACTGCTGGTTTAGGCCCAGTCCCCGGGATTGGGCCTAAACCAGCAGTCAGACATCCCCCAATGGGTCCCGGATTGGAGAAGGTGCAGGCTGAGCTGAAGGGACCTCCCCTTCTGTGCATGGGCACTGGATAAGTAAATTTTTGTTTTGTTTTTCTGGATGCTAGCAATGACTAGATAGAAAGGTATTAAAGAGTCAAAACTTTTATTTCAGGAATCTTAAGTAAAAAGTTACAGGAACTTTGAAGAAATATATTCAGTCTGCAATTTTCATATCTGGAATTGCTCAGGAAGAAAGAGAATGAGATAAGACTTGTAAATTCCAAATTACATGCAATTGTATATAATAAAGAGATTTAAAATGTTGAAAACTATACATTGTTACTGGGAAATAGAATTGTTGAGAGAAAAAAAGATAATAAGTAGTTGAATTAGACGGAATCATTCATTGCCTAAGGAAAAAGCCACAGTTATAACAAAAATAATCATTCTGAATATTTTATTTCTTGAAATAAAAATGCATTCAATTTTTGATAGAATGGAAAAAAAGAGGTGTGTTACATAACAATCTGCTTGCACTGTGTGTGCCTTTATCTCGGCTCCTCCTTGCTTCCCTTATATTAATATGCACTTACCATTGATGACAGATCCATTTCTGTAAAGCTCTTGTAGACAAAGTGCCTGAAGGCCGGTGTATCAGGAAAATGCAGGTTTAGACTGATGGAGGACATGCTGGTGCAGCCTTGTGATGTAGCAATGGCTGGATTCCAGAAGCTGAAATTAAGGACCCACAGCAAATTGTCCTGACTCGGGGTTATCCCTGTGCTGCCATTGTTAGGTCACACCTTGTCTGACACTTAATGCCAGAATGATGGCTCTCATGGGATGACTTGAAGATCCCATATCTGTCCAAAATGTGGAGCCTGCTTCAGAGTTGGAATCTCTACTTTAGGCCTTTGATTGGACTACTAATTTTTCTGAGCCAGTCAAGAGGGGCTGGCTTGGCTGATGATGGGTTGATGGGTTGGCATGAATTGGGAAGGCTCAATTGGGAGGCCAGAGCTGGGGTTAGGGGGAGCAGGTGTTGTCCAGGGCAATAGGAACCAAATATTGGAGGTGAGGGTGGTCACAGTGCTTGCTAATTATGGCTAAGAGAGATATCCAAGATGAAATCCAGGAAAGGCAAATCTGTCCGGTGGGATAGGATGGGGAGTTGAGAGTTGAGTAGTCACAAGCATAGATTGGGGAGGTAAAGGGGACAGAGATTCAAAGTGATTACAGTACTTGCACTAGACCAGAGGGAGGGGGTGTCTCCTGCTTGAAGGCAACAGGATTGGGTATGAGGGTGAAACAAACATTCCTTAAAAGCATTTTTAAATTACAAGTAATGTTCATTGTGAATTGTCATACATTAAAAACTCATTACCACATGTGATCCTACTCACAAAGACTTAGTTTTTCAGATGAGTATGAAATGAGCTAGGAATTAGTTAAAGAGCAAGAAGGGATATCCTCCAAGGGGAAAGGCTAGAGAATTGGGAAAGAGGTTCTATTGCAAATGAAGGCAGAGCCAAGTATGAATGGAAGACACAAAGCAAAAAGAAAACTCTTTGCCTCAATCTACTCCCCCCCAAAAAATCTGTAACTGGACATAGTAGCTCTGATTTAATTAGATTCAATTATCTCAACATTTAAGTGAAATAATAAGACATTTTTTTCACTTGAAAATTGTGGATACTCAGATATGAGATTAATATACTTTAATGTAATCAAGAGCTCAATTTTGTTGAATAGATTTATTGCTCCTGAGTTGTGTAAAATGAGACTTGATTGACTGACTATACTGTTCAGAACTCTACACCACATGGGAGCAACTGTATTTCTTCTCTTCTAAGAGTTTCCTGTTGAATTTCATCTATAATTATATTGTTCCATTTTGTGATGGATAGGTCTCTTAGGACACTCTCATAACCCTTCCTAATTACAGTTTACCTATAAACAAAGTAAATTTGGTTACCCAGTTCTTTTTTCATTCAATATTAGTAAGAATATTTGGACAATAGCTTATTAAATATGGTAAAATTGCAATTAAATAGGATGAAAAGAAACTGGTTCTTCTGATTAATTGAATCTTATAATTAGCTGAGATTGATCAAAAGATGACCCTTTTGGTTCTAATTTTCCCTGTTTATTTTTTCCCAGAAGTTTAGCTTTCTTTTCTATCTGATCAGCTCCAGAATCTATTTATATTTTCCTGGATGAGGTATCATCTTGAAATAACTCGGGTTCATTCATTTATTCATTCATCCATTTAAAAATTTTGTTAGGAGGCTACTAATAGATGAGAAAGTTGAAATCATGTTACAGACAGACATGGAAACAATGTGACAGTGACTTAAGAGCAAATTCTAGAAGTTGCTTTTGAACAAATTTTAGCTCACAGTTACAAAACATGGGTCATAAAGAAAAAATCTTGATTGAAAAAGGAGATTATTGTGTGCTGCTTGTTAACTGAATGGCAGTTTCTATTTATTTCAGAGGTAGGAAAATCATTATTATATGTGATAGGGACTTTTACCTCTTTTCACATTTATAAAGTTGTCACAGTAAAATGAGATGGTTCACTTATTATTTTTATTCTATTATTACATATTTTCTTGTTATTTTGTTTAAATATCTAAGATGTCTCCAACTGTTTGGACATGATTTCTTCAAGATTTTTACACTTCTTTTCATTCTGATACCAGTCACCTGAATTTCACAACTAAACCCAAACAGCCTTTGTAAGACATATAAACATCTACCAGTTTTGAATGTTAGGTCGGTAAATTAGGATTTTGCTCACTGCTCACTGGTGATGAGCTTCTGCAGTGTTTATATTTATGTAATGTATAATTTCCCTGGAGCCTCCATATTGATTAAGTAGCTTCTCCATGATGGCACCCAGTCCTCATTGCTTCATTTTTTCCTCGCTCTGATGATCAGAAGCCACTATACTACCCTATAATTTTGTTTGTTCATTTTTTTAAAAGAGAAGATTCCAAAAATTATCTACCTGAGGTCCCTAATTTTGATCATAATGCTTTCTTGAAACTGACTATGAAATATGAATATGGAAAAATGAACTATTGATGTACAGGTTATAAGATAGTTTTCACTCACTCTTTGATGACTAAACTTATTTTGTAACTATTGTTATGGTTCAAAATACTTAAGCACTTTAAAATTCTTAAATGTATCCAGTAATTATATGGCTATCTCAAACACTATCATAGAGTCAACATGAAATACAGATAAAAATTATTTTCTCATTAAAGTTCTTATCCCAGAATTCACATCTCCAAGTTTTATTGAGGAAATATTGAGTTGACATATAAGTCAACTCAATTTTATTCAGCTTTTTAGTTGGGATGGAGCACATTTTTATTGGGATTGCATAGCTAATGTGGACACTTAAATATGAATTTTAATTGACATTTCCAACTCACATTCATTGGCCTTTTCTTAGAAAAGACTGGCATCCTTCAACTATTATCTGGTTTGTTGAAGAACGCCCACTGAGGGGTTGTTTTTGGCTGGCCAAGTGGAGGTATTAGCAATGGTGGAGACTACTTGTGTGTTTTCTGTAGTGGAGCCCTGGGTAGGACGAGCCCTGCATATGACTCAGAAAAGCAATTATGTTCAATGTTCTAAGTATCATAAATCTCAGATTATTTTCTTTGTCGAGCTTTTCATCTGAAAAGTTAAACACACACGCACAAATAACAAACACTTGTTAACACCATGGTAATTTAGCTGTTTTTACCCTAAGAGTTTTTCAAATAGTTTCCTTGTTTTCCTCTCTAATGCTTCTGGCCCTAAGACAGTAACACATTTCTTGAAAGTCTAGATTGTTTAAAAAAATTGTCAGGGCAGAACTTGATCCATGAGGCTTTTAAGACTTTGTTACTCAAAGTGTGATCCTTAGACCAGCAGGATTGGCTGGCATCATCTAGGAGACTGTTAGAAATGCAGAATATCAGGCCCCTCCCAGATCTCCTAAACCAGTCTGCATGTTAGTAAATTTCCCAGGTGGTTTATAGGTGCATTGCTGTTTGAGAAGCTGTGATTCAAGAGGCCTGCCATGGCAATGAGGGCTCTCTGGACCAATCACCACGCTGTGCATTTTCATACGTTATTTCTTATAAACTGCACCACATCTAGCACAGAGATGCTATTACATTCATTTTGGGAATGAAACTAAAAGCATAGAGGGGTTAACTAACTTCCTTGGAGCTAAGCATCTAGTGTGTAGCAGACCAGGGATTTGAACTCTGTTCAGGTTGCCACTCAAGTTTATCCTCTTGATCAGGGTAAGGTGTTTGTTCAACTGGTAAGTGTTTTCAGCACTCTGATCCAGAATGTTAAAATATAATTTTAATAAAATCATGTCTCTCATATAGATGTGAAAATGAACACTTTTTAAAGATTTTATTTAGCTCACCAGTGAGAAAACGGGTAAGGTGTTGCAACCAGATCAAAAGCACAGACACATTTATATGTCAGGGATCTTGGGATGAATTTGCAAATGGAGGCAACTAATTTTTCCACTGTGGGGGAGAGTTGTCTCTCTACTGGACATAACTTATTTGCACGCCTATAGACGAGAATTATTTTGCATTGCTGTCAGCTAGCTACAATTTATAGAATTGCAAAATAGTTCTGTTAAAAAAATTATTCATGACACTTGTTAAAATGGTGACAAGACTTTGTTCAGTTCTACTGTGATAGGTATAAGGATCATTGCAGTGGTGCAGTGGGGGACAGAGATTGAGCTCTACTCTAAATTCAACAAGGAAATGTGAGAATATATACCAAAGGAGTAAGCCAGGGGTCAGTGGATAGTCTTAAGCAAGATTCAGCTGAGTAAATTTTAAAGATCTTATTAGCTTTGAATTATTCAGTGGTTCATGAATTGGGAAGCATCTTATCTTGCAAATAGAGAAGAGTTTCAAAGAGCTATGGAAAAGGAAAGGCTTTTAAAGGCAGAAATGGAATGGGATAAGGAAGTTTTTAAATAAAGAATGCAAAGGGTAGATTGTTTTATGCTTAGGTTACATTCCTGTGTGGGAAGGAAGGGGTTTATAAGGCCAGTTACCTCACTGTTGTTGACCAGGTAATTCCAGATTGACTGGTTAAAGGTTAGAGGCTAAGACTGCAATTAGGTTAAGTATTAAGTCTTGGTTTGCTGATGTGGGACTTAGCACAAGTGACTCTATTTTGGGCCTGCTGCTTGTTTTTTGTTTTATTTTGGTTTGTTGTTGTTGTTTTTAACAAAGGAAAATTACTAAGAGGAAACATCAAGGGTAAGAAGTGATTCAACTAACCTGGCCTGACAGGATTCTTGCTAATGTCAGGCCAGAATGATTGGATATCACCTGAGGATGATGAGAGATGAGGAATTCTGTCAGATATTGAGGGCAATCACATGTGGAGGATAAGAAATTATGGCTAAACAACTTTGCAAACTTCTTGCTAAAATTGGGCTCTGAAAGCCATGCCCAGGGATTGGGACTAGATGAAAAGGAGCTCAGAAGAGCCTGACTAGAGCTCGGTCAAAAAAAGAAACTTTGTCAGCAAACATGGACTCAGAATCAGTTAACCTGAAGACGGGACAGGGGAGGAGTGCTGTAGACAATGAATAACTCCCCACTGAAGGATGAATTTTTCCTACAAGGGGAGGTAGAACAGCACTATGTTAAGACTAGAGAACCATGGTGTCTAGGTTCAAAACTCCACTCCAATTCTAACTAGTAGAGTAGGGTTAGGTATATTCTTTATTCCTATAGTGTCTTATTTTCCTCATCAGTAAAACACACAGTGCCTCTCTTGTCTATTCACTGAGAGGTATTAATGAGATGACAGCTATGTAAGGTGTTTCAAACAGTACCAGACATCTAAGGACCATCCAATAGATGTTTTGATTGTTATCTTCATCCTTAATCGAGAGGTATATCATAATTTTTGCATCAAAGTATGTGGACATTGGTATTAAAAACATACTCAGTTTCTTCAAGGTTTTCAAATTCACCTTAAAGATAACTGAGAACAATCTTGGCTGTGTAGAGTAAGAAAGTATTGTTGGAGGTGGTTTAGAAAAGACTTTGAGCCAAAGCTGGTTTGGCTCAGTGGATAGAGCGTCGGCCTGTGGACTGAAAGGTCCCGGGTTCGATTCCGGTCAAGGGCATGTACCGTGCTGCGGGCACATCCCCAGCAGGGGGCGTGCAAGAGGCAGCTGATTGATGTTTCTCTCTCATCGATGTTTCTGACTTTCTATCCCTCTCTCTTTCTCTCTGTGAAAAATCAATAAAATGTATTTAAAAAAAGAAAAAGAAAAAAAAGAAAAGACTTTGAAAGGTGCACTGTAAATGAATGCTACCCTGACTCGCACTACACTGAGCTTTTTGCTAGCCCCCAAAGGTCTCTCATTTAAGGACCAGTGAAACAAGACACCAGTGCCCAATGATTGTCATTTGTTTTCTTCCCAATTGGTTCCTTTAAAAATTTTATCTCTACTTTACCAAAGGCTTATTTCCTATTTAATATCCTACTCTTGTCCACCTGGGTTAAAAAATTTTAATAAATCTCAGAATTCAACCTTCTCAAGTAAGTTAATGCTTCTGATTTGCTCTAAAAGACTCATGTGAAGCCAGGCCCACCTGTTCCTCTTCAGGCAAGCAGTGGAGTTGAGGGAACTGAAATTCAGAGGAAGTGAGGGTCTATCAGGTTCATTGCTGTGGATTCTTCCTTTAACATTATAGTGATAGGCAGTGATACTGTTAAAGGGTTAGGGAAATTTGTGCTTCAATGGATAACTGTATTCTTCAGATCACACACCCCTGAGTTAACTAGTTCTAATCTTTTGGGAGCAATTTTACAACACTGTAAGTTGTAGTTAACACAAAGCAATGCAAAATAATTCTTGTCTATACATATGCAAATTACATCCTATTTGGTGGAGGTACAATTGACTTCTGTGCAGCCCCCCCCCCTTCAGTTTTGCCGCCATTTGCACATTCACCTGCTTTATAAATGTATCTGTGTGTCTGTACTTAAGTTTCTCCTGCTTTCCTCATTATGCATGAAGTAAACTCTGTAATGTGTGTTCATTTTATATTGGTAGGGTATTTATGATTTTACTTTTTTGAAAACTGTCTTTCAACAATGGTAGGGAGGGTGGAATACATTATGACAACAAATTTAGTAGTAAAGAGCTAGCTAATTATTCTTTGTCAAGGGCAATTGAAGGCAGGAAAAAGTTAAAAGAAAGCCAAATTAAAGAGATCATTTGCAGATTTTTTTGCAAGTTCAGTTGGCTTCAGTGTTCCTGTATAAAAGGTGAAGTTTATGTAGTCATTTTAAAAGCAGTTTCTATATTTTGAATTAAATGAGATCTACCAAAACACAGATTCATGGTTTCTTGAGGTTAATATGATTATGGAAAATAGCCAGCATTCATTCTGCAAACTCAGCATGGACGGCGTGTGTTTACCTGACTGTCCTTCCTCAGGTTCTTTGTTCCATGGCAGAAGGGACACTGTCTTGTTCACTGTCCTCTTTCCAGCAGCCACCATTCTCAGTGGCAGCTAGTATGGATTCCAATGATACCTGGCGAATGACTGAACAAAGACACAGGCCAGGGTCTGCCCATCTCTGTAGGCACCAAGACTTGGTTCTGTAATTTCTGTGTACGGTTGATATTTCAGAGGCAGATTTGTGCTACCCAAACTCATAGGCAGGCAATTTATAAACCAAAATACCAGTCATTAGAGAGAGTAATCAAACTATGTAGTGGGCTGGATGCATCCTGTCCTCTCTCAGGGAAACTACATGGGCACATCATAGTCAGCAACTTGCTTAATGAGCTCGAAGTCAGAACACAAGTGGCCACTATCGCCTCTATACCAGAGGCAGGCCAGCGTGTTGCACTTCTTTACAGGGGGATTCTGCTGGTGGTCAGCCAAGGGGAAGGAGCAGGGGAAGTATATGGAAGAACTCTAATTCTTTGGGCTTTCCATTTTAGGCTGCATTTCCCAACTGTTAAATTCTTTCTTCAGAGAGAATAACATTAATTTGGTTTTAAGCTTTTCATTGAGATTCACAATCTAGTTTTGCCCCCTTTATGGCTACTGTAGGTAGAATTTGGATGTTCTTGAAACTTCTTAGTCGCCTACAAGCAGATTATTTGGAGGGAAGTTTCACTGGGCCAGAGGCCTGATTGCACTAATTACAAGTAATGCTCAAAAGGTGAGGCAAACTCTATTTCAGAGGTCCTTGAGGATGCCCGGAAAGTATTAAGGACATTGTTTTGTAGGGATCAAATCATTTGTTTATTTGTTTTTGAGATATTCTTTGCATTATCAGAATCTTAATTTTTATTCCGTTTCCAGGAATCTCTTAGCTTCTTGCTATTCTGGGAAATCTTGCCAGGTGGCTTTGCAAACTGATCACTTTCAACTCAGGACTGACCTATAAAGAGAGAATTGCTAAAAAGCAGATCAACCACACAGATGATGATAGAAGAAATGCTTGTTTTTGTGAATATTTCCCTCCCAATAGCATTAAAGATTTTCCAAGTGATGAAAATGTGCCCGAAGGCTTGGTTGCCTAAACACATAAATTCTATAATTAAATAATGAAAGTAGTCAGATTCCATAACATGACTTGCAAGGAATGGAGAAAGAGGAATTTGTATCATTTAATGTTTAGCAAACGGTCAATAAAAGATGAGTCATGGTCAGGGGCTCTGTGTATGTCAAACTAAGGGGCTTGGAGCATGTCCTGAAGCTAGTGAGGGTCATGGAAGGTCTTGGAGCAGGGACACGATATAATCAAATGCACATGAGGCCACTCATCTCAGGGACAGTAAGGATGGAGCAGAAAGGAGAAGAGGTTGGTTGAGATGTTTAGAGAAATAAGCAGGTTTCGAAGACAAGAGGCCTGGAGAGAGTCCTGGGAAATACTGTAACTGAATACCAACCATTTGCTTTAAAGTAACAGACAGGAAAAAGAGAACCATGGAGACACCAACACTTATAGATCGATCCAAGAAAGAACCTACTAAAGGACCCCGATCAGCAGTCAGAGGTAGAAAAACAGAGAAAGGACTGTGATGGGAACAGGTGCAGAGTGAGTGGTCAATGGTCCCGTCCTTCTGGGGGATGAAGGAAGAGGACTGCAATGTGCCTTGAATGTGGAGATGCTTTCCAAGAATGGTTTAGTGGACTGGTAGGTAAAGGACAGGGTCAGAAGTGGGTTGCAGTTTGAAGGAAGAGCAAGGCGTAAGGTAGGAGAGAATAGCAGAATGAGTTGTTTGGATTGTTTTTTACTTTGTGATGGTAGAGAATGAGCATGAGAAGGAGACAGTGGACGGGAAAAGCTAAAGCTCCAGTGAAGAGAAAAATGAAAGGATGGGCCTGGATCTCAGAGGAGACAGGGAGGGATATGATGGCAGGTGGCTTGTCCCTCTGTAAGAGTAGAGACACTATTTGCTCTGAGATAGAAGATGAGGATGGCTTACGGCTAAACATCAATTCATACCAGGCAGTGTCATTTTTTTTTTCTGAACTAGGATTAAATAAGTTGGAAAACACAGAACAGTGAAGACAGCAGAACAGTGAATGTGAAAGTAACTATTGAAGGAAGTGGAGGGAGGAGGTAGCTGGCAATATGTAATAGAATTGTTAAGGTGAACAAAAGGACAAACAAAATTGACACCATGAGTTTAGAAAAGCCCCAGCCCACCTACTGTGTGATTTCTCTCCCTCGAAGTCCCGAGGGCTTAACTACAGGAATGTATTTTTCCAGGAGTTCTACTACTCTCTTATCACAGATTTGCCAGGCAAGTGTGATAAAATATCAAGGGAACTGGGAATTGAGTGCTGGCAAGATGCTACAAATGCTACACATGAGCAGACAAGCAATCTTACATAGTGACAAATGGGCAGAGATTATAGTCTTATAATGGAGTGATTGGATAGGCATCGGCGGGGCAGTGGGAGCCTTCTCAGCATCTGGTCTGGGAGACTTCAAGCACTAACTCGGTCCACCGAGGTCTAGGGGAGCTCCAGGAGGGTGGCCACTCTTCCTCCATGACCTGTGTTGGGATCACTCTCCACTGTCTTGTTTGGCAGATCACATGTGGACTGATTCTTTCTCTCTTCACTAGCTAATTCTGGTAAGATGTTGTTGCAAGGGATTTTCATTAGAAAATTGAAATTTAAAAAGTAACAGGGCTGACAGAAAAATAATTGTCATTTTGAACCCACAGAAGTCTGGCCCCAGGGATTTTGGTTCTCACAGCTTGTCCAACAGCCCTCCTGAATCCTATATGTTTTCTCTCCTCAGACCCAAGTGCTCAGACTGCCAACTTCAGTTAGTTTTAGGGGGTCCAGTTTATAGCCTGGACTTCTTCTACCTGAATGTGTGTTCCTGGCACAGACTGTGGTGTGCTTCACATCTATAGCATCCTGTGCCATTGCATGTTCTTCCTGATGCCCAGTCCCTGTCGGGGGGCCTTTCCAGCTGGACCCTCAGTAAGCCCTCCTGGGGTCATAAGTCAGCCCAGACGCGTTTTGTACAGTCTCTTCTTCCACCAGGTTGCCTCTGACTCCAAGTATTGGGCATTCCTACTTTCATCTCAATCAATTTATCGCTGCCCTCTTTGACTTATCTGAGAGATGTTCCCAAATTAGAAGTGAAGGAGGATTCAATCTAATGTCTTCATCCTCAGTGGGTACCAACTGCACAGGTCATGTACTCTCTTAACTCAGACAGAGATTTCTTCTTTTCCTTATCCAAGAGCAAGTCACTCCCTCATGGTTCTCCTCATGAACTCAGATTCAAGAAATAGCTGGTTCTCACTTATCCCCACACAGAGAGGAGTGACTCTCAGGCTAATTGGGTGACCTAGCCCTCTCCCTGGAAGACCTCATGCCTCCCCCTTCTCCAGGGATTCCTGACACCTCTGCAGTGTCAGGTCCTCAAGCATTTTATTTTTTTAAATATATTTTATTGATTTTTTACAGAGTGGAAGGGAGAGGGATAGAAAGTCAGAAACATCGATGAGATAGAAACATCAATCAGCTGCCTCTTGCACGCCCCCTACTGGGGATGTGCCCGCGGCCAAGGTACATGCCCTTGACCGGAATCGAACCTGGGATCTTTCAGTCCGCAGTCCGATGCTCTATCCACTGAGCCAAATCGGTTTCGGCTCCTCAAGCATTTTAAAACATGGCAGTTTCAAACACTGTTTAAAACAACATGAACTGGGGGATCTACCTAAGGGCAGTGAGAGGGGCTATATGCAGACAAACGTTTGAAGTTTATGGATTAGTGTGTGAATGCTTGGACATTTCCTAGAAAGGTTTTTTTTTTTTAAATTAATAAAATTATTGGGGTGACATTAGTCAACATGAACATATAGGTTACATGTGTGAATTGTTAATTTATAAAATCTGTATATAGGACCATGTGCCCACCTCTCAAAGTCAAATCTTCTCCTGTCACCTCATATTAGGATCTCTTTCTTCCCCCACCCCTCTCCCTCTGGCAGCCACCACACTGCTGTTTGTGTTCATAAGTTTCAGTTTTACATTCCACATATGAGTGAAATCATATAGTTCTTAGCTTTCTCTCTTTGACTTATTTCACTAAAACAACCAGACAGCCAACCAGATGGGAGATGAATTTGCAAACAGTAGCTCTGACAAAGGTTTAATTTCCAAAATATATAAAGAACTTGTAAAACTCAACACCAAACAAATAAATAACCCAATCAAAAAGTGGGCAGAGGATCTGAAAATACATCTTTCCCCAAAAGACATACAAACAGCCAATAGATACATGAGAAGATGTTCAACCTCACTGGCAATCAGGGTAATGCAAATTAAAACTACAATGAGATGCCACCTTACACCAGTTAGAGTGGCCATTATCAACAAGTCAAGCAACACCAAGTGTTAGAGAGGTTGTAGAAAAAAGGAGCCCTCATGCACTGCTGGTGGGAATGTAGACTGGTACAACCACTATGGAAAGCAGTCTGGTGATTCCTCAAAACATTAACAATAGAGCTACCTTAGGATCTTAGAAAGGTTTCAATGACAATAGGTGAAGAGGAAGAAAACTGTGAAGACTCTTTGAATGAAAAGGGGGCAGAAGGGAAAGAGAAAGGAGAGAGGAACTCCATGGGCTTCCTTTTCTGTCCCTTTCACTGGGAAGTGACTTTCCATGGGTGGGAGCAGTTGCTGAGCTCTATGGGAATAATGACCCATGTAGTTTGAGGAAATAATACAATGATGTGTTTAGGAGAATAAGAACACAGAGTTTATTTAGTGACTTCTGTATGCCAGGTGTTTTTAAACACATCCTGTATAAGCCCTAGTCTCAGCCCATTTGGGTCGCTATAACAGAATACTTATAGAAAGGGTGTTTTTTAAAAAGGAGAAATTCAAGATCTTGAAACCTACAGATCTGGGGTCTGGTGAGGTTCTAATTACTCATATGTGGCCAACTTTTCACTTTCACCTCACATGCAGAAGGGGACAAGGACTCTCTCAGGCCGACTTTCTAAGGGCACTAATCCCATTTGCGAGTGCTCCCACTTCGTGAGCATTATCAACTCCCAGAGCTCCACCTCTGAATACCATCATCTTGGGGAATTTCAACAAGTGAATTTAGGGAGACAAACATTCCATCTATAGCACCCCTATAACTACTTTATTGAGTAAAGATTTTAAAAAGGAAACCTTTAGGCTCAAAGACCACAGTCAGCAAGGGGAGCCCAGGTTCAAAGGCTGGTCCTAGTGACTCTTAAGACGTTTCTTTTTCCTCTGATTTCATTATCTCACTAGAGGCCCAGTGGATAAAATTCATGCATAGGGGAGTGGTTAAGTGAGGGTAATTATGTGTCCCTCAGCCCAACCTGAACCCTCTCCAATCTGGGATCTCTCTCACAATCCAGGACTGCTGGCTCCCAACCGCTTGCCTGCCTGATTGCCCCTCACCGCTTCTGCCTGTCAGCCTCATTACCCCCTAACCACTCCCCTGCCAGCCTGATTGACGTCTAACTGCTCTCCTGCCAGTGCGATTACCCCTAACTGCCCTCCCCTGCCAGACTGGTCACCCTAACTGCCCTCCCCTGCAGGCCTGGTTCCTCCCAATTGCCCTTCCCTGCTGGCCATCTTGTGGTGGCCATCTTGTGTTCACATGGGGCAGCCATCTTGTGTGTTGGAGTGATGATCAATTTGCATATTACCTCTTTATTATATAGGATTATTATATAGGATTGCCACTTTACTCCTGACACTTCACTTGCCTTCCATGCATCATTTGTGATTTAGTTGGGCAAAACTGTTTTGACTTTTTATTAACAAAGATACTCTCCAATTTAAGGAAAGTTATATGACATTAAATCCTATGGGTGCTTGCTTGTTAGAGTTTTACAATTCAATATTGCAAAGCCATCATAATTCAAAGCACTGCTGGCTTTGTAATTCACTTCATTAATGGTGCTGCCCAAATAAAATACACAGCCAATTAGAAATAAACAAATCCTTGGAAAGTATGATTACACATTCAGGAAGCACAGAAGGTGAGGCATGTAGACAGAAGGAGGGAGTTGGAGGAAGGCAGTGGGGAGGGGAGAAAAATAATATCAGGATAAAGAGGGATTTTATGAGGCCATATGTACTCTTTGTGCAGTGTTTTGGGAAGGTATTTCTGAGAAATACTGGAGACTTAATTGTGGAACTTTGTTGTTTATATCTCTGCCTGTACACCTCCTGCTCCCTCACCTCCCATATCCAATTTATTTTGAAGTCCTGTCAGTCTTATCTCCAGAATAGATCTTTCATCTGGTGGCTGCTCTCAGGCTGCTGGGCAGTGTGGTGCTCAGGGCCACGTCTGTATCCTCTCTTTCTGGGCACTCAGGACGGGCACTCTTTTCTGACTCCCACGTTGCGATCAGGCCGGGCATGTGACTAGTTCTGGCCGGGCTAGAGCATTCAGACCCAGGGTAAGGCTGCATCTGGCATCTTCAGCTGCAGCAGTGATGGAAGCAGGCTGTTGAAATGAAGGTGCACAGCTGCCCTGGAAAGCCGCTCAGTCATGCAGTGGGCATTTCATGAGCAAGAAACAGAGTTTTGTCATGTAAAACAACTATGAGTTGGATGTTTTTCATGACATCATAGTCTCAGAGGCCATCATCTCTCTCCTAGAACCCTCCTAACTTTATCACATTTTCTGTATCCTACTTCCTCTTATTTCATTCTTCTCTGTAGTGAACCTCTTAAAACATATGTTGGGTCACATCACTCTCCTGCCCCAAACCTTCTATTGCTCCTTATGCAGATAAGTGCACAACATGGCTCACCGGGCCTGTGTGCTCTGGCCCCTTCTTACTCCAAACACCGTTAGCCTTTAGCTGTGAGACCCACCTGCCTTCTTCCAATTCCTCAAGCATTCTGGGTTACTCCCCATTCTGGGGCCTTTGCACATGCTTTTCCTTTGGCCTGAATGTCCCCCTTCCCGTTCTCCAAACACACACTTTCCAAAGTTTACCTAGCTCATTTGGATTATCCTTGAGAGCATCACATAAAGGATACCATCCCAGGGGCCCCTCAGTATTCAGGGGTCTCCCCATTACTCTCACCCACTGCTGTTTTAATGATCCTAATCACAGCTCATAATTCTATACTATATTCTTTTGTGTGGGGTTTTTTGTTTGTTTGTTTTAAGAATCTTTCTCCCTAACCACACTGCAAGCTCCACTAGGGAAAGGGACCATGATTGCTTTATCCTCCACCACATCCTAAGCATCCTATGCCTGGCCCCCAGCCCATATTAAGTTGTCTTCGGCAAATACCTTCGGTATGGTCAAATAAATGGATTAACAGTAGTCAGAGTTGTCAGAACAATTTGAAGGCTAAGGAAAATGATATGTTACACGTTTCTGAGCATTTACTATGTCAGGCATGGTGGCAAGTGCTCATTGTACGTATCATGACAATAACACTATGAGGGAAGGACTAGGGATGTGGAAACTGATGCTAGGAGTGGTTCAGTAGCACACACATGTCCACGAGTTGCATAGGTAGCCAGACTCCATAACCACTTGCCTTTTTGCTGTAGTTAGTCTCTATTGGAGGATATTTTTCCATTGATTTTAGATAGAGTGGAAGGGAGGGAATGAAAGAAACATGGATTTGAGAGAGATACATTGATTGATTGACCGCCTCCCACACGTGCCCAACTGGGGCCAGACTGAACTTGCAACCGAGGTATGTGCCCTTGACTTGGAATCGAACCTGAGACTCTCTGGTGCTCTGGCTGACACCCTAACTACTGAGAAACTCTGGCCAGAGCCTTACTTTTTTATTTGGCTTTATTCCAGCTCCAGTTTTTCAAGTTCATAAAGCAATACCTATTAGGTGGTTGCTATTGCAAAAGGCCCTATTTCATGGCTACTATAATAATCAAAGGCCAGATTTACTTTGTATCTTTTTGGAGAGAACTGTTGATCTCCTTTGTCTGCATGCCTCCTACCAGCGACATCTTTTAAAAATAAAGTCTGCTCACACACACAGTGGTTAAACTATTCAATAACACGTTCATTACACACAATAACTTCAAAATAGGAAAACACGAAAATGTAACATTTTCCAAAGGAGTTCTTTTCTTTTTGACATTATAGTGTGAGATTTTTTTTTTAGACCTAACAGAAGTGAAAATATCAATTTCCTTTTCAATCGAGAAATCTGATAATGGAATACACACCAGACTTCATTTGAGCACACTTTAGCAATTAAATCTAGTTTCTGTTAACAGCATCTTGTAAGCTCTCATTCTAAATCAACCTTTCTTTAAAATCTCTCCCATGAAACAGCACCTACCTGAGTAAGTTGCTCCAGCCGACGGAGAGGTGCAGGAATGTGCAAGATGGCTTCCAGATGTTCTCTAACAAGTCGAAAAAGTAAGTTCTACACTTTAATATTCTAAATATTTTATAGCATATTTGAGATCATCTGGAAACGAAGATTGTGTCCCTGCTCAGGCCTGACCTTGAGCTTGGAATGCTTCTGTGGCTGAGGAGGACAGGAGCCGAACAGTGCGGCCCAGGATCAGATTCTGGCGGCAGGGACTCAACATTCAGTAAGAGCTCTGTGACCTTCTGCAGGCTCAACTCCATAGGGAGTTGGGGTTAGGGTTAGGGTTAGGGTTAGGGTTAGGGTTAGGGTCCTTTTAAGAACACTCTGGATCTGGGTTTAGAAAAATGCACACTTATATTAAAGTGCTTACAATCCCAAAGGGTTAGTAGATGTACCCCTAATCCTGGCTGTGGCTCACTTCCCCACACCTGCTTACAACCCTGTATTTCTAGAGTGTTCTGGATACCATCTTTTCCAAACTGGGGAAAAGGAGATCTAAAAGCTCCTTTCAGAGCTTCAGACATACAAATGCAGAGGTGGCCTGGGGTCAGAGGGCAGCGGCCCTGCCTTGCTCCTATCATGAGGGAAGGAACAGAGGCTGATGTTGCTGGCCAAGAAGGTGCCTTTGTGGTGGGGCCTGTGGTTACCCCTGTGATCTCCCTTAAAAAACTCACCCCGGTTGCATTTTGCTGTGGGCTTGACCTACAAAGGTGGAAGGTTATTCAGATAAGTGGTACAGCAGGTTTCCTCAGGCCAGTTCATGCAGGGGCCCCAGTGACCTTCCCTCCTCCATATTATATAATTTTCTCTTTTCCCCCTGAAAATCTCTCTCTCTCTCTCTCTCTCTCTCTCTCTCTCTCTCTCTCTCTCTCACACACACACACACACACACACACACACACACACACGACACACGCGCGCACATCTTCCTCTTTTAAATATAAACATAGTGTTTGTGAGAGGAAGGAATTAAAAAGGCTGCCTGAAACCCATTCACTCCCTTCCCTGGGGGTGTGGGAGGCTGTGTGGAGAGAAACCAAGGTAGACAACCTGATCTAATCTCTTTTTAACTGCACCTCTGGGTTATGGGCTAATGATAACTGCTGGGAGAAAGAGTCCTTATTGGTTGAGAACCCCCTGTTCCCTGCCTTAGGGATTATTTACAGTAAATGGGACCGAGGATTTCTGAGGCAGGTCTCCCTGGCGAGTAGTAGCTCCTAGGCCATCCAAGTCTCTGGGTAAAAAGGAAACCTGCAGTAGTTTAAATGTTCCTGCTGTGCCAGGGACCCCACGGACCTCACTTTGAGACCTTGCCTACAGTTCTAAGCCATAGTGCATGCTTGTGCAGGAAGACAGGAGCAGGGAGCGTCCTTGCTGTCCCAGGCTCCTCTCTGCTTTGTCTGAGACTCTCCACTGATTGGATCCTTGAAATCAGTAGGAAAGCCTGACACTGGGCGAGATCTCTGATTTTGATTACTCTGGTTGAACAATCCAATCCTGTATGTAAGCTCAGTTTATTAAAAAAGGATAGCCCTATTCCATTTATTTGTTTCCTTTTCCTTAAATTCCAGCTGATGAAGGACCTGGAGAAGCAGCCTGTGCTGAGGACCTTCCATTTGCCACACCTGACCCACTTTTCTCTCTTCACGGTGGTTTTGTCTGGGTCATTCTTTGCTCTGGGAGGCCAGCCTACAAGGACTTTAATCTATAGGCTCCTTTGTGACCTGGTTTTCCTTGGAATTGACGCAGGGAGGAGCACTAAAAATTGATCAGAAAAAGGGAGTAAGGAAATAAGCTTCCTTTTTGTGGTATTGCTCCAGGTCAGTTAAATCCTTGACTGAAGGAAGCTGTTGCATCGTGAATGAAAGCCTTGACTTTTATTAGATTCCCCTGCCCTCCCCTCCCCTCCCTTGCCCTCCCCTCCCCTGGATTCTTTAGTTTAGGTATAGGCTATAAATAGTCCCCTGATACTGTACATGGATTTTCCTACATTTGGTCCACACTTTTCGGGAATACCCCTTCTTTAAGCTTTTCTTAAATGACCCAGTTTAGGCCATCATTCCTATTAGGACCCTCGCTTACTGTGCAGATGGCAAGAATGAACACTTGCCAATGGTTCTCTTCTCAAACAATAAAATCACTGGATTTGGGGATGGACTTAAATTAGCTCATGCATTATATATGGGACTACACATCTGTTTTGATCATATTGAGCCATTTGTTGTCGTTTGTTGAGCTCTTTCTGAAATGTTTCCGAGGAACTCAAATTTGAAAACTCTTGTAGATAAATGGCATCACGCCTCATGAAGAGTAGAAGTTGGAAAAATTGATCCTTGCTCTACGTTCCCCTGTGACAAGCCAGTTGTACTCCTTGCCCAACATGTGAATCAGTGTGTGAAAGTTGCCTTTGACTCTTCAACTCTCTTTCTGACATGAACTACTTTTGCACCTCAGAGTGACAAAAGTCCTCAACCTAAGACTGGTCCATAGCTGTGCCTTGGAGCAAAAACACTTGGGTCAGCATGGGGGGTGGGGGAGGATAATTCTTGCATCCTGGAAGGTGTTCTTTTCTAAGGCAGAGAATTTTACAGCTCTTTTATGTGCATCCATAAAAATGGTTAACTGTAGGATGCTAATGAAAATGCCTGTGCATATGCTCTCATGTTTGCTCTCTCGCTTTTTTCTGTTGTTTTGTGTTTGGTACCACCAAGACCTTTTCTGGGCTATTCTTTAGGGGATGGCTTTCCAGTACACACACAGTTTTCAGCTGCTCATGTAATTAGCTGCACTGGTATTCTGTTCAGCAAAGGTCCAGAGAGAGCAGGCACGGATTGCCCATTGTGGTGAATGTTATTTTGCACACAGGAGACTAATTTTTTCAGTTGTATTGTCATTATCAAGAATTGCGCGTTCTGCCACCGCTGCTATTGCAGACTTACAGGGAACAATCAGGAAAGCTATTCAGTGTGTGGTGATAAAAAGTAATTTCATTTTCTTAGAAATAATTATTTAGCTGTATTTTTGTCACGGTCTGTTGAAGTCTTATACTTTTCTCTTTCTTCAGCCAATTTGTCCCCTCCAGATAGCTAACACAGAACTTAGGGAGACAGAGTTGTAGTGGGAGAGGAACAGCGCTCCTTTTCTCCCCTGGCCTTCACTATATTTTTGAGTCAACAGTTGCCATTCTGAGGAATAGGATACTATGTATCACAATATTTTTATTTGCTGATTAAGGAGACTATGAACTCTAAAGGGCTTATTCACAATTATTCTATTCCTGGTGTCAATCACAGACACAGCATATAGGTGTTGCTCAGTAAATATTTATTGAATAAACTGATGGATGAATAAATATACTTCTTAAGTCTTCAAAGCATTTTTCTCTACCATCTCTAACTTCTAGCTCTAAAAAAAAAAAGTATCCTGAAATCCATTAACTTCTATTCCTTTTTTGAAACTACTTTGTAACTTCTGTCTTTCTCATACTTTGAGTCTTCAGTTTTTCATTGTTTTCCTTTCTTATTCTTTCTCCTTGAATGTTTCTCTGGGTTTCTTCAGCCCAATCTTTTTCACCAGTTATCTCACAGATAAAATATGATACTGTGTTAAAAAAAAGCACTGCTTATTTTCAACATGGCAGATTATTTGTATTTTTTTCTACTATATGTTTACCAAAATGATAATTGCCTGAATAACCAACCTTTCTATCTTAATCCACATTGCTTCAAACCAATGAACTGATTTTTCTTTTAAAAATATAATTATTACTGATTTCAGAGAAGAAGGGATATATCTATCTATCTATCTATCTATCTATCTATCTATCTATCTATCTAAACATCAATGATGAGAGGCAATCATCAGTCAGCTGCCTTTTGATGTCCCCTATTGGGTATAGAGCCCCCAACCCAGGCATGACTTCTGATTCATAGATAGATGCTCAACCACTGAGCAACACTGTCCAGGCCAATGAACTATTTTTTCTAAGAGCAGGTACTTTTGGGGGTTGACCCAGGAAATGAGCTCATTTCTCCTCTCCGGGTTTTTTCTGCTCTGTGTCTGAGCCTTTTTCTTCCTTGTGCTGCTTTTCTATCATCCCAGATGACCTTAGATCCTGAGAATATTTACAATTATACTTATTTGATATCTGCCATTTGGTCAGGGTAGATGAACTACTCTACCAAAATCTTCTAAAACACAATGTTATAACACAAAATTTTATCCCTTCTCATACAACATTTAATATAGATATTCTTTCTCGATTAGGCAACTCTCCTAATATTGATTTAGGGATTCTGGCTCCATCCATCTTACATGGTAGCCATCTTCAGCAGATGATCCCAGGCTTGTGGGCGAATATGAAGATGTTATAGAGAAAGCACACACAGTTTGGAGGAGACACACATCACTTCCATTGCTTGGAACTGACCCACCTAGATGTTTGTAGTCATGTGACTGTTTTTGGCCAATAGAAAGTGAGTGGAGTTTGTGTGTGGTTGGCATCAGGAAACATAGTGGCTGGCTGGGAAGCTGCTTAAAGCAACAACTATATACTATGAAAGGAAGCACCAACCAGCAGTGGTGAACCAGATTCATCTGCCACATATGCAGGGTATCCAAAAAAATGTAACACACTTTAACCACTGATAGCTCAATTTTGAAAATGAAATATATTTTTAAAAATATTTTTATTGATTTGAGAGAGGAAGGGAGAGGGAGAGAAAGATAGACACATCAATGATAGAGAGAATCATTGATCAGCTGCCTCCTGAACTCCCCCTACCTGGGAACTGAGCCTGTAACCTAGGCATGTGCCCTTGACTGGAATTGAACCCGGGACCCTTCAGTCCACGGGCTGATGCTCTATCCACTGAGCAAAACTGGCTAGGGCTGACATGTATTTTAATAAACATTGCCTGTATAATTATTCATTTTTCGAGGACACCCTATACTAAATAGCTCCACCATTCTCATCATTCTATTGACTATAGGCCACTAAAGTGTTTCTTAAAGGTGGGAGAAAACATTTTTTTTAAAGCAACAGCAACCTCATATCTTTTTAAAAAGTATTTATTGTTGAAAGTATTACAGATGTCCCCCTTCGTTCCTACTCCAACACTGACTCATTGTATACACGTGACTTCTGGGAAAGTGGAAGTGGCATTTCACAGGACAGTCAGCCAGAGACGGCTTGTCATGGCGTTAGAGAACTGATTTGAGCTTGACAAGGATTACAGTGCAGTGTCATTGGAACTCCACAAATTCCCCCAGAGAGCAATTTGTCGCAAAAACAAGAGGATATAAAAATCAGTAGTACAAATTCTCATAAAACTAGGAAAACCCTCTTGTTTTATGATACTTTGAGCTTACATAAAGATTGAATTTTAGTTTTTCTTCCCTTTTCTCTAAATTAAATACAGTTCAGTTTGGTTTTATTTAGCATCTTTCTGACTTTATAGCCAAAGCTTTAAAATGAAGAAAAGAAACATTTAATAAATGGAGTTGGATACATGCTAACCCCAAGGAGAATCTTCTAAGTGTGCTGTGTCTTTTAAAATTTTTAAATAGGAAATCTTGAATTTCAGAGATCCTCACCTTCCTAGGGTAGCCTAATTATCACTAAGAAAGGAAGGAATATCCATGCCATATGGGAGCTTTCTCCCTTTTGGAAATGTTTCACCATCTTTGTCTCTGTCTCATTCTCTCTCTCATGCACACACTAATTAAACTGGAAAACTCCCAGGAGCATACAGATGATGTTATTTATTTTGACAAGAATTTGCAGTTTGTTAAAGGAAAGATAAGCTATGACACTTATTAACAATCAAAATTATAATACATCTCAACAGATGCAGGAAGCCAACTTTTCTTCACGGCTGAAATATGGCCTCATGGATTCCGCACATCTGGGTCTTGCACACCAGACTGGGTTAGTTAGCTCATGACCAGACCACATTCTTCTTCTGCGACACCAAATGGACCAGGGGGTTACTAAAAATGGAGTGGAAGAGAGAAGTAATTCACACAGTGAGCATGATCTGCCTTGTGAATGGCCTCTCTGGCAAAATTAAATATAGCAAGAAAAGATGCTGTCTGTTAAGTGAAAGGTGATAAACAGAATTCATCAGGTAGATGTGGAGATCCTGTAACCCAGCAGAGTACAGGCGAGACGTTTGCCCTCTGCATACACAGTGTACAGCTGCCACCGGGACCCAGTGAGGCCCATTCCCTGTCTCAGCACCAGAGCGTAAAAACAAAGGTTCCAGGCAGGAGCAAATACGTTGTTTATCTATTAATGAGTATGGGGAGCTCAAACTAAAGAAAGATATCAAAAAGGCCCTTTTGAATTTACTCCCTAAAGGTACATGAAAGCACAAGCTCACATAAACAGGATTAAAACTATAAGGAGGCAGGATAATTGAAATAATATCTATTTTTAAGGTAATTGTTAAGGATTTAATTAAATAATATATGAATGCGTTTACCATGAAGTAGCAATAACCAGTAACTTGCAAGAAAGCCTATACCATAGCATTTGGAAATTTGTGGTCTTTATGATTTGAGCAAAGACCTCCCCCTTCTCTCCCCTCCCCCAGCAGGGTGGTAAATTGTTTAGACAAACAGCTAAAGGCAAATACTGAACTCAGATTCCCGTGAACTAAATTTTATAAAAGCCCTATTTATGAGTTTGCACAGGCATCTTTCTTTCAAACATCATTCTGTCTCAACAACATTTTAAGTGGCAAGAAAGGCCACAACAGCACCTTGCTCACCATTGCTATTCTTTCCTTTTCCCTCGCCCACCAGAGGGGGTGCACCCTGGCTGAAACTGGAGCTCATCTGAGCTTGGCTCCTGGAGGTAATAGGAGTGACTCTGGGGAAGGCGGGAAGACAGGAAGCCAATCTCCCCTAGTTCTGCCAGGACTGTGCATGATAGGCAGCACTGCCACATCAGACAGCAGGCCAAGGTGTGAATTTGGCATTCAGGATCATGTTAATGTGTAAGGTAACACAGGAAGCTGGTATAAAGTTAGGGTTACCCTGTGTTAGGTGCACAATTGCCATTGGTTCACCTGCCAGCACTTTCGGAAGGACCAGTTTATTATCAGGGCCTTCTTTTGGGTGGCAGTAGTGGAGTGATTTGTTCTGATCTCAGGAAAGAAAAGCAAGTAGTATCTGGAGAGCTCCCAGGAACCCAGACTTCTGTTAGAGCACCATAACTGAGGGTGACCAAAGGGTAAAGATCCGTTAAAGGGCACAAAACCCTAGACACAAAAGGTTGGTGAGGGTCATGAGCTCGCCCTCTCCATAGATTAGCCTGGACTCAAGCCAACCTACTTTGACAGCCTTTCATTTCATTTATAAATGAGTAGTTATAGAAGAGGGTCAAGGCTCAGACTTCTTTCTCACAGCATTTTTTTTTTCTGAAGTAAAGGGAAAAATAAGACCAGTATCCTGTAAAGCTTAATGTCACCATAGGGAACACTACTATTTTTTATGTGAAGCCATTCTTAATACAAGAAAAACCAGGCAGGCTCGCTCCCTGGATCGCTTAAGACAGGAAATAGATAGTTTACATCAAGAGCAAACTCAGGCTGCAGAGTCCAGAAAACCTGAGTGTGAGTCCTGGCTACCCTGTTTATTGGCAGCAAGAGCCTGGGCAACACACTTCACATATCTGCCCTCACTTCTATAAATGTAGGATGCTTGAAAGATGAAATACAGGGTGGGACAAAAGTAAGCTTACAGATGTGAGTACACAAAACCATTTATTCTGTATTATTATTTATTAACTAGAGGCCCGGTGCATGAAATCATGCACAAGTGGGGTCCCTCACCATGGCTGGCAATCAAGGCCTATCTGGAGGCCAGCCAGCCAGGGGGGAGGCCTTGGGAGGTTGGCTGGCTGGGGAGAGGGGCCGTGGGAGGTTGGCTGTGGGAGCACACTGACCACCAGGGAGCAGCTCCTACATAGAGTGTCTGCCTCCTGGTGTCAGTGTGCATCATAGCGACTGGTCGACTGGTTAGTGCAGTCGTTCCGGTTGTTCAGTCATAACGGTTGCTTACGCTTCATATATATATTATTGTATTATTTTCCATATGAACAACTGTAAACCTACTTTTGTCCCATCCTATATTTATAAAGGCTGTACAACTACACATATTGCTCAATAGGCCTTTGATAAGTGGTACCTATTTTATGTTTGTATTAAGGTTAAAGGATATTGAACAGCAACGTTTTTAAGTTTTAAACAAGTCAGGATAATGGAGAGCAAAATGAATTCAGAGCTAGTTAGACTCACAGCATGTGAGTACAAGTAGGAATCTTAGAGACCATCCAAACTATGCATAGCAGTGAAGGAACTGTGTGGGTGGCAGCAGAATGAAAACCAAGAAAAGCTGTCCCGTAAATTTTATTCTTTTGAAAATGTTCTTAGACAGTTAAAGTTTTACAATATAATTGAAGGAGTTTATTGAAGAAAACCAGAAATATATGTATTTTAGGTCACTGAACATGAAACAAGAATCATCTTTCAAAGACCATGGAAAAGGTGTTTGTCTTTGATTTTTCTCACCTAGCAAAGGGCCCCTCAGTTGTTGGGCTGTGTCTCAGAAACAGCAAACATGGGAGATACCCTGAGTAACCCTGACAGTCGCTGCAGCTATCTATTTTGCTAGAAAGGAGAGGAGAGTGAAGGATGGAGGAGTAGAGTATGAAATTAAGGATCATGCCGTTTCCTATTTCCTATCTCTCTCCCCAAAACTCCAAAGGTAAATCTTACACAGAAGTCATCCCCAAGAATAGAAAAGGACCTTCGCTGGAATAATTATTTTTAAGAAAACTGGAATAAATTTCATTGTCCTTCCCAGTGGAGAGCAAGAATTAATTATATAAGGTGGCCACCAAGTCTGCAAACCGAGCAAATCCTTAATTAGTGATTTATTGATATTACATAGCAACAAATGACAAAATAGTATTATTTGTATTTTTAGACTTTATGACCCTCTATAGAATCTTTGGACTAGAAAAAAATTAAGATTTTGTTTTCTCCTTGTTGTAAAGCTGTCATCTTTAGTCTAGGCATAGCTAGTGCAACATGTTTCCGCAACCCCCAGGTTCCATTCCCTTTACCAACTATTTACTCACAGGAAAGAAACACTGTCAGCATCAACATTTAGCAGCATTTTCAAAATACATTTCTTTTTTATCTTGAATGAAAAGTAAACTATTCTTTTAGTTCATTAATTCCACATGGTATATATATATATATATATATATATATATATATATATATATATATGGCCCTAAGTGACCAGATGACCATGCACTGACATTCACTGACCACCAAGGGGCATACACTTAACACAGGAGATGCCCCCTGGTGATCTGTGTGCTCACACAGTGGGACCGCTGCTCAGCTGACTGATGTGAGCCAGATGAGGGCTCACACTGGTGAGCATAGTTGCTGCAGTGTGAGCCTTTCCCGCCTCCATGGCAGTGCTACCGAGCAGCAGCAGCAGGCCCAGTAGGCCAGGATGAGCAGCAGCACTGTGGCACCTGGCCCAAGCGTGGGCTCCTCGCGGGCTGCCTGCCACTTTGCCCACTACTACATCCCCCGAGGGGTCCCGGATTGCAAGAGGGCACAGGCCAGACTGAGGGACCCACCAGTGCATACTCCATGCACCGGGCCTCTAGTCTATATGTAAGATATGATCTTTTAACATTTATGTAGGTGACTATTTCTTACTTACTGAGGACTTACAAAAGACCATGGAGGTTTTTATTTTTCCACATAAAAAAAGGAAGGAAAACACATGATAGTAAGACCAGCAGTTTAAGTAGACCCTTCAAGAGCTCAGTTCCTGGTGCCTGAAGTGATCTGACATCATCCTCTAGCTCTGAGCTCTGAGAATGGAAGTTCAGAGGCATAAAAGCAGTAAGTATCTATAGGGAAAAAGGGAGGGAAGGAAACCATCTAATAAAAATAGGAGAAGCCAAATCCTTTCATTCCAGGATGTCTGAAAAGGAGAGATTCTATGGAGCATAGATACAGAAAGGGCGATGTTGCTCTAACAAAAACAATAAATTGTGGATACAGTTGCTCAAAGTCAGAGAAGTGACCATTGTGAGTAATTGGCTTCAACCTTGTTGTCTACAGGGGGCATAAAACAGAGAACATGGGACAAAGCCTGGGTTACATTCCTTGTCATTCTCAGGCCTACTGGTGCTTGATTCAACAGCCTTTAGGGGGTGGGGAGAACTAGAGACCACCACCATCATGGGTAAAAAGGCTACCACTATGGCAACAACATGACGGTAAAAAAAATCCACAAGAGCTTGGGTTATACACCATTTGAAATCTAGCATGTCCTCATTTTCTTGTGAGGGCTTGACGCCTGTGCAGAGGCATCTTCAATATGTGTAGGTGCCCCTTTTTCCAAAAGGCAGAGAGGCGTCTCTTCACGAACTCGTTTGACTCATCAATGTTCTTATCAGTTCACCATTTAAACTAGAAAAGACACTGCAAGCTATCTCAGCTAGCTTCTAATTGGGGCATGGCACCACATTACACATACAATTGAAAGAACAACCAACCGCATCTTCCTGGTCCTTCCACTGGGCAAGCTCAGCATGCTTATTTGGACTGACTAAGGGTGATCTTGTTTGAGAAAAGCATGTAAACCTAGGGCCAGATGTTGTTAGTCTCCATTCAGAAAATTGGTGGAGCACTCCTCAGTTCTTGTACAGTTCAAGTGGGCTTTGCACATCCATATACTGTCTTACCCTGGAAGCAACTGTTTCTGGTTTATCATCCTCCTGCTGGATCAACAGTTCACCAATGACAACATTCACCCCAGGTACAAGAGGTGGATTGAAGTCCAGGTTACACACCCTTCAGCTAGGAGGGTGAATCCAACATCAATTGAGAAAGTCTTTGAGTGTTTCAAATGAAATGTTCACCACGATCACTAGCTCCAGGTCACAGATTCTGGCTAGGGCTTCAGCCTGAACTAATGTGCTAGGAAAACCAACTAGTAGGCAGTGCTGATCCTGCATGTTCTCAGACATCCTCAGGCATGTGATCCCGTAACCTGGAACCCAAAGACCTTTCTCTGTGTACTGCTTTATCATATCACCAACTTCTACATTGGCTTTGATGTTCTCCTGCAAGTCGTGGCCACTGGAGAGATGGTGGAGGCCAAAGTTTTGGGTGGTCCTCTGGCATATGGTGCCCCTGCCGAATCCCGGTGACCCGAGGATGAACACATGAGGGAGTTTGGAAGCCATTGCCTCTCTAAGGAGAGGGGTAGCCACTCGGGCAAGCAGATAGCAACCTTGGAGAAAACCCAGGAACTTCGTTTTTGTTGCCCCTGCTCCAGACACCCTCTACTCACATTGGGCTGCCCCTGTGCTCAGGCACTTATAGTCAAGTGATTCCAGGATTTCAGGGCCCAGCTGTTGACACAGCTCTCTCATATCTTTTAAATATGAGGATAGTTAAAATAGTGACTCCAGTAATAAGAGAGATTTAGAGATCTTCTATGAAACTGAATGCAAGCTATAGCTTCCTGTGAAATCATTAAGGTATGAAAGGTTGACTTGCATTCAGATAGCTTTTTGATAAGATTTGAATTTTCATAATTTGGAACACTGCCTTTGCATAGGCTAGGTGTGGTTTGAACCATACAGTATGTGGTCAGTGTGTATGCTTGATGACCTATTTCATGTAGTACCATTTCAAATGACCTAGAACAATAGAATTTTCTGAAAGGTGACATCTTAACGGGATACTATAAAGATGGTAGTTAGAAGGTGCGCTTGTGCAGGGTGAAAGGCAAAGTGAATGGTAGACTGGCCCTACATGCTCTTCACTATTTATTATCTTGGAGAGTACGAGATGACCCGAATTACAGCTTGAAAAGAAAAAGTATAAATGATGACAAAACTTCAGAAAACCCAGATGTGAACATGGAACTTGATAGCTTGCTGACAAAGCAGGTATTCCTAAGTTTTAGCTTGTCTGTCTGCCAGGAAAAACAGTTTTTGGTTATATACAAGATTTTTCTAGTCATAGAATGTTGTTTCTACTCTAAATTTGTGTTATTTTCACTTTTTCTGAAAGTATACTCATACTTTGTCTTCTCACCTCTTACCCTTCAACTTACTTTTTTTTTTTTTTATCAGCTTTAAGAGTTTCAAATCTAGCACTTCTTTCTGTCCTTGGCATAGAGGTCAGAAAGAAGACGTTAGAATCCCAAAATGGTGGTGGATTAAGTGGAAGCTACACTGACAATATTCTAGGACCAAATTGAAAGTACAGCTAAAATACAGAAAAACCATCCCAAATAATCAACTGAAGACTAGATGGAAAGAACCCTGATAGCCCAATGGAGAGTGGGGACTGCATAGAGACTAGTAGGAAGGGGGGAAATACAAAAGGGCTAGCAGGGCTCCCAAAGGCAGAAGATAAAGTGCTGGAGGTATATCTCAGCTGTGGGGGTTGCCACTAAGAACTCTGGTATCTAAACCTCAAGCTGAGTTCCCCTCCCCAAGGCACTGTAACATATCATCTGGCTATAATCATTAACAGGGTTGCTGACTGCTAGAAAGAGATTACTGGAAATGACCTCTTAAAGGGGCAACACATGAAACTTCATGTTTAGTCACCCACTTTGGGCTCAAGCAGAGGAAGGGCAGGGTGGACTAGAGCTGTGTGAGGAGAATATAGAGTTGAGGGTTCTGGGTTTATAGCTCAGAAAGCAGACATTCTGGTTCCCTGTGTTGAGTCATTCCCTCACATTGCAGAGGACATCTTTCTCCAGCAGACTTTACCATCCAGGCAGGGTTTGCCTGGGGTGTGGGGAGGTATGGGTGAGAAGCAATTGCCCCACTCTATTGTAAAAACTCTCACCTCACCCTGTGGAGTCTATACCTTGCTCTGGTCAATAGCCTGAGGGTTATTGAGGCTGAGAATAATAATAAGATTGTAGGCAGTTGCGGATCTCCAGAGGCTCTAAGTCTTTGCCTGATCAAGGGCTAAGAAAAACAGACCTTGATGTATTTTTTGGTCCTTTACAAAGGCACCCAGCCCCAGCAGAGGAGCCACAAGCTGTGGATTGCTGATAATTCCAAACATTACTCTGGGCTGTCACAAACAGCACCTGACATTGTCCTACACTAGAGACTGGGAGTCATAGAAGCTCTAGCTAAAACATAGACACAAACCCAAACAGGCAGCCAGAACGGGGAATCAAAAAACAAGCCCTAAATAAAAGGAGAGAGAAGACAAAGTAGAAAAAACACCTTAGAGAACTAAAAAGGAAAAACAGTAAAAAAAAAAAAAAAAAAAAAAAAGGAAGACAACATAGGGTTGCTGTGGGACAATGTGAAATGTAACAATATTTGCATCATAGGATAGCCAGAAAGTGCAGAAAGTGAGTAAGGAATAGAGAATGTGTTCAAAGAAATAATGGCAGAAAACTTCCCTAATCTAATGAAGGAAAAAGCCACACAAGTTCAGGAGGCACAGAGATTCCCAAGCAAAAATAACTCAAATAGGCCCATCTAGACACATCATAATTAAAATGCCAAAAATTAAAGAAAAAGAGAATCATATATATATATATATATAATTGATTTTTCACAGAGAGGAAGGGAGAGGGATAGAAAGTCAGAAACATCGACGAGAGAGAAACATCGATCAGCTGCCTCCTGCACACCTCCAACTGGGGATGTGCCTGCAGACAAGGTACATGCCCTCGACCGGAATCGAACCTGGGACCCTTCAGTCCGTAGGCCGACGCCCTATCCACTGAGCCAAACCGGTTCAGCAGAAAAAGAGAATCTTAAAGTAGCAAGAGAAAAGCAATATGTTATCTACAAAGGAGCTCCCATAAAGGGGATGGCATGAAGAACTCAAGGTAATAAAAAGCAAGGATCTGAAACTAAGATTACTATATCCAACAAAGGTATCATTCAAAATAGATGGTGAAATAAAGAGTTTCCCAGACAAAAACTGGCAAAAGGAATTTATCACCAGCAAACCAGCTGCAAGAAATGCAAAAGGGACTACCTTAATGAGAAAAAATAGAAAGTGAGAAATACAGGCATAAATAAGTACCTATCCTATATAATAAAAGGCTAATACGCAAACTGACCAAATGGCAGAATGATTGGTTGCTATGACATGCACTGACCACCAGGGGGCAGACGCTCAATGTAGGAACTGCCCCCTGGTGGTAGTGTGCTCCCATGGGGGGAGTGCCACTCAGCCAGAAGCCAGGCTCACTGCTGGTGAGCATAACAACAGTGGCAGGAGCCTCTCTCATTTCCACAACAGTGCTCTGGGGATGTCTGACTACGAGAGGGCTTAGACCGGGCTGAGGGACACCCCTTCCAGTGCACAAATGTCATGCACTGGGCCTCTAGTCAATAATAACCTTAAATTTAATTGGAATAAATGCTCCAATCAAAAGACATAGGGTAGCTGAATAGACATAAAAACACAGCCTAATTATATGCTTCTATGAGATAGCCACCTCAGAACAAAAAACTCACACAGGGTGAGAGTGAAGGGATGGAAAAATTTTCTATGCAAATGGGAAAAAACTAAAGCTGGGGTAGTAACACTCATATCTGACAAAATAGACTTTAAAATGAAGGCCATCACAAGAGACAATAAAGGTCACAGCATAATACTAAATAAATTGATCCAACAAGAGGATATAATCCTGGTAAACATATATGCACCCAGTATAGGAGCACCTAAATGTACAAAAACACTTCTGGAGGACTTTAATGGAGAGATAGAGAGCAATACAGTCATAGTTGGGGATGTTAATACCCGACAGTCTTCACTGGATAGATCTCCCAGACAAAAAATCAACAAGGAAATGGTAATTCTAAATGATACAGTGGATCAGATGGATTTAACTGACATTTACAGGATATTTTACCCCAAAGCTGCAGAATGTACGTTCATCTCAAATGCACCTGGTTCATTCTCAAAGACAGACCACGTGTTAGAACACAAAGCAAGTCTCTACAAGTTCAAGAAGATTGAAAATATATTGAGCATCTTCTGAGATGAAATTAGAAACAAACTATATTAAAAACACTCAAAACATTCAAACACATTGAGTGTAAATAGCATGTTATTAAACAACTAGAGGCCTAGTGAATGAAAATACATGCACGGGATGGGGGTGTCCCTCAGCCCAGCCTGCTCCCTTTCATAGTCCAAGAGCCCTCAGGGGTGGGAGACTACCTGGCAATCAGGGGAAGGTGACGCCCCATCACACCTCTGCTGCTGCCACTACCAGCAATGCAAGCCTCGGCCGGCCCTGGTTACCTGAGCTTCGGGCGGCCCTAGGTGCCTGGGCAGCTGCCATTTAAGATTTGCCTCTGCCTTGGGCTGGCCCTGTGCAACTGGGAGACTCCAGAAGTCTCAGGGGACTGGGGGCTCTGTAGGCAGGGTTGAGGGGACTGGGTTCTGCCAGCTTGTGGCTGTGGGCTCTGCCATCTTTGGAGGCGGGGGTCAGTTAGCATATTTCCTCCTTATGGGCTGTGAGCACCACAATCTTTGAGGGCAGGGCAGTCAATTAGCATATTCCCTCTTTATTAGATAAGATGAATGGGTTACCAACAAGATCAAGGAAGAAATTAAAATCTTTCTAGAAACAAATGATAATGAACACACAACAACCCCAAATCTATAGGACACAACAAGAGCAGTCCTGAGATGGAAGTTCATACACTACAGGCCTACCTCAAAAAACAAGAAAAATTAATAATTAACTATTTAACCCTACAACTAAAAGAAGAGAATGACAAGAAAAGCCCAGAGTAAGTAGAAGGAAGGAAATAAAGATTAGAGGAGACATAAATGACACAGAGACGAACACACACACACACACACACACACACACACACACACACAAGATCAATGAAACCAAGATCTGGTTCTTTGAAAAGATAAACAAGATTGATGAACCTTTAGCCAGACCCATTAAGAAATAAAGAGAGAGGGCCTGAATAAATAAAATCAGAAACAAAAGCATTGAAGTGACAATTGGTACCACAGAATCAAAAATATTGTTAAAAAAATACTATGAACAGCTATATGCCAATAAGCTGGACAATATGGAAGAAATGGACAAATGCCTAGAAAAATACAATTTTCCCAAACTGAATCAGGAAACCTGAATAGGCCAATAACAGCTGATGACATTGAAGCAGTAATCAAAAGACTCCCATCAAACAAAAGCCCTGGATGGCTTCACAGCGAAGTTTTACCAATTATTCAAAGAAAACCTAATACCTATACTCTTAAAACTATTCTAAGAAACTGAAGAGGAATGAACACTTCCAACCTCTTTTTATGAGGCCAGCATTACCCTAATTCTAAAGCCAGATAAACACACAACAAAGAAAGAAAATTACAGGACAATATTCCTGATGAACATAGATGCTAAAGTCCTCAACAAAATATTAGCAAATTGGATATAGCAATCTATTAAAAAGATCATACACCATGACCAAATGGGATTTATCTCCAGGATACAAGGCTGGTACAATATTCACAAGTCAATAAATGTGATAGATTACATAAATAAATTAATAGACAAAAATGTGATCATATTAATAAGCACAGAAAAACCATTTGATAAAATTAAACACCCATTTTTGATAAAAACTCTCAGCAAAATAGAAATAGAAGAATCATACCTCAACATAATAAAGGCCATATATGAAAACTTACAGCCAACATCATACTCTATGGGCAAAAACTAAAACCGTTTCCCCTAAGAATAGGAACAAGGCAATGATGTCTGCTTTCATCACTCTCATTCAACATAGTACTGAAAATCTTAGCCAAGAGGAAAATATAAAAGGCATCCAAATTGGAAGGAGGAAGTAAAACTGTCATTTCACAGATGACATGATATTGTACATAGAAAACCCTAAAGACTACATCGATAAGCTATTAGATTTAATAGATGAATTCAGCAATGTAGCAGGATACCCAATTAACTGAGAAATTGATGGCATTTTTGTACACTAACTAGAGGCCTGATGCATGAAATTTGTGCATGCATGGAGGGGGTGGGCAGGCTGTCCTTCAGCCTAGCCTGAGCCCTCTCACAGTCTGAGAGCCCTCGGGGGATGTCCGACTGATGGCTTAGGCCCATTCCCCCTAAGTTGGCAGTTGGACATCTTTAGTGCTGCTGCAGAGGTGGGTGAGGCTCCCACCACTGCCACTGTGCTCACCAGCCATGAGCCCGGCTTCTGAGTGGCACTTCCCCTGTGGAAGCACACTGACCATGTCATAGCGACCACTTGTTCCGCTGTTCAGTCAGTTTGCATAGTAGCCTTTTTTTATATAAGATAATGAACTCTCAGAGAAATTAAACAAATAATCCCACTTACCACTGCAACAAAAATAAATTAAAATACTTAGGAATAATCTTAATCAAGGAAGTAAAAGATGTACTTGGAAAACTATAGGATATTAGAAAAGGGATAGAGGAAGATATAAACCAATGGAAGAATATACCACATTCATGGATTTGTAGAATTAATATCATTAAAATTTTCATACTACCGAAAGCAATCTGTAGATTCAATGTAATCCCTATTAAAATACCAATGGCTTATTTCACAGATCTAGTACAAATACTCTAAAAATTTATATGGAACAACAACAAAAACCCTCTGAATAGCTGCTGCAATCCCGAGAAAGAAGAACAAAGTTGGAGGGATTACAATACCAGATGTCAAGTAATACTAGAGATCCAATACAATAAAAACAGCCTGGTACTGGCATAAGAACAGGCATATAGATCAATGGAATAGAACAGAGACCCCAGAAAGTGGTTCAAGCCTTTATGCTCAATTAATATTTTACAAAGGATGTAAGATTATACAATGGAGTCAAGATAGTCTTCAATAAATGGACAGATACATTAAGAAATATGAAAGTAGACTACCAACTTACACCATATAAAAAATAAACTAAAAAGTATAAAATACTTAAATGGAAGTCATGAAACTCTAAAAACCCTAGAGAAAACATAGTCAGGAAAATCTCAGACATCTCCGTTGAACATGTTATAGACATACAGAACCTTAGACATGCCAAAAGCATTTGTTTGGATTTTATTCCAAGTATAATAAGAAAACTTTGATGGTTTTAAACTTTGAATACCCACATTTATAAAGATCAGCAGAGCTGTGGATTAAGTGAAAGAATAAATTAAGTAGGAGCCAAAGTGAGAAGATAATTGCAAAAGATCAAAGGTATTATCTTGTATAAGATGGTAACAGTGGAGATGAGGAAAACTAAGTCCTTTTTCCTTCTGATTTTACTGGTACATGCTCATAAGGGACAAACTCATGCTAGTTTCAACTACCACTCTATGGTAATCCTATGTAATAAAAGCCTAATATGCTAAAAAAAAATCTCAGACATCTCTTGGTAGCAATATGTTTGCCAATACATCTACCAGGGCAATGGAAACAAAAGAAAAAATAAACAAATGGGATTACTTCAAAATAAAAATCTTCTGCACAGCAAACAAAATCATCAACAATATGAAACATGAGCCCACTATATGGAAGAATGTATTTGCCAATGATATATCTGATAAAGTGTAATACCTAAAATATATAATAAATGATACAACTTAGCAAAAGGAAGATAAAGAATCTAACTTAAAAATGATCAAAGGACCTAAATAGACATTTCTTCAAAGAGGACATGCAGATAGATGTCAAAGAGACATGAAAAAATGCTCAAAGTCACTAATCATCAGAGAGATGCAAATTAAAACAACGAGGTATCACCTCACTCCTGTCAGAATGGCTACCATCCAGAAACCAACAAAAGACAAGTCCTGGTGAGGATGTAGAGAAAAGGGAACCTTAGTACATTGCTGGTGGGAATGCAGACTGATGCAGCCATTATGGAAAACAGTACATAGGTTCCCCCCAAAATTAAAAATAGAACTGCCATTTGATCCAGTGGTCCCAATTCTAGAAATGTATCCTAAGAATACCAAAATACCAATCAGAAATAATGAATGCACCCCTATGTTCATAGCAGTGGAATTTATAATAGCTAAGATCTGAAAACAGCCCAAGTACCCATCAGCAGATGAGTGGATAAAAGAGCTGTTGGTACATTACACCATGGAATACTATGCAGCAGTAAAAAAAGAGGGATCTCTTACCCTTTGATTCAGCACAGAGAGACCTGTAGAATATTATGCTAAGCAAAATAATTCAGTCAGAGAATGACAAGTGTCTCATTATCTCACTCGAATGTGGAATCTAATAAACAAAATAAAATGATGCACAAAAATAAATCCAGGGATATGGAAGCATGGAACAGACCATGGAATATCAGAAGGAATGTGGGGGAGGATGGGTTGGTGGTAGGAGATTAACCAAAGAACTTATATTTATACTAGAAGCCCAGCGCTCAAAATTGCATGGCCCCACTCCACCCACATGGCCTTGTCCTGCTTGCAGCTCCACCCACCCAACACCCTGCTGTGCTCACAGCCTCGTGCACCTGTGCTGGTCTTTGGTCATTATTGCATTAGGGCCACAGGCTTTTTATATATAAAGGTATGTATAGCCCATGGACACAGACAATAAAGTGGTGAAGGCCTGGGGTGGGGGGCAAGGGCAGGCCAAAAGGGGTCAGTGGGGAAGGAGGGGAGAAGAGGACATATGTAATACTTTCAACGATAAATACTTTTTTAAAAAACGAAAGAAGACGTTAACACAAAATACTCATTCATACCAGCATGCTACATTCATACTATCTCAGAGAATTTCCCTTGGTAACAAAAGCAGTGTTTGCTGATATAAAATTTTAAGTTGGGAAAGATGAGCTATTATCAAGACCATGATAGAAGTCTTCGAAGCTTTTTTTACATTTTATGCTAAATAAAAATCTATTAAAAAGTGGTTTAACCATCACTCTCTACCTCAGAATACACAAGAATCAAACAACCATACAATTTAAGATCTTGAATGAATAGTCTCTTAAATTGTTCTAATGCGTGTGTGTGTGTGTGTGTGTGTGTGTGTGTGTGTGTGTGTGTGTGTGTATGGTTGTTGATGTTGGAAGATAATCAGTATAATCCTAATCTGAATTTCTTAATATTTGATTAGAGTTGCTTAATATTATTTTTACCATGCTGCAAGATTGAGATAGTGTTTTATATTATTATAACTGTTTATCAGTGGAGATAAAACTTCATTTTTCCTCAGGAAAACTAATACATTGACTTTCTAGTTGTACTACAATGTCAATTATGTTTCCACATCATAAGGCTTCCTCATGCTTGTTCAAATAACTAGTCATTTAAAAGAAACCATTAGCCTAAACTGGTATGGCCCGTTGGATAGAGTGTCGGCCTGTGGACTGAGAGGTCCCAGGTTAGATTCCAGTCAAGGGCATGTATCTTGGTTGCAGGCACATCCCCAGTGGGGGATGTGCAGGAGGCAGCTGATCAATATTTCTCTCTCATCAATGTTTCTGGATTTCTATCCCTCTCCCTTCCTCTCTGTAAAAAAATAAAAATAAAATATATTAAAAATAAATAAATAAAAGAAACCTTTAACAGGAAGAGAATGACAATAAAAATAATCACATATTTAAGGTCATTAGAAATTATTGGAATTATTTGCAACTTTGGAAGTGGTACAGAGAAAGAAAGCAAATTTTACCTTTGTTACATATTTTCAAATAGTATAGCAGATAATGTTAAAGGTATAGTTTATTTACTACTGTGGTAGCCAAACATTAAAGATAGCACCTAGCGATCCTCTTCTGTTATTTACATGTTTTCCCCCTACCTCACTGAAGGGCTGTACTGTGTAACCAATCTATCAAATAATAGGATAATATGCAAATTGGTCGGGATACCATCATGTAATGACCAATCAGCAGGCTGTGTCCCTGCCCCATGCACTGGCCCAGAGACATGAGACTCATGTCCCTGACCCCAGCAATGGGCCTGGGACATGAGGCTTGCATTCCTGCCCCCTGTGCTGGCTTGGGGGTCCACAGGCGTGTGGAGAGGCCCCTCTGCTACGGGCCTGGCTGGGGGTCTGCAGGCGCACTGAGGTCCACAGGCCTCCACCATGGCCTGCCCCGGGGGTCTGCAGGCCTCCCCTGGCTCCAGCCTACCTCTTTGGGGCAATGGGCTCCTGCACTGTGACAGAGCACAGGCCAGGCTAGGGGACCCTCATCAACATACCCCAAGTGCATGAATTTTGTGCTCTAGGTCACTAGTATGAAATAATGATGTGTGATGATTAAGACTAGGGTACTGGTATAAGAGAATTTGCCTTGCCATGTCTTGGATTGCTTGCTCTGAGAGAAGCCAGTTATCATGTCATGAGGACATGGAGAGGTCCACGTGGCAAAGATCTAAGGTCTCTTGACAAAAACTAGCACCAGCTTGTCAGCCATGTGAGCGAATCTCCTTGGAAGAAGTTCCTTGGGCCCTGACCAACATCTCCGCTTTGCATCCTAATGAGAGCTGCTGGCCAGAACCACAGTTAAGCTGCTTGTGAATTCCTGACCTATAGAAACTGTGCAATAATAAATGTTATTGTTGGTTTCAGCCACTATATTTTGCAGTAGATTTTTTTATGTAGCCATGGGTAACTAATTAACTCTTCAATTGATAATTCATTTTCAAAAATATATATATTTTATTGATTTTTTACAGAGAGGAAGGGGGAGGGATAGAAAGTTAAAAACATCAATGAGAGAGAAACATCAATCAGCTGCCTTCTGCACACCCCCCACTGGGGTGGTGCTTGCAACCAAGGTACATGCCCCTGACCGGAATTGAACCCGGGACCTTTCAGGCCGACGCTCTATCCAATGAGCCAAACTGGTTTCGGCTCAATTAATAATTCTTTACATTATTATAATAATTATTACCAAATTATCAATAGTGATAATAAAAGTTACCATTTGTAGGGTAAATTATCTTACTATATGTAAGATAATTTAAATGCATCCTTGTAATATTTCTTCAGAGTAGATTTCATTACTCTAATCCCACAAGTTAAAGAAATGAACTCAGAGAGTTTAAATGGCTTGCAGAACATCAGACAGCCTCAAATGGCAAAGCCGGGATTTGGATGAAATTCTGACCTTTTTACTCTGTGGAGTCACTCTTAACCAGCAGAATTGCAAGTCACAAATACAGGATGAGAAAGGCATTTGACTTTATAATGTGAAGCTACTCAAAAGTGATCCATCTCCAAAAATATTGTATACTTTCCTCACTTTTTGTTACTTACCTGATATTTTACTTAAGCTTTTGCAAAGCAAGTATATTTAGGTAGCATTAGCTTGCACAGCAGTTACTCTAATTGCAACTTGGGGATTAGTGTGGCTTCTCTGGGTAAGATCATAGCTGGTGGTTAATGATTGTCATAGTTCAAAAGCAATATCTGAAACCTTTAGGTGTTTTTATGTGCTAATCATATATCTAATTTCAATTTCAGAAACACACAGCAACTTCTGTGTGCCCAACACTATGACAACCACAGGGACAGTTATTCTCAACCTGGAGGTGTGCATCAGACTCACTGGGAGCTTTTTCAAAGTATGCATGGTTGAGAAAGGAGATGAGAACTCTTGAGTAAGGGACACAGTGATAAAGAAAGTATCTCTACTTTTTAGCAGCTCACAGTATACAAAAAGATTTAATTATTTAAAACACATTCACTTCTTTTCTTTTAAAAAAATATTTTATTGATTTTTTACAGAGAGGAAAGGAGAGGGTTAGAAAGCCAGAAACATCGACGAGAGAGAAACATCGATCAGCTGCCTCCTGCACGCCCCCCACTGGGGATGTGCCCACAGCCAAGGTACATGCCCTTGACCGGAATCGAACCCGGGACCCTTCAGTCCGCAGTCCAATGCTCTATCCACTGAACCAAACTAGTCCCGGCCATTAACTTTTTTTCATTCATCTCTGCAGATTCCACCTTGTCACCCCTCATTTTTAACACCAGAGTGCCTTAGAACTCAGTCCTCAGGTCTCATTTACTAGTGGTCTTCTCTCCATTCTCAAGACCTCAATTAGTCTTAGGGATTTAAATACCACCTACATACTATGATTTCTAGATTTGTGTGTACCTCTGCCCAATTAACACCTGTAAGAAATCTCAAACCTGACACCTCTGCCAGCATCTCCTGGACTGCCCCATAAACCATGAACTCCAATGGTCTTTCCCACTTCAGTTAATAATGAGGCTATTTTTCCAGTGCTCAGGCCTAAAGATTTGGAATCATCTTTAACTCTTCTCTCTTTATCCATGCCAACATCGGTCATTAAATCTCATTGGTGCCCAAATGGTGTGGCTCAGTTGGTTGAGCATAAGCCCATGTACCAAAGGTTGCCAGTTCATGTGCCCTGACCAGGTTTCAGGATCGATCCCCAGTAGGGGATGTGCAGGAGGCAGCCAGTCAATGTTTCTCTCTCATTGATGTTTCTATTTCTCTCTCTCTCACTCTCCCTTCCTCTTTCTCTAAAAAAATCAATAAAAACATATTTAAAAAATCTCATTGGCTAGTTTCAAATCATATCCTGAAGTTGACTGTTTCCTACTAACTCTTATCACTTCCAGCCTGATCTAAGCCATCTTTATTCCACTCCTGAATTTTGGCAAACATCTCTTAATTGCTCTCCTGGCTTCTACCCCTCCTCTCTTAGAGACTATTCTCAATAAAGCATATAAAGGGATCCTTTCAAAATAGATCAGGTCACTTCTCTGTTCCCATGTCTTCCCAGTTCACTAAAAATTCTTACAGTGGTTTACAAGAGACCCTTTTAGGCACTTCTCAAATACACATGTGTATTTGCCAAAAACAACATAAAGGAGGTGGGTGGAAGCAAAGCTGTATTGGGCTAAGGAAATTACTACAAATGGTAAAGTAATAATTATAACAATGTGTAGTTGGGTTTGTAACATTAATGTAATGTTATGTAATAAAATTTCCACAAAAAGGGGAAAAATGGAATAGAGCTATAAAAGAATAATATTTCTATGTATTAGTGCAATTAAACTAGTACAAATTGAAAGCTGATTTTGATAAATTATATGTATATGGTAAATCCTAAAGTAAACCACTAAAAATGTAGTTAAAATTATTAAGGACATTAAAATGCTACATTAGGAAATACTCACTTAAGGCAAAAGAATGATGTAATGGAGGACTAGAGAAACAAAAAAAAATTACATGTTATATGTAAAAGCAAAAACTAAAATGGCAGAGATAGATGACTATATAACAACTAGAGGTCCAATGCATGAAATTCCTGCAAGATTAGGCCTTTACAGCTGTGGTGTCTTCCTGGGTCCCTCATTTGCAGCCGTGGCAGCTGCCTGGATCAAGTGTCTGCAGCCCTGGCTTTCTCTTCAAAGAACATCCCGAAGGATGCCCAGTCTAATTAGCATATAATACTTTTATTATTATAGACTAGAGGCCTGGTGCATGAAATTCATGCATGGGATGTGGGGGGTGTCCCTCAGCCCGGCCTGCACCCTCTCCCAATCAGGAAATCCTCAGGGGATGTTTCTGCAGAATCAGGCCTAAACTGGCAGTCAGACATCCCCCTCACAATCTGGGACTGCTGGCTCCTAACTGCTCCCCTGCCTGCCTGACTAATTGTCCCTAACCACTCTGCCTGCCTACCTGATAACCCCTAACCATTCTGCCTGCCTGTTCCCCATAACTGCTTGCCTGCCTGCATGATCACCCTAATCATTTCTGCCTTGGCCCCCACACCCGGGACCAGGCTTCCCTCCTCCAGACAGGCACAGGCACCTGGGACCCGGGCTATCTTCTCTCTGGTCCACGGCAGGCACCCAGAATCCTGAGCGATGCTGCCCTGGCTGGCTGCAGTCACCTGGGACCCCAGGCAGCACCGCCTGGACTGGCCACAGGTAGCCGGGACCTGGGGTGGCACTGTCTGGGCCCCGGCTTTGTCAGGAAGAACATCCAGAAGGTCGTCCAGAAGATGTCCAGTCTATCCAGTTTAATTAGCATATTACCCTTTTATTAGTATAGATAGCATTAAATGTGAATGGATTAAATCATATAATCAAAAGGCAGAGAGTGTCAGATTGGGTTATATGATCCAAGTATATATATTTACAGAAGACACACTATTCAAATAAACAGGTAGATGTAAAAATATGGAGAAAGATATATCATGCAAACAGCAACCACAAGAATGCTGAAGTGGTTATATCGATATTAGACAAAAGAAACTTTTAAAACAAAAAATGTTGGTGCACTCTTCCTCTCAGGAACATACCTGCACCTTTCCCTTCCCCTTCTTATTCCCCCATAGATGTGCATCTCCTAAACTCTAAGGGACCCATCAGACTTTCGGCAAAAGAACAGTCCCAGGCTAACCCTTGAACCTGTCTCCATGGGACCTTTTCTCTGACTTTTCAGTGAGCCAAAGCAGCCCCTCCTTGGCTCATTTCTTTCCTATAACGTTTCTAGAGAGCCAAAGCCACCTCACCGAAGCTCTCTCCCATTGCTCATTCTGTTCTAAGCCTTTCCTGTTTCGGTATCCCCAGCTTTAATAAACATGCTCTAAAACCTAAATAAATAAACAAAGCAAAAATTTTAATAGAGATAAAGAGATGTTATTATCATAAAAGTGTACACATTTTCTTTTTGAAGTGATAACTATGTTCCAAAATTGACTGCAGTAGTGGTTGTACACACATGTGAATTCTCTGAAAATCATTGATGTGTACATTTTAAATGGGTGAATTGTATGGCATATGAATTGTAACTCAAGAAAGATGTTAAAAATTTAATGTGCCTACAGATAACTTGGGGGTTTTATTTTAATACAGATTTTTGGTTCTGTAGGTCTTGGACAGGGCCCGAGATGCTGCATTGCTAACAATCTTACTATATGATTCTAATACTGCTAGTCAGAGGTTCATACTTTAAATAGCAAGACTTATACCATCAGCTTTCTCATTACTTTTCTGACTTCATCTCCTGCCACCTTCATGAGTGGATTCATAAATGGCTAGTGGATGATTTTGAGCCACCTTAACCATCTAGTTTTTCCTTGAACATACCATGCCTGACTATCTCAGACCTTTGTACTTGTCATCCCCTTTGCTGAGAATATTCTTCCCATTCCCATGCCCTGATATGTGTAAAACTTACTCGATCACCTTGGTCAAGTCTTTGCCTAACTCTTAACTCCAAGTGGGGTCTTCCCTAACTACCCTACCTAAATGGCAACTCTATTTATCATATTTGCTTTTATCTTTTCCTGCTTTTTCTTGGCAGTACTAATGTCATTGTACGCCAACCTGCTATTTATATATTATTTGGTATATTAGTTTGCTAGGGTTGCATAACAAATTACAACAGACTAGATGGCTTCAACAACAGAAATTATTTTTTTTACAGTTCTGGAAGCTAAAATAACAAGATCGAAGTGTTGGCAAGTTTTGTTTATTCTAAGGCCTCTCTCCTTGGCTGGGATATGGCCACCTTCTCACTGGCCCTCACATGTGCTCTTTACATGTGCCACACTCCTGGTATCTCTCTATATGTATACATGTCTTTTTCATATAAAAACACAGTCAGATTGACTTAGGGCCATCTAATGGCCTCATTTTAACTTCATACCCTCTTCTAAGGCCCTATTTCCACATAGAGCCACACTCTGAAGACAGTCAGGTGTCTTAAACATATGAATTTTGGAGACCACAATTCAACCCATACATTTTGTTATTGTAGATCATTCTATAATACAATACAAATTTTATGAGAACATGGAGGGTTTTTTAAAATCTATTTTATTATTGTAAAATTGGTCACTAGCATAGTATCTCTTACATAGAAGATACCCAATAAGTATTGAGTAAACACATGAAAATAAGTACTGAAAAGATATATAGTAGATACAGGGCAGTGAAAAGGACACAGAAGAGGGACAGAACAACCCTGCTTATGTGAGTCAGAATAATTTAATAGACACTAATATATGGCTTAGAAATCTTACCAGATATACTCTCTATGCATTCACTCTAACTATAATATATTACTCTTCAAGAACTAGAGAAACCCTAAATTTATTGGTTCTTTCAGATTTCTTCCAATATATAGGATCCTATTTCTAAAAATTGATACTAAATTGTTAGTATTTTAATTGCTGGATATCCTCTTATGTCTGAAGATTTCTGTCTATAAACTTGAAAAGTGAGTCATCATGTTTACATCTTCAGAAATCTTTATGGTGATTGTGTTGAAGAGGAAATATGAAAATCTTAAATGACAGCTTCATTCTTGGTTTATTCATTTTTCTCTCCTGGTGATTTATTTCCATGTTGTTGATACTTGCAAAGGAGATACTTAAAATCATCTATTTTGCTCTGTGGTACTGCTTGATTTTGGCATTATATAAAACTAGTCAAGTGAATTAAATTCAGTTATCCCAAATCATTCTGATAATATAAATCATGAATAGATTTCCATTTGTGGTATATACTCCTTTTTAACCTTTCAGATATACTAGCTACCTTTTTGCTCTAGCTGCATGCTCTAGGAGGCTGACTTCCTTGTGCTACATTAGTTGGACTCTTGTTTAGCTTCTGCTTAGGGTCAGCCTATGTCAGTCATTGGCGGCAACATGGGAACTAGGAAGAGAAAAGTTTAGGGTGTTTATTCCCCTGGATTCCTCTCTGTGGGCTTGCTTTGAGAATGACTGCATCCTCTATTGAAAGTCATCACTCCTGTCCAGAGGCCTTGTTCTACACAGACAGCTACAGCTTTTTCTGTGTAGCCTATAGATTTAGGGTGGTAACAGATTTCCTACTCCTTCCCTCTTGCTAGCCATAGAGTGCTTCACCAATCTGTATAACCTTTCCTTTACTCTGTCTCACCCCTTTGTAAATACATTTCCCATTCCCTCTTTGTCTAAGATTAGTTTCTACTTACACTATTTCATGTTTTATTAAATTTATCTTATATAATAAAAGCCTAATATGCTAAGTGTCCAGTTGTCTGGTCAGCCATCAATCAATCCTCCTATCTAATAAAAGAGTAACATGCAAATTGACCATACCTCTGATCAAGCCACGCCCACACACCATGCCCACCAGCCAATCAGGAGCAAATAAACCCCAAGCAAGATGGCCACCGGCCCTGCTCCCTGCTGCTCGAAGCCCCAGCCATGGCGATGCTTTGCTGTGGGCAGCGGGGAGTCCGGGTGGCAGCCCCACCATGGAGGATTGGGCAGGCCAGGCGGGCAGCACCAAGGGCATGATCAGTAACTGGACAGGCAGGGGAGGAGGTGGTGGCAGCACCTGATGCTGACTGCAGGGTCCAGGCTGCCATCAGGGTTGGGCAGGCCTGGCAGGCAGTGCCTGAAGCCACCGATGGAGTCCAGGCGACATTGGGGATGGGCAGGGCAGACTGGCTGCTTCTGATGCTGCCCACTGGGTCAAGGCTGAGAGCAGTAACAGGGCAGGCAGAGGAGGGCTGGGCCGCAGTGCCTGACACCTTCTGGGGGTCCAGTCCACTATGGGGGATGGGGCAGGCCTGGCAGGCAGTGCCTGAGGCCACCTGTGGGGTCCAGGCTGCCATTGGGGTCAGACGGGCCTGGTGGGCAGCGCCTGACTCCACCTGTGTGGTACAGGCAGCCTTCAGGGTTGGGCAGGGCGGGCTGGCTGTGCCTGATGCTGTCCACTGGGTCAAGGCCGAGATCAGTAACAGGGCAGTCAGGGGAGGGGGGGGGTGGCTAAGCCTGACTCCGCCCACGGGAGCCAGGCCGCCACTGGGGATGTGGGTAGGCAGGGGTGGCCATGGTCTTTGGGATCACTGTCTGCCCCGGGGCTGCCTGTGCACATCGGTGGAGCAGACCAGGGTTGAACATTTTAATGAAAATGGGATGCCTGTGCCCCCACCCACCGAGCCCAGTCCCTGGGGAGGAGAGGGCAGTGGGAAGTTAGCAGGCACCCGGGCTCGGAAGAAACTGGGAGAACCCGCAGGCATGCTACCAGGAAGAGGTGCTGAACCATGATGAGGCAGAGGGCTGGGTGATGGAGGCGCTCAAAGGTGCAGATGAGGCAGCTCTCGCTGGTGCTGAGCTAGAAAAGTACATTGACACCCAGATGGACTAAATTGCCCTTCTGAAAAAGGTGCGTGAAGAGGAGATCACTGAGCTGCAGGTATAAATCCAGTATGCTCAGATCTCCATGGAGATGGACATGTTCTCCAAGTCTGACCACTCTGCTGGCTCTAGGACGTCTGCGCCCAGTTTGAGAAGCTGGCTGCCAAGAACATGCAGAATGCCAAAGAATGGTACAAGAGCCACTTCACATGCTGACTGAGACCACTGTCAAGAACATCTATGGGGTGCACACAGCCAAGGAGGAGGTGTCTGAAAGCTGCTGCCTGCTCAAGGCCAAGACCCTGGAGATGGAAGCATGTCAGGGCATGAATGAAGCACTGGGAAAGCAGCTGGGAGAGCTGGAGGATAAGCAGGACTCAGGTGTTAGTGCTATGCAGGACACAATCAACAAATTAGAAAATGAGTTGAGAACTAAAAAAAGTGAAATGGCATGATATTTAAAAGAATACCAGGACCTCCTCATTGTGGCTTGGACATTGACATTGCAGCTTACAGGAAACTCTTGGAAGGTGAGGAGACCCGGCTCAGTTTTACCCGCATGGGAAACATAGCCAGCGGCTACTCTCACAGTTCCCAGGTCTTTGTTCCATCTGCCTGCAGTAGTTTACAGACAGCTTCTACTTGATGTCCACTGGTTCCTTTCCTTCTTAATACACCAGCCACATCCAGGAGGAGCAGATCAAGGTGGAGGAGACCTTGAAGGCTGCAAAAGCCAAGGAAGCTAAGGATGGTTCCCCCCTTCTGAAGGAGAAGCTGAAGAGGAGAAGGAGAGGAAGTGGATGAAGAAGAAGAAGGAGAGGAAGAGGAAGAAAGTGCCAAGGAAGAATTTGAGGATGCAAAGGAGGAAGAAGAAGGAGGTGAAGGTGAAGGAGAAGATGCCCAAGAAGCTGAGGATGAGAAAAAAGATGAAGATGCTGGGGAGGAGCAAGCAACCAAGAAAAGATTGAGCCCCCCTTTCCTTAATTATTTCAGGAGCAATCCTTCTGAAACCAGGTCAACCCCGTCACCAACCAAGCAGTTGAGTTCTAGATACTATATGAATTAATAAGTCAAAATATATAACATTCTAAGGTGACTGAGGTTGGACATTAAATGTTGTGCAATGACTTTTTTCCTTATGCAGAGTATCTGTTTGCTTTCAGAGTGGCTTCCTGGCTTGCTGCCAGCCTGTGCATGGTCCATGCTTATGAGTTCAGGATCTATGACAATGTGAATAATTCATATGTTTTCAATAAAAGCACATGAATACATGAATTCACTGATGTTAATGTTAAACTTCATGAAAAAAAATTGTCGTTTGAATCTTTGGTGGTTAGAAATTAAAGACCTCAAATCATGTGCAATAAACAGTAAATAAAGTTACACTGAATGACAAAAAAATATATTAGGGGCCAGGAAACATTAAAAGAACTGGGGAACCATTCCCAGATCAGGAAGGGAAGTCATAAGGTATATATTATTGCTATGAATACAATATTTCCCACTACTTACAACATATACAATGTAATGTATTAGATGCCTTCCTACTGCATGAAGTATGTATTTTCATAGAGTAATACTGGTACATATGTTATAGTTATGGCAGTATATCATATCCTATCTATATTAATAAAAGGGTAATATGCTAATTAAACCATGAGACCTTCCAGAAGTCCTTCCAGACAAAGCCATAGTGGTGGGGCCAAGACAGAGGTGGTTAGAGGTGATCAGGCCAGGAGGGGAGGGCAGTTGAGGGTGATCAGGATGGTGGGGGGGCAGTTAGGGATGGGCAGGCCAGCAGAGGGGACCAGTTGAGGAAATCAGGCCAGCAGGCAGAGTGGTTAGGGGTGATCAAGCAGTCAGGCAGGTGAGCAGTTAGGAGCCAGTAGTCCTGGATTGTGAGGGGGTTGTCCGACTTCCAGTTTAGGCCTAATCCCACAAGGATCCCAGATTGGAGAGGATGCAGGCTGGGCTGAGAGACACCCCCCCCTCCCCATGTGCATGAATTTTGTGCATTGGGCCAATAGTCAAAGCATAATATGCTAGATTCAGGAAGATGGCGACCTATGGGAAGTCAGGCTATAAGATAGTGTGTGAGTGAGAGAATGAAAGGAGACTGCGTGGACATGTGGGAAGTGTTTATTTGTGAGTGAGAGACAGTAATATTCCAAGGGACTGTTGGAGACTGCTGGACTGAGCTCCCTTGACCAGGCAGCCCCTACTGCTGCTAAAATCTCTCTGCAGCAGAGACCTTCCCATCTTGTAGGGGAGAGTGGCTGTGATCCGAAGTCTAGCCTTACCTTCAACTGAAAAGAACTCAGATACCTCCCAGAACCCTACAACCACAACACCTAGGGACCAGCTGCAAATCCATAAATACCATGTCTCAAGCAGCACAAGTACACCCTGTACCTTCTCACAGAAAGATCAAATATCACCTAGAGAAAGGTGAGGTCTGCGATCCAGACTAGAAGGAAAAACACAAGAAGTGGGAGCTAGAGTTTCAAAGGAAGTCTGTGCCACACAAAATCAGTGGCTTTTGGGGTCAATGTAGCCCACAATTGTGTAAGGTGGTCCATAGGGCTGCTGGCAGGAGGGAACTCTAGAAATCAACCCATAGCTGGGCTGGGCACAGAAAGGTAGCCTGAAGTTCTACTAGAATACCAGATGCACAGTGCCAAAGGAAAAAGACATGCAGAGAGACATGCACAGTGCTGGGGGAAAAGTTGCGAGTCTGTGCGCTTACTCTGGCTTTCTTTTTATTACTATTTAAATCCTTGATTTTGATTATTAAGCCCAGCACATAAGATCTCCCAAGTAAAAACACTCTGAGATTGCAGGAGAAAGTTGTTTTTGTTGAATCTGGGGATTAGAGCAGGGAGAAACCATCAGAAAACCAGCAGTCCATTCCCCCAACCTTGTATTAAGTGCGGGGAAAACAAAAACTAAATACTGTGCAGAGAAGACTTATAGCCTCGGATGTACATACAGAAACACTGACACCGAAGGTTGAATCACAAATTGACTCTTGTGTAAATACAATTAAAGGCAGGATGAGAAACAAGGAAATATTACCTGCTTGAAAACAGGATTGTGGCCTACCCTGAGGAGTGGTGGAAAGCAGTGAACTTCAATACAGTCCTGACTACCTGACAGGACACAGGCATACTAAACAGAACAGTAGAGAAAGTAAATAACCTTCACTATTGCATATTTTTATTTTTTATCTTTTACTTAAGAAATTAATTTTTTTCCTTTTTTCTTACTTGATATTTACCTTTTTAATTATTATATTTTTATTTTTAATTAGTATTATGACTACTATTATTATACCTTTTTTAAAGCTTTATTTTATTTTTTCTTTATTTTATATTATTTTGGGATTAGTGTTGTGAATGCTATTTTCATCTTTCCTTTAGCATCATTTTACTCTATCTCAACTTTACTTTATGCCAATACTCTCTTCCTCATTTTTCCCCTTTTGTTGTCCTGTTTCCCTTACCATATTCTTGTTTTAGATTTCCCTATTCTTTTTACCCCCTGTTAAAAATTCACCCGATTTATATATCTAATTTCTGCTCCCCTGCTCCAAGTCCATACACACTTCTCTCTTCCCTTTCTTCAGTATCTAATCCTTTTTCTCTTTTCCTTTTTTTTTCTTTTATGTTTTCTGTTTTATTTTGTTTTGCTTCACCCTTCTTTCTCTCTGTCCTATTGTTTGTTTGGTTATTGATTAGTTTGTTTGTGTGATTGTTTCTCTCTTTTTTTTTTTTGCTTCTGTTTTCCTCTCCTCGCTTGTTGTTAGTTATTGTTTGCAGTTTATATTCATCTCTGGATGTTTGTTGTTTGCATTTTTTGATTAGTTGTTGTTCTATTGGAGTTTTTCCCCCATATAAATAGTTTTTTCCCCTTATTTTTTTCTCTTTCTTTTTTCTCTTACTTTTTTTCCTTTTCTCAATATCATTCTGCACTCTTTTTTTTAATTCTCTAATTCTCTTTTCTTTGGTGGTCACTTTTACTTGAGGTTATTAGGATTATGAGTACATTTGTGTTTAATGCTTTGTGTCTTGTGCCTTGTTTTGTTGTAATTTATACCTTTAAGTCAATGCAGGGAAGAAAGAGCTCCATAACCAGACATTTGGAGAGGAACTATCATGGGGAGACAAAGAAACAGCCCCCATACAAGAGAAAAGGAGGTATAACCAGAAAAGGAAGCAAACAAAATGGAGGCAAGCAATATGTCAGAGAAATAATTCAGAGAAATGGTCATAAGGTCACTAAAAAGCTTAGAAGACAAATTCAACAATATGTGTAAGAGCCAACAAGAAATGAAAACATCACTGCAATAAAGAACTCAATAGAAAGCATCAAAAGTAGACTAGAAGAAGTGGAGGACTGCATCAGTGAGCTAGAAGATAAGGTAGGAAAAATACCCAAGTAGAGCAGCATATAGGAAAAAACACACAAAACAAAACCTTAAAAAACAGGAGAGACAACCTAAGAGAACTTTGGGACAAAATAAAACAAAACAATATTCACATAATAGGGTTGCCAAACAGATAGGAAACTGTTTGTAATAGAAATAGCAAGGAATAGAAAACCCGTTTGAAGAAATAATGACAGAAAAATTCCCTGATATAGGGAAGAAAAAACTCATGCAAGTCCAAGAAGCTCACAGAGTCTTAAACAAAATGAACCCAAAAAAACCAATGCCAAGACACATTATAATTAAATTGGCAAACACCAACGACAAAGTAAGAATCTTAAAATTTAACTAAGAACATAAAAGCCCTGTACTCGGAAAAGTACAGGACATTGAAAATAGAGATAGAGAAAGACATAAACAAATGGAAAACATACCATGTTCATGGATTGGTAGAATCAACATCATTAAAATGTCCATACTACCTAAAACAATCTATAGATTCATTGTGATACCTATTAAAATACCAATAGCATAGTTCAAATATCTAGAACAAACTCTCCAAAAATTCATCTGGAACAAAAAAAAAAAGACCCTGAATAACCATAGCTATCCTGAGAAAGAAGAAAAAAAAATGGAGGGATCACAATAACAGACATGAAACTATATTACCAAGCTTGGTTCTCAAAACTGCCTGGTACTGGCACAAGAACAGACATAGACCAATGGAACAGAATGGAAAACCCAGAAATTGACCCAAGCCATTATACTCAATTAATATTTGACAAAAGAGGCAAGAGCATACAATGGAGTCAAAACAGTCTCTTTAATAAATGGTGCTGGGAAATTTGGTCAGATACATGCAAAAAAAAATGAAATGAGATCACTAACTTATACCATACACAAAAACAAACTTAAAATGGCTAAAGGACTTGAATGTAAGATGGAAAACCATAAAAATCTTACAAGATTCTGTAGGCAGCAAAATTGTAGACATATGTCATAGCAATGTCTTTACAGACACAGATCCTAGGGCAACAGAGACTAAGGAGAAAATAAACAAATAGGACTACATCAAAATAAAAGGCTTCTGCACAGCAAAAGAAACCATTAACAAAACAATAAGAAAGCCCACTGTGTGGGAGAACATATTTGATACTGTTATCTCCAATAAGGGTTTAATCTCCAACATTTACAGGAAGCTCACACAATTTAACAAAAGGAAGATAAACAATCCAATCAATAAATGGACAAAGGACCTAAATAGATACTTTTCGAAAGAGAACATTCAGAAAGCCAAGAGACATCTGAAAACATGCTCAAAGTCAGTAATCATCAGAGAGATGCAAATTAAAACAACAATGCGGTACCACCTCACACCTGTTAGAATGGCTATCATAAACAAATCAACAAATGACAAGTGCTAGAGAGTATGTGGAAGAAGAACGAACCCTTCTTCACTGCTGGTGGGAATGCAGACTGGTGCAGCCGTTGTGGAAAACAGTATGTTGTTTCCTCAAACAGTTAAAAATGCAACTATAATTTGATCCAATAATACCACTTCTAAGAATATATCCTAAGAAAACAGAAACATCCATCAGAAACGATATATGCACTCCTGTGTTCATAGCAGCACAATTTACAAAAGCTAAGATTTGGAAACAGCCTAAATGCCCATCATCAGAAGAATGGATTAGGAAACTATGGTACGTCTATACAATGGAATACTATGCTGATATAAAAAAAGAAGAAATTCTTACCATTTGCAACAGCAGGGATGGAACTGGAGAGCATTATGCTAAGTGAAATAAGCCAGTCAGTGAAAGAAAACTACCACATAATCTCACTCATTTGGGGCTAATAAAGAACATTATAACCTGATGAACAAAAAGATACAGAGGTAGAGAAGCATCAAACAGACTGTCAAATTACAGCCGGAAGGCTGGGAAGTGGTTGGAAGGGGAGGTAAGAGATCAACTGAAGAACTTGTATGTATGCATATAAGCATAACAAATGGACGCAAGACACTGGTGGCAGGGGAGGGGGGTGTTGAGGGCGTGTTTCTGAAGTTAGGGAGGCCAGGGGAAGGTCAATGGGGAAAAAAAGGAGACATATATATACTGCTATTTGCAATACTTAAACAATAAAATAAGAATTTTTAAAGCATAATATACCTAATATGCTGAAGCTACCCAACTGCTCGCTATGATGTGCACTGATCACCAGGGATCAGACAGCTTCCTGGTTAACCAGCAGCTATGCTGTGCACTGACAACCAGGGGACAGATGCTCTGATCAGTAGGCTAGCTTGCTGCTGAGTTCTGGCTGATTGTGACTGAGCAAGACAAGCAACATGGGCTAGACATACCCTGGAGACCTCCCGCAGTCCCTCCCTGTCTGGCCAACCTCCCAGCTCCCTCCCAGGCTCTGTGCACCTATGGGTTCCCTTAGCCTGGTCTGTGCTCTCTTGCAGTTTAGGCTGAGGGATTACCCCCATCCCCAGTGCAGAATTTCATGTACTGGGCTTCTAGTTTATTTACTAAAAATCCCAAAATTTAATTGTGCAAGACAGAGAAAGTATTTTTTTTTAATTACTAGAGGCCCGGTGCATGAAATTTGTGCATGGTGGATCCCTCAGCCTGGCCTGCACCCTCTCCAATCTGGGAACCCTTGGGACTGCTTGCTCCTAACCACTCACCTGCTTGCCAGCCTGATCCCCCTAAACTGCTCTCCCCTGACAGCCTGATCACCTCTAACTGCTTCTGCCTCTGCCTTAGCCCCACCACCATCGCTTTGTCCAGAAGATGTCCAGAAGATGTTCAGTCTAATTAGCATATTACCTTTTTATTCGTATAGATGCCACCTTGTCCTAAAAATGCAGGTTGTTAACAGATTTTCCTACTGTGGGAAAAGAGCCCGTAGTAGTATCTTGGGTTCTGACCAGGGCTTATACACTTATGCTTTATATCAGCAGACGAGATTCCTAGAAGACTCTTGAATGTACCTTGAACATTTCTATTGAATTTGCCAACTCATTCTTCAAAAATGTTGAACCACTTTAAACTCCCACCAGCAACCATATGTGTGCCCTCCATCCCACTTTGAAGCCAATATCATCGATTTCCCCCTAGAAGCTTCCCTCCCCTTAGCTGGGACTGCTTGTCACTTGAGCCAACCTCATTGTTCAGCCTGGGACTTGACTTCCGAGAGAATTATGGAGGAGGAAAAAAAGTTTTTCTCTACCTTTCTGAGTTCCTAGCAGAGGCCCTTGTAATGAAAGACAGATTACCAAGAGCAAAACAAAATTCATTAACATGTGTACCTCATGTATATGTGGGAGATCCGAGGGGAAAATGAGTAGTTCCTCAAGGTGGCTTAGAATGCAGATTTAAATACTTTCTTCCCAGGGAAAGGGGATTGGAGATGTAGGCCTCTTAGAGGAAAGTAAATGATTTTAGGAAAGATGAATGGGGGTGGGGGGAGATAGTTTATAATAAAGTTTGGGTGCGATGTCAACTTCTAGTCTCCTGTCCTGTGACAGGAATTAGTCTTCTCTGCCTGGTGACCCTTCTCCCATTAAGGGCACCTAAGACATTTAAGCTCCTTTGAAGGGATCCGATTTTAGGCTCATCAGGAGACTTTAGTGAAAGCCCCTCCTTGCATTTGCTGTTTTTCAAGCATCTGCAGCTCAAGATCATCAATATAACAACACAGCATATGTTGGGGTGGCATGTTCTCTGACCTTCAGAATAAACCCAACAAAAGCTTGTTTCCTCTCTTAGGTGATTTCATGCAGTAACGTTACTCTCTGGAGACGGTATTCTGACCAGACCTTCCTGGGAGTGGTCATAACATACCCTGTGCTTGTAGAAAGGTATGGGCCATATCACTAAATAAATCAGAGTCAGTTTTCTCATCTTGTGGAAAGAGAGATAAAGTTAAGATAGTTTATCTCCCTTTCCACAGGTTTCCTGTGGGTTTGTGTCTCCGCTACGGCCCCAGCGACCCCAGAGCCACCACAGCCATGTGGAGGCTTGTGTTTCTACTCCTCCTGCCCCAATGGCTCCAGTACCCCCGCAGCTGCAGGGCTTGGGACTGCTTGGTGCTTCCCCCTTCACTTGGAACCTGCAGGTGTGGCTTGGCACTGCTGCCCTTGCCTCCTGCAGCTGGCAATGGTCCCAGGAGCCTGCAGGCATAGCTTGGCACAGCCGCCCTCACCTCCTGGTATGGAAATGGTCCCGGGAGGCTTTGGGCTTGGTGCCTGTCCCAGGGACCCAGGCTACTTGGCATCACCCTGCTCAGCCGCTTGGCACCTGTGTATGCAAATTAACTTGCCATCTTTGTTGGGTTAATTTGCATACTCACTCCTGATTGGCTGGTGAGTGTTGTGGAGGTACAGTCAATTTGCATCTTTCTCTTTTATTAGTGTAGATTATCTGATTTTTCTAAAATATGGCAATTTAGAGATTTCACTAGGGCTCTGAAGAAAAATATTGGCCAGAGTCCCCCAATACCCTCAGCCCCTCAGCCACCCAGGGCCGACCCTGAGGAACATGCAACCCTTGGAAATTGGCTGCCCAGCCACCCAAGGCCACCCAAGGCTCTGGTAACCAGGGCTAGCCGAGGCTTGCACTGCTGGTGGTGGCAGCAGCAGAGGAGTAATGGGCTATCATCTCCCACCCATGAGGACTTCCAGACTGTGAAAGGGGACAGTCCAGACTGAGGGACCCCCCTCAAGTGCATGAATTTTCAAGCACCAGGCCTCTAGTGAATTAATATCCTAAAGATAACTTTCAAGCATCTAATACGTACCCCATAGATATTTAATGATTAACTGAATTAACCATATAATATAATTTTTAAAAATCCCTGTATCTCTCTTAATTCATAGTCTGTGCTTGTGAGTCTTCATCTCCAAAGAGAAGTTTCTAGAAAAATATTTTAAATTTAAATTTATTTACTTAGTATCATTTAATATGTTATTTATAATTTGTATATCATTTTGAATATTCTTAATAATGATTTAAATAGACATTATTTATTCTTTTTTTAAAACATATTTTATTGATTTTTTTTTTACAGACAGGAAGGGAGAGGGATAGAAAGTTAAAAACATTGATGAGAGCGAAACATCGATTAGCTGCCTCCTGCACACCCCGTACTGGGGATGTGCCCGCAACCAAGGTACATGCCCTTGACCGGAATCGAACGTGGGATCTTTCAGTCCACAGGCTGATGCTCTATCCACTGAGCCAAACCGGTTTCAGCTAGACATTATTTATTCTTTTGAAAAGAACTTGATGCATTATTTAGTATGACTTATTGTATGTCTTGTGACCAGAAAATGTTTGTGATGGGATTTTCTGTTTCATTATGAAAATAGATTAATTGCAGCATGATATATTGGCAAGAGGGCTGGACTGTGAATCAAAAGACATGAATTTAATTTTCAATTCATCCACTTACAATACAATATTGAAAATCTGTTTTTCTTGTCAGAACTTTCAGTTTTGTCATCCATAAAAGTAGGGCTATTCTCATAGGAATAGCTGTCCATCAAATTGTGGGGTGGGGAGCTATCCTTTGTAATAAAAAACTAGCTATAAATGTAAATTTGCAGAAAGTATGATGTGATTTTTTAAAGCATTTTACTTAACAGGAAATTTCTAAAAAGACACATTTATCCCACAAATTAGTCCAGACTTGTAACACACATGTGATTTCTCCTGCTCAGTTTTCCACTCCAGCAATGTTCCCTTGTTACAAATCAAGATGGTACTATAGCAACCTCAATTTTCCAAAATAACTGGTTGATTTTACATATATATATATATATATATATATATATATATATATATATATATATCTCCTACTAATGTACATACATATATTAGTAGAAAAGAGCAAGCATATAAGAAAAAACCTCCCTTTGCTAGTTCTTCTTCAATTTTTCTTTTATTATGTCAGAGGATAATGCTTAATTTATAAACTGGACATTCAAAAAAATTCTTTGAACACAGTAACCTCTGACACAGGAACTAAATAGCTTGAGTACTCTTTTTTGAAGGTAGAATGGCCAGGAAAAACTCGTTTGTAATAGGTAGGCCTGCTGTAATGTCTTGGTTTGGTTTTAAATATTAATAGCTGTAAAGTCATCAACCCCTTTATGCAGAAAACTTATTAGTAAAATTAGATATATTATGGTTGATATCTTTCAATATTAAGTAAAATTGGAGCCAGTTGTAATTTATAGGAGGATATATATCACTAAAATAAAATGTTTTAAAGGCTATTTGTATTTTACAATGCACCAAGGCACCTTTATTTTAGCTGGTAATGGGTGGTAATTTGAAAGTTCTAGAATAATCTTGATAAAAAGGTAAAAATGATTTCAAAATGACACAAAATGCTTTTCAGGGAAGCCAAAGTAAAAGTATAATATACTTAAGAGCATTTTCACAAAATCTCGGTGGAAATAAAGTCATCTTTACTTTCTTGAGATAGAAGTTGCTACTTGAAGCTTGTATGATAGTTTTGTTTAATTTGGGTTCAGGACCAGACTGGGTCAGTGTCACTTGATACATCTCACCTGACCTTCTTGGCAGGCCTCCATAAGGCTCAGAATTGGGGAAGAGTAAACAATATTGAGCAGATCAACAGGTTGTCCAATTGTAGTGAAATGTAGGAACAGCACTACCTTGGTTCACTTAACAATTATCTTGGATAGGAGAGAGCCCTGATTTGTCACATTTTCTGATTCTTTAGTTTTAATCTTTATTGTTGAAATTATTACTGATGTCCCTCTTTTGTTCCCCCCATAGCTCCCAACCATCCAGTTTCCATCCTACCCCAGGCCCTTGCCACCCTATTGTCTGTGTCCATAGGTGATGCATAGACGTATATAAGATCTTTATCTAATCTCTTCCTGCACCCACCTACACCTCCTTCCCTTTGAGAATCTTCAGTATGTTCCATTTTCATGCCCCTGATTCTATTCCAGTCATCAGTTTACTCTGTTCTTTAAATTTTTTTATTTACTTGATTTTTATATTCATTTGTTGATAGATATATATTTGTTGACACTTTGTTGTAAATAATGTTTATCTTTTCTTCTTCCTCTTCTTAAAGAATACCCTTCAGCATTTCATATACTGGTTTGGTGGTGATGAACTCCTTCAGCTTTTTCTTGTCTGTGAAACTCTTCATCTGACCTTCAATTCTGAATGATAGCTTTGCTGAGTAGAGTATTCTTGGTTGTAGGTTCTTGCTATTCATTACTTTGAATATTTTTTGCCACTCTCTTCTAGCCTGCATAGTTTCTGTTGAGAAATCAGCTGACAGTCATATGGGTACTCCCTTGTAGGTAACTAATAGTTGTTTTTTTTTTCTTGCTGCTTTTAAGATTCTCTCTCTCTTTTGCCCTTGGCATTTTAATTATGATGTGTCCTGGTGTAGTCCTCTTTGGATTCCTCTTGTTTGTGTTCTCTGTGTTTACTAGACTTGTCAGTCTATTTCTTTCACCAGATAGAGGACATTTTCTGTTACTATTTTTTCAAATAGGTTTACAATATCTTGCTCTCTCTTCTTCTGGCATCCCCATAATTCTGATGTTGGTATGCTTAAAGTTGTCCTAGAGGCTCCTGACACCCTCTTCATATTTTTGTACTATTTTTTCTTTTTGCTCTTCTTATTGGGTGTTTTTTGCTTCTTCATATTTCACATCGTTGACTTGATTATTGGGATCCTCTAGGCTACTGTTGAATCCCTATATTTTTATTCTTTATTGGGGTAAGTGTATGCTTAATTTCTGACTGGTCCTTTTCCATTCTCTTGGCATTCTCACTAAGATCCTTGAAGGTCTCACTAAGTTCCTCAGATATTTCTAGAAGCTTCTTGAGTCACCTTATAACTGTGGTTTTGAACTGTACTGTGTATCCAGTACAGTTTGTTTTCTTCCATTTCTTTAATTTGTGACATGTTTATTTGTCTCCATATTTTCGTTGCTTCTCTGTGTTTGTTTCTATGTATTGGATAGCTGAGCTATAATGGGTGCCACAACTAAGTCTTCTTAGTTGATAGAGTGTCCTTATGTAGTAGGTGTACTACAGAGCCTAGTGGCTCAGCCTCTCCAATCACCCGAAGTGGACACTCTTGGTGCACCCCTTTGTGGGCTGTGTGCACAGTTTTGTAGTTGAGCCTTCATTGCTGTTGGTATCACTTGGAGGAATTGATCTCCAGGCTAATTGACTTTGGAAACCAGCTGTGACTATAGTGTTAGAGCTGCTGTGCAAGAGACACCTTTATGGGCTAGGACTTTTTTCAGTGGGGCTTTGGTGCCCCTTGAGTGTGTTACTTATGGATATGAAGAGTTATAATCTGGTATGGTCTCATACTGACCACTGGGTACACTGGCTCTTGGATCTCCAAGGAGGTGCAAAGTCAGCCACTGCCTGGGGCTACCCAGCAGGTGCTACAGAGAGATCTGCAGATTCCTCCTCTTTGTTTGGGGTTTAGAAATGCCCAGATGAGGCCCAGCTATGAAACAAGGCCAGCTGGTGCTGGTGCTGGTCTTGGGCCTTTTATTGATAGCTTTGGGGCTCCCTGACCCAGCTGCAGCATGTTTGACAGGTTTTAGGCTGAGAAAAGCTAGGCCATTCATATGGAAAAGCCATTGCACACAGCTTGGGTGGAGTTGTACATTGGGGGGGGGGGGGAGGGTCCTCAGGAAATCTCCAGGGGGGAGAGAAAAATGTCTGCCAGTTAGCCTTGCACTACAGAGGTCCCAGTACAGGAACAAGGACCTCTAGGAACACCTCCATCTGGAAGAAAGCTTCCCCCGCATTTCTGCCCTGATGCCAGACAATCCGGTTTCTTTACGTATCAGTCTGGGTCCCCCAGATTCTCAACCGTCACTGGAGCTCAGAGCAAGCGGAGCTTGTAAATTAATTCAGTTTGTGGTGTCAGCCTTTCAAGAAGAGCAGCTGGTTCTCTAGGAGCCTGTGTGTCACTCAGTCCTAATCCGTATTTGTTTTTACAGCCCGCAGTTCTCACTGCCAGTAAGGACTTCTTTCCCCAGCTCTGCGATCCTGGGCTGGGGATCTGGTGTGGGGCTGGGACCCGTTGCTCCTCCGGATGGCCTCTGAAGAGGCGATCGCCCTCCTGATTAAAACAGCAGCACTCCTGTGTTCCAGACCAGCCTGTTTCGCACATCTGCACCTCCTACCAGTCTCAGTGTGCTCTCATCTTTACCTCTCTAGTTGTAGTACTTCCACTAAGCCAGCTTCCCTGCAGTTCTGGATGATAGTTGTTGTGTAGTTTCATTGTAATTTTAATGTGGTTGTGGGAGGCAGCAAGGACAGTGGTTTACCTATGCTGCCATCTTGGTTCCTCTCCTGCTGATTCTTGTAGAATAAATATTTCTACCTTGGCCAGTTTCAAGCTACAAATGGTTTAACAACCTGTTTACAACACTCTTGAGAACTTAACAGGCAGTTCTCACAATCAATGAGCTGGCTTGCGCACAATAAGGAGGGAGGAAAGAGACAGTCTCACCACCATCCTGTGCCTATCAAGAGGGTTGAGAGAAGAGATTACTCTCAAGTCCAAGAGTTGAAAAAAACAACATGGAGAATTAATTGTATTTTTTTAAGCTGCTACTACCTAGCAACATAACCCCTTTCCTCCATTTCTTGTGTGAAATCTCCAGCAAATTTGACATTGATCTCTACTGAGAAAGCTGAAATACAAAAATTCAACATTGATTACTATTGAGGGATCACTCAACATATAGGTTACTCATTAAGGGTAAAGTTTAACAGGTTACTGACACATGCACACTCCTTTTATTTTATGCTAAGAAATTGGGAAAGTAGGAATAATGAATTGGGTTAATGGACTAGCTGAAGTGACTAGCTACTGAGCTCTAGTCTGCACCTGTTCAATGGACACATTGAAGGAGGGAAGACAAGGCTTTACTACAGCTGTGACTAGGAAGAGTGAGTGAAAGTCGGCATTAGGAAAAGTCATTAAGTAAAATCCATAAGCCATGGAATAACTAAATGTTCCTTTGAACTTGTTCAATGTAGTTCTTTTTACCTCATTAAATTTCATATTTATATTTAAATGTGTATGTATTTCCCATGTTAACAAGAATAATCAGCTGGAGATTGTGTTAGGCTAGACATTAGAAATGCTTAGTCTTTGAGGTTCCCAGAGGGAAAGTTACAGTCTAGAAGGGGAAGCCAACATGTAAATACAAAATGAAATTCAATGTGAGAAAGGCTATTATAGAAGTATAGAGGCCCGATATATGCAAATTTGTGCAAGAATAGGCCTTCCTTTTCCAGGCTGCTGGCACTGACTTCCGTCTGGTACCCTAGACTTGGGCTTCCTTCCTCAGGCTGCCTGCAGGCCCCTGGGATCTGGGCTGGCTTCCCTCGGTCTGCCCGCAGGCACCTGGGGCCCTGGCTGGCTTCCCTTGGGCCACCCACAAACACCCAGGACCCAGGCTGACTTCCCTCTGGCCCCAGCTTCATCAGGAAGGACATCTGGAATGATGTCTGGAAGATGTTGGCCTAATTAACATATTATCCTTTTATTATTATAGATTGGTCAAGGCACTGAAAGCAGGTAATTGCAAAATAAAATAAAAAAACATATTTATTTAAATATACTATAGATCCATAGAATTTTGAATTTTGCATATTTGATCCCCTAACAATGGCTGATGTATATTGCTTATTATCTTAGTTATATCACCATGGAAAATATAATTTTAGCCCAATAGTGAATATTTGAAAAGTTTTTGAGGTATAACTGATGAACAGCAAACTATAACTTAAATGTATAGTGTATACACCAACACTCCAATCTAATTTGAACGTATCTACTATGCAAAAGATGCTCTTTTCATCTATTCTTTCTATCACTGCATGCCAACCTTTATACCTGTAACCCCTGATATACTTTCTGTCGCTATAGACTAGTTTTCATTTCCTGGAATGGAATCTACTTTGAGTACTCTTTTTTGGTTGAGCTTTTTTCATCCAGCATAATTATTCTGATAATTATTCTGAGATTAATCCATGTTCCTTTAGATTTCAATAATTCCTTCATTTTTATCACCAAATAACAACATTCCATAGTATGTATATACAATTTGTCTATCCATTCACCTCTGAATGGACATTTGTTTATTTTTATATATATTTTTTATTGATTTCAGAGAGGAAGGAAGAGGTAGAGAGAGATAGAAACATCCATGATGAGAGAGAATCATGAATCAGCTGCCTCCTGCAAGTCTCCCACTCCACAAGGGATTGAGCCCAGAACACAGGTATGTGCCCTTGACTGGAATAGAACCTAAGACCTTTCAGTTCGCAGTCTGGCGCTCTATGAGCCAAACCAGCGAGGGATGAATGGACATATAGATTATTTACAGTTTTGGCTCTTACAAGTAAAGCTGCTTGGACATCAGTGTACAAATCTCTGTGTAGATATAAGGTTTCATTTCTCTTCAGTAAAGACATAGGAGTGGAACAGCTGGCTTACATGCCAGGTTATATGTTTACCTTTTGGAGAAACTACCAAATGGCTTTGTGAAGTAGTTGTATATTTTACATTACCACCAGTAGTGTATGAGAGTTCCAGTTGCTCCACTTCTTGCCAAAGTCAGTATAGTTTGTCTTTTCAATTTTAGTTTTTATAGTGGCTATGTAGTGGTACTTTATTGTGATTCAAATTTACATTTCCTGAATAACTAGTATTGTTGAGCATCTTTTCATGTGTTGATTTGCAATTCATCTATCATCATTGATGGAAAATATTCAAATCTTTTGCCAAATTTTTAATTGAGTTGTTTGTCTTATCATTGAATTTTAAGAGTTCTTTATATATACTGGATTCAAGTTCTTTATTGGGTATGTGTTGTGCAAATATTTTTTTCTAATCAGTGACTTCCATTTTCTTTTTCTTTACAGTGTTTTTTGAAAAGTAACCTTTAATTTTGATGGTGTTTTATTTATAGATATCTTTTATAGTTTGTACATTTTGTGTAAAGATGTGCAAAACCCAAGATTGTTGAGAATTTTTCAATGTTTTCTTCTAGAAGTTTTCCAATTTTAGTTCTTACATTTATGTTAATGGTACAATTTGGGTTCATATTTATAGAAGGAATGAGAAAAGAGTTGAAAATTTTAAAAATAAGTATCTAACCAATCATTTTAGCAGCATTTGTTGAAAAGATTATTCTTTTCCCCTTGACTTACCTTGTTGAAAAGCTTTCTTTCTGGTTTTTCTAATTTTTCATTAATTTCTTTATCTGTCTTAACATAAATAAGGCACTGCTCTGATTATTGTAACACTGTAGTAAGTTCTAAAATCAGGTAGTATAACTCTTCCAAATTTGTTGTTCATTTTTAAATTCTGTTGGCTATTCCAGGTCTTTAAATTTCCATGTGAATTTTAGAATCAGTTTTTCAATTTTTACAAAAAGTACTGCTGGAATTTTTAAATTAAAATTGTACCAAACATATAAGTCAATTGGGGGAAAATTAAAACCTTAATATATCCTGAGTCTTTTAACCTATGGAGATGGCATATTGCTATGTATATTTAGGTCTTTTTAAATTGCTTTTAGCAATTTTTGTACATTTAAGTGTATGGGTCCTCCATGCACATCTTTGGTCAAATTTATTCTTAGGTATTTTATATTTTTATGTTACTATAAATTGAGTTGTTTAACATTTTAATTCAGATTGTTTGTTGCTAGTATATTAAAATATAATTGAATCAGTATGTTGATCTGGTATCCTGAATAATTTGCTAAATTATTACTTCTAATAGCTTTTTTGATCATGTTCTCTCTGAATAAAAACAGTTTAAGTCTTTCTTTTTAATCTGGATGGTGTTATTTCTTTTTCTTGCCTTATTGTATTGGCTAGACGTCCAGGGCAATGTGTCACAGAGATGGGAAGAGTGAACACTCTTGACTTGATCCTGAACTTAGGGGGAAAGCATTCAGTCCTTCACAATTGTGTATGATCCTAGCTGAAGTGCCTTTTCGTGGATCTCCTTTATCAAGTTGTATAAATTCACTTCCATACTGAATTTACTGAGAGTGTTTGTCATGCCTGAATGTTGAATTATGTTTAATGCTTTTTTTCCCTTTCTTGTATTGAGAATATTATTTTTTCTTAATGTGTTTTTATTGATTTTTGGAGAGAGACAGGAAAGGAGGGGGATAGAGAGATAGAAACATTGATGAGAGAGAAACATCATCTTTTGTCTGCCTCCTGTGCATCCCATACTGAGGATTGAGCCTGTAACCTGGGCATGTGCCTTGACCAGGAATTGAACCAGCGACCTCTTAGTTCATGGGTTAAAACTCAACCAATGAGCAACACTGGCCAGACAAGATTATTATTTTTTAAAACTTATTATGATGAATTGCATCAATAGATTTTCAAATAAATCAAACTTTCATTTGTGAGATATAACCTACTTGGTCAGAATGCCTTATCCTTTTTATATATTGTGGGACTCAATTTGCTGATATTTTGTTGAGAATTTTTCTTATATATTTATGGAGGATATTGGGCTGTATTTTCTTTCTTTCTTTTTAATGTTTTTTTTTCTGTTTTGGTCTCAAGGTAACACTATTTTTATAAATTAAAGTTGGGAAGTATTCCCCTGCTTCAATTTTATAGGTAAGAAGATTTGTGTAGAATTCATATTAATATTTCTCAAATATTGGATAAAATTCTCCATTGAAGCTATCTGGACATGGAATTTTTTGTCAGATGGATTTTAATAAAAAATTCAATTTTATTAATAGCTACAGGACTATTCAAGTTATTTTCTTTTTGATTGAGCTCTGCTAGTTTTTATCCTTCAAGTGGTATTCTTTGGCATAAAGTTGTTATTATGCTTTAAATGTCTGTAGAACTTGAAGTGCTGCAATCTCTCTCACTGGTCACATATTGATCATTTGTTTATTCTCTTTTTTTTTACCTAATTAATGTGGCAAGAACTGCATCAATTTTATTGATTTTTCAGTGAGTCAGCATTCAGTTTTTTTGATTTCCCCCCTATTTTATCAATTTATGCTCTTACTCTATTTTTATGGTCATATTCCTTGCTCAGAAATATACTCTTTCTGATATGAATGTAGCCACCCCAGCTTCATTTTAATGTTCTACTGTGGTACATCTTTTCCTATCAATCTTTAAAAAATGTTTTTTAAAAATATATTTTTATTGATTTCAGAGAGGAAGGGAGAGGAAGAAAGAGATAGAAACATCAATGATGAGAGAGAATCATTGGTTGGCTACCTCCTGCACAACGCACACTAGGGAACAAGCCCGCAACCCGGGTATGTGTCCTTGGCTAGAACTGAATCTGGGACCCCTCATTCCACAGGCCGATGCTGTATCCACTGAGCCAAACCAGCTAGGACTAAAAAAAAAATGTTTTTATTGATTTGAGAGAAAGAGGGAGGAAGAAAGAGATACAAAACATTAATGAGAAGAATCATCAATATCGATAGGTGCCTCTTGCATGCCCCTTATTGGGGTTGAGCCTGCAACCCAGGCATGTAACCCAACAGGAATTCAACAGGTGACTTCTTGATGCATGGGTTCATGCTCAACTACTGAACCACACTGGCCCAGCCTATCATTTTACTTTTAATACCTGTTTATATGAAATAGATTTTTTATATATGACGTATGAGTGGCTCCTGTTTTTTAAAAATCCAATCTGACATTCTCTTTTAATTGGTGTGCTTAGATTATTTGCATTTACTGGGATTATTTATATGGTTGGGTTTAATCTAGCATTTGTGTGTGTGTGTGTGTTTTTTCCTACTCTTTGTTCCCTTTTCCTCTTTTTCTACTTTATTTTGGATTCTATAATTAGACTAGTGGCCCAGTTCACAGATTCATACATACTGAAAGGAAAATAAGTAGAAGAAATATTTTAATATTGCTGTTTGCCTTTCTGTATAATAGAAGTGTCAGTGCTGCCGCTGGTCACAGCCTATGGAGCGATCAGTAGGGTGATCAGACTCTGTCCAGCTTCCTTAGTGCCTGGGAGCTGGACAGCAGTCCCACCTCCCTCCACTGCCACTGGTCATCTCTGCGGGATAATCGACCCCTGCCCACACCCGTCTTGACATGGCACCTCATGCTCACCTGCTCCATTATCCCACCATTGTCCTGCTCTCGTTGGGGCCCATCAGGGCTGGCAGCATGTTTACTGCTGCCTGCATCACTGACATGTGCCATGTTCCACACCACTCCCTGGTGGTCAGTGCACATCATAGTGAGGGGTTGAACTCCGGGTCTCCCAGTTGAACTCCTGGTATCTTGGTTGAACTCCCAGTCGACCACCTACCCAAGGGGACAATTTGCATATTAGGGTTTTATTATATAACATTTTAACACTTTTTATGGTGTGTTTTGTTTTACTGGTTGCTTTAGGTGAACACTATACAATTTTTTTAATCATCATCCACTTTCAAGTGATTTATACCCCTCTGTCCTCCTACCCACCCCCCAAACCCTTTTCTGGTCTCTATTCTATGGTTTTCATGCATCTATTTCTATATATATTATAAAATTCCTAATATATTGTTATATTTACCATAAACAGTCAATTACCTATTAAAGAGACCTAGAAAAATCTTTTGAATATATTTATACTAGGGGCCCAGTGCACGAATTTGTGCACCTTGAAAGAAACTGTGGGTCATGAGGCTGCAATGGGCAAACGGGCAGGTCTCAGCTCATCTTCCATGCCCCTGCCTGGCCTCCCCCACTGTTGTCCCCAGTCCCGTCCCTGCCAGCAGACCCACTCCCACCACCACTGTTCCTAAGTGTTGATGGCATCAGCCCCACTCACACCCACTGTTGGTGCAGAGCAATTGGGGCCAACACCAGCAGTGGGTATGAGCAGGGCCAGCACCATAAGTGGGTTCGAACAGGACTGGCACCGGCAGCAGGTACAAGTGGCGGCTGCTGCCCCAATCACCCCTCAGGAGCAAGGGGAGGTGGAGAAGCCCTCAGGGGCTGTCGGGGCTGGCAACTGCTGCTCATTCCTGCTGATGGCTCCAAGCAATCAGGGCCAGCACCAAGCACTAGCAGCGTGTATGAGTGGGGCCAGCACTGGCAGTAGGTGTGAGTGCCTGGTGAGACCATGGCCGGCGGGAGCAAAGAATTTTCAGTAACCACCAGAGGCTCACCCCAATGACAGTGACCAGTGCCCTGCCTTGGTCTGGAGCCTCCACTAACCTGCTTCATCATCCGGCATGGCTGATGTCCTCCATGTTTCACGCTCTACCACCTGTTGCCAATGCCTGTCATGTTTTGTTCGCCCCCTCGTGGTCAGCACACGTCATAGGGACTGGTTGTTCATTTGTTTGGTTGTTCCATTGTTTGGTCTATTTGCATATTAGGATATATGCAGGAAAGATGATTCTTTTGGAGAAATTTTATCTATATATTCCAAGATAAATCTATCAACTTAGACTCTGGAAAAAATGATGAACTATATATTTATGATAAATACCTATAAAATATATTTATTTGTCAATGAGTTGAAGCTAAGATGAAATGGCCATAAGATAGGAATGTGGGTTGGTGTGCTATCATTGTTTGTAATACTATGTAAGACTTATGTGCAAATTACACATTGTTAAATCAGCATAGTAATTTTTTATGAATTGTATGTTCCTAGAAGTTTTGAAATGGGTATACATTTACTTCTTTCTCCTTTATTTTAGAAAATACTTAGAGGATTAAAACTAGTATATTTTAAAAGTGTTCTTTAGAACATGCATATATTTGCTTAGCAATATGTGAGATCTTTATTTTCTAACTTTGTTAATATTTGATTCTTAGGTATTCAGAAGATGACTATCTTCAGATTATCACAGATGTACAGAGCTGTCCATGGAAACGACAAGTAGAAGAATATAAGAATTTTAGGTAAAAGTTTTCTTCATAAATAATATGAGATTTGCTTTGTAGGGAAATTACCAACATGTTGTAATTGAGAAAAGAAAAGAAAAGTAGAAGGAGCCAAATGATATTCAGGATGATTTCATCCTAAGACCCTCTCATGAGTCACACAGCATTCCATCCCCACCATTTATATAGACATTTGTAATTTTGTTGCTGGAATTAATTATAAAATTTTCAAATTTAAAGTGAAAGATTTTTAATGCTTTTTTAGAGCATATTGCTTCTTTTTTTTGTACCAGTTGTATTTGATGTTTATTTATTTATTTTGGAAATAAAATGTAATAAGCATTAGGATTGTTTGGAAAACAGGAGAGAAAAGTCATCTATAATATCATCACTTTGGAACAAAAACTGTGTTATTTTCTGTATATTCTCTTACAATTTTTATTGTCTTTCTAATACTAGCTATATTCAGGAGTATGAATTGCTCAAGGTAATAACCTGTGGAGGTGTCATCAACCTGACAAATACCAGATTGTCAGTTGATGATTATAGAGCTATCCTGTGCTTGGATAACTTGGAACCCCCAAGACAGAGATAAATTATGTTAAACACTATGCTGTGGTGTGTGCATGAATGCTTATCTGGCACCCATTCCCCCCAATACCTGCAGTTAGGCCATAGTCTCTGTGCTTGATTGGCCTACATTGCTCTGCTTTGCTTTGCCCACATTCTGATTTTTTTTGTTTGTATCAACACAGGCCTTGTTTTGTGCCAAGTTTTTTTTTCTATATTGTAATACAGAAATATGTTTTTGTTTTACTGGTTCATATTTTTAAAGTTTACTTTAAGTAAATCTTATTAAGGACACTTTGCTTTCTGCTAAGATTCTCTAGGAAGTATCTGCTGCTCGGCTTTCTTTACTGTGGGAAGGCAGTTCCTCCTGTTTGCACGGTGCTGTGGCTCTGCCTGCATCTCCTGCAGTCAGCATATGGACCAGCTGCCTTTTATTCTGCTGCCATTTTGAGAAGGGTCTGGGCAACTCCCATTGGGTGTAAAAGTAACTTCCTGATTGAGTCAAAACTAAAAATGAATATATTCTTTCCATTGGGTAGATCTGTAGATGTGACTTCCTGTAGAATACCATTAAGCATCTTTCCTTTCACTTTAGGATGAGGGGTGAAAAAGGGGTTCCTGTTTAACTATTTCATTTTCAGGTTGTTTTATGCTACAGTGTGTTATTCAGGGTGGAACAAAGTATGTTTACAGCTTTAGCCAGTTTGGTTCAATGTGTAGAGCATCAGCCTGCAGACCAAAAGGTCCTGGGTTTGATTCCTGTCAAGGGCATGTACCTCGGTTGCAGGCTTCTCCCTGGCCCAGGCCCTGGTTAAGGCTCCAGCAGGAGGTAACCAATCGATGTGTTTCTCTCAATGAGAGAATGTTTCTCTCTGTCTTTCCCTCTCCCATTCTCACCAAAAATCAATGGAAAAAATCCTTGGATGAGGATTAACAAAAACAAACAAACAAATAAATGTGATTAAATGTTTAAAAAATAGGTTTACAGTTGTTTGTATGGAACATAATATAATAATCCTATATAATAAGAGAAACATGCAAATTTGACCGTACCTTGGCTCCTGATTGGCTTTGGTACCAGCCAATCAGGAGTGGGGGCAAGGCCAAGTGGCGTGGGCACCGGGCCCGGGGGTGGAAATGAAATGGTGGTGGCAGTGAGCACCCAGCCCCCGGGCACTGTGATCAGAAGCAGCGGCAGCAGCGGCGGTGGTGGTGGCAGTGGCAGGGAGTGCCCAGCCCCCGGGCACTGTGAGCAGAAGTGGCAGCGAGTGCCCAGCTCCCGGGGCCAGGTGGTTGCAGGCAGCCGAGGCTGAGCTGAGCAGGGCGATGGCTGGGTGCCCAAGGCCTAAAGTCTCTAGCGAGGCTTTAGGGCTTGGGCAGGCTGGCTGTGAGCCATCAGTTAGACATCCCCTGAGGGCTCCCAGTATGTGAGAGGGGGTAGGTTGGGTTGAGGGACCCCCCCACCCAGTGCACAAATTTTGTGTATCAGGCCCCTAGTTAATACATAATAATACAAGCATAAACATTGTGTTCCATACTCACAACTGCCCCATCCTACATTCTGAATATGTCCCCTCAAAAGTCATAAGTTGAAAACCTAATCCCCAATGTGATAGTGTTTGGAGGTGGTGCCTCTGGGGGTGATGAGGTTTTTAGAGCCCTCATAAGTGGGATTGATAATTTTATAAGAGACCCTAAACTGATGTCTCAAGCCGTCCACCATGTGAGGACACAGTAAGAAGACAGACATCTATGAACCAGGAAGTGGATTCTCACCAGAACCAAATCTGCCAGCTCCTTGATCTTGGACTTCCCAACCTTCAGAACTGCAAAAATTAATTTCTGTTATTGCCCTGGCTGAGTAGCTCATTTGGTTAGAGTGTAATCCTGATATGTCAAAATTGCACAAAGGTTGCGGGCCCAAACCCTAGTCCAGGCACATACTAGAAGCAACCAATGAATGGATAAATAAGGGAACATCTCTCTCTCTCTCTCTCTCTCTCTCTCTCTCTCTCTCTCTCTCTCTCACACACACACACACACACACACACACACACTCTTGCTTTCACTCTCGCTCTCTTTCTCTCCCCCTCTCTCAAATTAGTAAATTAATATTTAAATTTCTGTTGTTTGTAAGCACCCAGCCATACTGTTCTGTTATAATGAGTCAAACAGACTAAGACTTGGTCTTACTCAGCACTAGATTTGAGAGATCTTAGTGACAAGGAGACCAGAAAGAAATGACTCCAAATAGCTACAGCAATTTTGAAAAAGAATAACAAAGTTAGAGGAATTACAATACCAGATATCAAGCTATACTACAAAGCTATTGTACTCAAAACAGCCTGATACTGGCTCGAGAACAGGCTTATAGGTCAACGGAACAGAACACAGACTCAAGAAATTGATCCACACAATTATGATCAGTTAATATTTGACAAAGGAGTCAAGAGCATATAACGGGATAAAGACAGTCTGTTAAGTAAATGGTGTTGGAAAAATTGGACAGATATATACAAAAAAACTGAAACTAGAACACCAGCTTACACCATCCACAAAAATAAGCTCAAAATGGATAAAAGGCTTAAATTAAGTCATGAAACCATTGTAAAAAAAAAATTAAGATACTTAGGAATAAACATAACCAAGGAGGTACAAGACCTGTACTCAGAAAACTACAGGACATTGAGAAAAGAGAGAGGAAGATATAAACAAGTGGAGCAATATGTGATGTTCATAAAATGGTAGAATTAACATCATTAAAATTTCTATACTACTCAAAGCAATCTATAGATTCAATGCAATTCCTATTAAAATACCACAGTGTATTTCACAGACCTAGAAGAAATAATAGGCAGCAAAATCTCAGACATCTCTTGTAGCAATCTCTTTACTAATACATCTCCTAGGGCAAAGGAAACTAGGAGAAAATAAAACAAATCGGACTGTATCAAAATAGTCTTTTGCATGGCAAAAAAAAAACCATCAACAAAACAAAAATGGAGCCTACTGCATGAGAGGACATATTTGCCAATGATACACTGAATAAGTGGTTAATTTCCAAAATATATAATGAACTCATTGAACTCAACAAAAGGAAGACAAACAATCCAATTAAAAAATGGCCAAACCTAAGTAGACATTTCTCCAAAGTGGACACAGAGAAGGCCAAGAGACATATGAAAAAATGCTCAGTCACTGATCATCAGAGAGGTGCAAATTAACATGACATCACCTCACACCTGTCAGAATGGTTATAATCAACAAATCAATAAACAACGCGTGTTGACAAGGATGTGGAGAAAAGGGAACCCTAGTACACTGTTGTTGGGAATGCAGACTGGTGCAGCCTCTTTGAAACACAGTATGGAGTTTCCCCAACAAATTAAAAATGGTACTCCTATTTGGCCCAGTGGTCCTACTTCCAGGAATATATCCTAAAAAATCAGAAAAACTAATCAGAAAGAATAAATGCGCTCCTGTGCTCATAGCAGCACAATTAAAATAGCTAAGATCTGGAAACAGCCCAAGTACCCTTCAATAGGTGAGTGGATATAAAAGCTGAGGCACATTACACAGTGGAATACTTCGCAGCTGTAGAAAAGAAAGCTCTCTAACATTTGCAACAGCATGGATGGATTTGGAGAGAATTATGTTAAGCAAAATAAGCCAGTCAGAAAAGTCATGTCACATGATCTCACTCATATGTGGAATCTAATGAATAAAATAAATTAATGAACAAAATAGATCCAGAGACATAAAAGCATGGAACAGACTCATGTATTTCAGAGATAAGGTGGAAGTGGAGAGGTGGGAGGAGAGTGATTAACCTGGGAACTTGTATGCATAAACATGTAAACCATGGACACAGACAATAGAGTGGTAAAGGCCTGGAAGGGGTAGATATGTGGTGGAAGGGGTAAATGGGAAAACACACACACACACACACACACACACACACACACAAACAAAGGGTCATCTATAATACTTGCAACAATAAGTTAATTTTCAAAAATAAGAAAAAAGATAAAAACAAAAAAACAAAGTGTGTTTATAAATGTAAATTAGCAAGCCTCATCATCACTTCTGTACACAGAGATGGTTCATTTAAGTAACACAGAAATTCATCCAAGTGGCCTACTCAGGTCACCTGAGCAGTCCTTTGTATAATCTGGAAATGAATATTCCAATTGTAAAAATACCTTGCAGCCTCATTACAGATCCAAATTTATTGTATCCTTAGCAAGTACTACTGGAAAGGACAAATCATCTTTAATCTATACAGCAAGGGTCCTACCAGTTGGCTTTCCTCAGCCTCACCAAGTGCCCGCATACCTGGAAACCTAGACTTCAACCCTCCTCTTGCCTGTTGTATCTGCTCCAAAAGCTGGGTGATGATAGAACATGACTCTTTTTAAAGATGTTTTATGACTCTCTTTGATTAAATAAATAGCTGGCCATATTTTTTTGGTTCCTCCAAAATCTCATATTAATCCAGTGAACAAATATTCATTAAACACTTCTTTTGTTGCCACTCACTGTGCTGCACACTGGGAACACCACAGTCATGCTCCTCCCTTCATGGGAAGACAGAGAGTAAACAAGAAGCAGCTATACCTCCCTGGCTGGTGTTGCTCCGTTGATTGCAGCATCATCCCATGCACCGAAAGGTCACAGGTCCATTTCCTGGTCAAGGCACCTGGGCAGGTTGCAGACTTGATCCAGGTTGGGGTGTGTCTGGAATCTAACCACTCGATGTTTTTCTCAGATCTATATTTCTCTCTCTTCTTCTTCCTTCCTCTCTCTCTCAAAAACAAAAATCAATAAAAACATATCCTTGGGTGAGAATTCTTTAAAAAGAATCATTTACAATGTGGTCAGTGCTATGAAAATAAAAAATACGATACACTGGGTGAGGTAGGTAGGAATGGATGGAACAGAGAAGCCCTCTCTAAGCTGGTTTGAACTGAGACCTGAAGCCATAGAATAAGTCAGCCTTTTGTTTCCTTTTTTATTTTTTATTTTTTGCATTTTATAGATTTTAATTTCTAATACAGTAAATATTAATTTTAATATCCTACATAAATAAAAAGTTCTTTGGGGATCCTTTTATTTTTTTCCAGAGCAAAAGGATCATGAGGCCACACTGTGGTTCATCTCCAGCCATGATTGGTCCATTTCTTGCTCTGACCTCATAAGGCGCCATTTTGATGGAATTGCAAATCACTCCTCTATAAGGCCCTGGCTAGGCTGAGGTTTTAGCCCATTGGAGCCCAGGAAGCTGATTGATAGTGACTGGTTGGATGTGAACTAGTTGGCTTATCTTCTCATTAGTTGTTTTTTCTCCTCCTCCTCCTCCTCCTCCTCCTCCTCCTCCTCCTCCTCCTCCTCCTCCTCCTCCTCATTCTCCTTTGCTTTTTTCTTTTTCTATTTTCATCACTGATCCACTTCAGTGGGAATGGATATCAGATAACATTTTTTATTTTTCTAAGTCACCATGTGTGATGACTTTGCAGCCATCTCTGCCAATGATGAGTGCCATATTGGCAACTGCCTCATCCAACACCATTGGCAAGAGATCCTTTGTAGAGGATAGGCTGGCTTGGCACATTGTCGCCAGCACAGAGGTGCTTGTGAAAGCTGTGAACTGAGATGGTTCCCGTGAGGTTCTCCAAGAGATTCATTCATTTAAGAAACTAAATCATCCTAACATCACAAAGTTGTTTGAGGTCTTACCATCCAGGAACAGGTGTATCTCTTCATGGAGCATATGAGTGAAGGAACCTTATTTGACTACTAGAGGCCCAGTGCACAAAAATTCGTGTCCTTGGGGGAGGGAGGTCCCTCAGCCCGGCCTGCACTCTCTCGCAATCCAGGACTCCTCAGGGGATGTCCGCCAGTCAGCTTAGGCCCAATCCCTGGGGGAACTGGCCTAAGTTGGCAGTCAGACATCCCTCTGGCAGCCTGGGAGCCCTTGGGGAATGTCTGACTAACAGCCTACAAGGAGCAGGCCTAAGCCATTAGTTGGACATCCTTAGCACTGCTGCGGAGCTCCTGCCTTTGCTGCTGACTGGTCAGCATGAGCCGGCTTCTGGCTGAGCAGTGCTCCCCCTATGGAAGTACACACTGACCACCAGAACACAGTGCGTCTGCCCCTGGTGGTCAGTGTGTGTCATAATGACTGGTAATTTCCAGTCATTGGACCTTTAGGGTCAATTTGCATATTACCTTTTATTGTATAGGATATATAGGATTTAGAGAACTGTGGCCTCATGAAGGAGAAGGAAGCCAAGCACCATTCTGACAACTTCTATCAGTGATACATTACTGTCACCAGAGACACATTGTCTATCTGGACCTAAAGCCGTAGAACATAGTTCTAGATAGTGAGATGAATATCAAATTAGAAGACTTTGGCTTCAGTAAAGAATTTATAGAAGAGAAACTGGCCACCTTCTGTGGCACTGCCCCTTAAATGGCCCCAGATATGTTCCAGTTCACACCCTATGAGGGTCTGAAGGTGGACATCTGGAGCATGGGGATAGTGCTCTCCAGGATGGTGATGGGGGAAGAATTTTGAAGAATTTAGCACATCTTTAGTGGTTGCTTCTTTATACCATGCTTCTGTCTATAATGTCAAAAACTTTTATGAAAATTAATACCTCTTGACCCCTGCCAAAGACTAACCCTGGAAGATATAATGAAAGGCTACTGGGTCAACATTGGCCAGTCAGGGGAACTGAGGCCATGCTTAGAGCCATCCTGGGGTGACTTAGATTCCTAGGTAGCCCAAATAATGAAGAACATGGCATATGAGCATCATGAGATGCAGGAGTCACTCACAAGAAGAACATATAACAACAGCATGGGTACTTATCTCACTTTGATAGCATGAAAACCAAGATTTGTGGCCACAAGATCAGGGTAACTCCATACCCTTCCCCTGACCCCAGCATCAGTCTTTTTCCAATCCAGAGGTTTCAGGCATCAGGGCAGAAGGAAGGGCAGAGACCCTGGGACTCCACCACCCAGCCTAGAGTCAAATATGCCTACCCCCCCCCCCAGGCAGTCTGCAAGTGAGGACAATCATTCCCCCAGCAAGTGTGCAAGCAAGTGTGACCATTTCCATAGCCAAAATGAATATGAGGATGGCCATTCGCCCAGCCAGCATGGAAACATGGACTACAACTCCCTGAGTCAGCCTAGAGTCAAGGACTGCCACTCCTAGCCCAGCCTTCCAGCATGGCCCTGGGGTCTCCTCACCACCCACAGCAGCAGCACTAGCAGTGGTGGTAGAACCCCAGAGTGAACCACCAGTGAAAACTGCCTTCAAGCTGGGCAGCAAGATGGTGGGACCCCAGCCTCTTCTTCCGGCCACAACCAGGGCCAGCAGGGTTTGGCTAGGAGGGTGTTCAGGTTTTTTGTAAGATTCCTATGCTGTAGGCTGTCCACCGAAAAGCAGCATCTGGAAAGGACAAGAGTGAAGCCAATATAATTTTTTACAATAGTGGACAGCCAAAGCAGGACCACAGTCTATGATGCAGCACTCTGCATTTTAAATGTTGAACTTAAAAGATGCTGAGCTCCATGGAGACCAGCCCTGTGGTGCGGGAGAGGAGACAGTGGCTGAACACAATCTGCTGTGGGTGAGAGCAGGGCTAGAAGTACATGCTGTGTGTGCAAGGTGAGAAGACTTGGTCTAGTGGGCCATGGAGGTGGGCAAACTGCCGAGGTGTTCTCTGCATGGGATTCACATCGGATGGTATCTGGCATCTCCATGGACTTCAGAAGCATCTTAGCCACAATACCCTCTGAACTCAGAAGATTACCTAGAGCCCTCGGGGGTCAAGAGGAAAAGCTGTTCTCCCTGTGAGTCCACTCCTTAGCCCCCACCTGAATAAAACTTCAGAGACTGGTCTGCTTTTCCTGGGACCCTTCTCCCTTCCCTGTTCTCATTTGTTCCCATGTTTGTGGAGGTCCTTATTAAATTATTTGGTTCTCTCAAATTTTATAACAAACTTGATGTTCCAGGAAATAAAAAAGAAAGAAACTGTATAGGTGATGGATGGCATGCAGACAGAATGGCCATTTTCTGTTTAGTATCATATTAGTATAAAAAGTGCATCAGTAACCATGATGATCACTCAACAGCTTATCTATATCTTCAGGCTCTATTAAAGTAAACATCTGAGACTAAACACTTATTGCTTATTTTTATTCAAGAGAACAGTCATGGTGATATTTATATACTTGAATATTTGTTTTATTGTAATTTCCTTTTTATGGGCATATTAGTAAACTAAATTATATAATCCCTCAAAAGAATTCTGTGCAACTAAATCATAATAAACTGCCCAATTTCCTAAATTTTTATCAATACAGCTGGCCAAATCTGAGGAGTTTCTAGCTTATTTATAAATCTGAATTATAGAAATACCCCTATTATGATAGATGTGAAGTAGCTAAATCATTTTCTACTTTATTTTTATTCAGCAATTTTATATCAAATTGGAGGAAAGTGAAATGTGAGTCTTAAAAAGGAGGTAATATTCTTTTAATAGGAATTACAAAACATTAAATTCTGAATAGTGGAAGCAAGTGAATAATTTCTAAATCCATCTGCAACCTGGTTACTGAAGCTCTCAACATCTGATATCTAAGGGCTATTTGAAAATGATGGGGTTTCTGTGGTCACATGATAAAAAAAATAAGAGAACTTTTATGAATTATTCTTTTAATCATTACTGTTGAGAGTATTACAAATGTCCCCTTTGCATCTCCCTGTTACCCACCTCCACCCAGTTCCCATCCCTCCTGATTAAAAACATGCCAACACGTAGGTGTCAGACCAGTCAATTCTAGGCCTCCATCCTTCCTACCAGTCTTGATGTACTTTCTTTTTTACCCTCTAATTGTAGGACTTCCACTTAGCCAGATTTCAAGCAGTTCAGAGTGATGGTGGTTCTGTATTTTAGTTGTAATTTTGATGTGTTTGTGGGAGACGGTGAGAACTGATGTTTACATATGTTGCCATCTTGGTTTCTCGTATTAGCTTCTTATAAATCTCTTTCTTGTGTTGTTGTGATCTGAATTCTTTTTCTTAAATAAATATGCTTCTTTCTAGAAGAAGAATAAATTTTATTTATCAAGAAATATTTATTTAGGATTTACCATGTCAAAGCACTGTACCCTTCAGCCTGGTACAGTGCCAGGGTGCAATGTAAGATCCCAGGGAACGTATATTAAATGAATGGATGCATGAAAGTAAATAAGAAAAATGCATGCTTTCCTCATTGACCTTAAAGAAATAAAACTGAAAAGATAAGAAATAAAACTATGAATTTGTATGATTTAGTGTCAAAATGAGTGATTTATACAAACACCATAATATAGCAATGCCCAATCACCCTGGAATATAATTTCTTGGGATGTTTTTGCAAAGGGGCAGGACTTGTGCTGTAACTCTGAGGGTGCATAGAAAGGAAGGGAGAGAGCAATGCGGATTCATGAAGCCAGGAATAAACATGAGTAAGTTTCAGAACCAACTTCACTAAAGTGGTGAACTCATTCTAGAGAGTGCTTGGGATAAATGTCTACTCGTTGGTCAGTAGGTGCTTCTGGCGATACACAGGGTCTCTGATGAACAGAGTAAAGTCCACAGGTTTTTGTAGATTCCAAGAACCCAATAGAGACATTTCTAGCATCATAATTACGTGATGAATTTATTATTTTAGAGAATGTTTCAGTCAGAAAATTATTTAAATTAGAGTTTTAGAAGGAAATTAATAGACCGAAGGAAGATGAAGCAGTCAAGGGCAGCTTGTAGAAAAGTGACCTTAGAATGTTGAAGATCTAAGCCATAAAAATATCACGGGAGGGACTCTTGACTGTGAGCTCTTCAGTGTCACGATGTGTTTTATTTATCTTTATATCTCCTATGCCCATCACACAAGTGGTACCAATAAATAGCTGTAGTATACATACCTAAAGAATTGGTGGGACTTAATTGGTCATTAATTCCTAGTTTTCTAATTGAAGTAAAAAGGAAAATAAAGAGTTGGCCTTAGCCAGTTTGGCTCAGTGGATAGAGCATTGGGACTGTGACTACTGCGTCCTGGGTTTGATTCTGGTCAAGGGCATATAACTCAGTTGCAGGCTTGATCCCTGGCCCTGGTCAGGGTGCATATGGGAGGCAAGTTATCGATGTGTCTCTCTCATATTGATGTTTCTGTCTTTCCTCTCCTTTCCACTCTCTCTAAAAATCAATAAAAAATATCCTCATGTGAGGATTAACAAATAAAAAAGGAAAAAACAAATGGAACTGTTGGGTCTGGTTGGTTGGGGTAATAGTGGTGCTACTGACAAGTAGATTTCAAAGGGAAATTGCTTTTGAGAAGATGAGCCCAGGGGGACAGGTTGCATTTGAACTGCCTTTGGGACAACCTGATGCAGAAGACATGTTCTTTCTTTGGGGTTCATACAAATGTTAAAAGAAAATGGACTTTTCTGAAAAAGAAAGGTGAGTGCTATTTAAAGTTACTTTATGTAAGAAATATGGACCTTTAGAAGCCTATCTTCTCAGCAATTGTTTTTCCCCTGCTTAACAGCATTTGTCATCTTTTTATAGGTTATTAAGCCTTTACTCATTCAGCACTTAATTGTGCATTTGAGAACTTGTAGCTGGGTTTTGTGTCCCTAACTTTTCACAGCCTTTCACTGGAAATAGCTGAGGTTCATATCAGTGGTTCCATAAGCTTTTGCAATTGTTTGTGAAATAGAATATATTTTTTAAAAAGTTCCTTAACTTCCATTCAATTCTCACCAAGCCTAGGATCCTCAAATGGACTAAAATATTGCTAATAACTCTTACAAACCTGAGACCCTGTTTACTTGGGGATTTTGTTGCTTGTCTCACCTTCCCAGTAAGCATGGTTATCATAAGCTTAGGGTGACCTACCTCCAGTTGACCTTCCCTAAAATTTGGACATTTTAAGTTTCAATAATGGGTTGATATTTCTGTGAAACCTTAGTTGAACCTAGTTAAAGAGGTATTTAAGTAAGAGTTGATGTTCCACTCCCTTGGTTTTTCTTTGTTGTTTAATTTTATTTACATGAAATTCGTGCACTGGGGAGGTGTCCTTCAGCCCAGCCTGCACCCATCTAGGACCCATCAGGGGATGTCTGACTGCCAGTTTAGGCCCGATCCCTTGGGACTGCTGGCTCCCAACTGCTCACCTGCATGCCTGCCTGCCTGACTGCCCCTGACTGTTTTTGCCTGCCAGCCTGATCATCCCTTATCCACTCCCCTGCCAGCCTGGTCCCTGACTGCTTCTCTGCTGGCCCGATCGCCTTGAACTGCCCTCCCCTGCCAGCCTGGTTGCCACCAGCTGCCTTCCCCTGCTGGCCTGATCACCTACAAATGCCCTCTCTTACTGGACATCTTGTGGTGGCCATCTTGTTACCACATAGGGGCAGCCATCTTGTGTGAGGGCATGATGGTCAATTTGCATATTGCCTCTTTGTTATATAGGATATTTTTATAAAGCTAAGAATTTTGACATGCCCAACTTCAGCTTTTAAAATTCTATTTCATTTTTTTTCCCTTAAACACAGTTAACATGCATATAATACTTGGTGAAAAATCTACCTGGATTTCAGTTTAAGCAATTTTTGATAGTGTGGTTTTATATTTAACTATAAGAAACTGCCAAATTATTTTCCAAAAAAAGTGTTACATTTTATAATGTATAAGAATTCCTGTTGTTCTACATCCTCACCACCACTTGGTGTTATCAGATCTTTGAATTTTAGCCTAACTGCTATTTCATGGTATTTTCAACTTATACATCCCTGATTACTAATGACATTTAGCATTTAACATGCATTTATTGGCCATTAACATTTTTTATTTTATTTTTTACCTCTTGACCCCTTTCAGTTAAAGAAATTATTGCTCTTTCCATTTTCTTTCTCTTATTTTTAGAAACTGATGGATAATCATTTGCTTAAACTCAGATACTTGAGCATTATATGGAGATGCTTAAATTAAAATTAAATATGATATATAACATCCCTGACTTTTTTTTCTCACATCTATTGCATCTTGAAAGCCCCTGGTGAAGCTGGAAACTTCTGGTAAGCTGATTTTATCCAAGCAGAAGACCTTAGGGCTTCAGTAATTTATCTTAGATTCCCTAGGTAACTTGCACAGTAATTACTGCATTAGCTTTTATGAATTGTTTTCTAACTTAAAAGAAATGTGTTAACTTGTGTGATCAATTACTGAAAACTAATAGGTACACAAGCAACAGGGCCTAATTTTTATTTCATCTTTCCCAACAAGTATTCATACCATTCATTTATTTTCTTTTGGACCCCTAACACCTTTGATTTTTTTAGATATTCCCATCTTTCATACATGTGAGTTTGAATCCAAAATGACTGAATATTATCAGTCACATATTTATTGAAAACTTAGTGGCAGAAAACCGTGCTAGTATCTAACTGCATACGTGTATTTAAAGGCTCATGCATGAAATGCCTTTCAAATTATTTGTAAGCCAAGTATTTTGTGCCCAATTAATTTGTTACAGATAACTATAACATGGCAGCAGTTTTATTAAGTCTTGAATTGTCCCCAAAGGTTTGATTAGATTACAATTTTTTGAAAGTTATTCTTTGAATTTTTGTGTTGGATATATAGGAAAAAATTCCAGTGCTGTATTAGTAAATGTGTGGATATTTAAAAAACAACAGCCAAAATGTTATTTTCATTTTCAGTTGAGATTCTTGGAAAAAATACAGTGCAAACAAAATATACTTACATACTGTATCACACTACAGTGATATTTAATGATTTGTAAATTCTGCAAGTAAATAGATTTTTGAAAAATTAGAACTAAGCAACTTGGTTTAACCAACAATATTTGATGCTATTTTCTCTTTTAAAAATATTTTTTTATTCATTTCAGAAAGAAAAAGGGAGAGATAGAAACATCAATGATGAGAGAGAATCATTGAACAGATTTCTACACACCCCAGCTGGGGTTTAAGCCCACAACACAGGCAAGTGCCCTTGACCTGAATCAAATCTAAGACCCTCCAGTCTGCAGACTGACACTCTATCCACTGAGCCAAACTGGCTAGGGTGCTATTTTCTGATATATTTCTCCAAAAGAAGTAATTACAGTTTAATTTGAGTTAGCATTTTTGTGAGATTACACTTTTTTTTTACTTACTTAGTCAACATTTATTGAGCACTGTTATGTCTCAGGCATTTTATTTTATAGCACAGATTTCTTGGAAAGAAGCAAAAATTAGCCGTTTTAGGCGATTCTTTTGATTTTTTACAAGACCGTGTTTATTTTTCTGAGCAGAGTTCCCATCATCCTCAGACCCTTTAAATATTTGCTGTTTATGATTCATACAGGGTGACTACAATGATGGCTTAGAGAAATACTTTTTTTTAAGATTAAGAAGATGTGTGCACTTTATGATAAATGTTTTGGGTCAGTTGTCAGATTGAAAAAGTTTCTTTTTCTCGTTTCCTCTGCATCCAGACCATTTTTCACCGTTAATATCCTGTCATATCATCTATTTGTCATGCCATACAGCATTCCTGTGCATTTAGAAAAGCAACAAAAACCATACCCTGTCATTGTGCCTGCCATATTTAATAATAGAAACTAGTTCTTGTACATTTAGGAACTAGTTCCTCTCTTAGAGTTCAGAATATAATCTTTGCCATAAAAATGCATCAAATCCACATGGGATTCACTGATATTCTAAATGTTATTTCAAAACTTATCTCCCATGTTGTAGGCAATATTAACTATATTACCTTATGCTCCCATGTCAGATAAGCCGCCTTCTAGACTGCCCTACATTTCAAACCCTTTGTTCTTATTGTGTTGCTTGCTGTGTCTTCATTGGTATCTTACATGGTTTAAACCCTGGTACAAAGTCTCAACCTACAGAGCTTTCTTCAGTGATTCAACATTTTACATCTCAATTGCCTTCCTGCCCTTTGCTTTGACAATCATTTTTTAAAATATTTTATTTTAGCTTGGTTTAGTTTTTACATTTTACTCAAGTACATGAGCTGATCTTAAAAATCAGCATATTATAAACTTAAAAATACCAGTGCATCATTAGGCAACCAGGGAAAAACTCAGTCATTTGAATTGCTGACTGAATTTGGTCTTTATTCATTCTCTTCCTTAGCCTGAAACTTGTGCTGATTCCATATTGAACAGTAAATTATATACTCCCCTGGACATTTCCATGGCTATCTGGTTATGAAGGACTTTGAGTAGGTTGAGATATAGCTAGGGTGAACCTTCAGCAAATTTGCAAAGTATGTGAATGTTCATTCATTTGTTTTATATTTCACATATATTTCAAGATGCATCTGTCTTCCTTTTTTGGTTTTATGTAAATTGTCCTAGCCTCTTTGCCCCTCTCTTTCTTCTCAATGCCTCCAGGGCCAAGAACACCACACGACATCCTTTGCATGTTCTCAAAAGTTTTCTCCATCATTCTTCCTCAAAACTCCAGTTTCTTTGTGCAAGATTTCCACTGACATGTGATGTGCTAATTTATATTAAGATGTAAATGATCAATGGCTTTTCTGAATGTCATGTCTCCCATTCTAATTGCAGTAATTAAGGATAATCACCAAATCTGACTTCCAAATTCTGAATATATAGGCCATCCAAACTTCCTAATTTTGGGAGAGAGCCAGGAAGCTGAAGGTAAAACTTCTCTGTGTGATTAGTGTCATAAATTAACCTGTGCCAGTGATAACTATCAATGCCCCATATTTCACTATGATGCCCACCCAATAGTTACAAACACTAATAACAGATTCCCTTTGGGTTGCTAGAATTTTTCCCAGTTGAATGGCTGTACTTTCTGATAGGCACGGGCATGTTGCTAAAAAGAGGTAGTGGCTATTTGAAGCACTTAATTCTTCTGGTCTTCTGGGGTGGAAACAGTGTTTTTATGCCTTTGCAAACTCTGTCAAGCACTGATAATCTTTGATCATTGTATTCTTAATTTAAAAAAACCAGCACAACATTAAAAAAATACTTTAGTTTGAAACATCCATTCATTGCAAGCCAATTAATTCTAAAATCTCAGTATTTTAGCTTTCTACCTGATTTTATTTTTCACTTAACTTCTTAAATGACTCTTTCTCTTCCACTACATAGCCAAACCTTAGAAAGAATTGTCTGTTCCTGTTCTGTCTTCCACCCACATCTTTAATTACATCACTTCACCTTTGGGCAGCAGTGACCCACATTGCTAAATCCAAGATATTTTCCATTCCCATTTTGCTTGACCTCTCACCTCTTATCAGTATTTTGAATTTATAAACCATTCCTCATTGCTTGAAAGATTCTCAGACTTGGTTTCTGAGTCCACTCTGTCTGACCTTTCAGCTCCTTCTTCCTCATGCCCATCTCAATTTGTCCTAAAATCCTGTTAGTAATTTAGAAGTCTCTCTTTCTAGAACATGAGAATCTCTGAAGCATGTAGATGGCATCCATGACTGACTAGGGATGCTGGAACTTGTTTCTTCATTACCTCTCCTTTGGACTGTTGTTGTTACCTGCACCCTGGTCATCAGACACCATGTTGGTATCATCATCCATTCTCCACACAACAGCCCAGTGGATTTTGTTTTTAACAATGAAAGTTTGACTACAGTCAGTGCTTACAATTCACTTCACCTGCACCTGCCACCCCAACCAATTTGGAATCATTTTTTTAAATTGCATTCAACACCAAAACTAAGGCCCTGTGTTGCCTGTTCATTGTATAATTCTCTGAACACACCAAGCTTCTGGCTCTTTTTGCTTCACTCATGTTTGTCTCATACTTCATCAAATGTATTACATTTGCTTCAGCCACAGAGCATTGACATTGCTGTCCCTTCTGCTGCCCCATCTCTCTGAGTAAATGTGTACTAATCTTTCAGTTCCTAAGTCAGTCATCCTTTCCCTGAACAGCCTGGTCAAGTCATTGCTGCTATCCTATAATGAGATTTTTCTTTATAACACTGATCATAGTGTGAATTTCCATTTTGTCTGTGTGGTTAATTTAGAGGCCTGGATAATCTGTGACCCATGCATTACCGAGAGTGCAAAATAATGATGCAATAATGCCCATTGTCTTGATCCAGCATCTAGAAGGGTTCGGCAATCTGGAGAAGAGGCTGTACATAAACTAAATAAGAGTCCAGATATAAAATATAATTTTGAAAGGCATATTGGGGAGAGTCTTGGCTAAAGAAGATCAAGTTCTCCTTGTCTCAGAACCCCTTGCTTTTTATTAACACAATTTGTCCTAAGGCAAGGTGGAGATATATACACATCAAAGGGTAGGGTTAGGTACAAAATCCATTGTCAGAATGGGGAATTACCTCCGGCTATTCAGGTGTTTGGCCAACAGGAGGTAATAACATGTAGATTAAGATGCCCTGAGTTGTCTGGCAGCAAGCAATAATCCTTTTCAGGTTTGGGGAAATCCCATTAGCCATTCCCAGATGATTCAGTCCTTGCTGACATGCTGAAATTGGCTTCTGGCAATGCAAAATATCAGGAGTAGCCCAGAATCTTTCTAGATGGTTCTAAAAATTGGTCAAGGCTCAGTATAGAAAAAAGGTGTTGGAAAGCACAGATAAGTTTCTGGGTTTAGGAACATAAACTCAGCTTCAGGTGGATTCCAATCATTTTATTATTAACCTTTCTTTTTGTTTCCAAAGTCTTTGATTTTATTTTAAATTCAGTATCCCCCATGAGTGACTGAGTTACCAGAACATCTGAAAGCATCATTTTACCTTTGAGAAGAAGCATTTAGGCAGTTGGTTATTTGTAGCATCATCATCATAATTATTAGACAAATCCACTTCATCTGTCCAGTCTCTTTATTAGTAAAATGAAGATGAATCTGATAACCAGACTGGTAAGCCAAGGCTTTTTTCCCCTTGGTCCTGTCTTGTGAAGCTGAAGAATGAGCTCCATGGACTAGAAGATTTAAGCAAAAGTGGAAAATTAATTACAAGCAGATTCAGACTCCCTGCATGGGGGCCCAATAATGGCTGCCCATGAGGCCTTGTAGTGCATTTGCTACAAGCCTGCTCTATGTCTACCTATATCACTACCTGATTGATTCTTTCATTGTTCTTGCCCAGCAATGGACCTGAACTTTCTCTGTTACTGTGTTCATACACCTTGTTGAAGCAAGCCTTCCCTTGTTTTCCCATGCCTCCAGCTCTGTGTCCAAAAACATTCTGTTATTTCAGCATGGTTGGTTCCTGTGATTAGGCTTGCTCAAACTGCCAGATCTGTCCCTGCCTATGTTCCACTGCCTTTGTTTCCCTTTGGAACCCTGCCCTGTCTGCCTGCATGTCAAACTAACTACTCTCAATACTTTCTCCATGAGTTTTTAATGAATATTCAAGATGTATATATTCAGTGCAGAATCTGTTATATGTTAAAGTCTCAATAAACTGTTGTTATTAGTATATATCATTTTCCTAAGTTATAATTAATATTTTACTAAAACTAATTTAAACTTTTGGCATCTGTAATTAACATAGCAAGTTCCAGAGTAGCAATAAAACTATAATCAGTTCAGGTCTACTCCTCTCCCTGGGGAGGAATGTGAACATCTCTGAGTCCCAGGATGGCTTTAGTGGTGCATTTTATGTGGATTACACCAGTTTGATAAGACCAATACTTTCTTTGATCTTTTCTGGGAGGAAAATAGGTCACAGAGGAAAGAAAATATTGACCTTCAACTTCCTAGGTTACTATCTTCCTGTATATTATTTGCAGTACAAAAGGATTTACCTTTATCTGAACAATCTGTGGCTGATCAAATCGGGTTTGGAAACAGGCTCTGAGGTCTAAGGATTATAGACAAAGTAGAGTTTCACATTCCACTCTTTCTTCCTTTCTTCAGATTACTTGGTGTCATCTCCCTCCCATCCCCCCACCATGCATTGTGACTAAGGGCTGGCAGCTCAGGGTAGGACTGGATCATTTTCTGCTGGGCCAAGCCTGAGGCCAGAGATGCAAAGTAGGGACGTGGAGGGAAGCCAGAGACCAAAGGCAGGAAACCGACTGTACAGTTTCTAGAATCCAAGCAGAAGCAGAAGCTGAGTTTGGGGCTGAAGCCAAAAAGCAGAAGAAGATGAATTCCACAGTGAGCCTTGAGAGCTGACCTGGAGAGGCCTTCTAGGACCACTTAGGGCCCATGTGAGCACGTAAACCAGGCTTGTTACATTTACGTGAGCAGAGCTGGCCTCCTATCTGTCTTTCCATCTGTGCAGGACACAGACCCATGCTTAGCACAGAAGGCGCCCTTTGTACACATATGCATTGTTATTTTACTGAAAAATACAAATAAGCTTTGGTTTGGTAAGTTAAGGATCGTGAAATAATGAGACCTTTTATAAAAGAAAGTGGTATAAGCACAAAATGCACTGAAATAATTTTCCTTAGGAAATGCTTCACCTCCATGCTTCATAATTGGCACGTTGGTGCAGTTATGCTTAAGATTGATTCAGCATTGCAATGACAAAACTCTGTTTTTCGTAGGGTTCAGAGGGTTAATTCAGGATCTTAAATATGTTGCCAGATGACATCTGGGGAAAAAAATAGTTTCTTACTCCTCTCTTTTCCTCCCCTTCAAAATATCTAACTGAATAGAAATATAAACTCTGTCCACAAAGTTTGGTATAAATGACTTCTTTATATTCTCTTCACACATTGAACAATAATGGCAATGACCTGGATTTTCTTTTTTAATCTGCAAAGTAAAATATATTCAGAAATTTTAGCATTCACCTTAACATTTGATTCTGTATTTTTAGAACTTGTGTTTTCCGCACTTATATAATACACAATTGACTTCACAATTTAAAAAAGGCAGAGCCCAATCATGCGGCTAGAACACCACAAGGGACCTTGAGAGGTCAGTTGGATCATAGCTTGGTGCTCATTCAGAATGGCATCTAAAGCCAGCCAGGTGGTTGAATAGCTTTTCTATTTTTCAGAGACTTTACAACCCCCTTTTCACAGTCTAGCTTCTAGATTAGTTCTACTGCCTCAGTGTGATCCCCTTTTCCCTTTATGAAGCCCCGTATGAACTGAAACTATAACAGGTCACCACTTCGTTATGAAGAGGCCGTTTTCCTCCTCATGTCAGAGAAGGCACCATCACCTCCCAGTGGCTTGAGTCAGAAATCTGTGTATTACCCTTAATGTCTTCTATTTCAATGCACGATTCCAGTCCATCTCCCAACTTTAGCAGTTTCACATCCTAAACGTCTTTCAAATCTATCTACTTTTCTCTTTCCCCTTAGACAGTTCCAGTCTAAGTGACTGTGATGGTTAATTTTATATGTCTACTTGACTAGGCTGGCGTATTCAGTTATTTAATCTAAGGTGGTGTTGTGAAAGCATACGTTTGTAGATGTGGTTAACAGTTGACTTTGAGTAAAAGAGATTACCTTTGATAATGTGGGTGAACCTCATTTCAGTCAGCTGACAGGTAACCTTATGAGCAAAAACTGCGGTTTCCCAAAAAAGAAGAAATTCTACTTAAATTCTACTCTGCCTGAGTTGCCAGCCTGCCTGCCCTACAGATTTTAGACTTGCCAGCCCCCACAGTTATGTGAGCCAATTCCTTAAATTTATTATTTTTAGATTAGATAGGTAGATAAATAGATAGATGGAAGTAGGTAAATTATTGATTTTTTTCCCCCTCTGGATAGCCCAACCTGATATAGCTGCTCTCATTTTATATTAACTCTTACCTAATAGTTCTTAACCAGTGTCCTGGTTGTCTATTGCTGTATAATAAATTGCCCCCAAACTTGGTGGCTTAAAGCAATGATTTATTATTCTTTAACAGCTTTGTGAGCTGACAGTGCTTAGCTCTGAGCTCTTAATTGGGGACTTTCATACAGTTGCAGTCCAGAGGTAACTGGAGCTGGAGCCATCTAAAAGCTTTCCTGGACTGGTCATCCAATATGGCTCACTCAGGTAGCCACCAGATGACATTGACTTTTGTAGGGCTGCCATAGACCACCTTCCAAAAAGCCTCTGCATGTGACTTGAGCTTCACATGATACAGTGGTTGGATTCTCTGAGGCAGTGTCCAAAGAGTGAATAATTCAAGAGACCCAGGCAGAATCCATAAGACTTGTTATGACCTAGTTTTTGGAAGCCCAAGAAGACCACTGCTGTTCCATTCTCTTAGTAGTCATGAGGTTCAGCCCAGATTCAAGGGGAAGAGTTTAAATTGTACTTCTTGATGTGAGGAGTAACATTTGTTTTTTTTTGTTTTAGAAAAAACTTTTTATTTTTCAATTACAGTTAATATATAATATTACATTATTTTCCAGTGTACAGCAAGTGATTAGACAGTTATATAACTCACATAGTGATCACCCTGACAAATCTAGTACCCATCTCACACCACACATAGTTATTACAATATTATTGACTATATTCTTAATGCTATATATTTACATTCCTATGACTATTTGGTAACTGCCAATTTGTACTTCTTCATCTTTCTCCCTTTCACCCATCCTCCCAACCCCACTGTCATCTGTCAGTCATCAGGTTATTCTCTGTACCTATGAGTTTGTTTCTGTTTTGATGAGGAGTAACATGTATACATAGGGAAAGAAGGAATTGATGGTGGCCATCTTTCAAGACTATCTACAATACTGAGTCACTGCCATATTCTCGTAATTGGCCACAGTACCTTTATTCAGACCACCCCCTGCCACTGTAATCTGTGCTCCTCATCTGTGGGGCTGCACCTCCTAAAATACATACTAGTATCTCATTGTGTCCCTACCCTAACTAAGGCTTCCTTTTTGCCCCTTTATTGATTATGGTATTACATATGTGTCCTTATCCTCCCTTTGCCATCCCCCCTACCCGCCTGCTCATGCCCTCACCCCACTGGTGTCTGTGTCCATTGGTTAGGCTTATATGCATGCATACAAGTCTTTTGGTTGATCTCTTCCCCTTACCCCCACCCTCCCCTACCTTCCATGTGAAATTTGGCAGTCTGATCAATGCTTCTCTGTCTCTGGATCTGCATAACTAAGACTTTCAATTCTTTCCCTTTCAAAAGTGTAATCATTTACCTTGTTTTGCTTATAAGACTTCTGCAGTGTCTCCCACCTAGCACTCTACCTCCTGACACAAACAGCATTTCTTTCACCATTCCTTTCTCTCCCTCTCCCTCTCCCCACTCCTGGCTTTTATATTCCCTGTTCACTTCTCAAACAGCCTTCACCCCTCCATCTCTTTCTCTTGCCTTGTCTGGCTAACTTCTACTCATCTTTTGGTTTTCAGCTTAATCTTTATTTCTTCTGGGGAGCTGAACCCTGACACCCTAATTTTGGATTGGATACCTCTCCAGGTTCTCTGCCCACAGCCATGGCCCAGGCCCTGTCCTTGGATTTGCATGAATGTGGAATTGGACTCCATGAAACTTGTTTTCACTTTGCTTTATTCCTGAACCAGTAATACATAAATACAAGATAAAGGATTCAAGCGAATGGATTGTTGAACTCAGAGCAGCACCTAGTTGTATAGTTTATACAGCCTTTGGGAAGTGAGTAAAGAGCCCAGACTCGAAATTGTGGGCTCCCTTCCTTCTATTGGTAGACATGTCGATCACAAAGGTCTATTCTCTTATCATAAAAGGTGGTTCCCATTGGGCTAGAGTGTCACCTTTGCAATTTTTTTTTTCTTGTGCATCAGTGGATACAACATGCCTGGTAGAGCTTAGCCCAAGTACTTACTTTCTGGACCCCCTTTGCCGTGTCGGACTGATGGCATGATGTTTCTTTCCTACTAGATGATAAGCTTTTCATAAGCATTCACTCTGTCCTTTTTGTTGTTGTTGTTATATAACCTAGTACTGAGAAAAGTAGTAAGAGCTAGATTTGCTGAATAATGTACAAATGAATGAATGAATGATATATTCAATTTATCCCGAATACTGTTCTATGTCACTAAACTTGATTTCTGACTCTACCTTCTTGGTCCTTGCTGTTCATATCTGTTCTCCTTAGTGTCTGACCCTATCTTTTTTCTTAAGAAATATCTTGGTTGGACACTGTTTCTTTTATGCATATAATTGTGAAAATTCAGCACAGTTTGAAAATATTTCATCACAATTTATAAAATGTCTCAGATGTAGATATTTTCCCATAAAGGTGATGGAATTTATTTACATACTGGAGGTCTGGTACATGAAATTCATGCACAGAGGAGGGGGACCATCAGCCCAGCCTGCACCCTCTCCAATCTGGGACCCCTTGGGGAATGTCTGACTGGTGGTTTAGGTCACAATCCTGGACCACTGGCTCCTAATTGCTTACCTGCCTGCCTGCCTGGTAAACTCTAATTGCCCCTGGTCCCCCCACCTCCCTGATGGCCTGATTGCTCCTCATTGCATCTGCATGCTGGCCTGGTCACCTCCAACTGCACCTCCCCTAAGTGTTGCCCCTAAGTGTTCACCTCCCACTGCCCTCATCATCTCTTACTGCCCCCCCCCCCCCGGCCTGGTTGCCCCCAACTCCTCCCCCCCAGCTGGACTAGTTGCCTCCAGCTGCCCCAAACAGGCAATTGGACATCCCTTTCACAATCCAGGGATGCTAACTCCCAACTGCTCACCTGCCTGCCTTCCTGATTTCCCCTAATGCTTCTGCCTGCCAGCTTGATCACTCCTTAACCACTCCCCTGCCAGCTTGATTGATGCCTAATTGCTCCCCTGCTAGCCTGATTGCCCCTAACTGCCCTCCCTGTAGGCATGGTCACCCCTAACTGTCCTTCTCTGCAGGACTGATCACCCCCAACTTCCTTCCTCTGCCATCCTGGTCATACCTAACTGCCCTCCCCTGGAGGCCTGGTCCCCTCAACTGCTCTCCCCTGTAGGCCTGAGACCCCACCCCACCTCCAAACCACCCTCCCCTGCTGGCCTGATTGCCCATAACTGCCCTACGGTGCAGACATAGTCCCTCCCAACTGCCATCCCCTGCTGTCCATCTTGTGCCATCCTGACCACATGGGAGCAGCTATCGTGTGTGTTGGAGTGACAGTCAATTTGCATATGACTCTTTTATTAGATAGAATAAAGGCCTGGTGCATGAGTGGGGCTGGCTGGTTTGCCTTGAAAGTTGTCCCAGATCAAGGTGGGGGTTCCCTTGGGATGTGAGGTGGCCTGGGCGAGGGACCTGTGGTGGTTTGCAGACCAGCCACACCCCCCAGTGGCCCAAGGGGAGGCCCTGGTATCTGGGATTTATTTATCTTCTCTAATTGAAACTTTGTAGCCTTGAGCAGAAGCCAGGGTAGGCCAGGAAGCTTGGCTTCCTCCATCGCTGGGGAAACCCAAGCCTCCTGCTCACTCCATGGCTGCAGCCATCTTGATTGGGTTAATTTTCATACTCATTTCTGATTGGCTGGTGGGCATGGCTTGTGGGTATAGCAGAGGTATAGTTTATTTGCATATTACTCTTTTATTAAATAGGATTTTGTGACAGTGGCTATGTTTTTAGCTTTATTCTCTCTGTGTATGTCTGATATATGATTTGTGTATATATATATATATATATATATATATATATATATATATATATATAATAAGGCAACATTTACAGGGAGCCTAAGCAGTGGTTAAGAACACACAGACATTAAGACTTGGGGTCAAGTCATGTCATTTACTAGCTGTGTGATCTCAGGCTAATACTTAGCCTTCTGTTTCTCAGTTTCCATGTCTGTAAAATGAGGATAAAAAATAATGATAATAATAGTGTTTTCCTCATAGGGCCGTGATGAAGATTAAGTAAATTACTATGTAAAGAGATTAGCCGAATACTTGGGACATAGTAAGAGCCATGCATGTATTTGCTAATATATATGTATTAATATGCTCAAACTCAAAATTTAGGTTTTGTTTTTCATTTTCCAATCTGAGCCTCTGTTTTATTGCTCTCTTTCTTGCCACTTTCTATTGAATTTTCTGTCTCTAAATCTGTGTTTCTGTGTGATCATATGAGTGTTAGCGTGTCTCACTGGATATTTCATGGGTCTCTACATCCTGATACTTGGTGTGTGACTATCTTTTACCTTCTGTCTTCATCTCCTCTGCTTTCCTCAGGATTTCTTTTGAGTTTTACTTTTATGTGTCTTTTTTCTTTTTCTTCTTTGTCTCATGCCATGTTTGTTTATTTTTTCCCCCCTAGGTTTGTTGGCGTGCTTTTTTTTGTTCATTTGTTTTGTTATTTTGCTCATTCTCTTTCATCTCTCCACTTATTATCTTAGTTCCCCATAATATAAGAACTAGCAAGTAAAAATATTTTCTGAATTCATTAAAGAGTTTCTGTTCTTTTCAAAATTTTAGAACCTTTTGTAAACAATATATTTTATTGTTCTTTGCTTATAAAACCTTGTATTGATTTTCTGCCCTTGCAGTTCAGTGACCCTTTATGCCAAAAAGATTCCCCTATATTGCTGACCATTCCCTCTCAAACACAGTTAATAAACCTTTAACCACCTTTATTGCTTTACCCTGAAGCATTTTTCCATCTTCTACTTCTTTAAATTGTGCTGCCTCAGGTGCAAGATGAGATCGGGGACAAAGTTTCTTACTCCTGGACATAATCCCAGGGTCCAGCACAGAATGCTCTTGGTTGATATTGGTAAAATTAAGGAATTACACTGGGGGATGCTGAGGGTCAACGAGAGACCAAGAGGAGCATCATGTCTCGGAGCCATTGTTTTTCCTCCTGGCAGCTTTTGTTTATCTCTTACTCTTGTTATTTTATCTCCTAGTATGGGTAAGCTCCCGCAGGTCAGGGCCCATCTACATGTTATTGATATTTGTATTTACTAATTTGTAAGTTGAAAATCCTCATGACCTTGAACCAGGCCATTACTCAATGGGTGCTCACTAAATATGAGCTGAACTGTTCTAGGCATTAGTCTGAGTACTGTATCTTAAAATTATACAAGTTACATCTAAGTCCTTCTAAGTCTGTACAGTATTGAAGGTAGCTGTTGAATCTCCCTCAATTTGTTCTTCCCTGGTCTGGGCATTATCAGTGTTCATCTGTCATGGATTTCAGTTCCTCTACCAATGCAGATGTTTCCTCCTGACAGAACCTGGTTTCTTAATGTACTTTTAAAAGCAAAGCTTTCACAACAAACCAAATTCACTGAATGTAGTTTGAGCAAGACAGAAGTAGAATGTCTCCCTCCACACTTCTTCCAGCCACTATTTTAATTGTATTATTTCAGATCACATTTGAATTTTAGTAAGCCAGTGCACACTGCTGAGTTACATCAAATCAATATAAAGCCTGCATATCTTGCTCACTCCTTAAATGGCCTATAAGCAGGGATGATGTATACTCAGTGTCCAAAACCAAATGATTTTTTCTCTCCCTCTTCCCCAGGTCCTCTCTGCAGAGCTGCCCACACAGGCCCACATGCAAGCACACACACTTACATAGAGTCTGGCACTCACTGGGGCATGATGACTGTGCACAGAGGCTGTCAGAAGGTCTTCTACATGGTGGGAAAGTAACATCTACAGAGCATAAATAGCACTCTGAGCCCACAACTCTCTTACTTTTATTTTTAAATGTGCTTCCAATTATGAACTAAAGGATTCTAGCAAAATCTGTTAGGCAAGAAGATATGGTAGTTCAAACAATAATATTTTACTCATTTAATTTCTCCCTCAATTCCTTTGTATGGAGCAGTGCACAGCATGGTGCTTTGTTGGGCATCGACAGAGAATGAACTTTAGAGCAGGGGTTTTAATCTAGGTTTACCATTTACTATTTTATAATTTATAGCAGAGGAAAAGTAATTTTGCCTCTAAAATTTCGAGTTCTTAGTTGCTATCCCTTTAATAAAAGATAGATTAACAAGTAAAAAACAGAATTCATTGATACATAGTTCTCATATATACATGGGAGGCACCCAAGGAAAGATGACGAGTTGGCTTAGAATTCAGATGTAAATGACATCCTAATAAGGAAAGGGGAGAAGGGAGAGTAAATGATTTTTAGGGAAGATTAAGGTCTTAGAAGAATAGATGGGAGGTATACTATTTATGACAAAGTCTGTCTTGGTGTGGTGTCGACTTCTCATTTCCTCTCTTGTGGTCAGAGCCCATCTTCCCTGGTTGATGAAACTGCTCAGCAGGGGATTTGTGACAATTGAGCTCCTTTAGGCAGATAAGGCGAGTTCAGAGAAAACCTCTTTCTGCATTTACTGCTTTCTTAGTGCCTAGCACTCAGAATAATAAATATACTAAAGTGGCATATTCTGCTAACCTTAAAATTCATCTTTGTAAACCTTTCTATTTTCTTCCTTATTAGATCATAAACGCCATAAATGCAGAGACTGAGGATTTTATTCACCAATGTATGGACAGCACATCTCACAGTGCTTAACATCTTTTTAGGTGCTAAATTAATATGAATTAATGAATAATGTGATATGTGAGCTACTTACCTTTTATAGGCCTGAGTTCTCAACTGTACCTATTTTGTAGGGTTATTGTGGGGCTTAGATGAGATAATATATGTGTATTTAGCACATAAAGACAATGCACTAAATAAATATTGGATGCTGTTATTATTGGTCAATCAGTGAATTATACAATACTAGGGGCCCTGTGTATGAAATTCATGCACTGGGGAGGGGTCCCTCAGCCCAGCTTGCCTCCCTCTCACATACTGAGAGCCCTCAGGGGGTGTCCTACTGATGGCTTAGGCCCGCTCCCTATTGGGAGCGAACCTAAGCTGCAGTTTGGCCTCTCTTTGCAGGAGGCCATCAAGCTGATCAGGGGAAGGCACCAGTTCCATTACCCCGCTGCTGCAGCCACTGCCAGTCTCTGCAGCCACCAAGGTATTTTCATCAACATGGACTCTAGTCCCTTCACCATGAAAAATAAACAACTTCCTTTAGGCATTTTCAAGATGTGCCTTTCATAAGATATGACATTTCTTTCTTTATTTTTCTTTTTATCCTCACCTGAGGATATGTTTCCATTGAATTTTCCCCCTTCCCTCTGATAGCAGGCTTGGCTCCTTCCCAAGCCTACAGCCTCCACCCCAGGCTGTAGACTAGGGAAGCAAGCATGGCACCCCCACCCCTCTGATCGCAGGCTCAGTCCAGGCTGTAGGCTAAGGAAGCAGGCACCCCCCCCACACACACACACTCCCCACCCTTCAAGCCTAAAGACTCCTCTGGATGGATGGCTGTGAGTGACCTGTGTGCTGAGAAGGTTCCTGGGACCCAGGTATATTTGCAAATTAACATCCATAATTGTTGGGTTAATTTACATACTCACTCTGATTGGCTGTGAGCATAGTGGAACAGAGGTACCATCAATGTACATGTTTATTATTAGGAAAGATAGGGTAGGGACAGAATAAACTAAAAAAAGGGGGAGCAGCAGCAGGAAAGAGGTAGTTGGTGTATTGCTTGTCCTAAGCATTGTGGTTATAGTGAAGAAAAAGAAATTTGACTGTTTTAGAAATTATTAGAGTGGTAAACAATTCTCTTGAATTTCTTAAGGGGTTTATAGAACCTTATTATAATCTTAGAGAAGGTCCCCCCAAAAAGTAGCTCCTTAATTCTTGGAAAGTACCTATAACCTCTGCCTCACAGCTCATTAGGGAGTCTTAGAGAGTTTGATAAACAGCAGAGATGTCCACATTTTTAGGTATTTGTTACAGCAACACCTCCACTTCTCTGTACCAATATCTCTTACTTAGGGTTTTATGGGAAAATAGAACCACTTGGATATGTATAGGTATACAGAAAGAAATTTATTATAAGGGATTGGCTCATGTAATCATAGAGGCTAAGTCCTATTATCTACCATTGCAAACTGGAAACTCAGGAGAGCTAATGCTATAAAGTCCCAGTCTGAGTTTAAAAGCCCAAGATCTGGAGGGCTAATGGCCCTGGTCTGAGTCTGAAGATCTGAGAATAAGGAGCACAGTGACCAAGAACAGGAGAACATGGATATCCTAGCTCAAGTAGAGAGCACATTTGCCCTTTTCTGCCTTTTATTCTATTGCAGTGGTTCTCAACCTGTGGGTCAGACACACAAGTTGAAAATTATTGCTGTAGAGCCTAAGACCATCAGAAAACACAAATATTTAGATTATGATTCATTAACAGTAGCAAAATTACAGTTATGAAAAATAATTTTATGGTTGGGGTCACCACAACATGAGGAACTGTATTAAAGGGTCGTGGCATTAGAAATGTTGAGAACCACTGTTCTATTGAGACCCTCAATGGATTAGATGATGCCCATTGCACAAGTGAGGGCGATTTTCGTTTCTCAGTTTACAGATTCAAATGCTAATCTCTTCCAGAAATACTCTCACAGATGCACCCTGGTAAGAAATAATGTCTTACCAGCTATCTGGGCATAGACTTGGCCCTGTCAAGTTGACATAAAATCAACCATCACATCTAGTTAATATCTTTCATTTCTTAATGTCTCCTGCTCTTTTCACACAAGAGGGGAAAATTGCCACACCCATTGTTGTGAACATATCTAATCACCAATGATCAAAATCCACTATTTTGGGGAGTGATTATAAATGGTATAACAGACATAAATTCCATTTTGTTCTGTATTTTTATGAGCAGCTCAGCTTTTTACTAACACTGGTTCTTACAGGGATCTCTATCATATGGTGAGCTGGGAAGTGACAAAGAGCATACATTTATAATTCTGTCACTGAATATAAAGCCTCAAAAAGTCCCATTGGTTAGTGAAACAAAGCAGGCTTCAGAAATAACATTTTAGATAATTATTCTACTATTTTTTTTCTGGGAGGTTATACGAGTTATCAGGTGTTTAACTTTGATTTTTGACAGTGACTTATTTAGAAGTGCAAAGGTGATGGTTAACCCAAACTCTGATACATCCATGCAATGGAATACCACTTCAGCAATAAAATGGACTATTTACTACACATGCAACAATATACACAAATTGCAAAAAAAAAACATATTCTGCGAGAAAAAGTCTTTTTCAAAAGCATGCATACTATATGATCTTGTTTATGTAGATTCTAGGACAGACAAAACTAATCTTTGGTTTAAAAAAATCACAGATGTGGCTGCTTTGAGATGGGGAAGGACTGAAATAGACTGGGAAGTGGTATGAGGGAATTATCTGGGGGTTAGTAGTATTCTATATCTTGATATAGGTGATTGGGTAACGGGGTATATGCATCTTTCAAAATTCACTGAATACACTTATAATTTTATTGTATGTAACTTTTACCCCAAAATATAAACAAAATAAGAGTATACATGCTGAAGTGTTTAGGGGTAAAGTATACTGATATCTGCAATTTACTTTAAATTATAATACCTACAACAATGGATAAATACACAATAAGACAGATAGAGTAAAAAGTTAACTGTAGAGAGTAGCTGGTGATTATTCAAGTGCTCATTGTCCACTTCTTTCAACTTTCCTATAGTTTTGAAAATTTTATAATCAATGTTAAAAATATAATTTCAGAATAAAACCTGTTAATATTTAAAAACCACAAAGGGTACTCTGGTTAGTGTTGTTTTTTGGTGATATAATATTCTCTTAAGCACTGACTATCATTAGAGAAATTAAATTTCTTGTCAAAGCTAAGTGAGAATTTATTCCATTACCTTTTCTCAAAATGAAGCCTAAAAGAGATATTTAAAATGATAAATACATGAGGATTTCTTTTTTCAATTATAGTTTGTATTCAATATTATTCTGTATTTGTTTCAGGTGGCTAGCATAGTAAGACAATCATTTTTCCTAATAATAGAGAAACATGTAAATTGACTGTACCTCCGCTATACCCTCAGCCAATCAGTGAGTATGCAAATTAACCCAATAAAGATGGCAGTTAATTTGCATACGTACCTGGGTCCTGGGAACCTTCTCGGCACCCAGGTCACTTCCAGTTAGCCATCTTATGGAGGCTTTAGGCTTGGGAGATGGGGGTACCCACTTCCCAAGCCTACACCCTGGGGTGGAGGCTGTAGGCTTGAGAAGGAGCCTAGCCTGTGATTGGAGGGGCAGGAGTGCCCACTTCCCAAGCCTACAGCCTGGGGCGGAGGCTGTAGGCTTGGAAAGTGGCCAAGCCTGGAATCAGAGGGAAGGGGAAAAAATCAATCGAAACATATCCTCAGGTGAGGATAGAAAGAAAAATAAAGAAATGTCATATCTTATGAAAAGCATATCTTGAAAATGCTTAAGGAAAGTTGCCATTTTTTCATGGTGAAGGAACTGGAATCCATGTTGATGAAAATACCTTGGTGGCTGTGGAGACTGGCAGTGGCTATAGCAGCATGGTGATGGAGCTGACACCTTCCCCTGATCAGCCCGGTTGCCTCCCACAAAGGGAGGATGGACTGCTCCAACAGGGAGTGGCCTAAGCCATCAGTAGGACACCTCCTGAGGGCTCCCAGTATGTGAGAGGGGGTAGGCTGGGCTGAGGGACCCCTCCCCAGTGCACAAATTTCATGCACCGGCTCCTAGTATACTTTATAAAGTGATTTCCCCAATGTCTGAAATACTCACTGGGCCCCAAACATAGTTATCACAGTATTAGTGACTATATTCCCCATGATATACTTTTCATTCCTGTGACTATTTGTGACTCCCAATTTGAACTTCTTAATCCTTTAAACTTTTTCACCATCCTTCTTGGCAACCATCAGTCTGTTCTCTGCATCTATGAATCTGTTTCAATTGTGTTTGTTCATTTGTTTTGTTCTTTAGATTACACTTACATATAAGTGAAGTCATAAAACATAAGGATTTCTGAGCTTGCAATATGGCACATGAATGCTTAAGAAATTAAATTTACAATTAAAAACTACTTAGTATTATGTTTTGACTATGCATCATTTCATTTTAAGTTTTTTTTTTCTTTTGCTGATCTCCAGGTTCTAAAATGCAAAGCAGGTGATAAGATTCAGTTAAGCATGTACTATTTTAAAAGAACTCATAAGAAGTATTTTTGAAAATCTTCATTTCTGGGTACAAATAATATCACAGGAACTGACTTTTTATACCATGAGAATTATTAGAATATAGGGAGCCTGAATTATAATTCAAAATGACCATGGCAGATTAGAATGTTGTATTTTTTCCAAGGGATAAAATTCAGTAGGGACATACATAATAGTATACCTTTCAGGCCAAAAAAATAAAAAATAAATACAATAAATAAAATAAAATAAAACAGAAAACAGGGAATGAATTTAGGGTTTCAGCATTGCCCATAGTCAGCTCTGCTCACTGATTAGTCACTGTCCCTGTACTATGATTGGATCCAGCTTTCATATTTAAATAATGGAGAAATAAGTAAAGGCTTAAAGAGGAGCAAGATGGCTAAAATTATGAGAAACGACTCCTCCAAGGAAAATCTAAGAGAAGAAGAAAGTCTGTAAGACTCTTTAAGTTTGAAAAGGCCCAAGTTATGCTTGCTTACCATTTTCAATTACATGAAGTATTTTCTGAGGAGATTCTCTGAAAAATTAACAAGGGAAAGGGAGTTAAGTACTAGTTCAATTGTTCAAATGGAATAATCTCTTGACTTCGAGGTTGATTAAAGTTTGAGATAATTATCAAGAGATGCTATGAGTTCTATCTCCCTAGAGAATTATGTAAATAAACATAACGTAAAGCCTGAGGGTGGGGGCAAACTCAGATGAGTCCTGCAAAGACCTTCCTGGATCTTCTAATGATAATGTTTCACTCCACAGTAAGAGTTTTGAAATATAGCTTGATACTGAGTTACAGTCTTTCTGAGTTTTCTATAAGAAATAGCAACTTTAATTTTGCTTCATTTAAAAATTTACTCTATTGCCCTAGCTGGTTTGGTCCAATGGATAGAGTGTCAGCCTGAAGACTGAAGGGTCCCAGGTTTGATTCCCGTCAAAGGCACATGCCAGGTTCTGGGCTTAGTCCCCAGTGTGGGGCTTGCAGGAGGCAGCCAATCAATGATTCTTTCTCATCGTTGATGTTTCTATCTCCCTCTTCCTTCCTCTCTGATATCAATAAAAATTAAAAATATATGTATTAACAAAAATTTACGTTATTAATGTATAGCATTGTTAACTATACTTTAGCAATACTGCATTGTGTACTTGAAATTTTCTAAGGGGTATATCTTAAGTGTTCACACACAAAAAAGAAAAAATAACTATGTGAGGTGATGGATATATTAATTTTCTTGATTGTGGTGATTATCTCACAATGTATATCATATCAAAAGATAAAGTTGTACACTCTAGATACAATTTGTATTTGTAAGTTATGCCTCTAGAGTTTGGGGGAAAAATCAGTGTAATGATTTTTTTCATTCTATTTGTCTCATAATAAATGATTGCATATTGCTTTGGTGATTTTATAATTATTACAAAATAATTATAATGTATTCTGTTATTTTTCTCTTTAATATTAGAACATTATCGTTGGGATGAAATTATTATGTTTAAATCATTGTATTACTAAGTATTTGGCCTTCTTTGCTATTTTATCCCACCAACTCATCATTTCACCATCCAGGGCCAGTTAGCATGAACTGAAATAAAAATGTCATTTTTGTGAATGATTTCTCTTTCTTTCGAGTGTCAAAATGGAAAAAAAAAATCCTTGTTTGCTTTTCCTACGGTAGTCTCTGTTTTTGGTTTCTCCATCTTATTCCATGGCTCCTTTTTATTGTTATATTTTTCAGAGCAAAACTTGCTTCCTGTTGTGACGCTGTGCAAAATTTAATTGTTTCTCAAAATAACACTCCAGTCGGGACTAACATGAGTTACGAGGCGGAAAGTAAAACGGCAATCCTAATTAGAAGGGACATTTTTAATATGTTTCCGGTGGTGAGTAAAAATTTGTTGTGGTTTATTTGTGTCATCGTTCCAGGTGAATTTTTTCTCACTTCAAGCTATAATTTATGATAATGGAGGAGTTAATGAATTAAAATGCCGTACTCTGTTGTATGAGATATGAATAGTAGTCCACTTTAAAAGGCAATTTTGAATGCGTGCTGGCTCTGCAGGGGATGGAATTTACATCCTAAAAGATAAACGTTCCTACTTCTTGAGTCTTCGTGACTCACTCTCCAATGAGAGGAGGTACTTGGGCTCTCTGCGTGGTAATTGCTGGGGCTTGAGAAGATGACTGTTTCTCGCCTGGAACAGGATTCTTCCAATTGGCAATTTGGGTGACTGGGTCAATTCCTTTACAAAGAACTGTAGGTTTATTTGGTTAACCTTTGGGAAGTAAATATGTAAGAATTGTTAGTCAGTAGACATAACCCCCACAGATGGATTTTTGCCTTGTGTATTTACTGCTGGATCCCAAGCTCCTAGAACACTCCCTAGTACATATGCACTCATCACATATTTGTTAAATTAACTGGTGAGTAATGATACAGTATCATTACAAGAAGAAATCAGTCCCTTAATATAAACCCAAAGTGGGGGGAAATTTTTCAGGGAGGACAGCCCATTGCTTAAAACATACACTCTCCGAAATCTTTTGTAATTGATTTTATTAAAAGCAATTAGGGCAAGTCAATATGATCTAAATGGGATCACTTAATATATGCAATTTACCAACTGTAGACTATTAGAGACTTACAATTATTTTTTGAACCTTTGACTTCTTACAGCTAATTTATTGTTTGTCATGTAAGTTGCTCCAATTTTTTTAAATTATTACAATCAAAAAATAATTTTGGGGGAATAAATGAAAATAAACAGAAAACAGTAGGAAAAAACATTACACATTTTCTGCAAGAAAAGTAGGGCAAAAAAATAACTCATAAAACATTCTATAACACCCTCAGGAAGCATTGAAATACCAATAATTGGAAAGATAACTGAAGTATATTTTCTTCCTTATCTTGGAAGGCTGGGGAGAGTCCTCCAAGGAGCAATCCTTTCACCCATGCAGTTTTTGTTAGTGTTTTTTTGTTTTTGTTTGTTTGTTTTGTTGTTGTTGTTGTTTTGCTTTCGACTGACCAGAACAGAGGAATGGGAGGTGTTTCTTGCTTCTAATTGGCACCTTCAAGAAAAACAAACAAACAAAAAACTTGACAGAGGCTGGATAATTCAGTATGCAAATAGCAACATTCACTTGTCAAATTCATAACTGAGTTTTTTTAATTGGGAGGAGAAATTTCTGAAGTCAATTCAGTAACAATTGCAAAGCTAGGTAACAGGTGTTTTGTTGTTGTTTAAACATCCGGGTTCCATGGCTATGGCTCCTGGGGGAGCTGACCGCTCTCCCACCTTGCTTCTTGCCTGTCTTCCCTGCTCCGTTCTGCTCTGCTGCACTCAGCTCAGAACTGCTGGGCAACACAGAGATCTCAGTAGTTGCTTATGATTAAATGTGGTGAGGTTGCTTTTTCCAAAAACTTGGCTAAGTAACTTGCAGAGGAAAACAACAAAGTTGCTTTCCAACCAGAGTGAGCAATGTGCAGACACTGGAGTTGGGCAAATTTGCATTTTCTTGGAAGGTGTAAGACAGGAAATGTTGATGTCGGTGATTTATTTAAACTCTCCCTGAACTCTGAGGTACCAAAGTATATTGATGTTTTCCCCCAGTTGACCAAAAAGCCAGAGAAAAACATATGTTATTTTGACTGCTTAATTGGAGATATGTTTCCCTCTGTAATCTCTTCTATTATGGCATAAAGAGCATATTTGCATTCAATTCTGTCTATAAAATTCAGAATTTATTGTGATATCGGTTAGTAAACACAGTGTTAAAATATTTTGAGCTAGAAGTTTAGTGACTTAAAATTCCCTGAAATATTTGGGAACTATTCATTTAAGAGCCAGGCAATCTGCTAGGCACTGGGGATATAAAGAGAAAAAAAGGCATGCATTTTAGTGCTTTAGGCATTGAATGTGAGGAGCTATGTAATGTGTATGGGATAAGAACATGCACTCTGACATAGATTTGCCTGGGTTTGAATCCCAGCTTTGCCACTTTTTAGCTTTAACTCATGCCTCCAGCTTCCCATCTGTAAAATGCTTGTACTGTTGTGTGGATTAAACGCCTTAACAGGTGATGCACTTGGTTGCCTTGCATAACAGGCACCTTATGATTTTTAATTTTTAAAGACAATCCTAGTAGTGCTGAAATAGAGTTCTCCTTACTTGTAAGATATCTCCCTGGTGCACCGGCAAGAACAGATGGCCATCACAGTGATTCAGGGTCTGCTGTGCTGCCCAGACCTCACTGGTCCCGGAGTGTTGCTAGGAGTGCTGGTAAATGGGCTTTGGAAAGTGGATGCTCTGACTTGTAGCATTTGCTGATTTTACTAGTAGTGATGTAAACACCCCACCGGGGCCGATTTTAACTTGCCAGTGGTTTCACAACCCCCTCACAAAACTCCTGAATATTTGCCAGTTGACTCTCACAAGCTCCTCACAAGTGGCTTCAGCTCAAAGCCCGGGGAGGGGAAGACTGCACCAGGTGGGACACTGGGCCAGCAAGCACTTATTTAAAAGCCGCTGCACACTTTGCACTGTGCTAGGTCTGCAGTACAAGCTGAGGAACAATGAAATGTAATAAACACACTCTCTGCCTTGAGGACTCACATTCAAATTCTGAAGAAAAAAAGTAAGTGAATCGAGACCTTGTCACTGTAGAATATGAACTGGCACCATTGCTGCTGGTCAGGGTCACACCATTCCTTCAGGGAAAGTAACCAGCAAAGTATAGTGTTGAAATGAAAGGTTATGCTTGGGATTGGGGAGGACTGGGTGAAAGTGGGAGTCTTTTGAGATAGGCAAGATGGGTCCTTGGAAAAATTTTAAAAGACTCAGGCCTGGGAAATTAATTTGAAACATGTGAGAACAGAGTGAGTAGGCCTTCCTGAAATGTGGTGGCTGGTCACTTGGGGAGATGGCAGGTATAAGTCGCCTATCGTCGCTGAGCCTGAAGGCCTAACTATTTAAGAAGCAGAAGAAATGTTGCTAAATTAGCCATTAATTTTATTTCCCAGAATAGAGGATTTTACACTACTTTCCAACTGTTTTTTTTCTCTGTTTTTTTTTTTTTTTTTTTTTTGCTGAAAATGTTCCTGTTAATACAGCACAATGTGGGATTTTGCTATTCTCATTTTATTTAATTATGTGATGTAAACTGCATTATTTTTATATACAAATATGTTGTGTGTTATTACATTACACTGTATGTGATAAGCTGTATATTTCTCTGCAGAAAAATAACAGGATTAGGAGATATTTTTATTATAAATCTTAAGTTGATCAACATGTTATAGTAGTACTACTTCTCTTTTTCTTGTTCTTCTTTACTTAGTATGCATAAAAATTAAGCTACTTGAATTAAGTTGATAATGTTTATGGTTCAAAAAGTAAAGCTGTTTATGGTAGTTTTCATTTTTTTTGCTAGTCACAACCTTTTGTGGAGCGCCCTTACAATCAGTGTGCAGTGGTTGGCAATGGGGGCATTCTGAATAAGTCTCTCTGCGGAGCAGAAATAGATAAATCTGACTTCGTTTTTAGGTAAGACCTATACAGCTGGTTTTTTATTTTTATTTTTTATCCTAAGATCAGTTGTATATTTTATAGGGTTTGTATAAAGATAATTTGTAAGTTTTGAACAGTGTTAAGTCTACAAATTACTATTAATTATTACTTATCTTGAAAAGTTTTTTCTTTAAAAATGTTTGTTTGTTAACCCTCCCCCAAGAATATTTTCCCCCCATTGATTTTTAGAGAGAGTAGAAGGGAAGGAGAGAGAGAGAGAGAGAGAGAGAAACATTGATGTGAGAGACACACATCAATTGGTTGCTTCCCATGCACACGTCCCGACCTGGGCCAGGGATCAAACCTGCAACCCAGATACATGCCCTTGACCAGGAAGCAAATTTGTGACCCTTTGGTCTGGGGATAGACACTGACCACTGAGAAGAACCAGTTAGGGCTCAGACTACACATTATTTTGGTAGGCTTTCCTGCAGTGTTAAATGGATCGTGAGTTCTTCTGAATGCGGATACTAGAAGGATACAAATGTTCTGAAATCATTTACTTTCAGAAGCTCTGGGTGAAATCATGGTGAAAGAGGGTCTGCACTGCAGGATTTGTCAGAGCCTTCAGTGTATTAAGGATTTCATGGCTCCTTGAGGGGACTCCATGGAGCAGCGTTTCCCAGGTTCACCTGACCTTGAAAACCTTTTTTTGTGCTCTTTTTAAAAAAGAGCATTCCCAGATAATACTTGAGAAAATAGGCACTGTTCATACAGCCATGCAACATTATTGTTTATTTAGTTTCATGACTTGAAATTTAAAAAATTTGTGCAGCTTCCTAATTATGCTCTTTTAAAAATCTTTATATCTTAGTACCAGCTAGCTTGCAAAAATAGAAACAAAAGTGGTTTCCATGTGTGCCTGTATTCATACATCATGTTACAGGATATCTCTATTTCAGAATATGAATGAAAGGTGATTCATTCCTTTCTGTTGAAATGCACCTTTTAAAAATATACACATATCTTTATTGATTTTTAGAAAGAAAGGAAGGGAGAGTGGGAGAGAAAAAGAGAAACACCAGTGTGAGAGCGAAACATCGATTGGTTGCCTCCTGCTTACCCCATACTGGGGATCGAGCCCACAACGCAGGCATGTGTCCTGATGAGGAATCGAACCCGCGATCTTTTGGTGCATGGGAAGATGCCCTGGCAATGGATAACAATTTTCTGAAGGCCAAGGCAGGGAGAGTTGGGGGTGGGCCGAGGTAGGCAAAGGGTGGGGAAAAGGATGACACCTACAATCATGGAAACATTAAAAATTTTAATAAAATAAATCAATAAATAGAAATAAAATCATTGCACTGTACACTTAAAAAACAGTAGATTGGAATCTGGTTTCCTGTTTCAGGAACACTAATTTAAACATCAGAGGAGATCCTTTGATCCTTATCAATTCAATGCTGCCCCTGTTGAGCAAATTAAAAAAAAAAATTGATCCGTAGTTCCTACCTCACCTTAATCTCATTTGAAATTTTTATGCTGAAAGTCTTGACAGAAAAACAGACCCAGCTGTTCAACAGTTAATGGGTGTGTTCCTTATAATGAATGTTAAAATAGCCAATATCTGAATGACTTAGCCATTTGGTTAAAGTGCTCAGTACTAAAAAAGCCATCATGAAGATAATTCTTGTAAAAGACGTTTTATAAACTTAAAATTCCCAAACCATCTGTGGTATCATGCCCAAACATCCATTTGACTTTATGCAAATATAGGAAATACTAGTCTAGTTTTTAAATTTCTAAAATCTCAACAGTTAATTTATAACTTAAAAAATGCATGTATTTCTAGAGTCTATATTTGCTGATGCCAGGCGTCTTTCTGCAGATAGAGTTCCCTTTGAAGTTTGCCTTTCAAAGCAAAAGGCCAAATAAGAGCTAGACTTGATTGGTGTCATTAAAATTTATTTAATTTTTAAGTCTGCACTTATTTTGGATGTACATTTTATAAAACACTCTGGAAAGTGCTTATTATTACTTTGTTTTCATTTTAAAAGATTGGGAGCTACAAGTTAAGAATGTAAGGAACAAAGATAGGGGATGAGTGGCTTTCCCATACTGATATTTATATACACAAACCCAGTATTTCCTCTAGAAATCTCCTTTGACACTATTGTATGTGAAAATTACCTTTTATTCTTCAACAGAATATGAGACTGTCCTAGAAAGTAGATTTGTTATAGGAAGCCCCACTAATGGGGTGATTTCTGATCTATTATCTATGATTATTATTATTCTAAAGTGCTATATTTAATTATTTTCAGATAAATCTTTTTATCAAGGTGGGAAGTGCATGTTTCATTTGCTTGTATATTTAATAGAGCATGTAATAGAATTTTCAACTTCATTCATTCTTCAGAACACATAAACTTTCAGTAGCCTTAAGGAAATACCCAGAGATGCTCCCTTTGTATGTACAGTTTTAAAGAATTGGTCTACTGGAAATTTGGTAAAAGATACTTAGGGAGTCATAATCAACTTTCCCTTTTTTGTGTGTGATAGGAATAGAATTACTCAAAATTACAATTTTTAATTTGCTTTTCAATTTTAAAAAATTAGTACTCAGAAGAGTACTAAACATCATTATAAGAGCATTAGGATTTTATTTATTAACAGCATAATTTGGAAAGAAAACTATCCATATGGGAATCAGGAGATTTTAATTTTTTAATGTAATCTTTGTTGTGGTAGATTCTATAACCTTCACCACAATGCCTCAAAGTTTTAAAATCTTTCATTGGTGATCATACCACTGTGGGGATATAATCAATATAAATAGTAATTTTAATCAGAAGGGTGTGTGCAGTCTTCAAAAGCTAGGCAAGGTTTAATTGTCATTTCTAGCATTGTTACTTACAAAGATCTTAATCAATGTTGAAGTCATTTATCAAATTTGTATATTATATGCTATGTTGGATCAACTAAGAGTTCAGTACTTATTAAATAGTTTTAAATGCAAATTGGATGAATTCTGAGGAACTCTTAACATCAGTGTTTTTCTTTAAAAGAAAGTGGTAATGGGCAGGGAAGGTGAAGAATGGTGCAGGACGAATAAATGGTGATAGACACAGACTTGACTGTGGGTGGTGAACACACACAAAATGTATACATGATGCGTTGTGGAATTGTGCACCTGAAACCTGTGTAATTTTATGAACCAGTGTTACCCCAATAAATTCAATAAATTCAAAAAATGACATATCACACATGTATGAATGTATTTGTGTGTATGTATTTTATTTTTTCAAGTTGTATTTTGAAAATAATTTCTTCAAAATTTCAGATGCAACCTTCCCCCAACAACAGGAAGTGTTAGTAAAGATGTTGGCAATAAAACCAACCTTGTGACCGTAAATCCCAGTATCATAAGACGAAAGTAAGTATCTCCAACTTACATAACAGTTCAAGAACATTTGTTCATTGTTTAGCATGTTTCTTAATCTGAGCACAAATCTTTTTATTTAAATATATTTTATTGATTTTTTTACAGAGAGGAAGGGAGAAGGATAGAGAGTTAGAAACACCTCCTACTGGGGATATGCCCGCAACCAAGGCACATGCCCTTGACTGGAATTGAACCTGGGACTTTTCAGTCCACAGGTTGATGCTCTATCCACTGGCCAAACCAGTTAGGGCTGAGCACCAATCTTATTGCTGAGACTGACTTGCAATACAGTTGGCAGGGCTTTTGGGGAAAATATATACATTTGTAATTTTCGAATTTCTATCAGGTTGTGGCTCATAAGAAGTTATGACCAGTTGTACTTCTAATGTCATAAGCTGGATGTTGCTCATCAAATGAAAACTTTCTGTTTCTTTATCATTTTTTATATTAGTGAAATTACATTTTTCAGTTTTCTCTCAGAATTGTAGTGTTACTCTTTTATCTTGGTAGTACTTCCTTGATAAAACCTAATCAATTTGGAAACTTGAGATAGCAAGTCTTAGGAAGACCTGGCTCAATTTGATTTTCACTTTGGATAGTATAATACTAAAGAATTATTCCCATGATTCATTTTCCACATGTAATTACCATGAAATGTTGGTTGGTTAATAAAAATTCTATTTAGTACTTTTGCTGTATTATTAAAACCAAAAGTGACTAATAATAATTATTACTAGAATTCACCCCTCAAATATCTGTTAAGAGAATATAAAATACTAGAGGCCCAGTACACGAAATTCATGCACTGGAGGAGGGGGGCCTGCATCCTCTCAGTCTGGAATCCCTTGCTCCTTACTGCTTGCCTGCTCGCTGCTCTTAACGCTCCGCTCACTGCTCCTTAGTGCTACCGCAGAGGCAGGAGCGGCTACTGCCACCACTGCTGCTTTTACCAGCCATGAGCCTGGCTTCTTGCTGAGCAGTGCTCCCCCTGTGGAAGCTCAGTGACCGCAAGCGGGGCAGCTTCCACGTTGAGCACCTGCCCCCTGGTGGTCAATGCGCATCATAGTGGCTGGTCATTCCAGTTGTTCCGCCATAACAGTCGCTTAGGCTTTTATTATGTAGACTGTATCTGAAAGGGTTAAAGAGAATGAAACGGAGCAGAGGAAACTTATTGTGTTAGCAGATATCTTGCAGAAACCTTGCAGCCTGAACACGCATAGCCCAGATAACCACTAAACATCTGGCAATGGGAGGAATGAAGGACAGGACCCTTATGTCAGCAGAACTGTTTGCAGCCAGCAGAAGTTAATAAAAACTTTCCTCTCCCTTAAGTTTCTGCTGATTCCTTTTTAGAACTTAGCCTACCTGCACCCAGATGCCTGAAATAAAAGTTCTTTTGATACATTATGGCCTTATGTCATGGGTGCATGACCCCAGGCCACTCCAAACTTTTCAGTATCTTTCTCCCAAAAGCTTAGTTTAAAAATACACAAAATTGTGTGACTATTTAAATTGAACATGTAAAGCTATCACTATTATAGTGAAGGAAATTTTAAAAATGTTTGTATGTATATTGTTTTTAGGTTTTCTAAAGGAAACTTTTCTTTTATAATCACATGTTCAAAAAATACACAAATCACAAGAGTGCAGCTTGATGAATTTTTTAAAATGTGTAGATATTTTAAGAAAGTCCTATGTTTGAGAAAACATTTCATCATTATAGATGTGGAAAGTGTTTCAGCATCAAAAAGCAACCTTAGATTACTGGGATAGAAGATCAGAGAATATAAGAAATGTGTGTCCAGTTAAGGGTATGGCCCAGGAAGAAAGTAGAAATTAAGTCCTAGAAATACTAAGAAAATAAACCTTTTTATATTTACAAGATACTTACTATGAGTTTTTTCCAAGTCTGTGGTTTGTCTTTTTATATACAGTGATACGCATGGTTCCATTTTTTTGGCTAGAGGTAAATTTAGCCTGTGTTACCAAAACCACTATTTTGATGATGATGATTAATATTATTATTACTACTATCATTATTAAATCTGGCAGATATGGGAACTTAAAGAAAAAGAAAGCAGTATTTCTAGAAGACCTTGAAGCCTATGGAGATGCATTTCTTCTACTGCCAGCATTTTCCTTCAGGGCCAACACCTTTGGCTCTTTTAAAGTGTACAGCACACTGGAAGAATCTAAGGCAAGACAAAAGGTTATATATTTCCACCCCACGTACCTGAGGAATCTTGCCCTCTTCTGGAGAACTAAAGGTGTGATAGAGTACCGCCTGTCCTCTGGCTTGATGATCACAAGTGTGGCCATTGAGCTGTGTGAGAATGTGAAACTGTATGGATTTTGGCCCTTCTCTAAGACTGTGCAGGACACACCTGTCAGTCATCACTACTATGACAACAATTTACCTAAACGTGGTTTCCATGAGATGCCCAAGGAATACAGCCAAATTCTCCAACTTCACATGAAAGGAATCCTCAAATTACAATTTAGCAAATGTGAAATAGCCTAACCAAAGTGACTTAAAATGGGAATAGTTTTCATGTAATGCTATAGGTGAGTAACAATATTTGCGAACACAAAAACTGGTGATTGTAGGATAAAATAGGAGGAGCCCCATACTTCGTTTAATCAAAGCTCCCCACAAATTGTGCAACCTCAGCAACTCATTCAGTTGTTCTGATCTTCAGTTCCCCTGACTGGCCAATGGGGACCAGGATATCTAACTCACACTAGAAAAATGAGAAAATCTATGAAAACTCTTGACAAACTATTTGCCTGAGTTAGGTACTCAAAGTCTGTTTCCTTTTGATAGTTACAACATTTCCACCCTCACCAGACTGATAATAAAAGGTGTGCTGTTTGGAAACTCTTTCTGGAGAGAACACCTGAACTACCAGTACTCACTGAGGTTGTTTCTCTGGCTGGCCTCTCATCAAAACTACCCTTCTCGTCTTTCCTCCTGTCTTAAAGAGTGCATTTAAGAAAATTATGTACTGAAACAAGAAACCCTTGACTATTCAGGAATGAAATCCTTCTCTTTGTATGCTAACATGCCTGCTTCTGATTACATTCACTGTGTCACTCACTGTGGTGTATTGGTTGGAAAGTTTAGGCCAATTCTTTTTCCCCTTTATCTACATTTTAAAATCACTTTTTAGTTTGACTTCTTCACTCTTAAGTCTTTTCCTCTCTCACTGACAGGATCTACTTCAAGGATACGAATGGTTACAATGTCTAGTTTTTTACTTGTTGACTTATCTGTGCCCTCACTTATTTAATTAATTTTATTTTAAATGATTGAATAGCTATGTCTTGCCAACCCTGTAACAAGCAGTGAGAGGGATACAGAGGTACTGCAGGAGGAAGCAGACACGCATGTCATCACTATGATCTGGTGTGATAAATTTTACAGTAGCTATGAATAAAGAATTGTGAGGAACAGAGGCAGGGATAATTAAATCTACTTCGTAGAATCTATTTCAGAGAAGAGGTGATTTCTGAATTAAACCTAGATGAGTAAGGTTTTAGAAAATGAAGATAATTCTGGGGAGAGGGAATAGGATAGGAGAAAAAGCTGTCCCCTTGATTCTGATTCATCAAAACTAGCACATTCGAAGGTAGATCATGTTCTTTGCTCAAAAAAAACTCCCCATGAGGGTAGGATACAGACTGTGATGGTACTGGCTTGGCCCACATCTGTGAAATGGGAGTGATACCAGCCTGACAGATTTTACGGGAAAGCTGTCATGATTAAAACATGAAAACTTAATTCTCATAAGGAAAGGGGTGTGTTCACATGAGAAATAAGATTAATCACTTAAACATTAGTCTAAAATGAAGCTTGCATAGATATGGAATATTAGCATTTTCACAACATTCCCTTACATTATGATGATACCCGAGGTTTCAGGGCTGGGAGAAAAAGGTGAAAGGATTAAGAAGGAAAAAAAGATACAGGGAAAAAGATACAGTATATATATATACACACATACATACACTGAACAAGTTATTTGACTTAAATAATTATGTCACAGGATAGTGAGAAGCTAAGAAAATTCTAGGGCAGATGTGATAGGGAAACTCAGATAAGAAAATTAAACAAGACCAAACAATTTAGAAAGCTTTCAGCCAAGTTGTAGCAAAACATTATCTTGAGAACAAATGGCTAATACCTCTCCTCTCTAACCAAAGAATTCAGTGAAGAAAGGGGAGTATTAATGCCCCTTTCCTTAACCAGGGAATACTTCGTGTAAATCACCCTGGAACTGCTAAGGCAGGAGGAGGTAAGTGGGAGAAAAAAAGGAGAGATTTATCTTGCCCATTAAACAAAGAAGTCAGCTGTTTGGAAAAGGGAAAAGAGGAGGGAGTTTTCATCTCACTGTTTAAACAGAGAAGCCAACAGTCTTGGGGCTTGTTAAAGATAAAATCACCAGATGCTTCTCATAAATCCTGGGAAAGCCATAGCAAATTAAAAGGGAGATGTTAAGAGTTCGTCTGTTCCAAGATTTCCAGCAGAGGAATTTAAAAACCTGTAGACATAAGAATATAAGAAGCCAAACCTCTGCCAGCCTCACTTCTCAGACTACCTGGGAAGTCCTTCTGTGCTTCATAAGCCAAATATATAGATTTGCTTGCCTTGATTCTTTAACAAATTTACTTGCTTTACTTCTTTAATAATTTGGTTTTACTACAATGGAATCGTCCCAGATCACTCATTTCAATTCCTTCCTCCAAGATTGACAAAAACGGAGGAGACAGCCCTCTCCCTTCAACGCATGCGGCTGTCCAACACCTTTGCTGGTGCCTCTGACAATTATGCGCATGCGTTCCTGCTTGGCTTTGTACCATCTCCAGGTGAGCAGAAAGAGGAGTGGAAAAGACTGGGCAGCATGATGAATCCTATCTAATAAAAGAGTAATATGCAAATTTGACCATACCTTTGTCACACCGAACAGCCACGCCCACCAGCCAATCAGGGGCAGATTATGCAAATAAACCCCAACCAAGATGGCTGCCACCACTGAGAGCAGGAGGAAGGCTTGGGTTTCCCCAGCAACAGAGGAAGCCACGCTTTCTGCTCCCTAGACCTCTACTCAATGTTACAAAGTTTCAATGATAAAAGATACAGAAATGGCAGCAGCCACTGAGCTGGAGAGAACAGAGGCTTGGGTTTCCCTGGCATGGGAAGAAGCCAAGCTTTCAGTCTGCAGTTGCTGGCCTAGGCCTCCACTCTAGGCTACAATATTTCAAACAGAAATGGCTGCCACCATGGAGTGAGCAGAAGACTTGGCTCTGCTCCAGACTACAAAGTTTCAATTGTAGACATAGATTAATTCCAGATCCCAGGGCCTCCACTTGGGCCACTGGGAGGCATGGCCAGCCTGCAAACCTCTACAGGCCCCTCGCCCAGGCCAACCCTCACCCCAAGGGAACCCCCATCCTGATCTGGGACACTCTTCAGGGCAAACCAGCTGGCCCCCACCCATGCACCAGGCCTCTATCCTATCTAATAAAAGAGTAATTTGCAGATTGACCATCACTCCAACACACAAGAAGGCTGTGCCCATATGGTCAAAGATCCTGCCCTCATGTGGACACAAGATGGCTACCACAAGATGGCCAGCAGGGAAGGGTTGGAGGTTCCAGGCCCTGCAAAGGAGGGCAATTGTGGGCAATCAGGCCAACAGGGGAGGACAGTTGGGAGGGACCAGGCCAGCAGAGGAGGGAAGTGCAAATAGGCTGGCAGGGGAACAGTTAGACATCAATTAGGCTGGTAGAGTAGTGGTTAGCAGGTAATCAGGCTGACAGGCAGAAGCCGTTAGGGGCAATCAGGGAGGCACACAGGTGAGCAGTTTGGAGCCAGCAGTTCTGGATTGTGACAAGGATGTCCGATTACCTGTTTTGGCCTGATCCTATCCTAGATGGGCAGTTGGACATACCTCGAAGGGTCCCAAATTGGAGAGGGTACAGGCTGGGCTAAGGGACATTTCTCTCCCCCCCCTTGCACGAATTTTATGCACCGGGCCTCTAGTTAATTATAATTCTAATACTAAATTTTTACCTTAGCCAGATTATGGTTTTACTAAATGTTGGTTTATAAGAACACTCTGCTGTAAATTACTTATTTTGATAAAGTACATCTTTAATTTTATTGTGATGCTAGTCTCAGTTCACATTTCCATTTGTTCTTCCTAGCAAATGATACCCATTATGGCCATAAATTAATTAAAAGTTCATATGTAGGTATTTTCCAAAAGAAATCTTTCCTTTTAGTTACATAAAGTCTAATTCATTTATCTTCCTTTTTGTGGTGATAAATAAGTGGCTGATTTTTACTGCTTCTAATGCATTTAATTAGCTTTTTAAAAATATGCTAGCAACATTGGTAATGTCTGTATAATGTTAATAGCAATGGATTGTTAAAAATATATCCGAGCATTCTGATACTTTAAAGTTAGTAAAATGTTTTCTGATGAGTAAGGACTTAAACTTTTCTCTTTGATGGTATTGGAAATAGGTAATTGATGAGTAAAAGTAATAGAATATACTGAAATAAATCATTAAATATATAATAGGGAGACTTTATTAGTTATTTTAATACAAATTACGTATGATTAGGGCATTTAGAGCTTGCTTAAATTTTTTCCATATAACTTCCTATTTTAATTTTGGAAATTTCTCCTAGAATATCAAAACAAGATATTTAATGACACTGATCAAGATTTCATATATATATATATATATATATATATATATATTCAAAATGGTATGAGACTAAAGAGCAATGTCCTAATGAAACCCACGTCTGAGTAAAAGTTCAGCAGAAAACATATGTTTAAGCTGAGGAGAAAATTGTAGAACCACCCACACGAGCACAACTGAAGTTGATTTCTTGTTTAACACTGATCTTAACATTTGTATTATCGTCCTAACTGCATGTCGAAATTATACAACAATCCCAGCTAGATTCACATTAGGCAAAAGTCTTTGGTTTAAAAAAAAAAAGTGTATCTTGTGTCTGTTTCCCAAGTGGGTCTGTAGCAGTTGTGAAATCTCAACACCTTGCAGTTACCCGCCATGAAAAAAACTCTCCTTCACCTTGTTGTAGTTGGTGGGTTGTGAAGAAATAAACAGAGTTGGTGGCCTCATTCACATCCTAGCATTTCCTCCCCAGCAGTGGATGGCCTTCCACATATTCACTGCGATGTACCAATAGTCCTTTCCCTAAACTGAATTTTTAAATGTTTTCTAAAATAAAATAGAACATGAATTTTTATAATGTAACATATTAGCTTATGAGAATGGTAAATCATTAAGTCACAGTTCTTTTTGTTCTGAAATGGTGAATTACCACAAGTTGTTTGTTGTTTTTTTTCACGAAGATCAAAACACAAAGAGCTATGCACTCCATCTGGTAGATTTACAGGTGAACCAGGTCAGACAGTGACACTCTTAAGAAATCTCCCGGGCTGAGTATTGCTTAACTATTGTTAGCAGGATTGGATTTGATCTTCTGCTCTTAAACTTCAAGTACATCCTTGGGCATTGAAGAGAGAAGGCTTGAGTGAGCACTGCTGCTAGAGACTACTAAACCTTTCGTTCAGACTCGGGCTCCTAACACTCGATGCCACAGTTCCTGAGGGAAATACTGGCTTGCTTAATTCCATTTTCTGCTTGTCGTGCAGCATCACTGGGCAATGTAACTGAATAGAGTAAAAAAGGATTTCCATCCAAATCCAAAAGCAAGGCAGAAATAGTCACTGAAGCATGTCGTCCAGAGTGCTGTCTAGCCTTTGGAAAGGACTCCAGAGATTTAAGTTCACCTGATAGACTAGTCCTTGAAATCTCTGGTGCTTTTCCCTCCTAACAAAAGAGAAAGGCACATAGATTGTGACTGCCATGAAAGAAGATTTCTTTCTGCATGTAAATTTCAACCCAGTAAATGTGTGGGCTCTCAGCCAGGTAATCAGCCAAGGACATTTTTTGGAGGACTTTCTATCTATAGCATACTGAATTAAGCCATAAATCAGACCCATTTGGGGCTAGATTTTTTTTCCCTCGCCGACAAAAAATTTACCAGTCAAATACACTATCATGTCAGGTACCTTAAATTATTCCATGAATCTCAGGAATCTTTGGGAAATTGGAAAATTTTGTAGATAATGGCTTTGTTTGTATCCTGAATAGCTACTGCAGAAGGATAGTTACAACAAAATATTTTATTTATGTAACATGACATGAAACACATTGTTATGCTACTAAACACTAAAGGAATTACAGAAATTCACATAAATTATCTGAAACCTTTGATGTACTAAGATGATTTATTTCTTTATTCTTGATGTTTAAAAAGTCGTTTCAAGCTGCTGGGTTTCTTATTTGCATGTGGCTTCAAAAGGCTGATTCCATGGCGAAGTTGCCATTCCCCTTTGGAAGATGTATGGGCAGGAAATTTTCTCTTGTCCATTGTATCTTATCTGGTCATTTCCTCCAAAAACGATTCTGCTTTTAATAAAAAAAAATGTGAGTGATATTTGATAAAGATGCATTGCTCACATAATGGAGAAAAGATAAACTCTTTAGCGTAGGGTCTTGGAACATTATTAGCTCATGATATAGAGAAGAATTCCTACATTGCATGTTAGAAAAAGTTGGACTCCAAATAGATTAAAGATGGATTCAAACTGTAAAGCTAATAGAACCAACAGTGAAGGGCTGTACTTCATAAATATAATCCAAAATAATTTTTTTAAAAATTCAGTTGAGAAGTAATGTCTATGGCTATATTAAAACGGCTGATTCCTAGTCAGTGAGCAGCACCTTAAAAAAGTGAACAGGGCTGATGACGGACTGGAATAGCTTTTATCAATGTGTTAAATTAATGCCATTAATTATAGAAACATTCCTAGTAATTGTTGCAAATCAAGAAGTAAAAATCGGGAACCTCAATATAAAAATGAGCAAAGGTTAAGAATGTGGTCCACAGAGGAAAACGTTAAGTAGCTAATAACAGAGTGGTGCTCAAGCTTACGAGTATCTGAGAAATAAAAATTAAAAGGAGATATTATATATTATATTATATTATATTATATTATATTATATTATATTGGCAAGAATTAGTAAGGTCATTAATTCAAAATGCTAGTGGAAGTTTACACCAATTCAACCATTTTGGAAAATAGTCTGGAAGTACTGAGTTTATCAAATTAATGATTTGTTCTATGAGGCCAGCAATTCCACCTGTTAGGTACATGCCCCAGAGAACTTGTTGTAAATGTCCACAGGGAGAATAATACTAGGATATTTATTTCATTATTGTTTGTGGGAGCAGGAATTTGGTGCACAGCTGACCATGTCTAAGGAAATTAATGAGTTAACTTTGACAAATACATAATATGGAATACAGGGCGGCAATTAGAAGCAACTTCTATGTATATAGAGAGCAGCTAGGATGTATCTTAAAATACACTATAAAGGGTAATATAAGAGCTATAACACAATGCCACTTAGACACATTAAAGCCTATACATACATAATACATATACATATTCAAGGACATATATTAAACACTAGAAGAGTACCCGTTTAGGAGAGAGCAGTAGGGGTTGTCTTAGGGATAAAGGGGCAGAGAGGGGGGAAATGAATAACACAAGGAAGACCTTGCAGATTATGCCATGAGCCAAGAGCCTAATGATTGACTCAACTCTCAATTGGAGGCAAAAATAAAGTAAGGTCAAAAGGAAGAACATGTGTTAGTTTGAAAAGAGTCCAAGTTGTAAAAAGAACATCAAAATAAATTTTCTGTCTTCCTAGAGGAGAGGACAGACATCCTTTGGCAGAAAAACAGTAGTGTTAATGAGGTATTGTTATAGAAGGGGGAGATACAGTGCAAATGAGCAGGAGAAAATATATGCTACATGGAAATGAATAGTTATGTTATGCCAGAACTATGTGGGTTACTTTCTATCTGTCAGCATATTTAATAGAGCAAGCCTTGGACACATTTATTCTTATCCAAACAAAAAATAGTCTTACTGCCACATAACTATAGAAGCTGAGACTCAAGTGGGTAACTCCCGTAAGGTTACATTATGTAGAGTACAGCTGACATTCAAACCCACATCTGTCTGACTCTAAAGCATATGTACACTCATGAAACCATCTGCACAGTAAACAATGTACATGTCCATTACCCCAAAAGGTTTTCTAGTGCTGTTTTCCCTCAACATAAGATTCATGTTGTTTGTATAATCAACAGTTTATTCATTTGCTGAGTAGAATTCTATCATACGGATGCAACACAATTTGTTTATCCATTCACCTGTTGATGTACATTTTAGATGTCTCCAGATTTGGGCTGTTAAAATATAGCTATCATGAGCTTTAATGTACATGTGTTTGTGTGGACATATATTTTCATTTCTTTGGTGCAAATATCTAGGATTGGAACAGCTGGGGAACAGGATCAATGTATGCATAACATTTTAAAAAATCTACCAACTGTTTTCCATAATGGTTGAAACATTTTATGTTTTTATCCACAGCATGTACCAGTTGCAGCTGCCTCACATCTTTTATAAAGTTTGATATGGTCATGTTTTTTATTTTCTTTTTAGAAAATATTGTTGAAAGTATCACAGAGGTCTCTTCCTTTTTATTCCTCATTGTCCCTCCTCTACCTGGTTCCAGCCTCCCCTCAGGCCTCCACCACTCTATAGTCTGTATCCATGGGCTCTACATATCTATAATAATCTATAATAATAAAAGTGTAATATGCTAATTAGACCAAATGACATTCCAGATGAAGCTGGGACTGTGAGGGAAGCCCAGGTACTGGGTGCCAGAGGGAAGTGGGTGCCAGCAGCCAGGGTAAGGAAGGCCTACTTTTGCATCATTTTCATGTATCGGGCCTCTAATATGTATATAAGTAATTTGGTTAATCTGTTCCTGCCCACCGCACCAACTCCCCTTCCCTCTGGGATATGTCAATCCGTTTCCATGCCTCTGGTTCTACTTTATTCATCGGTTTATTTTGTTCATTAGATTCCACATATAAGTGAGATCACATGACATTTGCCTTGGTTAGCATTCAGTATTGCAGTATATTATTTTCAGTACAGTATAGTGGTGAGACATTTACGAAGTGATGATCCTCATGATAAGTCTAGTATCCATCTGACACCATACATAGTTGTTATAATATTACTGTTTTCCTATGCTGTACTTTATATCCAATAACTATTTTGTAATTGCAATGGTATGGTCAGTCTTTTAAATGTTAGACATTCTGTTGGGTGTATAATATGTCTCATGATTTAAATTTGAATTTCCCTTATGATTGTATTTCATATGTTTATTTGCTTTTTGTATTTTGGCAAAGTATCTATTCAAATATTTTGATCACTTTTAATTGGATTGTCTTTTCATAATTGAATTATCAGAGATCTTTATATATTGTAGATACAAGCCTTTTGTCAGATATACACTGAGTGGCCAGATTATTATGATCTCTGAACACATAATAATCTGGCCACTCAGTGTATATCCTATATAATAAAAGGCTAATATGCAAACTGTCCCTTCGACCAGGTGTTTGACCAGCAGACAGGGTAGCCAACTGCCCATGTCCCCTCCCCCTGGCCAGGCTGGCCAGACCCCACCCATGCACGAATTCATGCACTGGGCCATAAATATTGAGTGACCAGATTATTCTGTGTTCTGAGATCATAATAACCTGACCACTCAATGTAGGTTTTACAACTATGTTCTCTTTAGTCTGTGGTTTGCCTTTTCATTTTCCTACTAGTGGTTTTTGAATAGCAAAAGTTTTAAATTTTAGTAAAGCCTAGTTTATTGGTTTTTAAATTTTTTTGTGTCTACTTTAGGAAATCTTTGCCCTGGCCTGTGTGGCTCAGTTAGTTGGATCATCGTGCCATACTTCAAAGTGTGGTAGGTTCGATTCCATGTCAAGGCACATGACCAGGTTCAACCCATGGTTAAGTTGCATGCCGGAAGCAACTGGTTGTTTCTCTCTTTCTTCCTTCCTCTTTTTAAAGTTGATTAAAAAATTAAAAACTATATATTTGCCAAACTCATGATCACTTAGTTTTCTTTATGTTATAACATTTTCTTTATGTTTTTTCTAGAAGGTTTATAGTTTGGCTCTTAACATTTAGAGCCATTCTTATATTTTTTGAGTATGGTATGGTGTGTGGTAAAGGTCAAAATTCAGACTTTTTGAATTCAATTGTTCAAATAGAATTTGTTGAACAGACTTCCCTCATTGTATTGCTTTGGCACTTATGTTGAAAATCAACTGATTTATATTTGTGTGCTCTCTATTCTGTTCCATTGATTTATTTGTCTTTATGCCAATACTATGCTATCTTGATTAATATAATTTTTATAAGACTTTAAATAACAGTCTGACCCCTCCAATTTTATTCTTTTACAATTTTCTTTTAGGGAAAGGTGAGGACCAATTCTGGAAGAGTTTGTGTAAAAATCATTGCTTATTTCTTACATGTTTGATAAAATTCAGCAGTGAAGCTACCTGGCTCTACAATTTCCCTTTAGGGAAAATGTTTAATTATGAACAATTTTTTTAATAGATATGAGGCCATTCAGGTTATCTATTTATTTTTTTATGTTTAGTAATCTATGTCTTTCAGAGAATTTATACCCTTCATTGAAGCTGTGGCTTTTATTGTCATAAAGTTGTTCATAATATTCTGTTATCTTTTTAATATAGTAGTGTCTACAGTGATGCCCCCTATCTTATTTCTCATATTAGTTATTTGTGTCTGCTTTCTCTTTTATCCCTTAGATTTACAGTTAGAAATTTATCAATTTTATTGATCATCTAAAAGAAACAGATTTGGGGTTTCTTTAATTTCTTCTCTGGTTTTTATTATTTCCTTGCTTCTCTTTAGCTGGGGTTTCATTTACTTTTCTTTTTATAGTTGTTTAAGGTAATTGATGTGACCTCTTTTTGTTTTTAACATAGGTTTTAGTGCTATAGATTTTCCTCTAAAAACTTTAGCTGCTTCCCACAAATTTTGATATGTCATTTATTCGTTCAGTTCAAATTACTTTCTGACTTTTGATATCTTCTTTTGATATCTTCTTTTTAGAAAGTGTGTTATTTAGATTCCAAATATTTCTGGATTGTTTTAGGTATATATGATTTTAGATTATCATAGATTATTTTAAAATAATTTCAGTGTTGTCTGTTAAAATGCTTTATATAATTGAATCCATTTAAATTAATTGAAACTTTATTTGTATGGACCAGAATATAGCCTTTCTTGGTAAATATTGTGTGTGCTTTTGAAAAGAATGTGTACTCTGATGTTGGGGGAGCATTCTGCTAATGTCAATTATATCAGATTGGTTGATATTGTTGTTTTAGTCTTCTGTGTCTTTCCTGATATTTGTGTACTTGTTCTGTCAGTTATTAAGAGAAGAATTATTGACTGTAATTGTAAATTTATCTATTTCTTTATGCAGTTCTATCAATTTTTAACTTATTGATTAATTTTAGAGAAAGGAAGGGAGAGAGAGATATATCAATTTTTTGTTTCACTTATTTATGTAATCATTGGTTGATTTTTGTACTAGTATGTGCCCTAACCAGGGACCAAACCCAAACCTTGGTGTATTTTGGATGATGCTCTAACCAGCTGAGCCACGTGGTGGTCAGGGCTCTATCAATTTTTGCTTCATATATTTTGAAGCTCTATTAGTGGATGTATGAATGTTTAAGATTGTTATATTCTCTTGATAAATGACCCATATCATTCTGAAATTACCTTCTTTATCTCTAGTAATATTATTTTCTATGAAATCTACTTTGACTGGCATTAATATAGCCACTCCAAATATTTTATATAGAATTAGCATGATATCTTTTTTTTGTCATTTTACTTTGAACAAATGTGTTTCTTTATATTGAAAGTGGAATTCTCATAGACATCATATAGTTAGAGCTTATTTTTTAATCCAATTTGAATATCTACCTTTTACTTGGTATATTTATATAATTTTTATTTAATGTCAGACATTTTGCTTCTACATGTTATAAACACCACATTATTATATTTTTTACTTTAAAGTGTCAGTTATCCTTTGTTGTTGTTGTTAATCCTCACCTGAGGATATTTTTTCCAGTGATTTTGAGAGAGAGAGAGAGGGGGGGAGGGAGAGAGAGAGAGAGAGAGAGAGAGAGAGAGAGAGAGAGAGAGAAAGAGAAACATCAGTGTGTCTGGTTGCCTCCCACATGGCTGGTCAGGGGTCAAACCTGCAACTCTGGTATGTGCTCTTGACCAGAAATCACCTCTTCAGTACATGTGGCAACCAGGCCAGCAGGGGAGGCAGTGAGGGGTAACCAGTCTGGCAGAGGGGGGCCGTGAGGGGCGACCAGGCCAGTGGGGAGAGGCAGTTAGGGGCGACCAGGCCAGCAAGAGGGTAGTACGGGGTGATCAGGCCAGCAGGGAGGCAGTTAGGGACGATCACGCCGGCAGGCAGAGGCTGTTAATGGTGATCAGGCTGGCATGGGTGGGGGACAGTTAGGGGCGATCAGGCATGCAGGGAGGTGTTCAATTAGGAACCAGTGGTCCTGGATTGTGAAAGGGATGTCCCGGATTGGAGAAGGTACAGGCTGGGCTGAAGAGACTCCCTCTGTGTATGAATTTTGTGCATTGAGCCTCTACTGGTATAATACCCTACTCAATAACCCATGTTGCTAAGTTATCCTTTTTGTCTGGTGGAAAATGACTTATTCCTTTTTTCTTTCTTTCTTTTTCTTAAATATCAGTTGTTTCTTCTGCTTCTTTGGGTTATTGTTTCCCCAGATTCCAGTAGCCTCTTCACTCACATATGCTCATCAGTATTCAGCTGAAGACTAGAAGAATTCTCTGAGGAGATTTTTCTCTGTGAAATTCTCTCCACTGTGGGTCTACTTTGGCCTACATAGACTCCTAGATCTATAACCTATACTCACAGAGACCAATGAACTCCCTCAGTTTCCTTCCTGTGCTAAGATCTGGAGATCCTGCAGGTAGTAAGTTTGGTCAATTGTTGAGCTCACCTCATTTATTTTCCTTTTGTCAGGTATCACTGTCCTGAGTTGTCCAATGTCCACTGTCTGAAAACCATTGTTGCATATATTTTATCTAAATGTTGTTTCAGACAGGAAGTTAAATCCAATCCTGTTACCCTTATCCAAAAGGAGAAATTCCCAAATAATTTTATTTTCATAGTGTTTGCCATCTCTCTTTTTGTTGGGTTTACTGAAAATATCTTCCAGGATTTCCCCTTATCCATCTGAAACTTGTGCTTATTTTTTTAAACCCAGTGTTCTATGATAGATTTTATTATAATAGAATAAAAATCTTCTATTGGGTGCTTAATATACAGTTGGCACCTATATAAGAACTTGGCTTACATTATCTTATCATATTTAAACCTAAGTGTATGATGTAAATTTTATTGTCACCATTTTATATATAAGAAAACTGAGGCTAAAAGAGGCTAAGAAACTTCCCCAAGGTTATATAGTATACAAGTGTCAGAGCCAAGTTTCAAATTCAGGTTGAATGCCCAAAACCTGTGTGCTTAGTCAGTATTTTATCTTGTCTTTAGTTTTATTATTGTTGATGTTGACTACTCAAAAATTTTCATTACATTAGATTTTATTTTTTAAATTGCCTTATTCTTGATAAGTTCTAAATTTTAGTTTTTCTAAAGTAAGGAATTATGACTAAACTTACACCATAAATTTTTATATATTCTATTATATTACTTTTAAAATTTAATGAATTTTTAAGTATCCAATACGTTGCATTTTGAGTTCCTTTTGAAAATCTAATGTAATAAATAAATTTATTTTCTCAGTCTGATTTTATTTTATTTATTTTAAAGTATATGTGTGTATGTGTGTTTGTATGTGTGTATGTTATCCAATAAAATGCTACAGTATTTGAACTCTATTCCTTGTCTTTTGAGGACCTCACAGAGATTAAAAATCCTTACCTTTTGATCCTATCTTCCTTTTTTCCCCCTGATCATAAGTCATAATTGTCCAATCAGTCATGAGTACAATAAAACATTTCTTCCTGTGTGAAAATAATTTTAGAATACAAACCATACACAAGTCACTAATTACAGGTATAATGACCAAGCCTAGTATCCATTTCTGTCCATCATTTTTAGTTAGAATATCTAAAGTACATGAGCATTCAATAAATAGTTTTAAACAAATAAAACTTTCTTGAACTGGAAAAATTCTTACCTATTATAATGTGGTCTTTGGAGGCTAATTTCACCAGCCTCTTATGATATAAAAAAGTGAGGAATCAAATATTAAGGCTTCTAAAGATTTACCGAAGTTAATAACAGGCATTCAGTGTGTCAGGCACTGAATGGTTACATATCATTTACTGAAAGCACCTCAGGTTACATATCATTTACTGAAAGCTTGCATTGCACCAAGGAACTGTGCATACTTTACATGTACTGTCATGAATTCTAGCAACATTGCAGTATAGCTATCAATCTGATTTTCAAAGATGAGAAACTAACTCAGGAAGATCAAAGTGTCTTTAGCTGAAAATATCAGAAAGCATCATCAAACTGGCTGAAATTCTTTAGAATTCTTTGCCCACAGATCTAGAAATACAGAGATAAGGTAAGTAAGAATTTTAGTTCTGCCTCCATATTCCTGTGAAAGTCTTAATCCAGTTTACCTCTGTGTGTTGATTTCATGCTAAGACTGAGAGTTCAACAAAAGCAGTACATTCGGGCCTCATTTATATAGTCCTATACATATTCAAAGAGAAGGAGAAAGTAACTTCTTGACAATATCTCAAAAGGATGAAGAACTTTCCCCAATGCCTCAGCAAACTTTGTCTTGTTTCTCTCTGTGACTGGTCCCCCGGTGGAGTGATTGGGGTGGGTCCCCACAGAAATCAGGTGTAACCATTATGATGAGGGCAAAAAATATTCAAATTGGTCACATCTACATTCCTGAACTAATAATTGGTAAAGGGAATAAAAGGAATATGGAGTTAAGCTTTCAAATTAGTCCTGGATGTCAGAGGAATGGTGGTGTGAGAGATCCCCTTGGTCTCTCCCCTCTGAAATGTCAACAAGTTCACCAACTGTAATTCAACAAAGAATTCCCTGCTCAATACAGAGGCATACCTGAGAGACCTGCTCATTGAAACATCTTAAGGTGGGCAACTTGGAATAAATGTGGAGACAAGAAGAGAGGAGAGCACAGTCAGCCTGCTGATGCAGCCCTACCTCTGGGTGCTTGTGGCCTGGAGATGGGGAGAAGTCAGTGGGAGCAGGCACTTCCTGTAGCCGGGAGGAACACAGAGCTGTGGGCACAGTCCAACAGGGTGATTAGAGTGAACAGTGTCTGAGCCAGCAGACACCTGACAGAACATGGGGTTCTGCCGTGTGGCTCTCTACTGTCCAGCGAGTGGTGGTGTTTCAGGCAAAGATAGGCAACCACAGAGCCCCACCTCCACCTGGACTCCCAAAACTAACCTCTTGTTACCCTTGGGTCAGGTGGAGGACATATTATCTGTAAACCAATAGCTATTGTAGTAGAACTGCTGTTTCTCTCTGTGACTGATCCGCAGCTGGAGTGCTTAAGGCGGGACCCCACAGAACTCAGGAGTAACCATCCTGGTGAGGACAAAATATATTAAATCATGATCAAGGGGCATAAGGATGGTTCAATAGTCCCAAATCAATTAATGTGAGACACCACATTAACAAAAGAAAGGATAAAAACTATATGATCTTATCAAAAGATGCAGAAAAAGCATTTGAAAAGATGCAACAGCCATTTGTGTTAAAAATCAAAATAGTATTAGAAGAAAAGTATCTCAACATAACACAGGCCATATATGATAAACTCTAAGCTAATATACTCAATGGTAAAAAACGAAAAGCTTTCCTCTAAGATCAGGAACAAGACAAGGATGTCCACTCTCACGCCTCTTATTCAACAAAGTGCTGAAAGTCCTAGCCAGAGCACTAAGGCAAGAGAAAGAAATAAAGGCATCCAAATAGGGAAGAAAGAAGTAAGACTGTCATTTTTTTTTGCAGATGACATGATTCTGTATACAGAAAATCCTTAACCCTAAACACTCCACCAAAAACTATTAGAAACAATAAACAAATACAGTTAAGTTGAAGCATACAAAAGTCAAAGGGCAAAAATGCATTGCCTTCCTGTATACTAACAACAAAACTTCAGAAAAAGAAATGAAAATAAAATAATTTTTGTGTAATTTCAACCAAAAGAATAAAATACCTACAAATAAACTTAATAAATGATGTGAAAGACCTATATACTGAAAATTACAAAACATTATTAAAAAGGATTGAAAAAGACACAATAAAATGGAAAAATACCCTTTGTTCATGGGTTAGAAAAACCAACATACTTAAAATGGCCATATTACCCAAGGCAATATACAGATTTAATGTAATCCCCATCAAAATCCCAAACCATTTTTAAAAGAAATAAAACAAGAAATCATCAGATTTATATGGAAACACACACACATACAAAACCCTGGATAGACAAATCAATCCTGAGTAAAAAGAATGAAGCTGGAGGTATCACACTACTTGACTTCAAATTATACTACAAGGCTACAATGATCAAAACAGCATTAGACCACCAACTTATACCATACACAAAAATAAGCTCTAAATGGATAAAGGACTTCAACATAAGGTAGGGAACCATAAAAATCTTAGAAGAAGCCATAGGCAGCAAAATAGCAGACATTTGTCATAGCAATATATTTAACAATACAGCTCCCAGGGCAATGGAAACTAAGGAGAAAATAAACAAATGGAATTATATCAAAATAAAAAGCTCTGCACAGCAAAAGAAACAACAAAACAACAAGAAAGAACACTGCATGGGAGAACATATTTGCTAATGTTATCTCCGATAAGGTTTTAATCTCCAACATTTTCAGGGAACTCATACAACTTAAGGAAAGGAAGATAACCCAATCAAAAAATGGGCAAAGGACCTAAATAGACCCTTTTTGAAAGAGGACATTCAGAAAGCCAAGAGACATGAAAACATGCTCACAGTCCCTAATCATTTGAGAGATGCAAATCAAAACAACAATGAGGTATCATCTAACACCTGTCAGAATGGCTATCATCAACAAATCAATAAATAGACAAGTGCTAGAGAGAATTAGGATAAAAAGGAACCCTCCTTCACTGCTTTTACAAATGCAGAGTGGTGCAGCCTCTTTGGAAAACAGTATGTCATTTCCTCAAACAATTAAAATGGAATTGCCATTTGACACAGTAATACCATTTCTAGGAATATATCCCAAGAAAACAGAAACACCAGTCAGAAAAGATATATGCATCCCTTTGTTAATAGCAGTATAATTTACAATAGTTAAGATTTGGAAACAGACTGCCCATCAGCAGATGAGTGGATTAGAAAACAGTGGTATACCTACACAATGGAATACTACGCGGCTATACAAAAGAAGGAATTCTTACCATTTGCCACAGCATGGATGGAACTGGAGAGCATGATGCTAAGTGAAATAAGCCAGTCAGTGAAAGATAAATGACACATGATCTTACTCAATTATGGACAATAAAAAAATTATAAACTGATGAACAAAAATAGACACAGAGGCAGAGAAGCATCAAGCAGTCAATCTAAAGCAGGAAGCTTGGGGAGGGTTGTAGGGGGAGGTAAGAGATCAACCGAAAGACTTGTATGCATGCATATAAGCATAACCAGTGGACACAAGACACTGGGAGGGGGGTGAGGGCATATGCCGGGAAGTAGGGAAGGCTGGGGGAAAGTCAAGTGGGAAAAAAAGGAGACATATATACTACTATTTTTAATACTTTAAACAATAAAAAAATAGTCAAAACAAAACAAAACAAAAAAACCCAGCATGATATTGGCAGAGAAACAGACACATAGATCAATGGAACAGAATAGAGAGCCCAGCTATAAAACTACATGCATATGGCAGATGATTTTCAACAAAGAAGCCAGAAACACACAATGGAGTAAAGACAGTCTCTTCAATAAATAGTTCTGGGAAAACTGGAAAGCCACATACAAAAGAAGGCAATTGGAGTATAGTTTTCCCCATGTACAAAAATTAATTCAAAATAGATCAAAGACCTAAATATAAGACCTGAAACCATAAGCTACATAGAAAAATATATAGCTACCAAACTTATGGACCTTGATCATAGAGAACATTTTATGAACCTGACCCCAAAGGCAAAGGAAGTAAAGGCAAAAATAAATGAATGCAACTATATCAAACTGAAGAGTGTCTGCACAGCAAAAGAAACTGATAACAAAACAAAGTAGCAACCAACAATATGGGAGATGATATTTGCAAACAGTAATGCTGACAAAGGTTTAATTTCCAAAATATGTAAATAACTCATAAAACTCAACACCAAATAACCCAGTCAAAAAGTAAGCAGAGGACCTGCAAATACACCTCTTCCAAGAAGACATATGAACAGCCAATAATACTGGAAAGATATTCAACCTCACTGGTAATTAGGGAAATGCAAATCGAAACTACAAGGAGATACCACCTGTTAGAGTGGTCATTATCAACAAGACAAACAAGTGTTGGTTGGAGAGGTTGTGGAAGAAAGGGAACTCTAATTCACTGCTGGTAGGAATGTAGACTGTACAATCACTATGGAAAAGTCTGGTGATTCCTCAAAAAAATTAAGAATAGAGCAACCATAAAAGCTAACAATCCCTCTCCTGGATATATACCAGAAAAATCCCCAAACATGTATTTGTAAAGATATATACACCCCTATGTTCATTATTCAGTGATCAAGACATGGAAATAACCAAAGTGACCTGTGACAGAGGACTGGATAAAGATGTGGTACACATACACAATGGAATACTACTCAGCCACAAGAAAGGATGAAATAGCGCCATTTGCAACAACATGGATGAAACTTGGAAATACTATGCTGAGTAAAATAAGTCAGTCAGAAAAAGCTAAGAACCATATGATTTCACTCCTATATGGGATATAAAACTGAAACTTCTGAACACAAAACAGCAGTGTGGTGATTGCCAGAGGAAAGAGGGTAGGAGGAGAGGGGAGTTCTAACATATGGTGATGGGAGATTGACTTTGGGTAGTTGGTACACGGTGAAATATGGAGATTTTGCAACATGGAAACCTACCTGAAACTTACATGGCTATATTAACCAATGTTATCCCAATAAATTTAATACAAAAAAAGGAAACTAACTATAATAAATAAATAAACAATGAAATAAATAAATAAATAGCATGAACTTGAAAAAAATAGCCCTGTCCCTGTGGGGAAGGCCCGGGGAGGGGAAGAGAGTTAGGAGGAGGTGGTCAATTGGGTGTAAAAGGAGGACGTCTGTAATAATTTCAAAAATAAAGATAAATAAATAATAAATAAATAAATAAATCCTATCTAATAAAAGAGTAATATGCAAATGTAACCATACCTTCACCACACCCACAAGCCATGTGCACCAGCCAATCAGGAGCAGATAATGCAAATAAACCCCAACCAAGATGGCTACTGCCACTGACAGCAGGAGGAAGGCTTGGGTTTCCCCAGCAACAGAGGAAGCCAAGCTTTCAGCCTGCCATTGTAAACCTAGGCCTTCACTCAATGCTACAAAGTTTCAATTATAAAAGATACAGAAATGGCAGCAGCCACTGAGCTGGAGAGAACAGAGGCTTGGGTTTCCCTGTCATCGGAAGAAGCCAAGCATTCTGCCTGCCATTTCCGGCCTAGGCCTCCACTCTAGGTTACAAAGTTTCAAACAGAAATGGCTGCCACCCTGGAACAAACAGAAGGTTTGACTCCGCTCCGGGCTACAAAGTTTCAATTGTAGACATAGATTAATCCCAGATACCAGGGCCTCTGTTTGGGTCACTGGGGGCGTGGCCAGCCTGCAAACCTCCACAGACCCCTTGCCCAGGCTGCCTCACACTCCAAGGTAACCCCCACCCTGATCTGGGACACCCTTCAGGTCAAACCAGCCATTCCCCACCCATGCATCAGGCCTCTATCCTATCTAATAAAAGAGAAATTTGCAGATTGACCATCACTCCAACACACAAGATGGCTGTCCCCATGTGGTCAAAGGTCCTGCCCCCATGTGGACATAAGATGGCCACCACAAGATGGCCAGCAGGGGAGGGCCGTTGGGAGGTTCCAGGCCCTGCAAGGGAGAGCAGTTGGGGGCAAGCAGGCTGGCAGGGAAGCAGTTAGACATCAATTAGGCTGGCAGGGTAGTGGTTAGTGGGTGATCAGGCTGGCAGGCAGAAGCAGTTAGGAGCAATCAGGGAGGCAGGCAGGTGAGCAGTTTGGAGCTAGCAGTCCTGGATTGTGAGAAGGATGTCTGACTGCCCGTTTAGGCCCGATTCTAGTAGGGTCCCAGATTGGAGAGGGTGCAGGCTGGGCTAAGGGACATACCCCTCCCCCCGTGTACAAATTTCGTATACCGGGCCTCTAGTAAGTAAGTAAGTAAGTAAGTAAATAAATAATATTAATCCTGTTCCTCGGGTATGTGGGCATCAAGGGAAACAAGTGTGTACCTGACCAAATTCAGGGCTCTGTTGATTGTACACAGGCATATAACTATACTTGCTGCAACCAGTTTTACCAGTGTCACTCATCTACTAGGTGATTGAACTGGAGTTTGAGCCTAAATAGACCTGACTCCAAATTCCATAGTCTTTCAAGCCCTGAAGATTCTTTGTATGCTGTCCTGATCATAGATAAAATATGCTATGTGACATTTGCATTTTTTTTCATGAAATTAATAACTATACATTAAATGCATTCACTCCAGAAGCAATTCTTACACGAAAGTTACCTTTAGAATTTTCAATTTGGGCACTAATCTCTCTTCTGTGTTAATTGAAATGTAATATGCGGGATCCAGTACTCTTATTTGTTTTGCTTGTAAGACAGTGCCTTGGTTAATTTTTATCAAATATATGAAATGAAATGTTTGCTCAGGTGCAAAGTCTTAGTAATAGCTATTAAGACTTTACCGTATAGAACACTTTCTGGGTTTACTTGTCTTTGGGAAAATATAGTGGTATTTTAACAACTTTGTATAAAGAAATCAATGCTGATGGCTTTCCAAATGGCAGCCTTCTCATTGGATGTTTACCCAGGTTGCTCTTCTATGAATCATGTAGGTTCTATATATTAGCAGCACTAGAGTACATAGTTCCAGTCATAGATGAATTGTTGATCCTCTAGTGTACTGTGAAGAGAATGCATCCTTCCATATTGCATCATTAAAGTAATAGTTTATTGAAAAACAAAAAGGAAAAGTAAATTAATAGTTCATTGAAAATTGATTATTTATAATAATATGTCCTGGTTTTCCCAGTCTAGTTTATCCCCTTTCCTTCTCAGAAGTGTCCAGTTTGAATTGTAACATATGTGGTCACCAGGTTATTTGAAATTAGAATTCCATAAACACAATTGAGTGGACTGTATCTCATAATTTTGTCAAAAGTTTAAAGTTATGGTTTTAAAAACTCTTAGCCAGAGATATAATATTTCCACCTCTCTGAGATTCAAGAGAACAGTGGTACCTGGTTCCACTGGAGTATAAAGTTCATGAGAATTGCTTGGATTTTCAATGTTTTTTGTCTCTAGAGTGAATGGATTTTGTTTTCTGAATGTTCTTCTAAGGCTGTAAGCATTCTTAATATCCTTCCTCTTCTATGCTAAGAAATATGGATAGATACACCTGCCCACAGAATATTTTCATAGGCTAATATGTTCAGTGTTTTAAAGACAAGGCAACCTAACATTTTCATTGTTTTAGCATTTAAGTACTGTCAGTTTGTCAAAATATTTATAAGCAGATTTAAAGTTAGACTGAAGTTGCTAGAGTAGTTATAGCTCTCATGAAAATGTGAAAAACAATTCACTGTGTGAAAAACAGCATCTGATTTTATTCTAAAACTGGTACTGCTTACCCAAGAGGAGGAATACTTATTTTCTTTGTAGACAAAATATTTCTCTCACCATGATGATAGTGATAACAGTAAATGGCTTCATTGTCTATAAATGTCAAAGCATTAACATTTTTACTGCATCTAGAAAAACTTAAGGAAACATTAATTTTCTTCCTTTTTTGTCTGTCTTTTCTGTTTTTTAAAACTACTAAAAATTCCACAGTTTCTACATACATTTTAATGTTTCATTAATTCTCAATGCATTCAGTTTTATTTAATGAATATCTTTGGATGAATATCTTTGTTTTGTAGTTAAACAGAGAATTTCAATGATACCCTGCTATATAATGTTTGCATTTACAAAAATTAAATATAATTGAGCACTGAGAGTCATATTTCATAAAGATAATATTAGCATATTTTGTTATCATAGTGTATTTCATGTAGGTACTAAACTACTTCTAATTGATCAAAACCAAAATGTGTAACCTAAGCATTGCTAGAAAATAATTTTTAAGATTTATGTTAAACTGTCACCAACTTTTCTGAGTTATTATTTCATTAAATTTTTTGAGATTGTCTCTAGTGTTATTCTCATTTTTATAGATGAGAATATTGGGGTTTCAAAACACAAGTACCTTGAACTAGAATATACAGCTGATAAGTGGAAAACTAGAGAACCTATATTCTTAAACTTTTTTTAAATATGTAAACTTACAGAAAGTTAGCAATATTAGTATCATAAATACTTCATATAACCCTGCACATAAAATCAACTATTTAGTTAAAGGTAAAGTGAGGATATCATGATCCTTTATTCTAAATCAACATGTATGTTCTAATAATAAGGTCGTTCTCTTACATAAGCACAGTATAATTAGTAATGGATTTCAGAGGACAAACTTCCTTCCTAATCAATATTATGATCATCTCCCCATTTTAGATGAGGAACATGATTGCTACTTATGTATATGATCTTTGAGTCAGTACATTGATTTTCTTCCTGAGAATAATGTTTTCTAGTTTTCGCTGTACTTTGGTATATTTGTAGTTAAGCAGTGAGTGTTATTTTGATTTGTCAGTAACTGCAGTCTGAAAACTGTGTACAAAATTCTTCTTTTGAGCCAGCTTTTAGACACCTTATATAGCCTCTAGTTGCAAATTAGGAGACTGAGTAAGAGATGAGAGTCAGCAGGTTCCCTCATCCACAATATTATTCAATCAAGTTACTGTAGTGAATCTGACAAAACAGAACCCTTGGGTCTTCATAGTCTCTGACTTCTGTTCCAATGCCCTAAGAAAATGGTGAAGGCGTTCGTTGATCTTATCATGGGCTTTCTGAGGGTTCTGACTAAAGACTGGGCGGTTTTATGGTTCCCCCATCTTTCGCTCCTCTGCCAGCACAACAGAGGGCCTGGTTTGAATGTTTCCTTAAGCAGCAAATTCTGAAGAGTCCTATGGCCTGTGTCCTAGGGACGCTTTCCTCTCCTCTCCGTTACGTGTGTTGGAACCGATGATTTCTGGTCTGCATGACTCATTTCAGTTTTCTGAGGTGAGCCAGCACTTCGTGACCTCTCAGCATTGGCCCTGTGGCCAGGCAAGACACAAAGCTCAACCCAGCCCCCACATCATTCCATCTCAAATGATGAATTTTATTTATAAGTCAAACTTCTCACCAGATATACACTAAAATTGGACACGTGGAGGTATGACTTGTCACTTTCTGAGGTAAATGGGATTGCAAAGCAATATAATAAGGAGCAGTAAGCAGTGGCATTGCTGACACTAAACATAACTTAATCTGTCTTGCCTCAGACACTTCAGATAAAGTAGATTTCTGAGGAGATAGTGATATTCTAACTTTACTTTCCATATATCTAGGGTTTCATAGCTTAAATCTGTCATATTCTATGTTTCCAATGTCTTCACTCTGTATTAGATCCACTGAATTTATGAGCATGACTCCGGCCCTCTGCATAACAAGCTGCCAGGTCCCCAAAAAGTCTCCGGGATGCATGCTTTTAGAGGCTTCATTGTCCCCATCTCTAGAGTTTTTTTCTTTATTCAAAAGAAATCAACAAACCAGTAGAGAGTGTTTTGTTCAAGATTAAAACAAACAAACATGCAAACAAAAAGAGGACATTTTTGAAGCAAATAGCACTTCAAATAATTTTAGATACAGGTAATTATTTCTTCAAGTGGCCTTAAAAACTTTGGAAGTGGTTAGCTCTGAATTATAAATATCTTTTTCTTCAACATTAAATAATTTAAGAGCTCAAATTAATTTAAATTTTAGGAAATGAACAGTTGGAACTAAAATAAGAAATCACATATTTTACTGCTAAGTTTTGTCTTAATATGAAATATATGATATTGATTTTTACCAAATAACCATACATAGTTCAACTCATTGGACTTCATGATAAGGAAATTCTTTTAGAAAGCTGCCTTTGATTGTTATAACATTTTCCTTTATTTCTTTTCAGCTTGACTTCTGAATTGTGTTGAGGTTTTGGTTCTCAAATGTGATTGATAGAAAACCAATGTTAATATCTAGCATCCTGTTTTATATGAAAACTAATGCCCCTTTCATTACATTTCCTAAAATGAATATAATGTCTGTTATGTGATTCCTAGGAAGACAAATATGGAACAGTTTTCCCTTAAGGGTCCAGGGAGAAGACTAGCATGTTAAAAAATTACAATGCAGCAATCTAATCAGAGATAAATGCCTGCAACCCTATAGGGACATAGAAGAGGTGTCCTAACTATGCCTGGTTGAAGGTTGGTAAAGATTTTATCATTCATTTAAAGGAATATTCTCGGTACTAGCCAGGGGTTCTAGACCCTTGCCAAACTAAATTTCATTAATACCTATTAGTTGCACAAGTGTTGTTGATCATTTAAAAATGAATTAATTTAAAGCCTACTCCTCAAGCAAAGAGAGCTTCTACCATAGGTTTTACTTTTTTAAAAAAGTTTTGTCCTCTCCTTTATGACTCTCTGCTTCCTCAGATTTAATATGGAATTAATAAAAGTCAGGACTGCCATATGTGGCTTTGGAATCTGTGCACCCTCAGCTCCAAGAGGCACCATTTACATGCATCATTAGATGAGTGACAACCCCTGGAGTTGTGCAGTCATTAACAGTACCTATCCATAGGCTTTGGGGAAAATTAAATAATTCATGTAAAGTGGTGAACACAGTGTTAAGTATATAAGGATTCAATACATACAGCCATTGCTATCATCATCATCATTATCATCTCACATACATTCCTTTTGTATTTTTTAAAATGTGAATCATAGGTGTGTCAATGAGAAAAATCCTAAAAGTGAATAATGTGCAAATGTAACTTCTAAATAAAGTCGATAGTATATATTTAAAGAGACTTCTCTGCAATTATATTTGTATTTCAATTAATCAAGATAATATACTATAAAGTGTCTTATATTTTCTTTCTTGTGGTAAAGAAATCATTGTCTTTTACTTTTTATTTTTGAGTGGAGGAACTTTAATAGGTACTTTGCATTTCTCCTACATTATTTTTGTTGCAGTGTAATTGATCCTATCATAGCAACTTCTTATAGGTTTTAGAAATTTATACTTGAATTATTATTTTTTCAAAATAAATCAATAGTAACTGGCTTCTAAGACATATTAAAGTGGAGTTTAAAAACTAATTAATATTGAAAGTGGCAAAATTAATGCATTTGTAGTTGCTTTTAAAGTATAAATCTAGTGTTGCCGAGACCGATTTGGCTCAGTGGATAGAGCATCCGACTGTGGACTGAAAGGTCCCCGGTTAGATTCCGGTCAAGGGCATGTACCTTGGCTGCGGGCACATCCCCAGTAGGGAGCGTGCAAGAGGCGGCTGATCAATGTTTCTCTCTCATCGATGTTTCTGACTCTCTATCCCTCTCCCTTCCTCTCTGTGAAAAATCAATAAAATATATATATTTTTTAAAAGTATAAATCTAGTGTTTCTGTTATTTTGCTTCATGCTTAAATCCTTGAAGAGCTAAAAAAAAAAAAATCCACCTGGTTCATTATTGTCCATTTCTTTAGAACCCAATATCTATCATTGATATTTTAGTATTTATGTTTCATAATAATAAGAATGTGCTATACATATTTTTGTGCCTTCACTGATGTAAATTCTAAGAGTATTTGTCTAATAAATTTTTCTGATATTTAATTTCATGGATTACTGCTAAGTATAATATACTTGCTCTCTTATTATTTGCATTTCAAGAAATTTCTGACATGCAGCACAATCACTTTGATCAGCAAATTATATCAAACATTTAAATGAATTAAAAATATTAGGTATGTGATGTAAAGTAAGGCAAGCAACCATAACCAACAAACCTCAAGATATACAGTGGATCAAACAATATTGATGTTCATTTCTAATTTTTGTAAAGTAAATAATTGATAAGCAACTCCATACCAAGTAGAAATGATAAGACTCTGACTCTTTGCTTTTTGTGTTCTGCCTTCAACACATGATTTCTAAATTTTCCCTTCCACATCTATCCACCAAAAGGAAACAAACATGGAGTACAGGTTTGAGTGCCCTTATGGGCCAGATCTGAATATTGTGTCCAACACTTCTACTCACATGTCACTGTCAGAGTCACATGGCCACACGTAATGGACAGAAGAGTAAGAAAAGGCACCTACTTGTATAGAAAGGAGAAAAAATAGGTTTGGATGAGCAGCTGGAGATCTCTTAAAATTAGACATCATTTTTGCCCACTTTTCCTCCACATATACAATACACATACTCTCTCCCCAAAAAAGGGCAACCCAATATTGCATCCACTTCCTGAATCAACCTTAGAGACCAGAGTCTCTGGTTAATGAGCAATCTTCTCCATATGGCCTAGATGTGGCTCTTGTCATTTTGAAGATCTGTGAATTAAAGGGCCAGTTATCCTTGCCAGCATGGTCAGGATAACCATAGTAAATAACCTACAAGAGAAAAGAGAAGAATGAGACACATAGGACAGTCACTATTCCAACAGTAATGAGATCCTATGGGGACTGGGTGGTAGAGTAAGGTCCTTTTCTTTGAAATACATGAATTTTATGTTAGTCCCTGATGCATCTAGTTGGAGAATTCCCCTGTTAATGACCTCTAGCATAGACTTCTAGGAGGTTTTTCCTCATCTAATTTCCTTCCGCAATTGTGTGTGTGTGTGTGTGTGTGTGTGTGTGTGTGTGTGTGTGTGTATGTGGCCCCCTTTGAAGGATATATAGTCTACTTCGTGGTTGTGTAAATTTGGGAGACTAAGGAATATTTTAAGAAGTGAACAGTCAAAGGCATTTCTCTTATTCTGGGTTCATGACTTATCTGGTAATATGATTTCTTCAAAAACTTAAGAAGACTGATTTTTTTTTATTCCTAGTTGATTTTTTCCTGCTACTATCGAAGTCCACATTTTTTCCTCAATATAGTCATCAAGACTAATTTTTTGGCTTCCTCTCTTGCTTCTTTCTCTCAACTTATTTTTTTGGTGCCTCACAGCCAGGTGAAGCAGGTCTAGCAGCCTAGAAGGCTGGAAAGGCTTTGTAGGCTGAACCAAACATTTGGTCAAGCTGGACATTGTAACAACTTAGAGAGCAGACCACGTATCTACTGAAACTCTAGCTCTGAGGCAAACACTCGGCACACAGAACATTAGAGATGTTAATTAGTTGTTATCATATTTAGCGAAGTATCGCAAGAAAGAGATGACTGGTTTGAGACACAGATGGTGGAAGAGAATAGAAGGAGACAATGAATCTGGTGACTGGAAAGATAGGAAAACCCTTGCTTTTGAACCCTTGTGATTAAATAAGAACATTTTTTTTAAGATTGCCACTGACCAAACATTATGATTATCTAGTATTAAGTGCTGCTGCTAACTACTTAGTTTTAGTTGAAACTTTAGTATTCATAAATATTACTTACTTAGGAATTATCAGCTTACTTAGTGATTGTATAAATGAAATATGCATGTAATGAAATCTAATGTAATTTTCTTTAGATGCTATTCAATTGTCCTTATTATATTAGTTATCTGACTTCAATAAGTGATGAAAATGTATTATCTTCATCTATAAGTATACATACGCGCACGCACACACACACACATACACACACACTGACACATTCACAAGCAACCACACACATAGACTCACACATGCACCCAAATAAGAGTCCTGTGACCCATTGACAATGCAACTGAGAAAGACATTACAGATACTTCATGTCTGTGTTAAAAAATACATAAAACATGTTAGCATAAATTATAACAATTGTGTTTCCTGCCAATTTATTGTTTTTCTCTATTAATAAATTTCCAATTTTTGTCTTTATTGCAAGTGTATTCTCATTTTATTCTAAGAAAAGTGACATAATAATAATTACCATTTATTGAATGCAATTGAGCTAACATTTTACTTATATCATTTAACTTTTTCAATTTCTCTCATATACATACTATTATTTCTCTAGTAGTCCTGGTTATTTTGATTTCAGTGAGAAATACACTTTTAACTATCTAAAAACAAACAAAAGAGGAGATTGACTAAAGTTTACTATTTTTCTAAAGAGCAAGATTTATGTGTGATTTATGCCAAGAAATGGAAAGTCATTGGGAACCAAGACAATCGTTGCTCCCTTTTTCTGAACCACATTGATTTTTATCTCTATGTCTGACTCCTGGTTTCCTTTCTCTTTGCTGTCTTGCTCTGCCTCTCCTTGCACAGGGAACCTCTACTGTTCTCCAGTGCCAGCCCCAGCAGAGGCTGAGTGACAGCTACTCCATTTCAATGATAACTTCTGGAGAGGAACCCTGAGGGTTCTAGTGTGGGTCAAGTGTCCATGTCCCAACACATGGCCACTGACGCCCTGGTGAGAGGAGGGGACTTGAGGGACCTTATTCAGAGACACTCTAAAAATATATGCACTACAACCACCATTCTAAAAATATGGGAACTGAGACATTATGAAGATAAATAATTTAGCACAAGTTGCTAATAAGGAGAGAACCAGCAGGATTTTAACTTTGGTCTGTATGAATCCAAAGCTCCTTTGTTGAATTTTTACTCTGCTCACCGTGTAGAATATTAATTGGCAGTTCTTTGACTAACTATCTTCTGTTTTCACTGTCTGGTTTAGGTGTATATAAATCCTAAATGAATAGATAGGCCGTTATGGTCATAAAAACTGTTATTGGAGATTTTAACAAATTTTCAAGGAACTAATCTTCTCCCTTAAAATTTTTTCAACACTAATCCATGCTGAAGAAATAAAAATAAGAAAAAAATAAATAAAATTTAAAAGCATTTCTATTAATTTATTTTCTCTTTAAATCCATTTTCATTTCCCAACTCTTAAATATTAAAAGTGTTTATCCTGGCCAGCTTGGCTCAGCGGTGAGTATCGACTTATGAACCAGGAGGTCACAGACTGATTCCCAATCAGGGTCCATGCCCGGGTTGCAGGCTCGATCCCCAGCAGAGGGCGTGCAGGAGATAGCTGATCAATGATTCTCTCTCATCATTGATGTTTATCTGTCTCTCTCCCTCTCCCTTCCTCTCTGAAATCAATAAAGGTATTTTTGAAAATGTTTAATTCATCAATAGGCAGAAATGTGAGACCCATGGAGTAGATATGGATCCCTCCCCATGAAATGACACTTTATAATTCTGGAGACTGGTTGTTGGCTGTTGGAGCTTTGTAATTCTCCTTTATAACAAAAATGAAGGAATGCATTTTAAACCAGCTACTTTTGGTACTTCTGTTCTATAATGATAAATGAAGGTGAACAAATGGTGAAATGTTTACTGATATCAGGAGACAAAGATTTTTTGATTCTGGGAAAACAGAAATAATTAAAGGGACTACCAGACAAAGGATTCTACTAAAAAAAAAGTTCCATTTTTAGTCTCAAAAGGAGAGAAGTAATTCTGTTCTGCAGTACTTGAACCTGTCTTAATGGAAATAAGCTGTCCCATCAGATCGATACAAATTCACACATACAGTGGCTTTTTATATGGATTTACTATCCTGTAGGACCCTCTAGAGACTGCACCACAACCTCCAAAGGTAATTTTAATCAAACCCCAGAACGACAGTTGAAATGATAATGTTTAAGGTCACTCAAGTCTTCAGCAAATTCTTTGCTGTCAAGAATTTTCTTCAATGTTTTATTTGACTGAGTTCAAAACAAATATGGGATGGAGGAAGGGAATAGTCATATACTCTTAAAGGATTATTATTATTACTAGAGGCCAGGTGCATTAAATTTGTGCAGGGTGATGGGGAGGGGGCCCTCAGCCTGGCCTGTGCCCTCTCACAGTCCAATACCCCTTGCTCCTTACCACCTTCCTGCTTGCTGCTCCTTACTACTGGGCTCTCTGCTCGTTAGTGCTGCCATGGAGGGGGAAGAAGCTCCCAACACCACTGCTGCACTCACAAGCCGTGAGCCCAGCTTCTGGCTGAGTGGTGCTCCCCACTGTGGGAGCACTGAGCACCAGGGGGCAGCTCCTGCATTGAGTTTCTGCCCCCTGGTGATCATTGTGCACCATAGCGACCAGTTGTTCTAGTTGTTCTACCTTAATGGTCGCTTAGGCTTTTATTATATAGACTTTTTAACTAACAGTAGCTGTCAGGGGACATAAATTTCATAATCACCACTATCTCCTAAAAACTTGCACTGTGGATAAATCAGTTTTCTGTTCCCACTAAAATGAGAGATTAGTGGAATTGCAGGTGCTGAAATGTCAATTTGATGTAAGCTTCTATTTTCTGTGTTTAAGAGAGGCCAGAGTAGTTGGTGCTGGACAGAACACAAAGGTGTACAGTAGAATGCGGGATGCTGACAGCCACTGGAAATGGATTTGGTCTAATAGAGGATTTTCTCTTGTGTATACACAGAATGATTCTAACAAGCTATTAACTCTGGATAGTCACAAATTGGCACAGCTACTTCTTTTTTTAAAAAATATATTTTATTGATTTTTTAAAGAGAGGAAGGGAGAGGGATAGAGAGTTAGAGACATCGATGAGAGAGAAACATCAATCAGCTGCCTCCTGCACACCCATTACTGGGTATGTGCCTTTAACCAAGGTACATGCCCTTGACCAGAATTGAACCTGGGACCCTTGAGTCCACAGGCTGACTCTTTAACCACTGAGCCAAACTGGCTAGAGCAGCACTGCTACTTCTTAGATCACCATAATGAGACTCATTAAGAATTAAACCAAGCTCTCCAGATTTTTCAATGGTGAATCTGCAGTGTCTGACTTTCAAAGTTTCTAAGGATATTTTGGTTTACTCAGTGTTCAACACTTCTCTTTGTTTCATGGGGAAATAAAATTCTCATCTCTTGGATGTGGAGACAATTTTACACCCTCAAATAAAGTGCAATAGGGGAGTTCTTCAATTCACTTGCTCTGGCTTTGGCTTGTGAAGACTCCGGCACTCATAAATTTCAATTCACGTGATCTCTTTTGTAGACAATTTGAAAAAATTCTACCCTGGACTTCTTAGATAAAGTGCGTCTTCTGTTTTATAAATGATTTAGGGGGAATAAAAAATATTTATTGATTCATAAATTTATAATATAATATTATATATATATTCCCAGGAATCAGAGGAAGGCAACACCCCCATCACACCTTTGCTGCTGCCTCTTGTGGCAGCGCAAGCCTTGGCTGGCCCTGGTTACCTGAGCCTCGGGTAGCCCTGGTCAGCTGGACAGTTGCCATTCGAGGCTTGCCTGTGCCTTGGGCCAGCCATGGGTGGTTGGGGGCTGAGGGCGGGTCTGACCTCACTATGCATCTGCCACCCCCTTCCCCTGGCTGGGCTGAAAGAACTGTGGGACTCCGGCGGCAGGTGCAAGGAGCAGCGGCTGGACCTACCTGAGAGGGACTCCAGGGAACTCCCCGGGGAGGGGAGCTGAGGGGACTGGGTGCCACCATCTTGTGGCTATGGGCACCACCGTCTTTGTGATGGCATGATGGTCAATTTGTATATTCCCTCTTTATTAGATAGGATTTCCACCAATCACTTGCACTATAACTTGAGAACTCCCGGACTGTGAGAGGGGGAAGGCTAGGCTGAGGGAACCCCTACTCCAGTGCATAAATTTTCATGCACCAGGCCTCTAGTGAAATAATAAGTGTTACTTTTTAAACAAAACTGAACCCAATAAAAAGTTCTCCTTCCCAACTTTCTCAAACTAGGATGGTTATCCTGTCATTCTGAAATACATCAGTTCAAAGGAAATGTTTCCTGCTTTTTGTGTATTTATGTATGTTTGAATGTGTGTAAGATACCACCTGTGTTTTTAACTGATTCTTTTATGACCAAACAGTAATAGAAAATGTTATAAAGAGCCATTTGAACAGATAAGTGATAGACACCAGGTTGCAAAAAATAAATTATGACTTACTATCTTAATTCATTCTATGAAGCCTTCAGGGTAATAGCTCTTAATCAATAGGTAAAGGAACTTTTAATTTTGATTTAAAGGGAGAAGACTACCTTACCCCAACAATACTGACCCAATTAAAAAAAAATTTTTTTTAATTGATTTTAGAGGGGAAAGGAGAGGGAGAGAGAAATAGAAACAGCAATGATGAGAGAATCATTGCTCTCTGCCTCCTGCACACCCCACACTGTGTATTGAGCCTGCAACCTGAGCATGTGCACTCACCAAATTGAACCATGTCCTTCTGGTTTATAGATCGATGGGCCAGCCAGTTGACCCAATATTTTTTAAAGGATTACTGAGAAGGCAGATCCCTTAGACTTGTCCTAGTGTACATAGCAGCAGTCTTTGTTTGCCTATTTGACTTATGCACTACCATAAGTAGAAGAGTTAAATTAGGCTTATTCAAACTAGAAATATTTATTGAATGCCTTATATAGTCTGTGCCAACTATTCCCCAACAAGGAAAAGCTAAAGGAATTCATCACCATCAAACCAGTATTATATTAAAGGGTCATCGTGATTTTTTTAAATTTTGTCTTGTTTAAAGTATTACATATAGTAGTACACATATCTCCTTTCCTCCCCCATTGACCTTCCCCCAGCCTCCCTTACCTCTTGTCACAAGCCCTCATCTCCCCTCCCCCAGTGTCTTGTGTCTATTTGTTACGTTTATAAGCATGCATACAAGTCCCTTGGTTGATCTGTTTCCCTCCTTCCCCAACACTCCCCGGAGAGAGACACAATGGCGGCAGAATAGATGGATGTGTCCTGAGCCTTGTCCCAGAGCAAATAGAAGGAGCAGCTGAAACAAGTGGAATCCAGTCCGATTTGGCAAAGGAGATGCAGCTGGTGAGACAGTTTGCAGCCGGGAAGGGCACAGATCCCCTGAATAAAGATGAAATCGAAAATCTGGGCAGTACAACCGAAGGACTTGTATGCATACATATGAGCATAACCAATGAATGAAAGACACTGGGGCAGGTGGGGACATGTGCTGGGGGGTAAGGGAGGCTGGGGGGAGGATTGAGGGGAGGGGAGGAAAAATATGTACTACTATTAAATATAAGTTATACTGTAAATAAAATTTAAAAAAATAAAAAAATAATTCTAAAAAAAAAAGAAGAAAATCTAGGCAGTAGAATCTGCCAGATCTCTGTGCCCAGAAGGTCAGGGAGAAATTACAGGGCCCTCAGCGAAGTGTCTGACTGTGAAAAAAGGGTCCACGGGACTGCGGGAAGTGGTAAAGTTTGGACCTTGGAGTCTGGACTTGGGATCTGAGCTCAGAGGCAGCCTTGAAGAGCTAGCTGCCTGACTGCGCAGTGCCAGCAAGAGAGGAGCTTGCAGACACAGTCCCTCCCCACCCTGGGGCCTGCGCCTTTCTCCACTGAGCCTAGCCATAGGACCTTTCAGATACAGACACTTACCCATGACTGAGGTGCAGAAGGGGTGGAGTTGTGGAATCTGGGGAGAGTAGGTGGCGGGCAGTCAAGGAGAGGTGGTACAGCAAGTCTGGTGCTGAGTCTTATCTAAGCCCCCCTCCCCACTCCCAGTCACCATTTTCTCTTGAGAGATAGCCCCTCCCTCCAGCTTCCAGGCAACCAATATAGCCACACCCAGATTCCACCCTGAATGATACAATGGGATCTGAATATTCCCTGAGGCCATAGGAACTGGCCTAAAGAGAAGTCTCTAGAAGCTAGATGAGGACTCAAAAGTGTGCCTTGGATTTGTCAATGTGGACGGCGCTACACTCGAAAGAACCAGCAGAGTTCTCTTTTGCCCCTTGGCTGAGGACTGCATCAGCGAATTAGAAGACAAGGTAGGAAAAAACACACAAACACAGCAATTTTCAATTGGTGTGCTGCAACAATTTTTAAAACATGCAGTACCTGACTATTTACTCAGGGACATTGACCTCTTTTCCCTTAGATTAATAAATTTTAAAAAATAGAGTTGAATTCTATTGGTTACTTGGCATAATAAGGTTGAATCTGATTAATTCTTTGTACCAGAAATCTTTATATACAAATATAGGTATCTGATTTATTTACTTATTATTTTTAAAATTTTTTATTGTTGAAAGTATTACATATGCCCCTTCTCTTACTATTGACCCCTTCTAGCCCACCCCCATAGGCATCTGATTTTTTAAAAAGTCACTTTGAGGCAAAAAAGTAGGTAATTATTATTATTTTACATCAGTCAAAATTATACTTATTTTTTATCAGACCTGAAAAAATTGTAATATACATTTTGGCGAGCTAAAGAATTTTAGTAATTAGTTTATGTGTGCCATGAGATGAAAAAGGTTGAAAAGTGCTAGTCTAGCACATTACTCTACATTATTTTCCTAAAACATTTACTTACTTGCTCAAAAGCCTTCAGTGGCTTTCCCTTCCCTAGAAAAGATCTAGGGAATATTAGAGTCTCAAAGTGCTCCTCATTCCCCCAAAAAGACACAGGGAGAGGAGTTCGATGGTTAAATAAGGTCAAGAAACATTTGTGCCACATCCCATACTGAGGGACTGACCATACACATCAGCACATGGGAGGCTCTAAAGATCAAAGTAAAAATTACTTGACTTCATTTACTTCAGTATTTCCTAAACTTACTTGAAGACAGAGTTCTTAATTCAGGTACAACTAATAAATATCTCAGAAGATAAATAAATCCCAACAGAAGTGGCAGCAGCCACAGAGCTGGAGAGAGAAAGAGGCTGGGGGTGCCCCTGGTGATGGAGGAAGCCAAGCTTTCCACAGCTCTGGCTGGCCAATGCCTCCACTTAAGGCTACAAAGTTTCAATTATTAGAATTTATAGAAGTGGAGAAATGGCTGCCACTACTGAGTGAGCAGACGGCTTGGCTCCACTCCAGGCTACAAAGTTTCAATTGTAGAAGATAAATAAATCCCAGATACTAGGACCTCCACTTGGGTCACTGGGAGGAGGGGTGGCCAGCCTGCAAACCACCACTGGCCCCTCACCCAGGGCACCCCATACACCAAAGGAACCTCCACCCTGATCCCGGACACCATTCAGGGCAAACCATCTGGCCCCCACCCAACCAGGCCTCTATTCTATCTAATAAAAGAGTAATACGCAGATTGACCATCACTCCAACACATACAACGGCTGCCCCCATGTGGTCAAAGATCCCACTCTGAAGTGGACACAAGATGGCCAGCAGGGGAGGGTGGTTTCGAGGTACCAGGCCTATAAGGAAGGGCAGTTAGGGGTGACCAGGCTGGCAGAGGAAGGGAGTTGGGGGTAACTGGGCCTACAGGGAAGGGCAGTTGGGGGGAACCAAGCCTACAGGGGAGGGTAGTTGGGAGTGATCAAGCTTGCAGGGGAGGGCAGTTAGGGATGACCAGGCCAGCAGAGGAGGTTAGTTGGGGGCAAACAGACTGGCAGGGGAGCAAATAGACATCAATCAGGCTGGCAGGGGAGTGGTTAAGGGGTGATGAGGCAAGTAGGTGAGCAGTTGGGAGCCAGCAGTCCAAGATTGTGAGTAGGATGTCCGACTGCCCATTTAGACCCAATCCCACCCTAAACGGGCAGTCGGACATCCCTCAAGGGGTCTCAGATTGGAGAGGGTACAAGCTGGGCTGAGGGAAACCACTGTGCACAAATTTTGTGCACTGGGCTTCATGTGTGTGTGTGTGTGTGTGTGTGTGTGTGTATGCGCGCGCGTGTGTGAGCACGCGCACGCGCTACTGACCCAGTGCACAAAATTTGTGCACATTAAAAGGGAATTAATTAGAGGAAATGTTAATATTGCTATTTGCCCTGTCTCTATAATAAAAGTGTTGGAGATGAAAGAAAATTAGTAAAATGTATGTCAAAATCTTCCTCCTGTCAGAGTCTGGGTTGCGCCACGGAAATCAGAGTCAAGTCTCTGCTTACCCACAAGTGTCTCGAAATCGCACAAAACCCAGACCTGGCCAGCCCCACCCCCACTGGGCTAGATCCAGACCTGGCTGGCCCCATGCCCATCAAGCCCCATAAGGTGGGGGGTGTGGCCTGAGGTCTCCTGGCCTGGGCTGAGGCACGGGGAAGCACATTGAGGTCCCCATCAAATCCCATAGATAGAGAGTGCAACATGAGGCCCCCATCAAGCCCTTCATGGCTGGGGTCATGGCCTCAGGTTCCCTGGCCTGGCACTGGGGAAGGGACATGGCCTGAAGTCCCCTGTCAAACCCTACCAGGTGGGGCTACAGCCTCGGGTCCCCTGACCAGGCCCAGTGCCATGCAGTCTCAGGTCCCTGCTGATTGCTCCTTAGGGCTCATTACAGGAATTTGACCTCCATTGTGGGTACAGCCATCTTGTGTTACATGTTCCCCACATCTGCTGAGGATGCAGCCATCTTATTTTATGGAATCCCTGCCTCCACTGTGGGTGCAGCCATCTTGTTATGACATGGCTGTAAATTTGCATATTCTCTTTTTATTAGATAGAATATATAAATCATCATGAATGACCAGCTGGCATGGCTCAGTGGTTGAGTGTTGACCTATGTACTAGGAGGTCATGGCTTTATTCTGAGTCAGGGCACATGCCCAGTTGTAGGCTAGATCCCCACTGTGGGGTTTGCAATAGGCAGCCGATCAATAATTATCTCTCATTGTTGATGTTTTTCTCTGTTGATTTCAGAGAGGAAGGGAGAGGCTCAATCCCACAGTACATAGGTCGACCTAGTACATAAGTCAACAGTCAACCACTAAGCCATGCCAGCTGGTCATGATGATTTTAATATATCTACACTAATAAAAGAGAAAGATGCAAATTGATTGTACCTCTATGATGCCCACCAGCCAATCAGGAGTGAGTATGGAAATTAACCCAACAAAGATGGCAGGTTAATTTGCATGCACAGGCACAGAGCAAAGACTGAATGCTTTGCCCAAGTGAAGACTGAATGCTGAAGACTGAAACCTGAAGGCTCCACTGTGGCTGGAGCCAAGCCTGAAGGTTTGGTTCTGCTGCAACCCAGGTCCCAGGTGCCAGAGGAAAACCAGTGCTGGAAGCCAGGGGAAGAAAGGCCTACTACAAAAATTTTTGTGCAATGGGCCTCTAGTGTGTGTGTGTGTGTGTGTGTGTGTGTGTGTGTGTGTGTATATATATATGTATATATATATACTTTTTTTTTCCAGATAGAAAGGGAGAGGGATGGTTTATTCCGAGTTAGGACACATGCCCAGGTTGAAGGCTCGATCCCCACTGTGGGGCTTGCAACAGGCAGCTGATAGTTGGTTTTCTCTCATCATTGATGTTTCTTTCTCCCTCTCCCTTTCTCTCTGAAATCAGTAAAAATATACTTCAAAAATAAAATATTTTTAAAGTATATTTTTACTGATTTCAGAGATATATGAAATATATTTTTATTGATTTCAGAGAGGAAGGGAGAGTGAGAAACATCAATGATGAGCAAAACCATCGATTGGCTGCCTCCTACATGTCCCCTTCTGGGGTTGAGCTCACAACCTGGGCATGTGCCCTAAGCCAGAATCAAACTGGGACCCTTCAGTCCACAGCCAATGCTCTACACACGGATTCAAACTGGCCAGGGCAAAAAATATATTTTATTTATTTGTTTATTTTTCAACATTTGTTTGTTTGTTTGTTTATTTAAATACACACACACACACACACACACACACACACGTAAGTGGTCCCTCAACCCAACCTGTCCCTTCTCACATATTGGGAGCCCATAGGAGATGTCTAACTGATAGCTCACCCCCAGCCTGCCCAAAGCCTACCCTGCTCAGCTCAGCCCTGGCTGCCTGCGACCACCCAGCTCTGGGGGCTGGGCGCTCGCGGCCACTTCCCCTCACAGCGCCTGGAGGCTATGCTCTCACTGCCATCACGGTTTCATCTCCACCCCCAGGGCCGGTGCTTGTGCCACTTGGCCCTGACTCTGCTCCTGATTGGCTGGTAGCATAGCCAATCAGGAGTGAAGGTATGGTCAAATTTGCATGTTTCTCTTTTATTATATAGAATATATATATACACACACACACACACACATACACACACACACACACACACATTAGTGGCCCATAGCAGGAAGATTCCTGCAAGAATAGAGCTTCCTGTGGCCTGAGCAAAGCTCCCTTCCTTCTCTGCTGCCTGGCTCACTCCCTTTGCCACTACCTCGCTCTCTCCCATCTCTGCTGCCTTGCTCGCTCCTGGCTCCGCTGCCTTGCTCCCATCTCCTCTGCCTCGCTTCCTTCTCTGTTGCTTCCCTTGCTCCCATTTTCTCTGCCTTGCTCCCATCTCCTCTGCCTACTTCTCTTCCTTCTCCCCCAGCTTCACTTGCTTACCTCTCCGCAGCTTTGCTCCCTTCTGCAGTGCTTGGCTTCCTTCTACACTGTCTTTCATGCATGGATATGCAAATTAACCGCCATCTTGGTTGGTTTGATTTGCATAATTTGATCTTGATTGGCTGGTGGGCGTGGTTGTGGGTGTAGCTTGATTGCAGGTATGGTCAATTTACATATTAATCTTTTCTTAGATAGGATATTTATTTATTCTTTAAAGTATTACAAATAGTACTATATACGTTTTGTTTTTTTCCCCCTGATTAAACTTTCCCTGGCCTCCCCTACCCCCAGTACATGCCCTCACCTGCCCCCCACCAGTGTCTTGTATCTATTGGTTATGCTTATATGCATGCATACAAGTCCTTCAGCTGATCTCCCACAGCCTACCCTCTCCCCTCCCCTGCCTTCTCACTGTAGTTTGACAGTCTGTTCAATGCTTCTTTGCCTCTCTATCTTTTCCCCCCCGTTTATTTTCTTTAAAAAAATCTTTCATCTGCATCCCAGAAATCCTATCTAATAAAATATTAATATGCAAATTTGACTGTATCTTCACCACACCCACAAGCCACACCTAGAGCCATGCCCACCAGCCAATCAGGAGCAAATTATGCAAATAAATCCCAACCAAAATGGCTACTGCCACTGAGAGTAGGTGGAAGGCTCGGGTTTTCTGGGCAACAGAGGAAGCAAAGCTTTCTGCCTCCCTAGGCTTCTGCTCAATGTTACAAAGTTTCAATTATAAAAGATACAGAAATGACGGCAGCCACTGAGCTGGAGAGAACAGAGGCTTGGCTTTCCCTGGCAATAGAGGAAACCAAGCTTTCAGTCTGCAGTTGCGGGCCTAGGCCTCCACTCCAAGCTACAATGTTTCAAACAGAAATGGCTGCCACCCTGGAGCAATCAGAAGGCTTGGCTCCACTCCAAGCTACAAAGTTTCAATTGTAGACATAAATTAATCCCAGATCCCAGGGCCTCTGCTTGGGTCGCTGCAGAGTGTGGCCAGCCTGCAAAGCCCCACAGGCCCCTTGCCTAGGCTGCCTCTCACCCCAAGGGAACCCTCACCCTGATCTGGGATACTCTTCAGGGCAAACCAGCTGGCCCCTACCCATGCACCAGGCCTCTATCCTATCTAATAAAAGAATAATTTGCAGATTGACCATCACTCCAACACACAAGAGGGCTGCCTCCATGTGGTCAAAGATTCTGCCCCCATGTGGACACAAGATGGCTACCACAAGATCACCAGAAGGGAAGGGCCATTGGAGTTTCCAGGCCTGCAAGGGAGGGCAGTTGGGGGGACAATCCAGCCTGCAGGGGAGGGCAGTAAGGGGTGACCAGCCCGGCAGAGGAGGAAAGTTGGGGGCAAATAGGCTGGCAGGGTGTAGTTAAAAATCAATTAGCCTGGCAGGGTAGTGGTTAACGGGTGATCATGCTGGCAGGCAGAAGCGGTTAGGGGCAATCAGGGAGGCAGATAGGTGAGCAGTTTGGAGCCGGCAGTCCTAGATTGTGAGAAGGATGTCCAATTGCCCATTTAGGTCTGATCCTACCAGGATCAGGCCTATATGGGCAGTTGGACATCCCTCAAGGGGTCCCAGATTGGAAAGGGTGCAAGCTGGGCTAAGGGACATCCCCCGCCCCTTGTGCACAAGTTTCGTGCACCAGGCCTCTAGTAAATATATAAGAACAAAAAATGTTTGAGTCTGTTTCAGTGTCCAACAGTTCTGAGTCCCAGTTTCAATGTCATATATTTCCTTATAGCAATCGTATCTGGATGGTGAAGATATGGTGGCAATGCAGGTTCCACCCTCTCTGATTTGGTCTTGAGTCACCTGCACTGATGCACAACTGCTGACTGCCAACATTGCAAGGTGTCGTCAGCATCTTCCATCTCTAGCCTGTCTTTGCGGTTGGAACAGACCTGTCAGTTTCTCTTTGTTGCAGGAATCCATATGGTCTTGGAGTTGTTTTCTGAAAATATACAAAGATATTCTCAACCAAAAGTTAATAAAGAAATTTTTTCTGTAAATTAGACTTGAGATTCTTTTTATTTTTGCCAAAATGATTTTTCTTCAGCTTATTTTGACACCTTGTGTGTTTTTTATGGGTGTTAGCATTACGAATGGAAATTAATTTTCTAAAATAAGAATTTTCTAAGTCTAATTTACTTACAGGATATTTTTCCTTACATGATAATACCTCACTACCCACCCCCCTTTTTTTAATTAATGGGGGCTTTTGGAAATTTTGTATTGTAGTCTTGGAACTTTAAATTTTTGCATAAAAATATGACTGCTTTAAGTTCCTTGCATGTTAGGCAACTTTACAGAGAGATGAACTCCTAATAGAAATTTTAGTTAATATTTTAGGAACAGCTTTTTGTCCAGTACATTTAAATTTTCTGGAGTATTCACTTATTTCAATTAGCCAATTTAAATTAATCTGAAAACTTGATTACTATTTTACTGTCAAATTTAATACTCAAACAATAATCTTAGTTTACCCTGAAAATATTTGTGGAAAGGATTATTTGCATTCTTAAGTAGGCCCTGAGCATTCCTGGTGCTAGATTGGAATTAGATATAGGGCCGCTGTTGCTGGCCAAGTCTCTGTCTGTGACCTGGGTCTCGATCTGAGCTATGCATGGAAGGCGAAGCAGCTGTGTGGACAGGTGACATCCCTCAGAAGGGATGAGAGTTCAGGCCCCTGCAAAGTTAGGGAAGTGAGGGTCTGTGCCCCACCTCTGTTGATCTTTAAGTTCTCTCCTGATGGCCTCTCTGCGACTGTGCCTATCTTAGGTTGTTCCTTCCCTGAGAAATTTTATGCATCTCTGGCTAACCAGCCATCCTCTGGGGCCAAGAAGGGTGATGTGAGGTTCAGTTCTGTCTCCTCGGTAGTGTATGCCCCCGTGGCCTCCATGTCCAGCACCTGTCGTGGGATCTCCTCGCCTTTTGGCAGGGTCTCATTACTGATCACATATCTCGGGAGACTCAGGTTTTTTCTCCAGGGAGTGCCCAGCTCACTCCAATGGGCGAAAGATAGATCCATCGTGCCAGCCACCCAGAGGCTTCAACCTCAGCTTGAACAGAAAGCTCAGGCAACAGCTGTGTGCACTTGGATTGTGAGAAGAGGGTCCCTCTTGGCAAAAAGGGCAAGAGGGGCCAATATAGAATACTCAAGTGCCATCCCAGTGCCTTAATTCCTTCTGAAAATTCTTTCCTGTCCCTTTTTAAATGCTACCAAACATTCAAAGAATTAGATTTTAAGTTTCTTTGGGATAATTATACAATATGCTCTTGTCAAATATCAAAAATTATAATGATATTGTAGAATAATATCATGTAAGGGTATTATGGTGTCCCAGGAGGTAAGGGGGCCTAGCCTAAGGACCGGTGTCCATAGGAGATGACAAACTCTAGGCCATTTCAATTCAATCTCTTGCTAGTTGCCAATTTTTTTTATAACTTTATATAAACTTTGTCATGGATGTAAAAATACAAATTACTTACCTTAGTTCAAGAGGTCAAATATATTGACTTTCCCCCTTACTCCTGCCACCCCCCCCACTTACCCTGAGTTTGACATTCTGAGGGACTTTTCTTAGTCTCTGGGTCCATTCTTATTCATCAGTCTATGCCATTCATTATATTATACAAATGAGCGAGATCATGTGATATTTATCTTTTTCTGCCTAGCTAATTTCACTTAGCATAGTGCTCTCCAGCTCCACCCATGTCGTTGCAAATGATAGGAGCTCCTTCTTTTTTACCACAGCGTAGTATTCCATTGTGTAGATATACCACAATTTTTAATCCACTCATTTGCTTATGGGCACTTAGGCTGTTTCCAAATCTTAGCTATGGTAAATTGTGCTGCTATGAACATAGGGGTACATATATCCTTTCTAATTCGCATTTCTAATTACTTGGGGTATATTCCTAGAAGTGGGATCACTGAGTCAAATGGAAGCTCCATTTTTAGTTTTTTGAGGAAACTCCATACTGTTCTCCACAGTGGCTGCTCCAGGCTACAATCCCACCAGCAGTGCATGAGAGTTCCTTTTTCTCTGCATCCTCGCCAGCACTTGTCCTTTATTGATTTGTTGATGAAAGTCATTCTGACTGGTGTGAGATGGTACTGCATTGTCATTTTGATTTGCATCTCTCAGATAATTAGTGATTTTGAGCAGGTTTTCATTATGTCTCTTGGCCATCCTTTTGTCTTCTTTTGAAAAGATTCTATTTAGGTCCATTGCCCATTTTTTTTATTCGATCATTTGTTCTTCTTTTATTAAGTTGTATGAGTAGCCTGTAGATGCTTGGGATTAAACCTTTATCACTGATAACATTTGCAAATATGTTCTTCCATACAGTGGGTTTTCTTGTTGTTTTGTTGATGGTTTCTTTAGCTGTGCAAAAGCTTTTTATTTTGATGTAGTCCCATTTGTTTATTTTGTCTTTAGCTTCCATTGCCCTAGGAGCAGTATCATCAAAGAAGTTCTTTTGGCATATGTCTGATATTTTTCTTCCTGTGGATTCCTCTAGTATTTTTATGGTTTCCTGTCTTATGTTTAAGTCCTGTATCCATTTTGAGTTTATTTTTGTGTATGGTGTAAGCTGGTGGTCTAGTTTCATTTTTTTTGTGTGCAAGTTTATGTCCAATTTTCCCAACACCATTTATTGAAGAGACTATCTTGACTCCATTTATGTTCATGCCTCCTTTGTCAAATATTAATTGAACATAGTTGTTTGGGTTGATTTCTGGATTCTCTATTCTATTCCATTGATCTATATGTCTGTTCTTGTACCAGTACCAGGCTGTTTTGAGAACAGTAGCTTTGTAATACAGCTTGAAATGTGGTATTGAAATCCCACTTACTTTATGCTTCCTTCTCAGGATTGTTGTGGCTATTTGGGGTCTTTTTTTATTCCAGATGAATTTTTGGAGAGTTTTTTCTAGGTCTGTGAAATATGCTGTTGGTATTTTAATGGGGAGTGCATTAAATTTTTAGATTGCTTTGAGCAGTATGGACATTTTAATAATGTTGGTGATCCTAATCTATGAACATGGTATGTTCTTCCACCTGTTTACATCTTCTTCTAACTCTTTTTTCAGTGTCCTGTAGTTTTCTGCCAATAGGTCTTTTACCTTCTTAGTTAAGTTTATTCCTAGGTATCTTAATTTTTTTCATGTGATGGTAAATGGGATTGCTTTTTTAGTTTCTCTTTCTGTAAGTTCATTATTGGTGTATAGAAATGCCACACACTTTTTTCAGGTGCAGATCTCCCCGCTCCTCCAATTCCCTCTGTGAGCAGGTCCAACCCAACCTCAGGCTAAATCTGACCTTTCCGTGGCAGAGCACAGAGCTCCTCCGAATTCACACATCTGCACCAACTGGAAACTGGTGTTCTGGGGCCCTCAGCCATCCAGTGGGTACTGCAGGCCCTTCCCCTTCAAGATGGCACAGTCCACCTCCAAGCCAGTGGCTCTGAGAGAGAACCTAGCCACACAGGGGGCTGCTTGGTCAGGGGAGGCAGTCCCTCACCTTCTACCCGAGCACACCTATCCCCCAACTCACCAACAAACACTCCCCAGTCGACCCTCAGCCGCTCTCTCCATCTGCCCTGGGACAAGATTCAGGATCCATCTGTCTATTCCACCACCATTTTCCTCCAAAAAATATATTTTAAAAAGTCATTATGAACATGTATTTCTATAGACTGTTATATTTATGTCTAAGAGCTGAATTTCAGAATTGGGATTAGGTGTGTGTGTGTGTGTGTTCTGAATTTTATGTACTCTGCATTTTAATGGATATTACTGCTTTTTGAAATACTGCAATAATTTATTTTTTAACCACCAAGTATAAGAGAACCGTTTTCTCTGTGGACCACCAGTGGTCTGATATTCTACTTTGTAATTGCAAATAATATGGGGTTAAATCATATCTGTTATTTGAATTTTGTATCTACCAGCAATTGAATTTATATTTGTGTTTAATAATTGTAACAGTCTTGACAGTGTGACTCAACAGTTGAGCATCAACCCATGCAACAAGAGGTCACCAGGTTGATTCCAGGTCAGTGCACATATCCAGGATTTAGGGCTCTATCCTCTGGGGAGAAGGGTGTGCAGAAGGAAGCCAATAGATGTTGACTCTCTTCCTTTGATTTTTCTTTCTCGCTCTCCCTCTCCAAATCAATTTAAAAATGTTTTAAAAATTAGTTGTAACAGATAATATTAGTGTCCTGCCACATCTCCTCACTTTTAACCATTTCTGTGGATGTCAGCTGGACTTCCAGATTCCAGCACCTGTATTTCTTTTGGAGAGGATTTTGTTTTGCTAGTAGGATCCACTTATCCGATACACACGACCAGCCCAAATGCTGAGGAGTTAATACTGGGAGCATCCTCCACAGGTGAGTGATGGGAGCGCTCTCACCTCGTGAGTGGGATAACACAATACCTCTGAAGTACATGTCTATACTGTTTCCCAGAGTCCTACCCACATTCAGCTCCAGTTCCTAACAATGGTGATTTACTTAATGATAGACCTTTTATTGGCTCTTTTACTTCCTGTCTTATGTTGCCACTCCCAAATACACTTGAATCCTTGTCTCTACGTCTGTGTCTTGGGGAATCTAGCTTAAAAGAATAGTCATTTTATTGTTTTCTAGGAGTTGTCTACTGATGTGTTTTCTTGATTGAAGCTGGATTCCCCTGAAGACCTGATGTACAGGAGCTGAAGCTTCGTAAGATGAAAAGATGTAGTTCCTGGTAGAGATGCCACCTGAGGCAGAGGAACACCTTGTCTTTTGCTTTCTTCCTGATATCCAGATATCCTCCATAACCTACTATTGACTGGAACCCAGACAGACCATTTGTCAATGGAGACAGGAAAATGCAGGCTGCAGGACTCAGCTCCCATTACTCAGAGGCCAGTGACAGAAGGACAATGAATGAATCTGAGACCAAACAGACCCAGAAGGACACAGTTATGTCAGCACCATTTATTAAATATAATTACCTTTTCCCTCCAGTGAATTGAATGTTATCTTACATAATGAGATATATGTCCTACATAATGAGATATGTATCTAGGAAAATCTACTTACTAAATATATTTTCCATTCAAATGCAAATAACATACTATATTGATTACAATGACTTTAAAATACTTGGTAAGTCAAGTTTCCTTTCATTATTCATTTTTATAATTTTTTGACTAGTCTCAAACACTTGTTCTTTCCTATAAACTGGATTATTTATCTAAATTAAATATAGAAAAAAATATATTCATATGAGAATTACACTTAAAAATTGAGATATTATATCTTTATGTCTTCTTATGTATATCATTTACTTTGTTTTGTTTACCTTTATGTCCTTCATTAAAACTTTATAGTTGTTATTATTATAGGTCTTTTGCTACAATAATTTTATTCTGTATATTTTCAATTTTTGATACAATTGCGAATGCTACTTTTCCTATCTCAATTTCTAGCTGGTTATTATGAAATGGAGACAATTATTACTACATGGATTTTGTATATTTTTCTTGTATCAATACACCATAAGTAATTTCTGTATTAAGGTAACAGTTTTTGTTTTAGCTTAGAGCTTTTGGGTTTTCTAGGTAGACAATATTATATGTAGCAAAAACTTTTCCCTCTTCAAATACATCACCATTCCCCCTGCCCCATGTTATTCTAGCTGATTTTCTAAAGCAGTATTGCACCTTAATGTTAATAACAAGTATCCTTGCCTTATTTCTGGTGAAAATGGCTTTGTGCTATACAATTTAGAGTGATGTTTGATATTGCTCTTTATAAGCAGAATTTATTTTACTTATGTAGCTCTCTTCAATTCTTATTACTTAGGATTTTATTAGACCAAGCTAGTTGCCTCCACACACTTGTTTATCCTAAATAGGTCCAGGGATTGAGCCTGCAACCCAGGCATGTGCCCTTGACCAGAATCCAACCTGGGACCCTTCAGTTGATTGGCCAATGTTCTAGCCACTAAGCCAAACCAGGTAGGGCTTAAAATTATTTTAATGTCTTATCTGTTTTTTATGTTTTCTTTCTCAGTCCTAATCCTGTATATTTTCATTCTCTTTTATATTTAGAAGCTCTTTGTTTTATTTTTAAGAGCTTTATAGAGGTGTTATTGATGTACAAAAACCCACACGTATTTAATGTGTACATTTGATGAGTTTCAACATAAACATACACCTGGGAAACAACCTTTAGAATCAAAATAATAAACATATTCATCACCTTCAAAAATTTTCTTCTATCCCATCCTTTTTGTGATTAAACACTTAACTTCAGACCTGTCTTAATAAACTCTTTGGTGTACAAAATACAGTGTTGTTAACTGCAGGCATTTTGTTGTACTGCAGATCTCTAAAACTTATTCATCTTATATAACAGAAACTTTATATCTATTGAACAACTATCCATTTCCCCCACCCCCAGGCCCTGGTAACCACCAATCTATTCTCTGTTTCTATCAGTTTGACTATTTGCATACTTCAGATAAATAGGCTCCTACAGTATTTGTCTTTCTGTAATTATCTTTTTTTCATTTAGCATAATGTCTAAGTTCATCCATGTTGTTGCATTTGGCAGGATTCCCTCCCCCTCCCATTTTTTTTTGATTGAATAACATTCTATTTTAAGTATATATTATATTTTCTTTATCCATTCATCCCTCAAGGGTTATATCTTGGCTCTCCTATATAATAAAATGGCAGTATGTAAATTGATCAAATGGCAGCACAACCAGTTGATATGATGCACATTGACTACCAGGGAGCAGACGCTCAATGCAGGAGCTGCCCCCTGGTGGTCAGTGCACTCCCCACAAGGGGGAGTGCACTCAGCCAGAAGCCAGGCTCACACGTGGCAAGTGCAGCAGTGATGGTGGGAGCCTCTCCCACCTCCATGGCAGCATTAGGGGCGTCTGAGTGGGAGGGGGCGCAGGCCAGGCTGTGGGACATCCTCCACCTCCCTGAATGCATGAATTTTGTGCATTGGGACTCTAGTTGTGAATAATGCTACAATGAACATGAGGATGTTAATATATCTTAATTATAATAATGATCTCAATTCTTTTGGATAAACACCTACAAATGGGATTGCTGTATCATATAGTTTTTCACTATTAGCTGTGGACTTTTTACATGTTAGTGTTGTGGGGTGACTTCTACGATGAGTTGCAAACGATCACGGAGGCGGTTAAGTTGGTAATAAGCAGGCAAGTATTTATTGAAAACTGGCCAGGACTGTCGGAGACCTAACACTCAACAACCGCCCCGCCCCAGGTGCAGGCCGTCCTTTTAAAGGGGTCTGAACCATAAATGTTATTGCCCTATGTTTGGCGAACAGCCCCCAAGGCCACATCTGGGAAGGGGTGCCAATAGACTATGAATGACCTTATTGCTTATTCTTTATCTTCTAACTATGTATCTGCTAGACGTGGGAAAATGATCCTATCTTATAAAAACAGGTGGTGTAGCTCCATAATTTGCGCCGACCAGTTTACTCCTCTGGTTCTAGTCTTCAAAGGGTTTCTTCTGCAGCTCTCAAGGTCTCAAACTGGAAACTAATTATTCTTTTATTTGAAGCAAGCAGGGGTGAGCCGAGGCCAAAGTTTCAAACAGCAGTTTTACTCTAAATAAATATTTTTATGACCTTATTTCATTAGCTGTGGACTTTTTACATATGATCTTTTTACATTAGGTATATTTCTTCTATAACTAGTTTGTTGTTAGTTTTTATCATGAAAGAAAGTTGAATTTTATTAAATGTTTTTTCTATTTCTGATTATGTGATCATCTGATTTTTATCTTTCAATTTGTTAATGTAGTCTGTCACACTGATTGATTTGTGTATGTTGATTTATCCTTGCATCTCAGGGATAAATCCCACTTGCTCATGGTGACTGATCCTTTTAATGTGCTATTGAATTCAGTTAGATTTTGTTGAAGATTTTTTGCATTTATGTTCACTATCAGGGACATTGACCTGTTGTAGTATCTTTGGCTCTGGTGTTAGAATAATGCTGGCCTTCTCAAATAAGTTTGGAAGCGTTTCTTCTTTAATATTTTTGAAAGAGCTTAAAAAGAATTGATGTTAATCCTTCTTTACATATTTGGTAGAATTCACCAGTGAAGTCATCTGGTCCCGGGTTTTTTCTTTGTTGGGAAATTTTTTATTACTGATCTAATCTCATTGATTATTGGCCAGTTCAAGTTTTCTACTTCTTCATGATTCAACCTGGGCAAATTTTGTTTCTAGAAATTCTTTCTTTTCTGTTATCCTTTTTTTTGGCATATACTTGTTTATAACAGTCTCTTAGAATCCCTTTTATTTCTGTGGCATCAATTATAGTCTCTGTTCTCTTTCTTGATTAAGTTCATGAGAGTTTATTTTATTGGTCTTTTGGAAGAACTGGCTTTAAGATACATTCAATCTATTTTTTTTTATTTTCTTTTTGTTATCTTAATTCCCTGTTTTGCTATTTTGTTTTTGGTTTTGTTTATAATTTCTTAAATCTATTATTACAATTTCTTAACTATTTGTTTTATAATCATGAGGTATTTGTGCCAGAAAGTGCTAACAAAGCAGGTCTGGCTGCTCAAGCTTTGCACATTTTCAAGAAAGATCTGTCTTCAGGACGGGCCCTTGCCTGGCTCCTAGCAGATGAGCTCTGAGCCCTTAGAATGTTCTCCTTGACCAGAATCTTTTTGCATGCTTGAGGTTTTGGGCCACATGGTACCAGTTTCGTCAGATAGTGTGTGTGACTCTTGGTGAATATCTATTTCTTGCTTTTGAGGAGCTGGAGTCTGAATAGCTGAAGCTGGTCACCCAGACACTGTGTGGCTATATATCTGACCTGGAGGAAAACCCCTGGACACCAGAGCTCAGGTGAGCTTCCCTGATTGGCAACACTTTGCTGGGAGAATGAAGTGCATCTGTGTTTCTCTACTGGGAGAAGTTATGTGAAAGCTCGCACCTGGGCATTCCTGGACATCATCCCATGCGCTTTTCCCTTTTGCTGCTTTTAATCCATATATTTTCTTGCAGTGAACTGCAACTATGCGTATAATAGCATTTCTGAGCCCAGGGGGTCCTTCTGGTGCATCATCAGGCCCGAGGGTGGTCTTGAGGACCCCGGCACAGCATTCATATTATAATTTCCCACTGACTAGTTTTCACTGTGTTTCAGAGCCTCTGGAGTGCACTGGTCTTCCTTTCATTACTTTTCCTATAGTTCATACTTTCATTTTGAGTATTCTCTTCTATCCAAGATATATTTAGAGGTGAATTCCTTATTTTCTGAGTAATAAAGGCATATTTTTATTTTGTGTCTAATTTTATTAGATAGTGATCGGAGAACATGGTCTTTAAAATTCCAGTTTTTGAAAATGTGTTCATTTTTTTCTCTTTGTGAATGAGTACATTCATAATCAAATATCATTATTTTATTATTAGGTGAAAAAAGATACTATTTCTTTACACTTAGATATTCTGTTTCTCCACTGCTTCTCCCTCTGCACCAGAGAGAAAATATATTTAGAATGCTTTCCATTTTACTTTACCCTCTCCCATTCCCTTACTTCCTAAGGTTGCTGAATTTATACATTTTAGTACAAGATTATTAGTATTTCACGCACGGTGTGTGGAAGAAAGAAACTTGGTGCTGTATATGTATGAGGTTTGTGTATGAAAATCTTCTGTAGCTGTTGGAAAGAGACAAAAATAAATAAGAGCTTTCTGCAAAAAAGAAGGCGCGGTGTGGTAGATTCATTATCACAAGGCCAGACAGTTCATATTCTGAGTGTTGGGTTATTTATCACAGGTGTGATGAGTTAATTTACAGCTGAAGTGAACAAAATCAATTTTCTACAATGTTTTCAAGCTTTGTGGTTAAACCATTATATTTACCATCCTGATTGTCAAGTATTTTTATTTCTCAAGAAGTCTTATTGCCCTAACCGGTTTGGCTCAGTGGATAGAGTGTTGGCCTGCGGACTCAAAGGTCCCAGGTTCAATTCCAGTCACGCTCATGGTTGCGGGCACATACCTAGTATGCAGGAGGCAGCTGATCAATGTTTGTCTTTCGTCGATGTTTCTAACTCTCTATCCCTCTCTCTTCCTCTCTGTAAAAAAATCAATAAAATGTATTTTAAAAAAGAATAGCTTCCCTGAGTAAATTTAATCTGATGGACTCTCTGCATAATTTCCAGCACTGCTTGTTTGTTTGTGTGTTTATTTTGTGTCTATTTAGAGTGCTCTAGTAGTCGCCAGGATAAAAACATGTTTTGCCATTCTTGTCTTGCTAAAAAACAAACAAACAAACAAACAACAACAAAAAAACAATGTTAACACAAACCTTGAAGATGTATATCACCAAGACTAGTTTCTTCTCAAGGTTTCCCATCTATTAAAATTATAAATTAGATTTCTATAACTAAGGTCAATCAAAAAATAAGTCTCTAATTTCTAATCTTCATATTCTTACTTTTTCAACATTGTACCTGCCATTCTTTAAGCCCGTAACTTCATTTTCTCTCTGGATTTTATTTCTCTAGTAAAACTGAGAAAGGTTTTTGTGTTATTTGCTTGAATTTTAATGTTCTATTAGGTTATAAAGGTAAAGGTTGTGGCAAAAAAAAGAAAGAAAGAAAAAGAGTTAGGCCTGAAAAACAGACAAAGCCACACTTAGGAATTGCTTTTGTTGCGTGAGGTGAAACTAGTATAACTAGGGGTCAGGGAGATTTTGACATTCCCTGAAGGCTAGGGCCTCAAAGGTCCTCTACCTGAGGTAAGTGACCATGTTAGTGGGAATAATTAACATGACCCCGGGCACACCCAAGATTAAGGTAAAGAACAAAACTGACTGCATGGGGCTAAAGTCAAGCCTGAAACTTCTGCTGGGGAATTAAAAAGCAACAGATCGAATGAAGTATTCTAGTATACCATTTAGAATTTGGAATTTGCTTGTTAATTAGAAGTGTTGCTCTCTTTGGCAATAATTACTGCTGACTGGAAAATTTATAAATGCAGTAGCTACTCTTTTTACTAGTGGAAGTGCATGAGGAAAATAAGGAAAATGCATTTGTCTATCAAAAAAAAATGTATTACGATGGGCAGAATAAGAGAAGGCAAAGGAATATTGTTGTGGAGCGGAGGTGAGTAAAAGACCACTAGAGCCCAGACCAAATTAAAATTTAGGGAGCCTTTATTAGCCAGCCTGGAGACTGCTCTGCCATCCTCCAATTGCAGACCGGAGAGCAGTCCTGACCCTTTGTGCAAGACCACTTTTAAGTACGATTAACCACATCCTGTTTTTGCACAACAAGCAACCCAAGATAAAACAGTTTTTCCCAAGCTACATCAGAGTCATGCCATTGATGACCATGTTATTCACAGGGCCATCCTGCTCTTCAGAAAGGTGACAGTGTTCTATCTTGCAAGGCCTACGTGCTGGGAAGGGGCCATGAGACCGTATCTCAAGGCCTGGCCTGGTGTCAGCACTGAATACTCTATCTGGGGCATAGTCCACGGCCTCAGTAGTGCTCAAAAATTCCCACTCTACAACAATATGTTTCACAATATCAGGCTGAAGGGAAAGAGCAGCTTGAGAAATGTAAGTAAAATAACATCAGGTGTTCAAGAAAGCGTACTATACATACTGGGGAGGTCTTGTTTGGAGAGAAGAGGATGGTGTATTGAATAAAAGGAGAGAAAGCCACCAGAGATGGCTCAAGACTAGATAAGCTGAGAGAGGCCCTTTCTGAGCCTGAGAAGGAGGAGAGAGCTAGTTGAAGGGGAGTCAGCAGACTATGGCCCATGGGTCTAATCCAGCTTGCTTGCTGTTGTAAATAAAGTTTTATTGAAACACAGCTCACTTATTCACTTAAGCATGGTTTATGGGCTACAGTGACAGTATTTAATAGTTGCCACAAACATTGTAGGGCCCACAAAATTGAAAATATCTATGACCTGGCACTTTACAAAAAAAAGTTTGCTGGCCCCTTGGCTAGAGGAAGGTCTCTGGTGATAGCTCTCAATAGAAATAGCAGGATGAGCTGTGAGGTACATGCTGAGTAAGTTGTAACTAGTAAGAGTTAAATTGCCCACGTTTGTAAATGATTTTCTTAAAAATAATAAAATGTAATGAATTTAAGGTTATCTCTATGAACAGTTCTGGAGTGCTTTCTTTGGGAAAGAAAGATAGTTACAGCTACTGAGCAGAGTTGCGTGTTTCCTGCATAGCTCAGAGTGAATTGCAGCATAGTAGACTTGACTCACATCTATCACCAATACCAACTAAAGAGACAAAATTGGAAACTGCTCACCTAGAGAAGCCTGTGTTAAGGGTTTTGGGGATTTAAAAAATGTTTTAAACATGTCAGTGATGAGAACAACCTGGAAGTACAACTGGAATACAGAAAGGCTTTCTAAATAATCAATGGAAAACTCACAGGAAAGAACCCTGATACCCAAGGACTGAAGGTGGAGACCGCATAGAGGCTGGTAGGAGGGAGTGAAGGCACGAAAGGGCTAGACAGGCACCCACAGATGGCAACTGAATCCCTGAGAGATAGCTGGGCTCTCCCCAGCAGAGAACACCAAATCTGAGGAGAGTACCCACATAACATCTAGTTGTGAAAAGCAGTGAGGTTCTGTCTATCAGGGAGTGACAGCTGAAAGTTCAGGCATCTTCTTAAAGGACCAATGCACAAAAATTCCCTGTGGAGCCACCCATCTTGTGCTCTGGCAGACGGAGAGTGAAGTGGACTGGAGCTGTGAGAGCAGAACTCAGTACTGGGTATTCCGGAGATTCTGGGGATAGAGCTCAGAAGGCAGATACTCCAAATCTCCGGGGCTGAGCCTTTCACACAGTGGAGAACATCTTTCCCACATAGACATCTGCCTTCCCTGGGGGGAAGACAGTCGACACACCCTATTGGAAAACACCTTGCCCTGAGGTCACTTAAGAGATTAAAAGTGGGAGGAGGGTATAAGAGAGCAACCAAAGGACTTGTATGCATGCATATAAGCATAAACAATGGATGTAAGACACTGGGGGGGGGGGGGTAAGGGCATGTATGGGAGGGGGGTCAATGGGGAGATATGGACACATGTAATACCTTAATCAATAAAAAAAATTGAAGAAAAAAACAGATTAAAAGTAACAATTAGCCTCCAGGCAGAAGCAACTGCCCTACCTGGTTGAAAAAACTCTCACCACACCTGAGGACAATAGCTTGGGGGTAATTCAAGTTGGAATACTATTAGTCTGTAGACAGAGACAGTTTCTGGAAAGCTTTGAAGTCTTTGCCTGATCTGATTAGTCAGTAAAGGCTTTAACATTGTCCTGCACTAGAGGTTGAGAGGTGTAGAGGATCTACCTACTACATAGTCACAAATCCAAACAGACAACCAAAATGAGGAAACCACCCTCAAATGAAAGAACTAGAGAATTCTCAAGAAGAAGAGATAAATGAAACAGAGAAAAAAATTATCTGAAACAGAGTTCAGAGTAATGATGTTAAAAATGTTCAATAGTGTGAAAAAGATAAAGTAACTATGAAAAAAAGTCTGAGTTAAAAAATGGCATAACACAAGCAAAGAACACATTGGAAGGAATACACAGCAAATTACGGGAAGCTGAGAATCAAATCAGTGAATTAGAAGACAAAGTTGAAAATACCACTCAATTAGAGAACCAAAAAGAAAAAAAAATTAAAAAACAGGAGGACAGCTTAAGGGAGCTGGTGGGAAAATGTGAAATGTGTCAATATTAGAATAGTAAGTATGCCAGAAGAAGCAAAAAGAGAGAAAGGAATAGAGGAGGTGTTTGAAGAAATAATAGTAGAAAACTTCCCTAATCTGGTAAAGGAAAAAGTCACACAAGTTCAGAAGGCACAAAGAACCTCAAACAAGAAGAACCCAAACAGACCTACCCCAGACACATCATAATTAAAATGCCAAAAATTAAAGACAAAGAGAGAATCTTACAGGCAGCAGGAAAAAGAAAACCATTGCCTACAAAGAGTTCCCATAAGGCTGACACCTGATTTCTCATCAGAAACTCTACAGGCCAGAAGGGAAAGGCATGAAATACTCAAGGTAATGGAAAGCAAGGATCTGAAGCCATGATTACTATATCCAGCAAGGTTATCATTCAAAATAGACAGTCAAATAAAGAACTTCCCAGACCAAAAAAAAAAAAAAAAAAAAAAAAGGCTAAAGGAGTTGATCACCACCAAGCTAGCATTATAAGAAATGCTAAAGGGATTGCTATAAGGGATTGTGGAAAAGAAGAAACATGGAGAGAAACCTAGCTATACAGCATTAAAATGGCTATAAATAAGTACCTCTCAGTAATAACTCTAAATGTAAATGGATTAAATGCTTCAATCAAAAGGTGTAGGGTAGCTGAATGGATACAAAAACATGGCCCAACTATAAGCTGTCTACAAGAGACACACATTAAAACAAAAGACACACACAGGATAAAAGTGAAGGGATAGAAAATTTCTTTTCCATGCAAATGGAAAAGTAAAAAAGCTGGAGTAGCAATACTCATATCCAACAAAATAGACTTTAAAATGAAGGCCATCACAAAGGTCACTACATAATACTAAAGGGATTGGTCCATCAAGAAGATATAATCTTGATAAACATATATGCATCCAATATAGGAGCACCTAAATATATCAAAAAACTTCTATAGGACTTTAATGGAGAGATAGACCACAATACAGTCACATGAGGAGTCTTGAACACCCCTCTGACTTTCTTGGACAGATCTTCCAGACAAAAACTTAACAAGGAAACAGAGACTCTAAAGGACACACTGGATCATCTGGATTTAATAGATATTTATAGAACATTTCACACCCACACAGCAGACTGTACATTCTTCTGAAGTTCCCTCAAAAAATAAAAATGGAACTCCAATAATCCCACTTCTAGAAATATATCCCAAGAAATCAGAAACACCAATCAGAAAGGTTATATCCACCCCTAAGTACATAGTAGCACAATTTATAATAGCTAAGATTTGGAAACAGCCTAAGTGCCCATCAGCAGATGAGTGGATTAGAAAACTGTGGCACATCTACACAACGCAATACTACACTGCAGTAAAAAATAAGGAACTCTTACCTTTTGCAACAGCATGGATGGGCCTGGAGAGCATCATGCTAAGTGAAAAAAGACAGTCAGAGAAAGATAAATATCATATTATCTCATTTATGGAATATAATGAACAACATAAACTGATGAACAAAAACAGAGGTAGAGGGGGAAAATATACTGGAATATAATAGAAGTAATCCTGTTATTTACATATTTTTAATATTTCATACTTTTGTTATACTATGTTATTACAGTCTTGGTAATATTATACTTAAAATCCTTTTATTCTTGAAATATTAATGTTTATTGCATATAAGATAACTTTTCTTGAATAATTGCTACTTATTGCTTGTAATATCATCATATATAAAATCATTATTCTTGAGATATTAAAAAAAACAAGTGATATCACATGCTCAATAGAGAGATTGATCTAGAAAACACATTATGTAGAATGGTCTGGTTTTTATAAGGAGGATAAAGTAAAATACTCACTAAATTCTTTCAGAAATTCTGGGAAGAAGGAAAGGAGATAATTATTTGCCCTTTTGTATTCCTGAGATGAGTTATGTTCTGTAAATACAAATGTCATATTTATACACACTTTTATAAACAGGTTTTGTTTGTTTGCTTTTAATATTTTTAATTGATTTTTAGAGAGAGAAGGAAGAGGGAGAGTAAAAGCTTCAATATTATTTTTAAAAACATAACACAAACCTTAGGGTCTTGTTGGGAAAAAATGATACTATTTAAAAATGTCCAGGAACATTTGAGATCTTGTTCCCTGGCATATATCATCAGTTTGGCTCAAATAAATTTACAAAATTAAAAAAAAAAGATGTCAGTGATGGCGAGACCTAGCATCTTTCTCATTTAGCAATGAAACCTGGAATAAGACTCTCCCAACACCTCCTGCCTCCATCAGCCATGATGGGAGCACATCCCAAGATTGCCTGTTTGACTTCCCTTTCGCCTTGTAATCCATTGGTCCGGTTGAAAGGGTCTAATGTGATCTCAGGAGTCCCCTGGATCCTGAAAATGTTCAAACCTTTTTGTGGGAGGTTTTGGTAGGGAGGGTTGTAGAGAGATGCAGGGTGGAGAAGAGCATAAGATGAGACGTTTAAAGAAAATGCAATGTCACACTGAACAAACATTTTAGAGTGGATTGTTCTTTGTCAGACTCTGTCTTGGAACCTTCCCAATTTGGTAACAGAGAGGGAACAAAAAGAACAGCAGGATACCAGATGCCCAAAAGGAGCATAACAAGAAGTTTTCCTGTGGCAGAAATGGGAAGATGCTGAAGGCATAGATGGGGCCCCAGGATGGGAATTTTTGAAACAATAATTTTATGAATTGCTAGCCTATTTACCTTCAACTGGACAGGGCAAAGAGGAACTTTAAGTCAAAATATGACAATCATCTACAAAGCAAATCCTCTGCTTTACATGGCTTAGAAAGATACTTTATCAACTTTAGCTTATATGTTTGTTGTTCAAATATGTAAATTCCAAGGAGGAACCAAGATGGCAGCATAGGCAAACACCTATTTTGCTGCCCCAGACAATTCCAAAACTACAACTTAACAACAAAATAAACATAATCCAGAATCACTGGAAAGCTGGCTGAGTGAAAATTCCACAGATAAAAGTAAAGATAGGACATTTTGACTCAGAGGAGCAGCGGTGCGCAGCCTTGAAAATATGCGTGGAGAGAGGTTCGGAGACTTGTGCGCAAGAGCGGTGAGGGATGGGCGGCAGCAAACCCAGATGGTTTTCTCCAACGGGGAGGTCAGAGACGTCCCACTGCACCGATCCCCCAGTTCCATGCAAGGTCCTAGGTCCCGGAAAGGCAAGCTAAAACCCAGGCGTGGCTGAGGTCTCTGAGTTTGAGGAGAGTGTGTGTAGCTTGGAACAGCAGTTTGCGCGTAGTAAAGTGCACGACAGCACAGAGAAGACGTGTGACCGAACTGCTTTGTTTTATAAGCCTGGGCAAGACTTTGGGTGTGCAGACTCATTTGGGGAGAGGCAGAGTTGTCTGGCAACGGGTGGAGACCAGCGGCGGCTTTCTCTTGGAGGTGCCGGCAGTCATTACCACCCAACAGAGATACTCACACACCACATAAGGCATAGCTGACGCTGATGCTGCCTGCTCAGCTCAGAGACTCTGCCTGTTCAACCTGAACACAGTTTCCCTTCACAGCCAATTGGCCTGGAGGTCAAACCCTCCTAGGGCTAACAACAATAAGCTGGGCTTAAATTCAAAAATACTGTACAACCCATAAAGGACTGCAGTAAGAGTATCCACCTCAGGTAACTGAGGAGGCTGTGCCACTGACCTTTAGAGGACATCTACCACACACAGCTAAAGGACCAACTCTGGAAAGCAGCCACAATGCAGAGAAATGGAAAGAAATCAGCTGTGAAAGAAATGGAGGATAAAAGATGACTTAACATAGAGTTCAAAACCACAGTAATAAGGTTTTTCAAGAGGCTCCTAGAAAAGGCTGATGAACTTAATGAGAACTACAAGGAAATGAATAAGACCTATGAGGAAATGAATAAGACCTACGAGGAAATGAACAACACTTACGAGGAAATAAAAAAGGATCAACTAGAAATTAAGCATACACTGATTGAAATAAAAAATATTAGACAAAGACCTAAAAGCAGTCCAGACGACTGCAAGAACCAAGTCAAAGATTTGAAATACAAAGAAGCAAAATCCACTCAGCTGGAAAAGCAAGAAGCAAAAGGAATCCAAATAATTGAAGATAGTGTAAGGGGCCTCTAGGACAACCTCAAGCATACCAACATCAGAATTATTGGGGTTTCAGAAAAAGAGAGAGAACGAGATAATGAAAACCTATTTGAAGAAATAGTGACTGAAAACTTCCCCCACCTGGTGAAAGAAATTGACTTAAAAGCCCAAGAAGTGCACAGAACCCCAAAATATAGGAATCTAGAGAGGAACACACCAAGACACATCATAATTAAAATGCCAAGAGCAAAAGATGAAGAGAGAATATTAAAAGCAGCAAGAGAAAAACAGTTAATTACCTATAAAGGAGCACCCATACGATTGTCAGCGGATTTCTCAACAGAAACGATGCAGGCCAGACGGGAGTGGCAAAAAATATTCAAAGTGATGAATAGCAAGAATCTACAACCAAGATTACTCTATCCAGCAAAACTATCATTCAGAATTGAAGGTCAGATAAAGTACTTCGCAGATAAGAAAAAGCTAAAGGAGTTCATCACCGCCAAACCAATATTATATGAAATGCTGAAAGATATTCTTTAAGAAGAGGAAGAAGAAAAAGGTAAAAATAAAAATTATGAACAACAAATGCACATCTATCAACAAATGAATCTAAAAATCAAGTGAATTAATAAGTTGATGAACAGGGTAAACTGGTGAATATAATAGAATCATGGGCATAGAGAGGGAATGGACTGACAACTCTTGGGGAAAAAGGGGGGTTGGAAAGTGCAGCAAGAGACTGACAAAAATCATGCACCTATGGGAGAGGACGGTGGGGGGAGGGGATCTATAGAGGATAAAAAGGGGGAACAATGTAATTAATAAACTGAACAATAAAGATTTTTTAAAAATATGTAAATTCCAGCTCCCTGAAAGGCTAGGTTTTCTATCGTATCTCACCTTAATTGTATCTGTCCTAGTGCCTGACCGCATCTTTCATATGGCACTCAATAAATTAGTTAATTGCCATTAATCACAAGAGTCTCACAAATGATCATTTACTATGCAAGTCATGCTGATGCAGAGAAAAGATTTCATTTCTGGAGAAGGTGGGGGAGGAGGGGTTAATTCTTCAGTTATGAGGTATGTACTTGCTGTTCACCTCCATGAATGTACTGCTTCAAATTTTCCCTGAAGCTGATAGTCTAAAAAAAGAAAAGGTAAGAATCCAATATATCTTTTTCAGTTCATGTTAGTAATATTTGAAGTGACCAAAGAAGGCAGGGTCTTTGTTCACTGTATATTCCCTGGAACCCAGAAGGGACTAAGTATTTTTTGAATTATACCCATAGATTTTTTTTTCTTGCTGTAGCTTTAACATTTTGAGCTATATATATTTTGATTTTTCAAATGTCTTCCTACAACCAGAAAGAATTCCTTACTAGATATTTTATTAAGATGCATATCAAATTTCAGATGCTAATAAAAACAAAAATGGAGGAGACTCCATATATTTGATTTCTCATAAAGCTTTCATTTACTTCCTGGCTTTATTGTTTCATCTTATTTTTATTCATTTTGCTTTATCAAGTGAGCATCATCATTTCCAGTGTTTATTTTCACAAGAAAGCCCATGAGGTTTGCAGGGTGATTGTTTATGTAGGGAACCACAACATATTACATATTTCTTAATTTACACAGCAGGGATCTGATTTGTAAAGATAGTATATAAAATACCTAGGACACTGATATAAATCGTAGGGACACAGTCCAAAAAAGTAATTTTCTCAGGCTTCCAAGGAATTGTCTTTTTACCTAATTCTCCTCCCCCCCTTTTTTTTATAGGTAATCTATAATAATAAAAAAAGCTAATTATTAATAACTAGAGGCCTGGTGCACAAAATTAGTGCACAGGGGAGCAGGGGATGTCCCTTAGTTCAGCCTGCATCCTCTCCAATTGGGACCCTTTAAGGGATGTCCAACTGCCTGTTTAGGCCCGATCCTGGGATCGGGCCTAAACAGGCAGTTATACATCCTTCTCACAATCCAGGACTGCTGGCTCTAAACTGCTCACCAGCCTGCCTCCCTTATTGCCCCTAACTGCTTCTGTCTGCCAGCCTGATCACCTGCTAACCACTACCCTGCCAGCTAATTGATGTCTAACTGCTCCCCTGTCAGCCTATTTGCCCCAACTTCCCTCCTCTGCTGGCCTGGTCACCCCTAACTGCCTTCCCCTGCAGGCTTGGTCACACCCAAGTGCCCTCCCTTGCAGGGTCTGAAACCTCCCAATGGCCCTCCCCTGCTGGCCATCTTGTGATGGCCATCTTGTGTCCACATGGAGGCAGGATCTTTGACCACATGGGGCCAGCCCTCTTGTGTGTTGGAGTGATGGTCAATCTGCAAATTACTCTTTTATTAGATAGGATAATTAGTAATATGCTAATTAGACCAGATATCCTTCCGGATGAAGCCAGGGCTGCAAGGGAAACACATGGTCCGGGTGCCTGCTGGCAGACGGAGGGAAGCCCAGGTTCCAGGTGCCAGAGGGAAAGTGATGCTGGCAGCCAGGGGAAGGAAGGCCTACTCTTGCACAAATTTCGTGCATTGGGCCCCTAGTAAATATATAAAAGTGGAACCTATAATGAGGCTAGTATTTTAGTAGTATCACAACCCTATCAGTTTGGTAAGAAAGAAATAGGACAAGCTTTCACATTATTAAAGTTTTTTTTTAAATCTTTGAAATAAGTACAAAAATGTAAATGGACTTCATAATTTTTATCTATGGCAGCAGTAGGTATTTTAGGGTTCTATAGGAGGATTGATATATACTATGCCTAAGCCAGCAGAAGCAAAATCTTTCACAGTCATTTACAGTGTTAATTTATTTCCAAATTTGAGACACCTATGAACCTGAGATTTTTATATTTACAGTTCAAGATAGAAGGAGGGGACACAAATCAACAAAAAGATGGAGGTAAATATGGGATAATTGACTTATGTTTAGACCAATGGATAAGTATGATCTCAGATTTTAAAATAAACAAAAACAGTAATAATGTGGTTTTAACATTAAATTGGAGATTAGGTTTAATTTTAAGGAACAGAATACACATTTTCACTTTCTTTAATAAAACAAGTTGTAAATGCTTACATTTCTACATAAATGAAGGAGATATTGTATTTACTTTGAGTTTTTTTGGTTTGATCATCTCTAACTCAACACCTTTTAGAGTAACAAAATAAAGTGGGGATTAAAGTCTTATCAAAATACTGGGTTTTCTCCATCTGCAAAATGAAGAGTTTGAAAAAACTGTAAAGGAATCTCATTCAAACTTTGAAATTCATTTCATATAAACTTAAAAAAGTATCATTGTAAATCAAATGGAGCTCAAGGTTAAGAAAACAATTAGAGGGTTTGGAGGACAAGCAGGAAATAGCTATTTGGAACCAATTTCTTTCTGAATAATACCATAATTTGGATTTAATCTTCTGGCAATAGGGTTTATTATGCAGTATGCTTTAAGGCTTCCTCAAAATATTAAATATTTTATGGAGTTCTTGATTTGCTAACTATAGATTATATCATGGCATAATGGTTTTTATTTCTCAGGTTATAATGAAACTCTTTTTATTCTTAAAGAAAGAAAAATTTATCATATTGATCCTTCTTTACTCATCCATAAACCTTGCACCATCATATAAAACATGCTTGCTTCGTTCTCTTTTATTGGGAGTGTTTTGATAGAAATTGCCTTTAATTATGGAGCTAATCGAGCAGCAGTGTGTTCTTATGGGAAATGAGGCTGCCCATCTTTGTCATGTGCATTTGATAGGAAATAATTGCCATCCCTGCACATAACCTCAGTTAAATGATTTTAGTTAATTTCTGGGATACTTTATGTACCCTGATCATATGAACTTGAAAGGGACATAAAAGTTGGCCTGTGCTGGCAAATCTCTTCATCCTTAATTATTTAAATCTCTATTCCTTCATTAATTTCCTTTTGTGAGCTTTCACTCTTCTGTGGATCATAAATCAGAGTCTTTTCACCCCCCAATTCACTGGTGATCAAAAATAATGAGACACTGATAGGTGGGTGAAACATTGTTGTATTCATAGTGATTTTATATATATCATGGCCTCATATAGCCCATCAGGGTGCTCATCTCCATTTTCTAAAGGGAAGCTGCAGCTCAGGGAGGTTGGGTGACCCCCACATCAGTCCTGTAGCTGATGGATGTCAAAGCCAGGAGCAGTATGAAACGTTTGGCCTGGAGGCCCGGAGAACTGTCCATTCATTCTATGTATTGAGTTTCTAAGATGCCTACTATATAAAAGCCAGCAATGATACTCAATGGCAATCATTATGAATGTTGGGCTGAAGCTTCACCTTTCTAGACGTATTTCCTGTGAAGGACTGTGGCATCATACAAGAGGGTTCAGGTTCATCTTTCATTGTCATCCAGGAACTAGAAGTCTTCATCCTAGAGATTCTCTGGAAGATCCTAAATACTTTAAACCACAGAAAAGCTGTCATTGGGAGAGCCACCTCACCACTGGAGAGATTCATTTGATGGAGAAGGAAAAGGATACAATTTACTGACTTCCCAAGTGTCACCTTAGCAAGCCAGGCATTGAGCCAATTAAGGTTCCCGCATCATGCTGTAAATTGGAGACGGAGGCTACCAGTTGTCTGATTTCCATTCGCCTGCTTCAAGAGTGCATTTCCCTTAGTACAGGTTGGGCCATTTCCTCTCTGGGAACACTGCTGACTACTTCCCACTGACCCTCATTCTCTGTCCTTTTGTGCTTAATAGTCCCATAAAAGGGACTCCCTGTCTCCAGCCACTAAACTCCCTCTTCTCAGGGATATATAATGCCTTGTTGTGACACATTTTTTTGAAAAGATGTATTGCCATTGTAAAGTTTCCCACCCTACTCAGTTGTTCTTCACATATATAGTGTGTGTAATAAATGGGGGCAGGTGGAGAGGCAGTTATTTGAGATTTTGAAGCTGCTTGTAGCAAGCACCAATTTAAGAAAAGTTGCAGAGATTTAGAGGGACTACCCTGAAATCAATTCTGCAGTCTAGAAAAATGAGGTCAAGAAAAGCAGGTTCAAACTGCTTGCTTCTTCCGAGAGAATTATGTTTACTTCCCCATGAGTGTTCTTACTACAGGGCCTGCATCCATTAGAGATGGCTCTTCTTGATGGGTTTCCACTTGTGAAAGCCCATCTCCCAGCATTAATATCTGACATTAATTTCTGGGAAATGTCAGCTCTGAGCCTGGCTATACCCCAGACTCTACAGAGCCAAACCAAAGTAAAAAAAAACAAAGGAGACAATTGAGGAAAGAGTCCCTTGAGCCATCCACATCATAAACCACCATGCACAAAAACCAGCGAAACTTCTCTGAGGCCTGAAACGCTCTGAAGCTGACCTCTAGACAATTAGATGTGTATTCCCTGAAGTCCTAAATTAAAGCAGAGCAGATGCAAGAGAAATCAGATGAAGAACAGTTTGCCAGAGATAGAAAACCAATATACTTTTATTTTATTATCCTTTCTGGAAATCAAGAGAAGTTTTATTTTTTTTAAATGATTATTCCCTTCTCACAAAATTCATTTCCGGAAACCACTGCAGAAGATACAGCAAGTCCATGAAATCCAGAGATGAACTTTTTTTTAACCCTCAGATTACAAATATAGAGTTTACTTTGTCTGTTAAGTGAAAGAAGAAAGGAAGTAATCTTATGTTTAAGCCCTGACTGCAGGCTGGCCCTGTGCTGGGTGCTTTCTTTGTTCTTTTTTTAATCTCACCAAAAAGAAACATCAATGTGAGAAAGAAACATCGATCGGTTGTCCCCTAAATGAGCCTGACTGGAGAACGAACCCACAACTTTTTGGTGCATGGGACCACATTCCAACTGACTGAGCCACCCCACCGGAGCATGTGCTGGCTGCTTTCATATGCATTTGTCTTTAAAGTGAAGAAGGAAGACTGGTTTGGCATAGCGGATAGAGCGTCAGCCTGCGGACTGAAGGGTCCCAGGTTTGATTCCGGTCAAGGGCATGTACCTTGGTTGTGGGCACATCCCCAGTACGGGGTGTGCAGGAGGCAGCTGATCGATGTTCTCTGTCATCAATGTTTCTGACTATCCCTTTCCCTTTCTCTCTGTAAAAAAATCAATAAAATATATATTTGCCAAGACCAGTTTGGCTCTGTGGATAGAACGTCGGACTGCTGACTGAAGGGTCCCGGGTTCGATTCCGGTCCAGGGCATGTACCTTGGCTGCGGGCACATCCCCAGTAGGGGGCGTGCAGGAGGCAGCTGATAGATGTCTCTCTCTCATCGGTGTTTCTGACTTTCTATCCCTCTCCCTTCTGCTCTGTAAAAAATCAATAAAATATAATAAATAAGTAAATAAATAAAGTGAAGAAGGAACTTTGGAGGAGGAGAACAAGGAGATACAACTTTGAATACCCAGCATGCAAACTGCCTACTTGAATTACAGCTTTATTGCAAGTTAAAGGGCATAATCTTAAACTAGAGAACAATCTTTCATATTCTTCCCCTCTCTAAAATATCATTTATATTTAGACAGCTAATGATCCTTAAAATGTCTCATCAAAAAAGCTATAGAACGCATTTAAATGTAGAGTTGTTTTTCCCTTTTTGTTGTAGGTAATAAACACTTGACATTTAGGAAATGAAGTTTTACATTTACGAAGCACATAGCACTTTTCAACTATGCTCACAGTGTTGTAAGGTACCAGTCTCATATATAATACATCTGATCGTGGAGATTTTCATTTATCAGTGTGGGTGGCACATTTTTAGAAAGGGACATGGCCCTGACTGGTTTGGTTCAGTGGACAGAGCGTCAGCCTGCAGACTGAAAGGGACATGAATGCTTGATTCACAGAAAATGAAGTGACATTCAAATTTAAAAATTTTTAAAGAAGGATAACCACTTTTTAGTTACTTATTCTGCTTTTGCTGACCCCTCATATACATTGCACAGTTATAAACTAGAGTTTGGATTGTGTTGGCTCAGCTCATTACAAGAATGTTGACAGTAGCTTTAGCAAAGGAGAAAATACAAAGTCAGGGTCTTAGTGGCAAGCAACAGACCACAACTGTGGCACTCTTAAACATAAAGGGAATTTATTGGGATGATAGGAGAGCCGGGGATTAGGTGTGGAAAACATCCAAGAAGCACAGAAGCATGGGAACACTAGGCATCAGGAACTGTGCAGGAGGTCACACTAGAGTCTAGCCACAGTCATCGTGAGAGACCATGACAATGAACTCGGCATCCCTCTGCTATCCTAACGCTCACCGAGGAGCTGATGAGGTCCAAGGAGAGCCTGAGTTCCCTGATGCTTTGTGGTGTGGAGACAGAAGGTCTGGTCCACAGGAATAGGTGATTTCCTAAAACGAAGAACAGGGTGCTGATACAGCGATAGTTTGGATGTTGGACAACCCCTTGAATGGCATAGGTTCCCAAATTCAAAGACAAGCTTATCTGAAATTGAGAAAATAACATATTCCTACCTTATATCTTATCTTTTTCCCTCTGGCAATGCCCAAAACCCGTGAGACTAATTAAAAAGAAAATAAGCTTGGCTACTATGTAGTTCAAAGACCTCTTTTGTCAGTTACACTGAGGTTCTAAGAAACTGAGGCTGGCCCAACATCACCCCTGGAAAGCAGTAGTGCCAGAACTTGAAACCCTGTCTTCTGAGCCTACAAACGGTGCCTTTATCAACTGGTCATGCTGATGATGTCACAGTCACCCAACGTGAAGTCGCAATATTGGTGGTGAAACAAGAGCATTCTCACTTGCTCACTAAAAGTGCTCTTTGCTCCACAACATTCTGAGATAGTGAGGACACACATGTACAGGTATTTTTGTTTTGTTTTGTTTTGGTTTTTGCTAACTCCATTGTCTTTGTTTAAAGTATTACATATGTCTCCCTTTTCCGCCATTGACCTCCTGAATTGACCCACCCCCACCCCCCCAGCACATGCCCTTACCCTCTTAGTGTCTGTCTATTGGTTATGCTTATGTGCATGCTAACTCCATAGTCTTCAACTAGTTACTGTCTCTGAACCTCTGCTCCTTTATCTGCAAGAAAAGCAAATGTTCCCACTCTTCCTACCCTATAACCTTGTTGTACAAAACCTATATACTAGTATATAGAATCCTAATATGCAAAGTGTCCCCTTGGGAGTTTGACCAACGGGGAGTTTGATCACTCTTTATGACATGTGTTGACCATCAGGGGGTGGCAAGGAATGAAGGGAGGCCCTGGCCTGCAACTGGCAGCCACTAGGGACTCTATCCTTGCATGAATTTCATGCACTCGGCCTCTAGTAATTGTTATAATACATAAAGCACTCTCTATACTTTAAAAAATCACATGCATGTAAAAATACTTTATAATATAATTCAACTGGTTTTAGTAATGATAATTTTTAAAAGTCTGACTCAAAGTAATGCTGTGATCAAAACTTCCTGTCTCCATTTGGCAGTTTAGTAGTCCAAGGCTATTAATTGACTTACCTAAAGTGTTATGTATCTAGGTTGAAAAGCCAGAAGAATGAGGAGCTTTAGAACACGTCTCCTGACTCAGGGTATAATGTTTTCCCCATTGATACTAACAGCTACTGCTTTTGAGGACTTATGATCCATCAGGAGCTCAACTGACATTTCTAATCCTCACACGATCCAAGTAGGTCATAATTTCCCTGTTGTACAGAGAGACCCTGAGGCCCGGAGATTTATATCATTTTGTCTGAAGTTATCCCAGTTGGTGGACATTGGATTTAAAGCTACTGTGTTGGTTCCTCCAAAACCTTGTTCTGTTGATGTCCACGACCTGCTCGAACATGTGCTACCCAAGAATTGCAGCAGTGTATTTAAGAAATAAGGAAAACAGCAGCTCTGCTATTCCCTCATGAAAACAATAATAATACTACCATCTACTGAGCAATCTATGTGCTAGAGTCTTATCTGTATTATCTTGTTTAACTTTCACAATATTCTCTGAGAAACCTAAGACCTTGACAAATTAAAAACAAACAAACCAACAAAAGACTAACAACTTTCCCAAGACCTTGCAGACGGCGAGTGGCAAAGCCAGTGTGCCAGCTGGCTTGTGCCTCCAAATTCCAGGATCTTCCTTGCTCACCATTGCCGGAGGCTACAAAAATCCTAGCTTGGCTTTATTTACTACACCCCTCTTCTGGGGGCAGTTTTGATTTAGAACTGAAACACCTCATGTCTCTCATGAAAAATGGAATCCATAAAACTTTCTAGGGCTGAGGATGAAGTGTTCAACTTTTCTACATCCTCCGAACTCTTCCTCTCCCAGAGCTTTCTTATGGATTCTTCATCCATGAATTAGAATGACTGTAGTGTTTAGAACTATTTACACTCATTTGAAACTTTTCAACCCTACTGAGCACCTGCGGGCGTGGGAGGTTTCCAGGGCTGTCCCCTCCAGCCACGGCTGCACTAGGGAGCTCCTAGAGAGTTGGCCTCTAGATACCTGCCTCTGACGACTGAATCAGAATCTTTGTTTTAATCAAGTTCCCTGCTGGCTTGTGTGCCAACCAAAGTTTGAGAAGCACTCTCCTCAATCCCAGCTTGGTCAGCAGAGAGCCAAATGGTCCCAGGAAGGTTCCTGTCCTTTTAAATAGAACAACACCATTATTGAGTATTTAATGTGAGTATTCCTATCCCTCTTTTTCAACTGGGAATATTGAGATTCAGAGAAATTAACTAAACTGGCAGAAATGACATAGCCAAGAAGCAGTTCCTGGATTTGAACAAAGGTCCATCTTCTGACTAAGCAACATTATGTCCCATTGTTCTTGATGCTTTTAGAAGCCCTGATTTTGAAGATGTATGGGTTGAGATCATAGGAAGTTAGCAGGGAATTTGACTCATTTTATTCTTGCCTTGAGCATGGTTCTAGTTGGCTAAATGTTTGTGATGTAGAGATTTAGTCAATGATTATCTACCTTATAGATAATACAAGTGTCCTATCTAATAAAAGAGCAATATGTAAAGTGATCGTCACTCCAACACACAAGATGGCTGCCCCCATGTAGTCTAAGATCCTGCCCCCATGTGGACACAAGATGGCCACCACAAGATGGCCAGCAGGGGAAGGCAATAGGGAGGGACCAGGCCTGCAAGGGAGGGAAGTTAGGGGTGAACAGAGCCTGCAGAGAAGGGCATTTGGGGGGAACTCAGGCTTGCTGGGCAGTGCAATTGGGGGGAGGGGGGACCAGGCCTGTAGGGAAGGGCAGTTAGGGGTGACCAGGCCTGCAGGGTAGGGCAGTTGGGGGCAAACAGGCTGGCAGGGGAGCAGTTAGGCTTCAATCAGGCTGGCAGGGGAGTGGTTAGGGAATGATCAGGCTGGTAGGCAGAAGCAGTTAGGGGCAATCAGAAGGCAGGCAGGTGAGCAATTGGGAGCCAGCAATCCTGGATTGTGAGAGAGATGTCTGACCGGGCCTAAATGGGCAGTCAGACATCCCTGGAAGGGTCCCAGATTGGAGAGGGAGCAGGCTGGGCTGAGGGACACCCCCCTGTGAATTTTATACACCAGGCCTCTAGTAATAAATAATAGAAATAATCACTATTAATACTAAGTTCTTTTTTTTCCTTTTCTTAGAATAGTTCTGGATTTTGTCTGTTGAATTTTAATCCCTCTAATTCTGATCAGCTAAAAGGGACCCTTGGGTGAGACTTGGGCCTTCCAGACCTACCAGCAGATGTCAGTATTTCTTTGTGCACCACAAAGACGGCTTGGTTTTTGCCCTGCCATTCTGTCTGTTGTTAACTGTGAAGAATGGGTTGGCACAATAATCTGAGATAAATATCTTCAAAGGTGTTAACGACCCAAAAACAAATCCTCTCCCTTCCCTCCCCCCGACCTCTCTCTCATACACATTTATGAGAAAGATACAAATAAAGGATGTCCTCCCCAAAAGATCGTTCTGTGCAGAGGTTGGAAAAATCATTTGAGAATACTAAGGCAGATTTCATCAAGCCCTTTGGCCAATCAAGTTTACCTCACTCTCCAGGAATTAGGCAACTACCAGAATGATAAAGGCCAATCCAGAAAGAACTGTCCTTTGAAGAAAATGACTGGGAAATGAATAATCAGACAGACAGAGAGCTTGCTTTGAATATTTTTGTCAGAGTTAGCTTGGATATGACCGTCGTCTTCTACCAAAGCTTTGTTTAATTCTCAAATTATATTTTATATGCAAATGTTTTTCTGGGACCTGTTTCAGAGAGTTATTCAATGTATAAGAAGGCTGAATAATTTATCAGCTTAACAGAAGACTGGAATTTAAGTTGATGTGCATTTTACTTTAGATGCTGGTATACGATTTGTGTGCCTTTTCATGCTCCTGCCAGTAGTAGATGTGCAATAACGACACTTCCCAGCTGAGTGCTTTTTCTTGTTTGCTTTCCAGAATGATTCTGCTACTTCTTTTAAAAAAAAAATCTTTGCTTTAGATTAATCACATAAAATCATTTGACAGGTATCTGAAAAGACTAACTTCCCTGAAAAGGGAGGTTATTAGTTGCTTCTTGGTGAGGAAAAAATTCTGAGAGGAATTAAATAAGAGGAACACTTTCCGAGTCATTAGCTGCTGGACAGGTTACAATACCAGAAAAACACACTGTAACATTCAATCTGGCACTAGGTAATGACTTAATGGTCTCTATATTTCTTATATTTTGTATGGAACATTTAAGCCCTTCAGAGGCCTGATTAGCAAACAATTTCACTTACTTTGCCAAAGAGGATGTAATCAGTTGTTAAGGAGAAGATGTAGAAGTGCTTTAGGGTTACTTGCAATGCCTGTTTTGTAATTTAGCAATTATGTCGATTGATGGTGAGATTCATTCTGTTCAAGAAGTTTGGAAATGGAGCTAGTGTTTCTTTGGAACTCATCTATTTACAAGCTAGGTTTGGGGAGTTGTTACTGTTGGTATCCTACAATCCCTTTGGATTTGATGTCAAATCATAGCTTCCTAATTTGCTAGCTGGAATACTTTGTGAATATTACCTGTTTCTTATCTGTAAAATGGGAACATTTTGCTTGATTTGTAGGATTATTATGAGTTATAACATAACCAGGGGAACATCTTTTCTCTATTGCATTTCCTAACCCAGGGACTGGTTTTAGATATGTGTGGAAGAGGCTGGCCTGATAAGTTTTTTTCTTAAATCCTCACTGAGCATGCAATTATTTTTTTGAGAGAATAAAAGGACAGAGGGAGGGAGAGAGAGAGAGAGAGAGAGAGAGAAAGAGAGAGAGACATCTATTGGTTGGCTCCTGTACATGTCCCAACTGAGGATCAACCCCACATCCTAGGTATGTGCTCTCACAGGCACCTACAACCTTTTGGTACACTTGATAATGTTCTAACCAACTGAGTCACTCAACTATGGCTGGCCTGCCGGGGTTCTTGTTCTGACATTAAGAAGGGTTCAGCAATCTGGAGAAAGGCTGTGTGTAACTTAAATAAGAGTCCAGAGATGAAAGATAATTTTGAAAGGCACATGGGGGTAGTGGGGACAGAGGAGTCTGGATAAATAAACCAAGTTCTCCTTGTCTCAGGACCCCTTGCTTTTTATTAAAAGAAATTGTCCTAAGGCAAGGAGATATACACTTCAAAGAGTAGGGTTTCATACAAAGGGTAGCATTGTCAGATTGGGGAATAGCCTATGGTTGGCTGTTCAGGTGTTTGGCCAGTAGGAGGCAATAACATGTAGATTAAGAAGCCCTGATCTGTCTCACAGCAAACAATCAATTTAATGCCACAGGAAGTTGTGGAATGGTTAATAGACTCTGGCTTTCTTAGGAGCAAAATAGACAGCCAGTCAACAAGTAAGCTTCTTCATTTCTACAAACCAGAGAAGGCAGGAATGGAGGAGCAGAGGGCTAATGACATCACCCAATACAGCTTTGATTTCTTGCTCAGATCTCAGACTTGAGCCAATTTTCAGATCTAGAACACGCTGACCAAAGAGGTGCTGGGGCCTGAGGAGAAAGAACCCTGAAATTCCTGTAATTATTGTAGTAATTTCTGTAATTATTGTAAGTCCTTCCTCCAAAGGACTGCAATTATTTACCTGAGTGACCATAAAGAAGACTATGCAAACCTCTTGAGGACTTTGGGACACAGGGCTTGAATTGATAATGGTACCCAGAGATGAAAACATTGTCATGGCTCCTACTAGAGGGGAGAATTATGGGGCCAGGAAACAAACAGAATCCTGAACCAGGTCCAGTCCACAGTGGGTCCACAGACTCACCATTTCCCTAAACCCGGAGAAGGTAATTAAAATGGATATGTTGACTGTTGGAGTATGCCCACATTGAGCCCATGATCTACAGACTAAAAGTTGGGGGAGACCAAGTGGAAGTCTGTGAAATACCCTAACCCTTCTGCACCCTCCTGTTCAAGATAGTAAATCACAAACAATATCTCATTCTAGGGGCCTAGCAGAGATCAATGCCCCCACTAAAAACCAAGGAATGCAAGGATGCTGTTCTCTATCATATCTTTGTTTAATTCTCTGTCTGAGCCTTGCAGAAACCAGCTGAATCCAGGAAATGGCTGTGACTGACTTGCACTCTCAGACAAGTATTAACCCCGATTTCAGCTGCTGTGCTGGCTGAGGCATTATTGCTAAAGCAGATTAACAATGCCTTGGGTAAATGATGTGCAGCCATTGATTTGGTAAATGTGGGGCAGGGCATATTTTTCTAGTGTTATCAGAAATAGTTTTCATTCACATGGAATGGATGGAAACATTAGTTTACAGCAGTGATTTTCAACTGGTATGCCACAATAATTTTAAAACATCCAACACCTGACTATTTCATCAGGGGTACTGACCTTAGGTTGTCAAATAAAAAAAATAAAATGACAATAGCCAACACAACAATAGCCATTCAGTTTGAATGAGTCAAAATCATACCTAATTTTTTTTGTCAGATCAGCAAAAAATCATATTTTTGGTATGCTGCAGAAATTTGGTAATTATTTTATTTGTGCCATGTGATGCAAATGGTTGAAAATCGCTGATTTACAGTTTTGCTCCAGGCTTCTGTTAACTCTCCCACCGTCAGTCATGGTATAATCCAAAGAGACCTAGCTATCTCACAAGCCATCCCGTGAACCCCTACACCAATGCTGCCATGTTGACTAAGGGTGCAATAAAGAGGTGGCTGATACCTTGGAGGCCTTGATAAAAAACACACACTCCAGAGGGTAGGAGAGAACTCCTGTGAGAATCACTTCAACAAAGTTTTGGGGCCCAGGGGTTAGGAGCTTGCCTGGATATTTCCTGAAAAACAATGACTGCTACTCACATCCTTTTCTCTAATAAAGAGAATATAATCAATACATGTTAGGATCCTTTGGGCTGTGGAAGCTGCTGTGATCCAAACATCAGGTAACACAGAAGGCTGCCTGCTTTGTGCATCCTAGAGCAAGAAGGGGCCCTGCAGCAGGTCCAGACTACGGTACAAGAGCCCTGATGCCGTGGCCACGTAAACCTGCTGACTCCACAGAGTTGGAGGGGTCCGTGATGAGCGAGGAAAGAGAATACCCTGTGGGAGAAATGCTACACAGATCCCTGGGTTCTAACAGAAGGTTCCATCGTCTGGAAAATTATTTGTCTTTTGAGGAATGGTTCCCATTTTGAGCCCCAGTGAAGAGGGAACTGGTACATCCAGAATTGTATCTGAGCAGGACCAGAAAGCACAGGTAGCTGCTGGAGAAGGTAGCTCAGATACCCATGTCACTGTCTGTGGTTGTATTAGCATTCCTTCCCAGGCTCACTCCTGTAGCCATGAGGAGGTGAAGTGTCATACAAACAGCCAGAACTTGCACTTGGTTTACAGAGGGATTTGTTCAGTCTGTGGGTATAAAAAGCTGGAATGTCTCGTGGATCTACTGCAGCCACTTTCAGAGGTAGCCTTGAAAAATATTGAGGGGAAAAAGTATTTGTAAAGAGTGGGAATGCAAGTGGAGAAATAGCCTGAGGTGAAGCTATATAAAGTCTTGGGCTGAGACCATTAGAATGACTGGCCAAGGATCTATAAAGAAGGAACTGGGCCCTAACCGATTTGGCTCAGTGCATAGAGCATTGGCCTGCGAACTCAAGGGTCCCAGGTTCAATTCTAGTCAAGGGCATGTACCTTGGTTGCAGGCACATCCCCAGTAGGGAGTGTGCAGGAGGCAACTGATTGATGTTTCTCTCTCATCAATGTTTCTAACTCTCTATCCCTCTCCCTTCCTTTCTGTAAAAAATCAATAAAAATATATTTTAAAAGAAAAAAAAAGGAACTGTACTGCTAGACACAGGAGGACTGGAGTAGTGGCATATGGGAGATGCACAAAGTATGAAGATTTTTGTATCACATATTAATGCTCATTAGAAGGCTTCCTGCCACAGAGGGGACACCAAACAGTGAAGTTTAGACAAAAGACTTGGCCAATTGATGTTAAACAGCCATTGTTGTGGTTACACTGGAATTGGAGCAATGGACATGTGAGTGGAGTGGCCTCAGTGGAAGGGTCAGAGGCTACACAGGGGCCTGATGGCATGGACACCCACTTCCCAAGGTAATCAAGCTACTGCCAACTCTGATTAATACATTTGAGAAAGCCTGCCCCCTGTGGGGCTATGTTACAGTTTTGGGGGTGGCATGGGGTGGGGTCTCTTGACCTTAAAATACAAGCCTCTCTCTCTTCTGGGCAGGTGGTTGGATGTTATACCGCATCTCCTCAAGCTCTGGCCTAAAGAGAGTAGTCCATCCTTGGCAGGAACATGTTTGCACATATTTTTAGAACATACACACAAATAAAACAGTATTTGAAACTGAAATTCATGTCATTCTGATGACCTCAAATTTTATGTACAGAAGCTTATTTTTAAAAAGGTCCATTCAATAAATTGTGTAAAGGCAGAGTTGCTGTGGAATAGGTGACCTGGTAGTTTTTTTCTCATCAAACATTTTAGAAGATTGTTCTCATCATAAACTCTCACTTATTGATTTTAGATAAACCATAAAAACTCAGCACAGTGTTGCCAAGAGAACTTTATGACCACACCAGGAAATTCCATTGTTCCATTGTACTGAAAGCCAGGCCTGGGTCTGAATCTGTCAAACTCTTGAACAGAACAGATAGGAACTGCATGGATGCCATTCTGCTCCAGCTTTGCTCTGTCAGTATGAAGCAAAATCTCAAATGGTAGCTCATAGGCTTGCAAGGCTACTACTCAGAACAGCCAGAATGATTTGCTGAAGCACATGGCAATTGGAACAAAATTGTCTATTTCCGTCAAACCCTATAGGGAGAAACATTTTGAAATGCATTCCTCCTGGAGCTGGTTGCACTGTTTCATAGGCAGTTCATCCTATCCACCACCTGGGGACGGCTTCCGTTTTTCTTCTTGCAGTAAACCAATTTATGATCAGTGAATCACAGAGAGGAAGAGTTTATCTGGAGGTGGTGAGGAGATCATTTGATTAGTTGACTATTCATTCTCACAATCTCACACATGACTATATACAAAGGTAGTTTATATTATTCATATTTAAGTGGAATTGGAAGGCGGAATATGTTGTGCTGCTTTTGAAATAGGTAATTCATGGGAAGAGGAAGGAGTTTTATGATGGATGAACAGGGTGCAGGATTCCTAGAGTTAATGTTAGACTATATATTTATATAAAATTATCCTTGTTCATAGATGGCGAATAATTAGGCATGAAATTTGTATGTTCTCAAATGACAAAGAAATCATTGTCAACTCTTAAAGAGATCTTAAACCATTTAGACATCATCTCTTTTCCTCAAGAAGGCACATATTGCTGCAAGTGCAAGAAGAAAGTAGCCAGAAGGAGAATATTGGGCCCATATTATAGAAAGCCTCCTGAAAAAGCTTTAAGGGTCCTTTTCAAAATGATTTTTAAATTAATATTAGAACAATGCTTATTCTATCATAAAGCATGTTTTCATATACATGGTGTTATGCTGCCTGCTCTGCCTGGAGACTCTGCTCATCCAACCTGAGCACAGCTGAACCTCAAGCCAATTGGCCTGGAGGTCAAACCCTCCTAGTGCTGGCAACAATAAGCTAGGCTCAACTTCAACAAGACTGTGCAATCCATATCCATTAGGTAACTGGGAAGGCTGAGCCACTGTCCCTTAGAGGACATCTACCACACAAAGCTAATCGACCAACTCAGGAAAGCAGCCACCATTCAGAGACATGGAAAGAAATCAGATGTGAAAGAAATGGAGGGAAAAAAATGACTGGACATAGAGTTCAAAACCATGATTATAAGGCTTTTCAAAGAGGCTCCTAGAAAAGGCAGAGACCTACAAGGAAATGAACAAGACATACGAGGAAATGAACAAGACCTACGAAGATATGAAAAAGGACGAACTAGAAATTAAGCATACACTGACTGAAATAAAAAAAAAATATTATACAAAGACCTCAAAGTACTCTAGAGCACCCCAAGAACCAAGTTAAAGATTTGAAATACAAAGAGGTAAAATCCACTCAGCTGGAAAAGCAAGAAGCCAAAAGAATCCAAATAATTGAAGATAGTGTAAGGGGCCTCTGAGACAACCTCAAGCATACCAACGTCCGAATTATAGGGGTGCCAGAAAAAGAGAGAGAGCAAGATAATGAAAACCTACTTGAAGAAATAGTGACCGAAAAATTCCCCCACCTGGTGAAAGAAATTGACTTAAAAACCCAAGAAGCGCACTGAACCCCAATATATAGGAACCCTAAGAGGACCACACAAAGGCACCTCATAATTAAAATGCCAAGAGCAAAAGACAAAGAATATTAAAAGCAGCAAGAGAAAAACAGTTAGTTACCTATAAGGGAACATCCGTACAATTGTCAGCGGATTTCTCAACAGAAACTATGCAGGGCAGATGGGAGTGGCAAGAAATATTCAAAGTGATGAATAGCAAGAATCTACAACCAAGATTACTCTACTCAGCAAAGCTATCATTCAGAATTGAAAGAAGAAGAAAAAGGTAAAAATAAAAATTATGAACAACAAATACACATCTATCAACAAATGAATATAAAAATCAAGTGAATTAAAAATCTGATGAACAGGATAAACTGGTGAATATAATAGAATCATGGGCATAGAGAGGGAATGGACTGACAATTCTTGGGGAGAAAAGGGGTGTGGGAGGTGCAGCAAGAGACTGGACAAAAATCATGCACCTATGGAAGAGGACAGTGTGGAGAGGAGGTGAGGGCAGAGGGTGGGATGGGTACTGGGTGGTGGGGAACTAGAGGGGGAAAAAAAGGGAAAACAATGCAATTAATAAACTGAACAATAAAGATTAAAATATATTTTAAAAGATGCAAAAGTTGAAAAAAATTAAAAAATAAAAAACCAATGGAAAAATATCAAGTGAAGATTAAGAAAAAAAAAAGAAAGGTCCCTTATATTTGTATTTTTCTAAAAGTTTTTATAATGATAAAATGTTGACTTTTATGGAATGTTTTTTCTATATCAAGCAGATCATATAGTTTTCTCCTTTAACATGTTAAATGTTAAACTATGTTAATTAACTATAATAATAAAATAATCATGTATCCCTGAGCCATATCTAACATTTATTATTTTTATATACTTCTTAGAAGCCTAGTGCCCAAAATTCATGTGGGGGAAGAAAGGGGTCCCTCAGGCCAGCTTGCACCCTCTCGCAATCCAGGAGCACTTGGGTGATGTTCAACTTTCAATTTGGGACCACTGGCTCCTAACCACTTGCCTGCCTGCCTGCCTGATCACCCCTAACCATTCTGCCTGCCTGCCTGATCACCCCTAACTGCCTTGGCCTCGGCCCCTGCCACCGCAGCTTAATCTAGAAAGATGTCTGGAATGACATCCGGAAGGTCATTCAACTGTCTGATCTAATTAGCATATTATGCTTTTATTAGTATATACAGTACATATTTATGTTGTCAAAATCTTTCACTAGATTGGAATAGCAGCAAGGAAAATACATCACTTGCATCTCCTGTTTCAAGGAACATAATTGACTGACAGCCCCAATTCATGGAGGAATACCTATGGGGCTTTGCAGTAGATTTCCTCTCACTCACAGCACTTTAATTTTGAGTGCACAGATCATTTCCCAGTTGGCCACTGACCTGCTTCAGCCCAGAGGAGCCTGCACCCAGTGCTACATCCTCAGAGGGTGCTACAGCCCTCCCAGATCTATCTAGCTCTGGTCTTCAGAGTACATTGCTGTAAATTCTTTGTCAAGGACCCAAGATTCTGTCCAAGGACACAGGTTCACAGGAGCTACCTCCACAAGTGTGAAGTGCCTATGCCTCTTTAATAAAAGCTCTCTGTGGTAGTGGGGAGCCATCCTGTCCCTGGACCTTGGACATATTTTCAGGTTGTAATGATATAAAGCATATACAATTTTTGTTTCTTCTGCCAGAGCCCTCTGTACAGACACAGTCAATGGAACCAAAACTTATTTGCAACATTGAGTCCTCAGTTCTATACCTTCTCCCTGTTAAACACTTTCTCATTTTTTTCCTTTAAATGAATAGCAGAAAGTTCCTTAATCTAACCACTGCTCCAGCATGCAACAGCCAAACCACATTGCTATGACAATCCCCTGTGCTCTTTTATCTATCCATCTTGATTTCTTATTCCTACTGATTCGCGGGCCACCAGCTTTCACTTCCTCCTGACCGTCACTACCACTGTGCTCTATGCCTTACCCAGCCAGGTTCTCCTCAGTATTTCCAGTCACTCCAGCCCACAACCCTGTTCACGCAGCAGTGCGGACAGCTTCTATATTTTATTTCTGACCCTGTGAGAAGGAAGAGAGGGAGGCGTACAGCAATGTTCTGAGCCTTCACATTCACTCACATTCAAACTCCTCCAGAATAACTTCCAATCCTGCAAGTTCCATTTTATATCATATTTTTACTGTACCTCACCTATCCTATATAATAATCCTATATAACGAAGAGGGAATAAAAATTGACCCTCACACCCTTGCACAAGATGGCCAATAGGGGAGGGCGGCCGGGGGCAACTAGGCTTGCAGGGGAGGGCAGTTGGGGGTGATGTGGCTGATAGGGGAGCAGTTGGGCATTAATCAGGCTGGCAGGGGAGTGGTTAGGGGGTAATCAGGCTGGCAGACAAAAGCAGTTCGGAGCAATCAGGCAGGCAGTCAAACAGTTGGGAGCCAGCAGTCCCGGATTGTGAGAGGGATATCCTACTGCTGGTTTAGGCCCGATCTCAGGGATGGGGCCTGAACAGGCAGTTGGACATCCCTCGAGGGGTCCCAAATTGGAGAGGGTGAAGGCTGAGCTGAGAGACACCCCTTCACCCTCCACCCCCAGTGCACTGGGCCTCTAGTGTTTAGATATGTTCATATAAAAAAAGATACTTTGTGTTACAATCGCCTACAGTATTCAGTACAGTAACATAGTGCACAGGTTTGTAGCCTGGGAGAAATAGGCTGTAACATGTGGCCTTGGTGTGGTAGGCTATGCCATCTAGGTTTACATAAGTTACTCTACAATATTTACAAAATGACAAAATAGCCTAAGGACACATATCTCAGAATGAATCCCCACCAATGAGTGATGTATGACTATAGCTGGTTTCCTCCTAAGAAGAGATTAGCTAAAGAAAGAAATCTCACAAGAAACCATCCCCGCTAGACGCCTTGATCTTCAACATCTAGCCTCCAGAACTGTGAGAAAATGAATGTCTGTTGTTTGCGTGACCCAGTTTGTAGCATTTTGTCATGGCATCCCAAGAGGAAGAATGCAGACACCTTAACTGAAGTGCAGCAGGTTGGAGAGAGAGAGAGCCTTCTTGCAGGCCTAGTGCCTGCTGTATCCTTGCTTTCAAGATGGAATAAAAGCTGGTGTTTGCCCCGCTCCCCTCCCTCTCCTCACTCACCCCCCTTCACTGAACACATTCCTTCCTTCAGTCTCACAACCTCAGAAAAGAGGTAGTTTCCTGGTGCCTTTGTCAGAGGCTGGTCATGGGAAGGTGGATCCTAAGTTAGGTGTGCTATAACTAAAACAGACACTTGTCTCTCTCACTAGCCACCGCTTCCAGCTGTCACTACTGTGAGAAAACATAGCAAGACTCAATTTTCACATTATTTCCATGGACTTCACGGTCCCCTTGGTAACTTCTTTCAGACTTATACTTTATGCCATCATTTCCTTCTCCCACCTCCTACTTTATCTCCTTTAATCTTGGCTAATGTTATACATAGAAGAACCGAGCATCAATCTTTGCTTCACCATAAGTGATGAGAACATAGTTTCTTTTTATTCGTTTTTCTGAACAGAAGATAAGGACAATGCTAACAGTATAATTAAAGATTAAAAAAAACTTAAATAGATTTGAATTCCTATGAGCTGGGCCACTTTGAGGATCCTCATTAAGGGCTAATTTCTGAGAGTCACAGATAAGGGAGACCAGCTCATCCTTTCCATTCCAGGGAGGATGATTTAGAAAGAGCTGCAAGATATTTTTTTAAGGGTGGGAAGCTCACCAGTCTCAAAATATATGGGCAGAACTTGTCATCCTGGTTCCTTTTGCCTCTGAAAAAAAAAACACGCCAAAAAAATAAATAAAACCCTATAGCTTCAATTAAAAATAATAATAATAAAAGGTCATGTGCTTAAAGAAAACCAACACATAAGCCAAAGACAGGTAGAAATGGAAGAAGAGAGGGGTTAAGTGAGGTTAGGAGATGGAGGGGAATATGGTGAGAATACCTAGAGAACAGAAAACAAAACCAATATGAAATAGAAAAAGTACCATAAGGGCCCAAAGACCTGGATATTTGCTCTAGCAATGCCTTTCAACATGTCAGTTGTTGACAGATGGAGGGTGAGGGGTTGGGGAGACACACGAGGGCCTCGCAGGATGACTCTCCTTCCCTGCAAGGGTAGGGTGGCCAGAGAGCTATTGACCAAGCTGTACAGGTGTGAGTCTGAAAGGGGACACTGCTAACAAGCAAGCATAGATCCTGACCATCCTAAGGGAACCAGGATGGGAAGTCACCCACCAGGGGTCACTACCAGACTCCTCCTTTCTTTACTCACCCCGTGTCTGCAGAAACAAAAACCACGAAACATGCAGCTAACATTACTGAGCACAATGCCTGGCACGTAGGTGGACTTTGCGTGAGCTATTTCACTAAACATAAACACGTAAAAATTACATGTGCCGACCACATCATTCTTGGGGGAGGGAGCATAATAGTAATATAGTAAATTGGGACTAAAATTTCCCAAAGGAGTTTCCCTTCAGGAAAAACACAATCTACCTTTACAACTTCATGCCTCCAGGTAATACCCTCCCTTCTTCTTTTTAAATTTTTATTTATTTATTTTTATTTTTTTTTTAGAGAGAGGAATGGAGCGGGGAGAGAGAGAGAGACATCAATTTGTTGTTCCACTTACCATATTTATGCATGCCTTGGTTGATTCTTGTCTGTGCTCTGACTAGAGATTGGACCTGAGAGAAGGCTCTCACCAGCTGTGCTCCCTGGCCCCGGCCCTTCTAAACTGTAACAGTTGCTAGAGCCATGGTGTAGCTATGGAATGACATGACCATACTTCATTGTCCTTGCTCCAGGTGTGCAAGTTTATCACACTTACAGTGAGCATCATTTCACCATATCACTTACATGGATTAGTCGCATCTCTCAGATGAAAAGGTAAGGATTTTGTGTCAGCGTTGAGAATATCCATCTATAGGTAAATTTAGATTTAGGTATCTTTACATAGATGCACACACAGAAAAGCTGGGCAGTTTCATGTGGGAACTTGAACTTGTCCCCTTTCTTTGTATCTTGGTAATGGGAGATGAAGCCTGAGTATCCTATTGTCCTATGCTTTAACTCCCGCCAAGTGGAATTTGTGCTACTCATTTGCTACATATCCAAAAAATTTTCATTTTAGCCAAAGTTTTCAACTTTGGTAAGTCTTCTATTTGTCAGAACTGAAATTACACATGAGTATGGACCCAGATGGAATCATTCTTTGAAAAGAGCTGTGGTAAATTATGTACGTTGTTTTATGTATCATCTGTAATAATAAAAGGGTGATATGCTAAGGACATCCTTCCTGACCAAGCTGGGGCCGGAGGGAAGCCAGCCCAGGTTCCAGGTGCTGGCAGGCAACCAGAGAGGAAAGCTGGGATCCCAGGTGCCAAAGGGAATCCAGTGCCGGCAGTTGGGGCAAGGAAGGCCTACTCCTGAATGAGCCGAACAGGCCCTGGAGCCCTCCCTCAGTCCCTCCTCCGTCCCATGGATCTGGCCTGTACCCTCTCACAATTGGGACCCCTTTAAGGATGTTGGAGGCTTGATCCCCTCAGGCCAGGCCTCTAGTGTATTTATTTAAAAACAAAACATGCCCTAACTGATTTGGCTCAGTGAATGGAGCTTCTGCGGACTCAAGGGTCCAGGTTCAATTCCGGTCAAGGGCATGTACCTTGATTGCGGGCACGTACCCAGTAGAAAGTGTGCAGGAGGCAGCTGATTGATGTTTCTCATCGATGTTTCTGACTCTCTATCCCCTTCCCTTCCTCTCTGTAGAAAATCAATAAAATATATTTAAAAAATCAACTGAAGTCTACCTAAATGACCAAATTAAGAGCTACACCTCAAGGATAAATAAGTTTAATTTATTGAGTCAACCTAAACTTGATTTTTGTGTCAAATTAACCAATAGGGCCAAACATCTTTTTAAAAATTAAAACAGTCTCATAAAATTGAGAGAGTTATATAGCTATTATTAAATAAGACACCAAGAGTTTTTCAAAGATTTATTGAAGCAGAAACAAATTGGTCAGATAACTTTGTTGGAAAAAAGCAGTTTTAATGGTATTCGAAAATACTTTTTAAAAAGTATTCTAGCACAAGCCTTCTTCATAAACTAGATTATGTTGTAAACTTTTTTCTAATTCTCTTAGAAGTGTTGGTTCTTAAGAACTAGAGCTTATTCCTATTCCAAATCTATCTTGCGCTCTTGAAAAACTGCAGAAAGGCACTTGAAAGCTGTTTCTTTAAGATACGGATTTCCTTTTTATTCTTGCTGGTAATATATTGCAGCACTGAGTGCATGTAATTTTCACTCCAGATCATCGTGATGCTGAGAAGTTTCATTGATGACCTGTTAAAAAAAGATAAAATTCAAATAAAATATATACTACATTCCAAAGATTAAGTTACTCCATTAAGCATGACAAAAAACAAAAACAAAAACAAAAAACCACCCTACTAATTATATGTAATTTACTGGGGAAGCTGGAAGGTTATGTTGGTTCTGCAAGACCAGGGTAGGGTTACAGTGGAGGAGGGAGGAGGAAGTGGGTAGGGGGATAGATGCTCTTCATCCATAAGCAAAGTAAGTAGCCAATGGAATATCATGGCTAAAAAACATTTTATAAAAGGCCCGTGTTTATGAAGAAGGAGTCTATAATAATTCTATGCAGCAAAGTTTAAAAACAATTATGACACATTTTATGTTTGTGTACTAGGGAAGATTACATGAGGATTACAATAACTTTGGACCATTTCTTTCCTGGCACAGCTGACATGAAAATGACTTGATCACATGGCATGTCCTTGTGATGTTGTGTAAGAGGGCCTAGGAGTGTTTAGGGAGGGTGGTGTGTCCAGGATCATGACATTGGGAGTGTCATTAAACAATTCATAAAGCTAGTCTAGGAAGTGACTTAAGCTGTACTGGCATTTTAAATTAAGGACCATAGAAAAATCACTAATTGGAAGATTGTTATCTGCCTTTCACATCCAGGAGCCAAATACTTAGTTGGCATGAGTGAAACAGAACCCCCCCCAAATCAGCTGGCTGTATCTGAGCTAGACTTATTGATCTAAAAGGAGAGCAGCACCTGCTATTACTCCAATTTTGATCTAAAGATACCAACCTGTCCATCTCTAGTTTCCACTGTCTTAATCAGAAGTGTCCTTTTTGAGTGGGTGTCCACCAGCGGCAGTGACTCCAGATTGGTTTCTGAATAAGAAAAAGTGACCCCAAATGAGTAAAAATTAAATTTTAGTAAGACAAGTAACCATTTGACCCAAAGAATTATGGTTTCTGCTCACAATTGTTTAAAGAACTACTCCCAAAATAATTCTAAAGATTATGACCTATTTTAAAACCTGGTCTGACAGCAATGGAGCGTCAGGATGAGATAAGCTACTGTGTATGCACAGCAGGAGCAAGTCAGTGCAGTTTGCACAGACGGTCAGACAGTAGTTGGGTTTGAAAATGGGATGTTTTCTAGAACTTCCTCTGGTATGGCATTTTGTCAAGTGTCATTTTTAAAATGAGAGCTTTATAAAGAAAATGGTTACAAGCTACAGAAGTTATTCATAAATAGCAATCAAATGCTTACCTCTCAGGTTCAGGGAAGCAAAAGTGGGAAGAGGCAGAGAAATCCTATGAAAGATAAAGAAAAACAGTAAAATGTTTGAGAAATAACTCAAATGACAAGGAATAAACTTATGCACTTGTAGTTTTCGTCAAGTAAGAAAATAGACTCATGTGTTTCATAAGTGAGGGATTTGCTTCAGGAGCATTTATGCCTGACTGATCTCATTAGTATATGTAAATGTTTTGCCCCAAGCATTTTCTCCACAGGGGCATGAGCTGGGGGCCTTACAGAGTGGGGGAAGCACTGGCTTTCAGAGAATCACAGCTTCAAATTCAGCTCTGCTACTGATTTACTGACTAGCGTGAGCTGCTCAATCTCTTTGAACCTAAGGTTCTTTATTTATAAAAGGTGGTAAGCAAGCAGCCACCTTGAAGAAATGCCCTAAAGAGGAAATGAGATACAATATGTAAAGTGAATGGCATACTACAGAGCAAATGGCAGCTGCTAATTCACACTCTTGACCTTGTTCCATACCTGCTCTCCTCGCCTTCCAGCAGCTTCCTGTAGGTGGCAATCTCAATGTCCAGAGCCATCTTGACATTCAGCAAGTCTTGGTATTCACGAAGGTGACGAGCCATTTCTTCCTTCATGTTCTGAATCTCATCCTGCAGGCGGCCAATAGTGTCTTGGTAGTTAGCAGCTTCAACAGCAAAGTTCTCTTCCATCTCACGCATCTGGCGTTCCAGAGACTCGTTCTGCAGGAGGTGAGAAAGGCTTCCACTGTGATTTTCCAGAAAAACCCTGCTGTTCCCAGAACCATATTACAGGCCACTTGCAACCATGTCCCTTAGTGGCACCTGGCGAACACTTCGATTTTAGGTAAAAAAAAAAAAAAAAAGTGCCAAGTCCCTCCTTAACAGCAGTAATAACATAAGCCAAAACTTACAGATCTCAAGTGCCTTTTGGATCTGTCTTAACAACTCATTTTCTTTGAATGAAAATATATTTTTTTCTTCGCTGGGAGTTTTGTTCAGTTGGCACCATGAGCTTGGCCAACTGAATGGATCCAAATGGGCTATTTATTGAATGTGATACTCACAGTTCCTTTAAGTGCATCCACCTCGCAGGTGAGGGACTGCACCTGTCTCCGGTACTCATTTGACTCCTGCTTCGCCTGGCGCAGGGCATCATTGTTCCTGTTAGCAGCCTCGGAGAGGTCAGCAAACTGTCAGGAAGGAATGAGAACTGTAGATCACCCAGGCAACTCTATTCTAAGAGTCTATCTTAACCTGAGCAAATGAGAAAGCTTCAAAAGACTGCAAACAAACAAAGGCATAATACAAACCAGATTTTCTATTTTAAGTTCAAATCTCAATGTCTGCCAAAATATGTCTAAATTTCTGTTTTGTACAATTCATTTTGTTCATTAGATCCCACAAATAAGTGAGACCATGTGAGGATGACATTCCTTGATGTGGGGTTGGGAAGAGAGAGGAAAGTGGGAAGGGGGAACGTGGGAAATATCTATAACACTGTCAACAGTAAAAAAAAAATCTATGTAAAAATGAAAAGAAAAATTACTTTTTGGAAACCAGAGAAAAAGTAATGGAATGCTGACGCTGATAGTTTCAAGTAGAAATTCACGCTATGACGCTCATTTTAAACGTGTGGTGGTCAAGGGCCTGGTGTAGGATTTACTCGGATGCAGAATCAGAGAAGAGTAAAGGGAAGGGAGTCTGCTATGGTTGGAAAGGCAATAGCAACAGTACACCTTGAACTTGAAGCTAAAGCCAGCTTTCTGATTGGAGCTAAAGGGTGTGAACAAAGTGAGTTTATTTTGTTCCATACCTTGGACTTGTACCATTCCTCAGCCTCCTGAAGGTTCTTGGCAGCTACGCTTTCATACTGCTGACGGACGTCGCGCAGGGCAGCTGTGAGGTCGGGCTTGGAGACATCCACATCGATCTGTACATGCTGCTCCTGAATCTGGGCCTGAAGCTCATGGATTTCCTAAGAAACGACAAAAAGAACAGACAGAAGGTCATCCATGTCGAGGATGGGAACAACTCCACCCATGTTCATTCACGGAAAGTGACTCCACTTACCTCATCGTGGAGTTTCTTCAAGAAGGCAATCTCTTCTTGCAAAGATTCCACTTTACGCTCAAGATCAAGACGTGCCAAAGAAGCATTGTCCACATCCTATTTCAAAGAGAAAAGATGGGACAAGGAGCATGCTAAAGTCTATGGCTTATCTAATTTACTCATTTTTATTAATCATATAAGCTTATGGTCTTTATCATAAAAATGGCCTTGACTTGACAAACTTATGACCTTCAAATAACTTTATAGATCACCCAGTGCCAATATACTATGTTTTCTTCTCACTAACAAATTTGAACTGGGACCCACTATGTTATATCAAGGAAGCTAATAGACAATTTAAAAATAAATAAATGTATGCCAACGTGGTAAACTGTACTCCATGAATTGTCACTGAATCTACATTATACCATTGAAGTGTTTTGTTAAATCTAGAAAAATCAATGCCATCGTGTTAATATCATGGAATAACATTTTGACAGGTGTTCACCAGGTCTCGTACCTTAATACACGAGTCCATACAGAACAGAAATTCCTGCTTCAAAAGTTTTAGTGTATACTTGAGCTCTTTTTCCCTCTACTCAAACCATCTAAAACATCATTATGATCCAAAGCAAATGTGTAGTCACTTGGCATTCAGATTACAAGGCTAGATTTATATTCCAATTTAGGATGGGCAAGGGCAAAGATGCAGGGATAGGCAGATCAGGACAGAAATGTAACTCTGAACTGTATTTGTTTTGTTTTCTCTGGAGGACTTTTTTTTTCTTTTCTTTCTGAAACTCCCCCATCTCCTCCTACAAGGGTGTGTCCATCCTTTTCACTTAGCACCGTGCCTGTCAATTCAGTTCTTAGCTTGTTTCAGAATGACTAGTCAAACGCTTACATGTAACAAAACTACTGTCTGTGTAGAATTCTTGCTGCTCTGGCTCTCCGGTATGAGTTTTCGCCATTTGTTAACTGCTACATTTCAAATCAGAATATATAATTTTGCAACTCAGATTTTATTTTCCCTCAAGAGAATGTCATGAGGATCTTTATACCTCTTGTTTTATAAGCAATTACATTTGCAATACAGTTTATAGCCTTACATTCTTAAAATGTTGAGATACTTCTATCACGTTCATGAAAAGTGAATGAAGAATAGGTCATGACAAAAAAAATTAGGCTTGGGAAAAAATTCTTTTTTGCTTGTTGTTAAACCCTAAAAAATGACATAAAAGGTCAATTTTACTAGTCTCTTCATTAAAGAGAATATGGGAAATGTTACCTAATCCCTAAATAGACCCTTTACACTAATATTGTTTTATATTAACTCACTTCTCTGCAGAAAACATTAACAGATGTAATGATCATACACTGCTGTTTTTGTTAATTTGGCAAATGTATTTCTGCTTCAAATGTTATTCTAGACTTCACATGTGAGAGTGTTTTAATAGCCAATCCCAATAAGTGTTCAGGAGAATAAAACTATCCTGGGAACTCTTCCTGCTTTTGGATTTCAATTTTAAGTTAAAAAATTATTTAAGTCCATTTTAATTTGGAGGGAAAAAACCTTTAATTAAACTTCAGCTTTAGAGTTATTTTGTATTTATGAAGAGGCTACTAAATACTATAAGGACTCAATAAGGAAAGGCCTTTTCAAACATGAGGCATGACTGTAGCTTTAAGAAGTTTTCACATCACATACTTCACAAGTCTGGGCCAGATATTAGATAACGGATGTTAGCAAATACTTGTGTCCAATTAGAACTGTGCTTACATCATTACATATTCACTAAGAATGTAGCCTGTTGCAAAGCTGCTCTTAGGAACACAAAGACTCCTATTATTTCTCTTCACTAGCCAGAAGGTCTGTTTCTACATTCCACAGGGCAGCCCAGAGAAACCATTAATACCTTTCAGCCGGGGCACAGATGGCTCCTTTTCACCCTTATTAGATCACAAAATAGTTGTGCATAGCGATATTCCCATCTAACTTTAGTGCCACAACAGAACTTAAAATTTGTTGGCTTAATGCCAGTTAAACTAAGTTTCGTATGCTCCGACACGGTGATATACGGGGCAGAACTGCGATTTTTGTGGCCTTGTAAAAGTTAGCTAACTTAGCAAACGGCAATCTAACTCAGTTTGTAACTGTTCGAAATCAGTATATCAATGTGTTCCAAAATCGAAACAGCAAAAAAATGTTTTGTAAGAAATTTGGAAACAAAGTAAAAACTTAAAGACTTTCTTTATGTTCTAAGAAGGGACGGTTTAAATCCTGCAAGGGTTTTTATCTGGAAAGGCCCCAATCTGGCCTTTCTGCCACTAGGGGGCCTTGCGCGCAGACGTGTGAAGTTTTGCACTATTTAGCCTTGGGGTAGTTAACTTTATTTAGTGCCCGTAGACTTGGGTTCGTCGGGTGCGGGTAGGGGTCCGGTTGTTGCCAGCAGGGAGAGGATGTACAAACCTGTCTGAAAGACTGGAGGGTGCCCTCGGCTTCCTCTCTCTGAAGCATCTCCTCCTGCAACCTGAAACAGTTTTACATTAACCAAAGGGGAAATGGAAAACCGCTAGGGGCGGGGCGGCCACACCCAACCACCAAGTCGTGGCTCCGCAGACAAAAGTTGGTGCGCCGATTCCGCAGGCAGCCAGCGAGCCGCTTCGGTTTGAGAACTGCCATTCTCGGCCAGTTTTAGCGGGACTTGGACCGCAGCGCGGCAAAGCAATCACGGTCGCCGCACGGACCTGCAAGTAGAATGCCGCCCCTGCACCCCCAGAAGCCTGGGCAACCCTTTGTTCCTCTTGCTGCACAGCCATCCCTTCCTCCCGCTGCTGTCCAGGGCTGGCAGCCCGCCAGAAGAGGCCAGGAAACTCCAAAAGTTTGGAGATGTCACGCTCATAGTTTGCAAAGGCCATCCACTAATTAAGTGGCAGTTTCAAGAAATCTGTAACTTAAAAAGGGCGCTCTTAGGCAACGAGGGGGAGGAGGGTAGAGGGGAAACGCTAGTTGCAACTGCTTGGCTCTGGGTGGGGCTGCGCCACCGCAAGCATAGCTCCCTTCCCGGCCACCCCCTCCCCCACCCGCACCCCCACCTCCCTCAGCCTCTGCAGAATACATCTCCAAGGGTGTGGCAGCCCTTGGCGGGTAGAAGGAGCGTTCTCATCTTCCCTCCCTCCCTCCCCCGGCCCCGCGTGGGCGCAGCCTTACTTTTCCCGGAGCCGCATTAGGTCCTCGGCCAGGTTGTCGCGCTCCACCTCGACGCGGGCCTTGTCGTTGGTGACCTGGTCCACCTGCCGGCGTAGCTCCCGCATCTCTTCCTCGTAGAGGTCGCCCAGGCGCGACTTGCCCTGGCCCTTGAGCTGCTCGAGCTCGGCCAGCAGGATCTTGTTCTGCTGCTCCAGGAAGCGCACCTTGTCGATGTAGTTGGCGAAGCGGTCATTGAGCTCCTGCAGCTCCACCTTCTCGTTGGTGCGGGTATTCTTGAACTCGGTATTGATGGCGTCGGCCAACGAGAAGTCTATGGAGTCCTGCAGCAGCCGCACACTGGGCCCGCTGCTCCGCAGGCGCATGGCCGAGGAGCGCGTGGCGTACACGCCGCCCGGGGACGAGGAGTAGACGCTGCGGCTGGTGCTGGGGCGCAGCGCGCTGCCCAGGCTGTAGGCGCGAGTGGACGAGGTCACGTAGCTCCGGCTGGAGCTCGGCCGGCTGCCGGTGCCGGGGCCGCCGAACATCCTGCGGTAGGAGGACGAGGACGTGGACCTGCTGGACATGGCTGCGGAGGGTACGTTGAGCTGGGTGGCGTGGACGGCTCGGGGCGCAGAGGCGAGCGAGGGCGCGGTGGATGTGGGCGGTGGGAGCGCTGCTGCGTCTCTGGCGTGAAGACCCCGGAGCGAGAGGAGCAGAGGACCGGACCCCGCCCAGGGCGCAGTTTTTATAACCTGTTACCTTCCCTCCCACTACCGTCCAGCCAATGGGGACCCGGCAAGTAGCGGGAAGGGTGGGCGGGGGGGTATGGGGGGTTGGGGCGGGGGTTCCCTGGAGCTTTCTTCCTCTCGTTAGCTCTGCTCCTCCGAACTAAGCACAGTCCCGTTACTTCTTGGCTGGACTTGGACTTTTGGGGGCTTTCCTGATGATGGCCCGAGCTCTGCTCACCCTGGGTACTGAAAAGGGCGGCGGCGTCCAGTGGCGGGGGAACGCAAGCTGGACTGGATCAGAGGGTCCTGAGCACCGCGCCACTAGGCGTGGGAGACGGCGCGAAGGTGGGAGGGGCACGCGGGCCCCTGGCAGCGGTCTCCAGCTGGGAGCGGGCGAGTGGGTGGGGAGACTCGCGAGCAAAGGAGCAGGAAGAGGGGAGTAAGGTTCCAGCGTATCGGAAGGCGCCGAGAAAGGAACAAAGAGCGCCCGAGATTGGAGCGCGAGGTGGTGGGCGCACAGACCGGGACGCACTCAGAGCTCGGCCCCGCGCAGCCTTGTGCCCTGTGCGCTTCGAAAGGGGTACAGCTTGGGCCCGCATCTTTTTTCACCCTCTGGTTTTGGGGTTGCTGTTCAGAGACCAACAGGCTAGGTTCGGCTTTGGACCTCTGCAGCTGCTGGGCGGCGGCGAAGACAGTCGGGGCATCAGGGTGGGGTCGCTGAGTCACTGGCTGTGAGTCACCGCGGCCTCCGCCTGCCGAGATTGCGGGCTCCTAGCGGTTTTTGTGAACCGTTAGACGCGACTGACTCAGATCTCTCGGGGCCCCGCGCGCAGTTTGTCCCAAAGTTTTACCCAACTTTAAGGCGGGCCTCAGATTTCTTGTGTGCGGTTCGCCTGTAGGGGAGACTAGAGCGCCTCGAAGTTCTCAATGACTCGCCAAAGCCCGATTTTACTCCAACGTGCGGATTTCTCCTTAGCAGGACATTTCTGCAGACCATCCACAGGCGTCCCTAAAGGGTTTTTCTTGCCAAGTTCCCTCTCATCCTTCCTTCGGTGTCCTTTCATCCCCCCCCCCCTTACACACCCCCCCCCCGCCACACACACACACCCCGTGGAACCACACCCTTCTTTGAACACCATTTGAAAGTTCTGGGTGAAAGAGGAAACTCAGAGTCCAGTTTCAAAATCAAATTAAGTGGTCACTGTTTTTGTGTGTTTGTGTATGTGTGTGTGTGTGTGTGTGTGTGTGTGTGTGTGGTGTATGTGTGGTGTGTGTGTGCGTGCGTCATTAAAAAGGTATAACCTGTGCCGATTATGGAAATAATTAGGTGTTGATTTAAAACTCCAATTTGATTAATGAATGGCAATTATATAGCTCAAATGCCAGAATGTTTTTTGGTAATAGATTTATGTGTTCATTTCAGTTCAGCAATACACACTGCAAGATTCCGGTGACTTGACTGGAAAATATCACAGGTCATTCTGGCCTGTTTTTCAAAATTCGTGCAGATAAAACTGCAAAGCAAGAAACTTTTGGTCCAGATTCCACCGACCCACTATCAAAACCTTCCTAGGTAAATTGCTCACACATATTATTGCAGTGTTAGTAACATGCAGAACCAAATGGTTACCTTTAAAGGGAGGTGAATACAGCAAAGACAAGCCAGACTTTGTTATTTAAGTAGCAACTTAAAAATCACAGGGTGTTTTATTTTTAATGTTTAGAGGACTTGAGGAGTACTGAAAGGATGAACTCCAAAACTTCTGTAAAGATGGAAACAACTTGATTCTATAGTTAACAGATAGGGGGCGGGGAGTAAAAATTCTTCCCTCCGTTTTTGTTTTGTTTTATTTTGGGCGGGTGGGGTACTGAAGGTTACTTGGCATTTAAGAAAAATAGTTTAGAATCAAAAGGAGGGTTTATTCTAGCTTCGTCGTATTGCCTCTTTGAGGCAATATTTTGTTTACCTCATTTCACTTAGTTCTGGCTGATGGCGCTGTCAAGGTCGAGCTTCGGGACCCCTTGCTGCACAGCTCTCCTGCTGTGGTGTTGTTGTTTTTTTTTAATTCCTCAGTCACTGGAGGCCGTGGGTCCTTCCCAAAGGAGCATTCCTTGGGCTCCATGCCCTGGCAGACTAGCTGTACTCCATGTTATCACCGTGCTCTCTGAGAGCCCTTTATTCAGGCCCAGCAAATGTCACCATTGTGAGCTTGCCTGGAACCCTTAGGATGAGAAAAGCCATCTCAATAAGGGGGAAGACCTTCCTCCCACCTAAAATGCCAATCCCAGGGCAGTGCTATCGGGACACTTGCTGACTGACTCACTATGGAAAATGAGGGCAAGGCTGTGGTGTGGTGTGGCAGGGTGCCCTGCTGGCGGCCACAGCAAATTCCTCCGGGCTGTGGTGACTTCCTCAGGGATGACTCCGGCCCTCCTCATCATCTCAGGGATTCCTTCTCTTTTCTGAACTGTGACCACTCTGTGTTCTCAGGACTATGCTATGTTCACTTGCTGTTGTAGCTCAGGCTGCTGTAACGAATTACCACAGACTGTGTGGCTTCAACAACAGACACTTATTTTTCACATTTCTGGAGGCAGGAAGTTCAAGATCAAGGTGCAAGGCAGATTTGCTGTCTGATGAGGACCTATTTCGTGATTGGCAGACTGCCGCTTTCAGATGGCAGAGAGCAAGCTCAGTTCTCTCCCTTTTCTTATAAATGTCTCTACTATCCACCTCTAAACCTATTTACCTCCCAAAGGTCCTACCTCCAAATACCATCACACTGGAGATTAGGTCTGCAGCCTATAAATTTGGAAGGAGAAGAGGGACACAAGCATTCACTCCCTAGCACTTGCCGTATAGCACACGCATGCACGTGCAGACACACACACACTCACACAGAGATGTGCAGTGTTCCATGTGTCTTTGCTCTTAGACATTACCATAGCTTGGGGCCAACTGTAGAGTATAGAAGAATAAAGGTTACAAAAGCTCCTTTACTCATTTGTGTAGAATGTATGAGTCTTTTGGGAAAAAAAATTCATTTCCGTCCAAGGTAAATTATACAGTGCCTTTTGCAGTGCCTGAGATAATAAATGGTGATAGTCATCACTGAGGGAAATCACTCTGTCTGAACTAACGTCCTTGAGTATCATAACTAATCCTGCTGTAGATGCAACACAGGTTCTTACTTACCTTTTGGAAGTAAACAGTATGTAGATACAGCATTCTCGGTATATTTAGTTTTTGATTGCTGTGAAAAGCCACCTCAGGCGGATTTTTAAAAGCTGGACTGCAAAGCTGCTTCCAACACTGCGTGATGCAAGTTGTATATAAATAAGGATACAGCGGTACAGTTTGCAAGCCAGGAGTAAACATGACCAAATCTAAAGCACGAACCGTGATTTTGGAATTTGCAAGCTCAGTGATGTCAGTTGAATTGGGTGATTTGAGCTGATGGACCAGCCATCCATGTGGAGATGAGGGCTTTAGGAGAGCTGGCTGGCAGGTGGCCACCGCATGAGGACAGCTTCCGGCAGGACTGACTGGATGGAATTTAACAAATGAGAAGATGGATTAAACCGGGAGGAGGAAGGCATGGCAAAACCTAACTGGCCCTGGTAATAAACACAATAATCAGTACTGTGGTAAATGCTTTGATTCTTGTGCCTACCAGAATTTAACTTAATAAATTTAACTTTAACTTGCTCTCATAGCATACTGCAAGATTGATTTGATCATTCATTTTACAGATGAAGTCTAAGATGCAGGCTCACAATTTGCTCGTGGTCTTATAACTAGTAGGAGAGGGAGGGAGGAGGCAAGAATTTGAATTGAGGCCTCTCTGACTCCAAACATACTTATCTCTTTGGCCCAATGACAACACTTTACTTACTGTCAACCAAGTCAATTCATACATATTATTCAGGGCCCTACTGTGTCCCAGGGCCTGAAAAGACAGGATGACTCGCAGATTCTGTCGTGAAGGAGCAGATTCCTAGAGGAGCTTGGCAGAATTCCATGTTTACGTTATTCAGATGATGTAACAGTGATAAGAAGGGAGTTTGGTTTTCACCTGCATTCTAATTCCTTACTTTGAGACTTAAGCATTTCCACCTAGATTCCTTTCTGTTTCTTCAGAGGCAGCATATCCAAAATTGGATGTAGCTCATCCCACACCCTAAAACCCACCAACCACAGCTATTTCCCCTCCCAACTTCCCTGTCTATTCAGGGCAGCACAGCAAGCTAACAAGATTGGAAACTTTCATCATCATTGCCACTTCCTTACTCTGGAAGCGGCAATTGTTGTCCTGCCCCATTGCTTTCTGTGTCCACTCCTGTTGTATTGCTGTCACTTATCCAAGCCTTTACACCTCACCCTTGCAGTACTGTAACTGGCTTCCCTCCCTCTGTGCTCTCCTTACCCCCACAAGTGTGTCTGTCTTCAAGCCACAAACCCCTTTTCTTAAAAATAAAAAAGGATATTTTTATTGATTTCAGAGAGGAATGGAGAGGGAGAGTTAGAAACATCAACGATGAGAGAGAATCATTGATTGATTCAGCTTCCTGCACGCCCCCTACTGGGGATCAAGCCCGGGACCCTTCAGTTCACAGGCAGATACTCTTCAACTGAGCCAAACCACAATCTTAATAACTGCATTCATAAGGTTCCCTAAAGATCCAAAGTGAACCAGTCATTCCCTCATTCAGCTCCATGAGGGCAGAGTTGTTTTCTCTCTTTTGTTCACTCTCCTGTTTTCAGTGCCTAGAGAGAAGACTGATACATTGTTTTTAATGTAGGGACTCATGCAGGAGTAGTCAGAGAGGAAGGGAGGGAAGGAGGGAGGAAGGGAGGGAGGATACTAATATTTTCCAATGTTTAAAATGTTCAAGCATTGTGCTAGTTAATTTCCACGTGACTTCAGTTCATTTTTACAGGCTACTATGATCCACACACTTTATTAACTTACTCAAAACACATTTATTGAATATTTACATGTGCCAGACATTCTGTTAGACACTGGGAAAGGTCAGCAAGGCAAGCTTAATGCGTTCACTCTCAGAATGTGTGCGCATGTGTGACTCAGAGAGGAGACTCAAGTAAAAGAACAAAGTAGCTACAATTTGTAATAAAGATGATGAAGAAACCAGAAACTTTGCTGCAGCTGGAGGCTGAAGAGCATAGCTCAACTGTGGTCTTTGAAAGCCAAGCTGAGTATCACGTCCAGCCTTATTTCCACTGCTGCCCCACCAGACAGCAATTTCAGTGGGGGCCTTGCTTCTCTCTGCCCCACAAATACACCACATTTTCCCCACGCTCAGGTCTTTCCTCACGTCCCATTCAACAGGTAGGTGTTTCCCATTTTCTGCACTGCCTGCCAGGCTTTTCAGGATATAAGCTTTGCATGCCTCTGGGGAGCTCCGCCGCTTGTGAAAGAATCAGGGACCACTGGCAGTGCTGTCACACACAGCAGAACATGGCGAGTGAGAGACCTGATGGAGACATGAAGGACATATGGAAGGGTTTTGATGGAGAAATGATCATGTCCATGTGAGGGAGATTTGCAAATGTAGTTTGAAGAAGTGGTATTTGGGGGAATGAGTCCGATTTTTACAGGTTATCATGGTAGAGAAAGGCTGTTTAACACAGATCAGACAGTATCTGCAAAGATTGCATAGATGACAGAGTTGCAGGAACATGCCGGCAGAGGCAAGAATCCCAGGGTGGCTGGATGATGGAGTAGTCCTAGGGGAGAGAGGGAATTGAACACTAACAAGGGACCATGCATTGGACGACAAATGCCAGAGAGAGGAGTTTATAATTAATGTGGTGGGCAGTGGGAATCCACTGCCTTTGTGACTAGGAGAAAGGCATGCTTGTAGCTGCATTTGAGGGAGATGGTGGAGGAGGAGCGGGGGAGGCCAGTTAGATGGCTGTTTGCAGCAGAGCAGGTGAACGATAAAAAGGAGTTGACCTTGGGGGCTGCAATGATGATGAAGGCTGTGAAGTTAAGACAGGCAAGTCACAGGGCTCTGAGAGAATGGATGCATTAGACACAGAAATAATGTAGGTGGGAATTTAATTTGAAGTGAAAGATAAATCGTGGAAATCCCTTTCCCTGAAAGTATCTTCCCCTCTCTAGTCTATATAAAGCCTAACTTTATGGGAAAGGTGGGTATAAGCTGAATAATGCAGTTTTACCCTTTACAGCAGTTTGAGTTTGTTGCATAAATTAATGTTGATTGCCTCATATTGTTCCTTACCTGGTGTGAATGTGTTGGTCTGGTCTCCACAGTTAATGGTAAATCAGTTTCCTCTAAAACAGTTTTTTAAAGTTCAGAGAAAAAAAAGTTTAAAGACAAACTCTTCCAAATATCTTTGAACCTTTTTCTTGGGGGGGAAAAAAAGATTAGAATTCCCACTGAACTATGTGTAGTTTATAATTTTATCAAAGTCTAACGCACAGTTTATGATTAAGGAAAAAGAAGGTAGAAAGTATGTAGAAGGGACAAAAGATGTTAATTAACCTAGTGCCAAAAAATAAAATTCAAGTCAATATTAGACAAAGACATGAAGTTCCATTTTCAATGTTGGTTCATCTGATCCAAACAAACACAAAACAAAGTTATAAAAACTGGACCTTACTTGAAAGAGACCTAACCATTACCATCACCGTTTAATGAGCCTACCACAAAAAGCATGCAGGTGTCTGACCCTTGACCTTTAATGTTTTTGCCATTTCTTAGGATAAAGGAGAAGGTCCTATTAATGGAGACAATTTGCCTAGTGCTGCGGTATCCTAGAAGTTTGTTCTGCCTATTTGATGTCATCATCTGGTTTTTAAGTGGTGGAAGTTTTTTCGGAAGATATTTGGGGACTGGATCTAATGATAATAACGGTTTAATAGCGCAGTTTTATTTTAAAGAACTGAACAAATTAAAGGAATAATTTCTGGTTTGTATTTATGACAACCTGTGAAGTTAGAAAGGAAATATCATTATCTATGTAGCCAAAATCTCTTTCTTGTATATTTGGGGGAAATGAAAGAAGCCCGTCTCACTTATCTCAAAACTGAATAATGAATTGACCGATCTTCCCAACACTCTGGAGGTGCTTTAGCTCTGGCATACTACATTCATATAGCCAGTGAAATGACATTCATTAGACTCTTGAATATTTAATTTACTTTTAAATATATTCAATAAATTCACAGTTTAAAATACACCACATCAAACTTTGGTCCCCATATATGCTGACAGAGATCATTTAAGAAGTTAGAAGTGAAAATCTAAAGACCACATATGAGAAAAATAATAAACACATAAATCAGAGTGACACTACATGATGTCCTGTGGAGGACAGCAAAAAGCCCAGGCTAATTGCAGAGGAGAGCTTTAAATGCGAGTGAGTGGCTTTATATGGATATTTAATCTTTTCCTCGTAGGAAGCTTTTTTTTTTTAAGCAACTGACATATCACTTGGGACTAATTTACGTTATGGCTTTGGGAGCTGAAATGTTTTTTAAAATGATGTTCACATAAAGTTTTAAAAAAGTTTTAGCTTTTATCAGTTGTAAGCTAATTCTGGATTCCCACCTGTATTCACATGTACTAGACTTAAGACAAATAAAATAAAATATATTATGCATTGCATTCAAATTATTTTTGCATTTGCATTGCAGGCATAACTTTTAAATGTGAAAATTCAGACACAGACATATGTGTACATATCAATACAACTCTGAGCTCATGCCAGAAGCATCCCCGATGGCCTTGTGATAGCTCTGGAGGTGGGCACCTAAGTGAAATATGAATATGGACTTGGAATGCCATGTAAGTCTCCTTATTGGTGTGCTTGTCTTTGTGGATCCCAGATAATACTGTGAAAATTAGATAAGATGGCATAATGATGAAACTATGCAAGCCAAAATATAATCCAAATGTATTAAAATCATGAGAAATAAGTAAAGAAAAACCATTCTGAGTAAACTATAGTGGAATAAAGGGATTGACAGCCCTCTTCATAATTCTATTGCAGTGGTTTCTAAACCATTGAGTAAGGTTTTGTATTTCTAATTAGCTAAGTACTGAAATATGCTCTCTAATGTGACTTATGAAAATGTGAAATAACTGCAAAAATATCAGGGTATGTGAATTTAATGTAGACTCAATACATTTTCTTCATAGCATAAATTATTCTGATACGATATTGTAATATAGCCCGCTGTCATCGTTCTGTGTGAGGACGATCCAGTGCAGAGATCCTTGCATGTCTAGATGAGGGTTTTTCTTTTGCTAACGCTGGGTTAGTTTCATAGTCCATGATAACTACGCATGCTGTGATGCTATCACTAGAATCGGAGTCTGGCCCAGATTAAAGCCAGTAATCATAATGATTGCTGGCATATACTGAGCCCCTGCTGTATGCCAAGTGTTAACTTATTTACCATGCGCTAATTTATTTAATCCTCACGACAGCCCCATTAGACATATGAAGAAAGTAAGTAATAGTAAGTTACTTTCAAGAAGGTAAGTAACTCACTTAGGCTTACATGGTCCAGAAGTGGCAGACCTGGGATTTGAACCCAGGACTTTTGGTTCTAGATTCTACATTCTAACTCCATTGTACTGTGGCACCTCACAAACCATGGTGTTTTTGTACCACTATTGGTGACATCCTCACGTCTCTTTGGCATTCTTATCAGTGTCACTTTATCTCTTTGGACTTCTTTTTTTTTTTTACTGTTCTGTTGCAATAGGACCCCTTTGAATTCAAAGAATATGATGTCCTTAATGAATCATCGAGACATTTCTGGACAGTTTTAGGGGTTTTCTGTGGATTTCTCATTCCTTAATTCTGACTCAACCACCAGAATGATTTGATATATATGACATATGACTCCTGCATACAATTAAGTGAATAAAAACCCTTAACCACATTTGCTAGTGGAAAAGAAATAAACTGCCCACATTTTTTTGGAACACATAACTCTAACTCATTCTTAGTCTCTATCAGTTTGAATTTCAGTGAGATTTATTAACATGTGGGGCACTAATATTATACCATTCTAGAATCATGAGAGAGTTGTGTGAAATGAGAAGTCCAGTGAATTACAGGAAAACCAAGATTCTCAAGGCAAAGCTAAAGGAGCATTCCTGATAACACACAAGAGCTTGGTAGCCAGCTTTTACAATTTCATGTACCATACTAACCTTGTTGCCAATACATTTAAAATAGTTTCCAAGTAATGCTCATCAACACCAGCTCTATTTAAAATACTTTAAAGTACTTCACATGTGCCTGGGCCAAATGGCTCGGTTGGTTGGAGTGTCATCCTGCCGACTGGATGCCTGCTGAGGGCACATATGCAGGTTGTGGGTGCCATCCCTGGGCAGGGTACGCCTTCAGAGAGCAACTATTTGACATTTCTCTCTGTATGTCTCTCCTCTCTCTTCTTCTCAGTCTGAAATCAATAGGAACATATCTTTGGTAGGGATTAAAGAGGGGAGTACTTCACGTGTATAAGGGCAAGAGTAACACATATGACAGTTCTTTGTAGATCCAAGGGTAAAAGAATGCATGAAAGTGTTAAACAGCCTGATGAAATCCTAACTGGGTAGTGGCACAATTACTTAACAGATTGGAGAATTAGTGACCTCCTTCATCAATGTATTTGGAGCCTAGTGTGTGCCCAGTTCCCTGCTGGGTGCTAAAGACCCAGAAATGAATCCAGCACCTTTCTTTGGCTCAGAGGACAACTGGTCTACTCCCTTCTCCGAGAAATCATTTTGACTCCAAGTCTTAAATAATCATTTTACCACAGGGAGACCCAGTGTGTGTAATGTAATTACCCTCCCTCCCTTAAAGTTAGAATGAAATAACATTGACTTTTACTCTGAAATCCATGGAAATGTAAAATTTCCTGCTTTGTTGTGCTTGATAAAATATAACATAACAACTAGTTGCTGGGTTACTACATAAAACATAGGCCCCAAACTGCAGCGGGGAAGAGCAGTTAGCAATTAAGTAACGGAAATGACTAGTGGTTTGAAACCAGCAGACTGCCCAGGCATCTAGGTTACTTAGGCAACTTTTATCTCTAAGGAAGTAGTTCTGGTGACTCATGCTCATACAGAGTGGCTTCCTTCAAAACTGGTGCATTCAGTGACCTTACCATTATGCATCTCTTCTTTTTCTTTGGACTAGGGCAGAAAAAGTGCTTTTGATGGCATAGGTTCATTATTTACTGTAGTAGCGTATTATTCCCTGGCTGGCCCATATCTTGAAATGTAATGGACTCATGGTGATCAGAGTAAAAGGTCAGTAGTTTCTGCAAAATATTGCTAAATTAAATGAAGGTAGAATTAATAGCTTATTTTCCAAGCAGAATGTATGGCTTATAATAATATTTATTGTCAGTTTTCATTTTGTTATTTAATCTGTGTTATTTAAAATACTAGTCACACTTTTGATAAACTAGAATACTGAAGTACTTTATACCACTACATTAAAATGCCTTATTTTTTTTCCCAAAGAGATGAAAAATGGAATTCAAGTCTCCTTTGAGGGTTGTCTAGAGGCAATGGTTATAAAAATAAAGGAGCTGGAAAGAAACTCCTTTGCCAGCTTCTCTCTCCAGTTTTCTGTCTACCTGCTCGAAGCTCCAATGATATTTGCTTTAAAAAAAATAGTAGAGAAGTTGTGGAAGAAGTTGGTTCATCCAGAGAGCTTTAGGTCGATACGTGTTTGGAGAAGTCAGTGGAAGAACATATTGTCGACAGTTGCAGAAAACTGGGAGCCAAGCATCTGACTGGCTCCTGGGTCGGGACAGGAGCTCCGGGTGTCCTGTCGGCCTGCGGTGCCAGCACCTAGTGTGCCCCACCTATGGGACCCGAACCAGCCTGATATCTCTTGTCCTAATGCCAGAAGTCATGCTGTAAGGCTCACCATGTAGCCAGTGTTACTGTGGCTGTTTTCATGTTGCTTTCGCTGTAGCCCTTTTCTGTTTTTAATTTTGTGGCTGGCAAAGCTTGAAAAGACAGCGAGTCACGCCAACCACTCGTTTCCCTCCAGACAGAAGCCTTAGTGTGCGGCCCAGGCTCTGAGCATGGTTTGTGCTCATGAACCTTAGCTGCTGGAAGCTTTTCTGTGAGGAGCGGGAACATGTGGGGGAAGTCCTTAGTCCCCAAAGTGTGGTCTCCAGACCAGCAGCAGCAGCAGCAGCAGCAGCAGCAGCATCCCCTGGACCTTTGTTAGAAATGCCGGCTATTCTTCCCCACTCCAGACGGACTGAGTCAGAAACCCGGGTCGGGGAGGAGGGCAGCAATCTGCGTTTTAACAAGATGATTCCAGATGATTCTGAGGAATGTTAAAGTCTGAGAACCATTGTGCTAAGGAACTGTTGGTACTTGTGGCCAGGGAGAATACGAAAAATATAGAGGTTGGAGAGTGGGCATGTTGATGAGTCTTTGCTTATAAGGAAAGAAAGAATAAAGGGAAATATCTTAGAATTCCAAAAACGAAAAAAGAAAGCCTGGAACACGATCAGCAGGACTAATTGCTTGCATGAACCTTTGCTTTCTCAAAGAAGGGCACTCCAGATGATGAGCTTACGGAAAATATGTTTGCACAGCTCTGGCATTCTAGAATAATCTCTTTAGTGAGAAAAGACATGTTTTGCCATATTAAAAAATAAATTCAATTCAGGTTTGTAAAACTTTATAAGATTATTGTTTTGCATTGACTAGGCCAGCGGTCAGCAATCCGCAGCTTGTGAGCCACATCCGGCTCTTTGGCCCCTTGAGTGTGGCTCTTCCACAAAATACCACAGCCTGGGCGAGTCTGTTTTGAAGAAATGGTGTTAGAAGAAGTTTAAGTTTAAAAAATTTGGCTCGCAAAAGAAATTTCAATCATTGTACTGTTGCTATTTGGCTCTGATGACTAATGAGTTTGCCGACTACTGGACTAGATGAACTTGTTGACCACTTGAAACCCCAGTCTCTGCATCTGAAAACCACATGCATTGTTACTCTCCATGAATTATCTCATTGGGCTTTAATACTAGAGGGCTTGCGAGGCACTTTGAGCACGGAAAATTCGAAGCATAAGGATAAAGAATGATTAATATGAATATTGATGGTGAAGAGAGGTTTAGAAGTTGATACAAAAATGGGTTAATATGTCAACTTCCCTTTGACATCTGCCCCTTTTAGTTCTGACTCTGTCAAGTATTAGTTTGTGATATTAAGTGAAACAGGTTTTTAAAACTTTTAATCTTAATTTTCTCATAAAAAACATAGCATTAACGATGTGTACTCAAAGGATCCCTGTGAGAATAAAATTGGATTAAAATATGAAAATGCAGTTTCGAAAGGTCAAACATTGCAAATTTTAGATGTTGTTGTTATTTTATGTCTGGATTGAAGAGGCTTTGTGATTGTTGACAGAGTGACACCACGCAGGAGTTTGGAATAAGTGTGTCAGCAGCTTGTATGATTACAAAAAATAGCTGTGTTGACTTTTCTGCTAATGCTCCGTCAGGGGAATGTTTCCATTTTCTCATGAAATAAGGGAGATCCACATATGTTTAACTGAAGAAAGTAAACCTGACATTTTTTATCCTTTGAACTAAGAGACTATACTGCACTCATTCTTTGACGGAAAGATGATAAGACTGTGGAGTCAGGCTACGTGGGTAAATTCCCAGATCCTCTGCTTACCACAGGGCAACCATTGATAAGGCTCAGATTCCTCATACCTAACATAGGGGTGATAATATGCAGGGTTGCATAAATATTAAGAGAAATTTACATAAAACACATAGGAGAATGTCTAGTGCAGAGTAAGCACTCAATAATGTGGGTGTTTGTTAGTAAACTCTAGCATGAAGAGGAGGGCAAAAGCCTGAAAGTCAAGGGCCAGGAAGAATCAAAGAAGAGGGCAGCTGGTGAAAGGGTCTGGTCATTTTGAAAACGAAAATTCAAGGAGTCCCCATGACTTAGTCAAAATTTACTAAGGTAAAAAGGGGAGCGATCACTTTGGGAATGCTGTGCCTTCACAGACCATCGCCCAGAGTCGCTGGTGCTGGGGATGCGCTGGTATAGGGATTGGGCCTCCGGAGTGCTCATGCTAATCACAGAGTAAAGCTTTAAATGTGAGTGAGTGGTTTTTAAAGTGTTGATATTTAATCTTTTCCTCATAGGCAGCTTTTTTTTTAAGAGACTGACATACCTGAGACTAAGTTACGTTACTGTTTTAGCATCTAAAATGATTTTTAAAATCATGTTCAAAAGTAGATCCAAAGGCACAGAAGCATGGGACAGGCTGTGGAATCTCAGAGGGAAGGCAGGGTGGGTGGGTGGGAAGAGATGAACTGAAGAACTTGTATGCATATATGTATAACCCTAGGACACAGACAATAGGGGTGTGAAGGCTTGGGGTGGAGGGTGGGGATAGGTTAGAGGGTGTCAATGGAGAAAAAAAAAAGGGACATCTGTAATACTTTCAACAATAAAGATAAATTAAAAGAAAAAAATCATGATCACATAAAAAACTATTAACTTTTATCACCTTTAAGATGATCCTCCATTCCTACATTGGGACAATTTAAACAAAATATATTTTGTATTGTGCTTAAATTATATTTTTGGGGTTTTTTTTTGCATTGCAGGTATACCTATTTTTAATGTGAAAATTCAGACACAGACATATGTGTACAATGTGTGCAACTCTGAGCTCATGCCAAAAATGTCACCGATGGCCTTGTAGCAGTTCTGGAGGTGGGTCCCTAGGTAAAATATAAACCTGGACCTGGAATGTCATGTCAGTCTCTAGTGTAGGTGTGCTTGTCCTTGTGGATCCGGGGTACTATTGTGACAATTACTTTCACCACTTCCTGGGAATTTGATATTTGGTACATGTGTACATTTCTCTAATAAATCTTAATATCAACTTGGTTATTTTTTAGAATGTACTTAATTGGCATGGTGGTTGCAGGGTGGTAAAAACATGAGATAATGTCTAAATATCCACTATGCATCCATTCACCTAAGGGACTTCTGGAATAGTGGAATTTATTACTAAAATTTCCCATAATTAAAAATAAATAATAACAATAATAAAATATTGGCACAACTTTGAATGAACAAATAAAGCAAAGTCTGTATTTTTGGTATGAAAGACAAGAAAAAGGATTTATTTTTATATCTTGAAATACTTTCAATTTTATTGCTTTGAATATTAATATGCAAAAATGGTCATTATACTATTTAAGTAAAAACCTGAAACCTCTTCAATGTTCATTACTGAGAGAATAGAAATGCAAATTGTTATGTTTTATGTAGTACAGACACAAGGTAAGAAAAATATTCAGTAAACTATTAAAAGTGACTGGTTTTTATGGGTAAGAATGGAATCAGTGTTATAGAAGTATGTACTTTTTTAAAATACTTTTACTAGAAGCCTAGTGCACAAATTTGTGCACAGGTGGGGTCCCTTGGCCTGGCCAGTGATTGAGGCCTATTGGGAGGCTGGCCAGTGGAGGGGAGGGAGCATGGGAGATTAGTCAGCCAGCACCCCTATCAGGGCTGATGGGGGGGATGGCCAGCAGGGGTGTAGGTGAGGGGCTGCAGGAGATTGGCCAGCTGGGGGGAGGGGCCATGGGAGGTGGGCTGTGGGACCGCAGTGACCACAAGGGGGCAGCTCCTTTGTTGAGCATCTGCCTTCTGGAACTCAGTGCATGTCATAGGTCGACCAGTCGTTTGGCTATAATGGTCATTAAGGCTTTTATATAGAGAGACTAGGGGCCCAATGCACAAAATTTGTGCACTGGGGGTGGGTGATCCCTCAGCCCAACCTGCCCCCTCACACATACTGGGAGTCCTCAGCCTACCATACTGGGAGACCGCTAACCCCCAGCCTGCCCAAGGCCTAAAGCATCTAGTTGAGGCTTTAGGCCTTGGGCAACCAGCCATCGCCCTGCAATAGGGCTGATGGCTGGCTCTGCCCTGACCCCAGCCTTAATTCCGGCCAGCGACCACCTGGCCTTGGAAGCCGCACGCTCGGTGGCTGCCTCGGCTCCACCCCCCTTGGCCCTGGCCTTAGCCCCGGCCTTAGCCCCGGCCAGCGACTGCCCAGCCCTGGGGGCCACGTGCTCCCTGGCTGGCTCCATCCCAGCTCCTGATTGGCTGGTTGGTATGGCTTGTTGACATGGCTTGATCAGAGGTATGGTCAGTTTACATATTACTCTTTTATTAGAAAGGACTAGAGGCCTGGTGCATGAAATTCATGCATGGGGATGTGGGGGAGGGGAAAGGATCTCTCTGCCCAATCTGCACCCTCTCATAATCCAGGACCCCTCGGGGGGATCGGGCCTAAACCAGCAGTAGGACATCCATCTCTCAATCTGGGACCACTGACTCCTAACTGCTTGCCTGCCTGCCTGCCTGATTGCCCTTAACCACTTGCATGCCTGATTGATCTCCTCTAACTACTCTGCCTACCTAATTGGCCCTAACCACCTCTTCCTGCCGGTCTGATGCCCCTAATTGCTTACCTATCTGCCTGCTTGTCCCTAACTGCTCACCTGCCTGTCTAATCTCTCCTACTAAACATTTGCCTGACTGCCTGATGGCCCCTAACCACCTCTGCTTGTCTGCCTGATAACCCCTAACCCCTGCCTGCTTGATCGCCCCTAACTATTGTCTCCCTGCCTGATCACCCCTAACTGCCTCTGCCTTAGCCCCCACTGCTACAGCTTCATCAGGAAGGATGTCTAGAATGATGTAGACATTCTGTTCGGTCTAATTAGCACATTATGCTTTTATTATTATAGATTATTATAGATAATTGGTTTTACCCATCAAAATTAGCATGTATTATTTCTAAAATTCAGAAAAAATTGAAATAACAAAATATGTATGCCTCTTTGATATATTGAATGAAATTCAGAACTGGTAATCATAAAATGTTAAGTGAAGAAAGTCAGGATATAAAATATATATGCAAGAAGATTATGATTTTGGTAAAATACAATTAGTGCAAAGACCAAAAGGAGAAACATCATAATGTTAGCCATAGTTCTCCCTTGTGGTTTTTAAATTTTATTTTTTATACATTTATTAATTTTCCTGATGTTACTAAAAGAGAGAAAGAATGGGTAGAGGAGAGGTTCTTAGAACTGGGTTTGGCTTTCAATATGCTGGGCATTTCTGATGTGTGTTTATTGAGTTTCTTTCCCTTTTGGTAATAATAAAAATCTGTTTTTCAAAAATAATGTCTCATCTTTATAGCACAAGACATATAATGAAACTACCATCTGAAGCTTTTGGATTTTAAAACTGTGATAATAAATAATGCTCTTTGTTGCATTCTTTTCCCACTGTATTTGAGGATTTAGTCCTAAAATGAAATGAATAAAAAAAGATATGACATGCAAATTCCTGACATTCTTTCCTAAGCAGAATGATTTTTAGCTCCTCCTGTGGTTTTCCCCAAAAATATACATACTGACTCTCTTCTTTCAATTATTATTTGATGCCTTCCAGTTAATAAGAAAAGCAACAAAAAATTGAATGCTTTTTTTCCAATTTTTCTTTTTAAAAATGTGTCTCTGTGACCTATAAATGAATTTGTTAATGAATGAATGAATAATAAATGTTAATAAATCAATGACTATTGATTATGTGTCATTGAGCAGGTCCCTTGAAGGTTTTTTCTCTTTTAAAACATATTATTGTTGAGAGTATTATAAATATCCTCCATTGTACCCCCTTTGCCCTCTCCTCCCAGCTCCTACCCAACACCAGGCCTTCACCTGTCTGTTGTCTGTCTCCATGGGTTATGCATATCTGCATATAAGTTCTTTGATTATCTCTTCCCACCCTCCTTCCTGCCTTCCCTCTGAGATTGTCAATCTGTTTCATGCTTCCATGTCTGTAGTCCTACTTTTCTCGTCAGTTTATTTTGTTCCTTTGATTCCATATATAAGTAAGATCATGTGATATTTGTCTTTCTCTGGCAGCCTTATTTTTCTATTCTTTGTGAAAAAACAGAGTAATAAGGAAAAAAAGCCGATCAGTTTAAAGTAAATTAATAGCCATTTTAAATATTCATGGAGTTCTTTGAAACTTGCAGGCCTATATTATCATTTATTATTGATATTATCCTATTATTCAAATATACTTTTGCCATCTTCTGAAATATAGTCCATTTTAGTCATTATGAATTCCCTGAATGACTAAACATAGAACAAATCCCTTTGAGACTTTTACTATATTTTCACTCCTCAGTCATTACCTTAGATGGAAATGCAACACTGATAGTCTAGATTTGCAGAACTAACTTAACTCTAATTTTAGGGGTATTGGCCTCTGGTGCATTCCAAGTGTGAAGTGCTTGCGTAGTATATTGTTTATATAAGTGACTTTGAAAACTGATAAGGTAAATTTTAGCAATTTTAAGTAAATAACAAAGTTGGTTTGTTTTTATCTTACATGGTGAATCAATACACTAATGGGAGTACAATGGAACTGTTATGTTATTACATGTCAGTTATTTTTATCACTATTGGATCAAATGAGAATGATATCTAAACTAGTACCTAACTAGTAAGAATGAAGTGAAAAACATTAAAGATTATTTTCCTCTGGATTTTGGTTATAGCAATGAAGAAAAAAAAAAAGACTATGAAGAAGAATAAGGGCTTTTGTGGAGTTTGAATGTGTGAGTGTGTATGTGTCTGGTGTGTGTGTGTGTGTGTGTGTGTGTGTGTGTGTGTGTGTGTGATTTCCTTTTTCTGATCTTGCTGGATCTGGTTTGTGGAATTTAGAACTCAAACAGTTATCCATGTTCAGATAAATTACTAAAGAAAGGAGCAAAGTAATAACAGCTTTTGAAACCACTACATTTTTATTTCCTCTATTCCCTTTGTGGGGCTTGTTTTTCCACCTGAAATAATGCAGGCTTCACAGAAAACAATAAGGAAATACATCTTGTTAGATAATGTGCAAATTAATCTCTTGATAGTACATTCTTTTTGAAAACATACCAGAAAAACAATTTTCTCTATATAATTGTTAGGAAAAAATAGTTATATTTTATGCTATGTCAAAGTTGTTAAAAAAAAGTGGAAAGAAGTCAGTATTTATTGTTCTAGGCGCACACACACACACACACACACACACAAACACACACAATAATTGAATACAGACAGCTACCTTGTTAACAAATATTACTCCTGTTTCATAGATGAAGAAAGTATTAGAAGAAGGATTCATATTAATCTATCTGTTTTCAGGACCATATTTCTTGCACTGTATCAAGTGGTCTTTGCAGGAGTGACTGGGCAGAGAATCCTATCTAATAAAAGAGTAATATGCAAATTGACCATACCTCGTCCATGCCCACAAGTCACACCCACTAGCCAATCAGGAGTGAATATGCAAATAAACCCCAACCAAGATGGCTGGGGTCACTGAGAGCAGGAGGGAGGCTTGGGTTTCCGAGGTAATGGAGGAAGCCAAGGTTTCTGCCTGCCATTACCGGACTAGGCCTCCACTCAATGCTACAAAGTTTCAATTATAGAAGATACATAAATCCCAACAGAAATGGTGGCAGCCACAGAGCTGGAGAGAGCAGTGGCTAGGGTTGCCCCAGCAGTGGAGGAAGCCAAGCTTCTGCAGCCCTGGCCAGCCTAGGCCTCCACTCCAGGCTACAAAGTTTCAATTATAGAAGGTAAATAAATTCCAACAGAAACAGCTGCTTCCATGGAGTGAGCAGAAGGCTTGGCTCTGCTCCAGGCTACAAAGTCTCAATTGTATAACATAAAGTAATCCCAGATACCAAGGCCTCTGCTTGGGTGGCTGGGGGGCATGGCCAGCCTGCAAACCACCCCAGGTCCCTCGCCCAGGCTACCCCATGCCTTAAGGGAACCTCCACCCTGATCTGGGACACCCTTCAGGGCAAACCAGCTGGCCCCCACCCATGCAACAGGCCTCTGTCCTATCTAATAAAAGAATAATATGCAGATTGACCATTACTCCAACACATAAGATGGCTGCCTCCATGTGGTCAAAGATCCTGCCCCCATGGGACACAAGATGGCCAGCAGGGCAGGACAGTTGGGAGAGGCCAGGCCCACAAGGGAGGGCAGTTATGGGCAATCAGGCCAGTAGGGGAGGGCAGTTGGGAGGAACCAGGCCTGCAAGGGAAGGCAGTTGGGGACAATCAAGTCTGAAAGGGAGGGCAGTTAGGGGTGACCAGGCTGGCAGAGGAGGAAAGTTGAGAGTGACGGGGCCTACAGGGAAGAGCAGTTTGGGGAGACCCAGGCCAGCAGGGGAGGGCAGTTGGGGGGGACCAGGCCTGCAAGGGAGGACAGTTGAGGGTGATCAAGTCTGCAGGGGAGGGCAGTTAGGGGTGACCAGGCCAGCAGAGGAGGAAAGTTGGGGGCAATTAGGCTGGCAGGGGAGTAGTTAGGGAGTGTTATCAGGCTGGCAGGCAGAAACAGTTAGGGGCAATCAGGAAGGCAGGCAGGTGAGCAGTTGGGAGTTAGCAGTCCTATATTGTGAGAGGAATCCCAGATTGGAGAGGGTGCAGGCTGGGCTGAGGGCACCCCTCACACCCCCTGTGCACTAATTTTACACACCAGGCCTCTAGTCCTATATAATAAAAGCCTAGATGGAGGTCACAAGATGGCTGCTGTGACATCATCATAAGATGGCCATTACAAGATGATCACCACAAGATATCTGGCAGGAGAGGACAGTTGGGGAGGACCAGGCCTGCAGGGGAGGGCAGTTGGGGGAGAACAGGGCTGCAGGGCAGGGCAGTTGGGGGTGATTGAGCCAGCAGGGGAGCAGTTATGGGTGCGATCAGGTTGGCAGTCAAAAGCGGTTAGCAGTAATCAGGCAGGCAGACAGGTGAGCAGTTAGGAGCCAGCAGTCCCAGATTGTGAGGAGGATGTGTGACTGCTGGTTTGTGGGATCCGGCTTGAACCAGCAGTCAGGCATCCCCCAAGAGGTCCCAGATTGGAGAGAGTGCAGGCTGGGCTGAGGGACACCCCCCATTCATGTATGAACTTCATGCACCGGGCCTCTAGTCCATAATAATAAAAGTATAATATGCTAATTAGACTGGACAGCCCCCAGATGACCTTCCAGATGAAGCCACAGCTGCACTGGGCCTCTACTCTGTTATAAATGTTATTAATTAGGCTTTGAGATGGTTCCTTTTTTGTGAAGCAGAATCAACCTTTTTGTCTTATCATTATAACATGCATTGCCCTCTCACTTCAGGTTTCCTTCACTGAGCTCATAAGTTGCCAACTGTCTGTTCTCAGGAAGCAATGCATTCTGCTGAGTAGCGCTGCTTTAGTTTGGACCCTCGGCTGTATCTCAAAGTATTCTGGAAAGACCTCTGGGAGAAACCTGAGTTGGAATTCCCTGCTCTCCACCTAGTCGTGGGCTGGGAGAAGTTATCTAAACCTCTGGACCTCTGTGTCTCTGGTCTCTGTCTCTAAAACTGAGGCAGGAAGAAGTCAGTGGTTTACAATCATGTCCCCCAGGGTCACTTAAAGGCAGCTATGGGGGTTAATGAGGTGGAAGATCTGGGCCCCCTACCACCAGCTTCAACAGCACAACAGCTGTGTGTGCACGCACATGTGTGCTCACTCTCCCTCTCCCTCTAGGCCAGTGGTTCTCAACCTTTCTAATGCCGAGATCCTTTAATACAGTTCCTCATGTTGTGGTGATCCCCAACCATAAAGTTATTTTCGTTGCTACTTCACAACTGTAATTTTGCTACTGTTATGAATTGCAATGTAAATATCTGTGTTTTCTGATAGTCTTAGGCTCTACACCAGCATTCTCAACCTGTGGGTTGAGAACAGCTAGCAGGGTCACCTAAGACCATCGGAAAATACAGATACTTACATTGCAATTCATAACAGTAGCAAAATTACAGTTGTGAAGTAGCAACGAAAATAACTTTATGGTTGGGGGTCGCCACAACATGAGGAACTGTATTAAAGGATCTCGGCATTAGAAAGGTTGAGAACCACTGCCTACGCCATGATTCTAGATCATTTTGTTTGAACAAAGGGTACTATATATAAAAATAGTTAGGAAAAAAACTGGCAAGTAAGCCTTTTAGCTGGGGCTAAGAAAATAGGTTATTTCTAGTTCTAACTTTCCATAAGCATATGAAAGCAGTTTTAAAGACAGAGAATTTCACTACCTTTAACTAAAATGCAATGTTTAAAATTTGCTGAAAATCATTTTTATTTCTTTTATTTTTAACCATTTTTAAGTTGCTTTTTTTCAGAAATAACCTCAAAGAGAAAAATCAATGTCAAAATCGTTGAGTACTTTGAAATGGCAAACTATAAGACAAAGTCCTTGGTGTCTATGCTTTTCATCAGAAAGTCTATAACTATATTACTCTTGATTCCAATTTTAAAAAATTATTCTTTTTCTTCTTTAGAGGTCATTGTAAATAGTATTTACAACCAAAGTCACTAGACTTTACTTCACAACAGAAGAGTTCCACTCCTTTAAGACACCATGCAGTTCATCCTTTTCCATCTGCTCTTTTTCTCCTGGAAGTTTATCATGTCACTGACAGAACACATCCACTGGTTCCTGTTTCTTTCCCTTGTAACAGTCCATGAATAAAATGATTGGACATCAGAGGAAAAAAGATGAATGTTTGGCTACAAGGTCTGCTTTTGTGTGTGTGTGTGTGTGTGTGTGTGTGTGTGTGTGTGTGTTCATTTCACTCCATATTTTGGGGGACTTGCTTTAAATCAGTTCCAATATGCAAGAATTAAGCAATTGCTGCACATTTCAACACTGTTCATGCAATGATAGGCTACCCAAAAGGGTCATAACTTGCAGAGACTGTCTCTCTCTAGCCCCTCTGTCCAGCAGGGCTTTCTGTGGTGATGGAAATGTCCTCTCTCCTTGCTGAGCAGCACAGTAGCCAACAGCCATGGCGGCCATCGGACATTTGAAAGGTGCCTAGTGTGACCGAGGAGCTAAATTTTGCTAGTTAATTAAACTCAAATCACCAAATGTGACCAGTGGCTACCCAATGGACAATGCAGCTCTAGAGAATCAATGACATTTTTATTTATTTTTGAAATTTTAAAACTAGTGCTATGCTTTGGAAGTAGAAGGTATTAGATTATTATTATTATTATTTGCTCAAATAGAGTATAGAGTTTTACATTTTTAAAGTTGTTTTCATTAAAAGTTTCTTCAGTGCCTGCACAGGAAAAAAAAATCAGTGAATGATTGGAAGATGCTAATAGGTTCTCTCTCACCTCTACTCAGGTCTCCCAGCTCATACATCCTGCTTTTAAAGTCACTTGAACAATTTTGCCCTAAGACTACCAGGCCTGCACACCCACCTTTCATAGCTCTGCTGGACTTTCTGGGAGTTAAGAGCTAGGTGTCGTCTCTCTCACTGTGTGCTGCTGCCTTCTGAGTTGCTATGTGTCCATGCTCAGCACCCCTTCTATCTTGCCTATGGCTTCCGGACTTGCAGCCTTTCCTTCACTCTGCTCCGGGCAGGCTTCTCCTCCCACCAGCTCGCCTCAGGCCTTCGATGTCTGTGCCATCTGGACCACTCTGTAGCCTGATGATCTGGCCTTGTTTAGGCCCAGTGTTCAGTTATGGCTCCTAAAATGGGCATCATCAAACTACAGTGTGATTGACTCCGGGGATTAGTCATGCCACACGACACAGCTGAAGGGACTGAGAATGCATCACTCAGAGAATGTTATTTCATAGATACTGTTTATAAAACATGCATGTATATTGTGCTAGGCACTGAACTAATTGCTTTTAATTTTCATGTAATCCTTATAGCAACCGCGTGTCCTATTTTTACACATTGTAGACATTGCTAGCCTCAGAGAGGTTGGATGGGTTTCCCAAGTCACCAAGTTATGAAGCAGCAGATTTATGATTCCTGTTTACACTCTTTGACTCTGAAGCTCGCAGTTTTAACCACAAAATAATTCCTTACAGAACACGGAGCGTTCATTACAATCAGTACAGAGGGCAAATCTCAAAGGAACTGCATTTTAGGTCACTTTAAAGAAGAGTTTTTAGTAATTCAAGCCCTTCACCACCACCCCACTCTGTGAAGTATTCATTAGCAGCTCACCAGCCAAGGACTAGTGCTGGCTGAGCAGGAACAGGGTAAAGGGCATTTAGAGTAAGTGGAACTCACAGTGGCAGGTGAGCACTCTGGGCCTTTCCAATTCAAGTTTCTTCTGAATGCAATTTCCTCTCTTGAGGACATTTTTGCCAATTTACTCCTATATGACTACTTTAAAATGTTTTCCATGTCATTCATAAAGACCATTTTGTCCCAGGTAAAACCTGAATGCGATTTATTCATTATTCCAATTGGCATAAGCAGGGCATACTTTACTTGTGGGTGAGCCTGTAAAAGAGTCCACCTCATGTTTCACAGAGAAATAAAATTTTCCTGGATCATGAAACCTCAAAAATGATTTCAAAAAGTATTTAAAGCATTTGAGAGACTTTAATTTTGTTAGATATTAATGATCAGAGGAGCACAGGGGAGGAAGAATAGAATATTATTAAATTTAAAGTTAATAATGATCCCTTAAATAATTGAGTATGCTATTATCATTTGAACATAATCTTTAGAATTATATTGTATCCTTTAATTATTTCTGATATACTTCATGTGTGCCAGGTGATAAGTAGCATTTAAAAAAATCCTCATCCGAGGATATGTTTTTATTGATGAGATAGATGGAGATACAGAGATAGAGATAATCATTGATCAGTTGCCTCCCATACCCACCCTGATTAGGGATTGAACCCAAAACCTAGGTATGTGCTCTACCTGAGAATCAAACCTGCCAATGCTCCAAACGAGCCACCCAGCCAGGACATGAACAGCAGTTTTTTACAAGTGCGTTTTCTTTGTGTGTGTGTGTGTGTGTGTGTGTGTGTGTGTGTGTGTGTGTGTATGTGTGTGTTTTAAAAAATATTTTTTATTTATTTCAGAAAGGAAGGGAGAGGGAAAGAGAGGTAGAAACACCAATGATGAGAGAGACATTGGTTGACAGCCTCCTGCACTCCCCAAACTGGGGGATGGGCCTGCAACCTGGGCATGTGCTCTGGCGGGAAATCAAATCATGACCCACTGGTTCATGGGTTGATGCTCAACCACTGAGCCATGCTGGCCAGGCATGTTTCTCTGTTTTGAAGGAAAATGCACTGAATATCCTGAAGTCCAAGTTTTGATATTTATATTTTCAAAAAGTGTGCTGAGTTCCAATATATATCTTCTTTTTAACATTTATCTGCCCATCCTATATTCCTTCTCAAATTCTCCTGATTAGGGCATTCCTCACACCCCCGACTCACGAAACTTGTGCAAGTGGTTGGAAGAGAATGCATACATAGTCCAACAGGCATCTACAGATGCTTCCATGGAGATAGTTGAAAATTATGATTTTGGAGAAGTTTATATTCTTGAAATGATTAGCACACCCGATAGGCTTTAGAGAAGAAATACCGTGTAAAGAAATGATGTGGCATACAGGAAGTCAAAACTGGGCTAAAGAGAACTGAAAGAGTGAGTGGTAGGAGCAGGTGGAATATGTATTTCAGAGAACTGGATGGGGCATATGAAGGGACTGAAACAAGCAGGGGTGTCTAGCATGGGGATCTGGAGGGAAGGTTCCACTTGGAGTATGGGTCTTGAAGAGTTCTAGGCAGGCAAAGAATATAAGCAGGAAATGGTGCTTCGGGAATGCTGAGCAGTCTGATTTACAGCAATAAGAGTGAAAGAAAAGTTAACAGATAAAGGTCAGTCTGGGGTTCTATTGTGAAGACTTAGATTTCAGAGTGAACTGTCTGTAACCAGCCTGTGTGGGGATGAGATTCTATTTCCTGTTCTCCCAGGAGGGTGGTATTTTTCATGAACTCTTCCACATATTTCTGTCCTGTCTCTTCCCTACAGAGTGAGATCCCTTGTCATATTTATTTTGATTTATAGCACTAATGCTAAACAGATTCTAGGTTTATTAAATATGTTGATTATTGACTGTATGTAGCATGATATCTATTTATGGCACTAATATTATGTAATAAATATTAGAAAAGTTTGTTTCTTGCATCATATCTGATGTTAGTGTGTACATGATTTCCGTGAGTAGTTTTAAGAGTACATTTGCTTAAAGCAGATCTTTTAAATGTCTCATTTCTAGATCATTTTAATTTGAGCAGATAATTAATATGTGGCCCAATCAGCACCCCATTTGCAAGTACAGCCACAGGACCCTCCTTGAAGCTGCATGTCCCTCAGCAATCATTTCCCTTTCTTCCTTCCCCTTCATTACACAGATGAAGAAACCAGGCTCAGTGCAGAGTCACACACAACCAGTTATTTGGAATGCCAGGGCTAACCTCAGGTCTCTGCTATCTTTCTACCACACAACCCTTATTATCCTATCTAATAAAAGAGCAATATGCAAATTAACCATCACTCTGCTACACCCACAAGCCACACCCACTAACCTATCAGGAGCAAGTATGCAAATTAACCCCAACCAAGATTGCTGCAGCCACAGAGAGCAGGAGGAAGGCCTGGGTTTTCCTGGCATTGGAGGAAGCCAAGTTTTCCACACACCCTGGCTGGCCCAGGCCTCTGCTTTAAGGCTACAAAGTTTCAATGATAGAAGATAAATAAATTTCAACTAAAATGATGGCAGCCACAGAGCTGGAGAGAGCAGGAGGCTAGAGTTGCCTCTGGCAATGGAGGAAGCCAAGCTTTCTGTACATCCTGGCCAGCCCAGACCTATACTCCAGGCTACAAATTACCAATGATAGAAGAGAAAAAAAATCCCAGCATAAATGGCTGCCACCACGGAGGGAGCAGAAAGTTTGGCTACACTTCAGGCTACAAAGTTTCAATTGTAGAAGATAAGTAAATCCCAGATACCAGGGCCTCTGCTTGGGTTGCCAGGGTGTGTGGCCGGCCAGCAAACCACCACAGGCCCCTCACCCAGGCCACCAGAAGCCTTAAGGAAACCCCCATGCTGATCCAGGACACCCTTCAGGGCAAACCTGCTGGCCCCAACCATGCACTAGGCCTCTAAACTATCTAATAAAAGAGTGATATGCAAATTGACCATTACTCCAATACACAAGATGGCTGCCCCCATATGGTTAAAGATCCCGCTCCCATGTGGACACAAGATGGCCAGCAGGAGAGGGCAGATGGGAGGGACCAGGCCTGCAACGGAGGGCAGTTGTGGGCAATCAGGCCAGCAAGGGAGGGGAGTTGGGAGGGACCAGACCTGCAAGGGAGGGCAGTTTGGAGCAATCAAGCCTGCAGGAGAGGGCATTTAGGGGTGACCAGGCCAGCAGAGGAGGGAAGTTGAGGGTAAACAGGCTGGCAGGGGAGCTGTTAGACATTAATCAGGCTGGCAGGGGAATGGTTAGGGAGTGATCAGGCTTGCAGGCAGAAGCAGATAAGGGCAATCAGAGAGGCAGGCTGGTGAGCAGTTGGGAGCCAGCAGTACTGGATTGTGAGAGGGATGTCCGACTGCTGTATAGGCCCGATCCCGGTAGGGGTCCCAGATTGGAGAGGGTGTAGGCTGGGTTGAGGGACACACCTACTCCCTCAACCCCCTGTACAAATTTTGTGCACCAGGCCTCTAGTCTGAAATAAGTGACCAATAAATGCAAAACATTTGCAGTATAATACATATTTATAAATATTTATAGGACACATCAATGTGGATCTGACAGTTCTGTAATTCAGATAACAATAGTCATACTTTTAGTTGTTATATTAGCACACATGCAAAGTTTCTCATAAATCAGTTAACTTATTACAAGTGGTCCTCCCTAATTTTTTCTTACAAGACCTATGGTGGTAATGGGAACACAAGGACACCTCACTATGAGAACATTGCCTCTCCAGCATATAGCCTTTTTTTCTTTCTTGGTTTGTAATCCAATGCTCCTATCTATAAAAGAGTAATATGCAAATTGACTATTCACTTCAACACACAATATGCTCACCCCCATGTGGTCAAAGATGGCTGGCAGGGGAGGGCAGTTAGGGGGACCAGGCCTGCAGGGGAGGACAGTTTGGGGGGACCCAGGCCTGTATGATATGGTAATTGGGGGGAGGAACCCAGGCCTGCAGGGGAAGGCAGTTGAGGGGGGACCAGACCTGGAGGGGAGGACAATTTGGGGGGACCCAGGCCTGTAGGGAAGAGTACTTGGGGAGGGACCCAGGCCTGCAGGGGAGGGCAGTTGGGGGCTACCAGGCTGGCAAGGGAGGGCAGTTAGTGGTGACGAGGTGGGAGGGGAGAGCAGTTAGATGCAATTGGGCCAGCAGGGGAGCAGTTAAGTGTTGATCAGGCTGGCAGTGGAGTGGTTAGTAGGTGATCAGGCTGGAAGGCAGAATCCACTAGGGGCAATCATGCAGGCAGGTGAGTGGTTGGGAGCCAGCAGTCCTGGATTTTGAGAGGGATACCAGATTAGAGAGGGTACAGGCTGGGTTGAGGGACAACGCCCCTCTCCCCCCAGTGTATGGATTCGTGCACCAGGCTTCTAGTTTATAATAATTTGGTCACTGGACTATCCTGGAGAAGAAAGGCCCTAGCAGTTAGAGGTCCATAAATAGTCCTATATTGCACTGACAGCATATCCTATGGAGGGGTATTTTCCAAACTAAAATATAAGTAGCGCCACTAGCAATGATAGCAGGCACCAGGGTTCTGCTGCACAGGTGCTATTTTCATACTTGTAACTCTGGGACCTTCTCTGGTCAGATTTACCGCTGTAACCTAAGCACGTGTGATGTGCTGCTCAAGGCTGATGGAAAATGGTTGGAACCATTCAGGCGTTCCAAGGACTTCTGGAAAAGTGGCATGTCTGAAAAGCGACTTTTCTGGATTCCAGTTATTTTGAGGCAAAGGCAAATTTTGCCCCTCCACTGAGCTCCAGATTTTTTCCCTCCCCAAGGCGCTTGAAAACACCTTAGAAGAGTGACAAATCGTACATGGCTGCTATTCACTGGTCAGACCTCTGTTATATGCCATTTGTCCCCTTGAGGACCCCTGTCAGTCCCAGGCCCAGGCTGCCAGGTGAAGCTCCGAGCCTGAGCTGCAGGAAGGGGCGGAACTGAAAAGCCGCGGAACACGAGGCCAGGGCGCTGCGCCGGCGGAGGGAGAAGTAGGGGGACCGACAGGCCTAGTTCGCGGGCGGGGCGGTGGCGGCGGCGGCGGCGGCGGCGTGGGAATGGAACCTCTGCGGGTGCTGGAGCTGTACAGCGGCGTGGGGGGCATGCACCAGGCGCTGAGAGGTGAGAGCGCACTCAGCGCGTCCATTCCCTGGGCGTTGCTCCGAGCTCTGGCTCCAGCGAGGGGCGGAGCGGCGAGTGGCCGGGGCGGGGTCAGTGGGGGCGGGAGAGGGGGGGGCTCTGTTGTCCTGGAAACAGCGCCGGCAGGCCTCCGCCTCCCGCCGCTCCGTGGAGACTGTTTTGTTGTCCCGAACCTCAGCTCGGTTCTTGGGTCCTGATCCTCAAGGCTAGGCTGTGAGTCATACTAAAGGGTACCCAGGGGGCGGGAGGGGCGAGCCCCAGGCCAGTGCCCATGCACAGGCCCTAGGGGGGCAGCGCCGAGCCTCCTGGGAAGAGGGTCCCGCCCCAGGAAGCGCGGGGCGGGGCGGGGAGGGGGTAGGGGAGGTCGCTGGTCGGCTCTCTTCTCCCTGGTGACCCCTAGCTGAGGAATCACTGCCAGGAGACCCCCGCCTGAGGGATCACTGCCAGGAGACCCCCGGCTGAGGGATCACTGCCAGGAGACCCCCGGGCTGAGGGATCACTGTCAGGAGACCCCCGCCTGAGGGATCACTGCCAGGAGACCCCCGGCTGAGGGATCACTGTCAGGAGACCCCCCGGGCTGAGGGATCACTGCCAGGAGACCCCGGGCTGAGGGATCACTGTCAGGAGACCCCCGGCTGAGGGATCACTGCCAGGAGAACCGGGCTGAGGGATCACTGCCAGGAGAACCGGGCTGAGGGATCACTGCCAGGTGACCCCCGGGCTGAGGGATCACTGCCAGGAGACCCCCGGGCTGAGGGATCACTGCCAGGAGACCACGGGCTGAGGGATCACTGTCAGGAGACCCCCGGGCTGAGGGATCACTGCCAGGAGACCACGGGCTGAGGGATCACTGCCAGGAGAACCGGGCTGAGGGATCACTGTCAGGAGACCCCCGGCTGAGGGATCACTGCCAGGAGAACCGGGCTGAGGGATCACTGCCAGGAGAACCCCGGGCTGAGGGATCACTGTCAGGAGACCCCCGGCTGAGGGATCACTGTCAGGAGACCCCCGGCTGAGGGATCACTGCCAGGAGAACCGGGCTGAGGGATCACTGCCAGGAGACCCCCGGGCTGAGGGATCACTGTCAGGAGACCCCGGGCTGAGGGATCACTGTCAGGAGACCCCCGGGCTGAGGGATCACTGCCAGGAGACCCCCGGCTGAGGGATCACTGTCAGGAGACCCCCGGGCTGAGGGATCACTGCCAGGAGACCCCCGGGCTGAGGGATCACTGTCAGGAGACCCCCGGCTGAGGGATCACTGCCAGGAGACCCGGGGCTGAGGGATCACTGCCAGGAGACCCCCGGGCTGAGGGATCACTGTCAGGAGACCCCCGGCTGAGGGATCACTGTCAGGAGACCCCCGGGCTGAGGGATCACTGCCAGGAGACCCCCGGCTGAGGGATCACTGTCAGGAGACCCCCGGGCTGAGGGATCACTGCCAGGAGACCCCCGGGCTGAGGGATCACTGTCAGGAGACCCCCGGCTGAGGGATCACTGCCAGGAGAACCGGGCTGAGGGATCACTGCCAGGAGACCCCCGGGCTGAGGGATCACTGCCAGGAGACCCCGGGCTGAGGGATCACTGTCAGGAGACCCCCGGGCTGAGGGATCACTCTCAGGAGACCCCCAGCTGAGGGATCACTGTCAGGAGACCCCCGCCTGAGGGATCACTGTCAGGAGACCCCCGGCTGAGGGATCACTGTCAGGAGACCCCGGGCTGAGGGATCACTGTCAGGAGACCCCCGGCTGAGGGATCACTGTCAGGAGACCCCCGCTGAGGGATCACTGTCAGGAGACCCCCGGGCTGAGGGATCACTGTCAGGAGACCCCCGGGCTGAGGGATCACTGTCAGGAGACCCCCAGGCTGAGGGATCACTGTCAGGAGACCCGCGGCTGAGGGATCACTGTCAGGAGACCCCCGGCTGAGGGATCACTGTCAGGAGACCCCGGGCTGAGGGATCACTGTCAGGAGACCCCCGGCTGAGGGATCACTGTCAGGAGACCCCCGCCTGAGGGATCACTGTCAGGAGACCCCCGGCTGAGGGATCACTGTCAGGAGACCCCGGGCTGAGGGATCACTGTCAGGAGACCCCCGGCTGAGGGATCACTGCCAGGAGACCCCCGGCCTGAGGGATCACTGTCAGGAGACCCCCGCCTGAGGGATCACTGTCAGGAGACCCCCGCCTGAGGGATCACTGTCAGGAGACCCCCGGCCGGAGGGATCACTGTCAGGAGAACCCCGGGCTGAGGGATCACTGTCAGGAGACCCCGGGCTGAGGGATCACTGTCAGGAGACCCCCGGCTGAGGGATCACTGTCAGGAGACCCCCGGGCTGAGGGATCAATGTCAGGAGACCCCCAGCTGAGGGATCACTGTCAGGAGACCCCCAGCTGAGGGATCACTGCCAGGAGACCCCCGGGCTGAGGGATCACTGTCAGGAGACCCCGGGCTGAGGGATCACTGTCAGGAGACCCCCGCCTGAGGGATCACTGTCAGGAGACCCCCGCCTGAGGGATCACTGTCAGGAGACCCCCGGCTGAGGGATCACTGCCAGGAGACCCCCGGGCTGAGGGATCACTGTCAGGAGACCCCCGGCTGAGGGATCACTGCCAGGACACCCCCGGCTGAGGGATCACTGCCAGGAGACCCCCGCCTGAGGGATCACTGTCAGGAGACCCCCGGCTGAGGGATCACTGCCAGGAGACCCCCGGGCTGAGGGATCACTGTCAGGAGACCCCCGGCTGAGGGATCACTGCCAGGAGACCCCCGGCTGAGGGATCACTGCCAGGAGACCCCCGGGCTGAGGGATCACTGTCAGGAGACCCCCGCTGAGGGATCACTGTCAGGAGACCCCCGGCCTGAGGGATCACTGTCAGGAGACCCCCGGCTGAGGGATCACTGCCAGGAGACCCCCGGGCTGAGGGATCACTGTCAGGAGACCCCCGGCTGAGGGATCACTGCCAGGAGACCCCCGGGCTGAGGGATCACTGTCAGGAGACCCCCGCCTGAGGGATCACTGTCAGGAGACCCCCGGCCTGAGGGATCACTGTCAGGAGACTCCCGGGCTGAGGGATCACTGCCAGGAGACCCCCGGGCTGAGGGATCACTGCCAGGAGACCCCCGGCTGAGGGATCACTGTCAGGAGACCCCCGGCTGAGGGATCACTGTCAGGAGACCCCCGGCTGAGGGATCACTGCCAGGAGACCCCCGGGCTGAGGGATCACTGCCAGGAGACCCCCGGCTGAGGGATCACTGCCAGGAGACCCCCGGGCTGAGGGATCACTGTCAGGAGACCCCCGGCTGAGGGATCACTGCCAGGAGACCCCCGGGCTGAGGGATCACTGTCAGGAGACCCCCAGCTGAGGGATCACTGTCAGGAGACCCCCGGCTGAGGGATCACTGCCAGGAGACCCCCGGGCTGAGGGATCACTGTCAGGAGACTCCCGGGCTGAGGGATCACTGTCAGGAGACCCCGGGCTGAGGGATCACTGTCAGGAGACCCCCGGGCTGAGGGATCACTGTCAGGAGACCCCGGCTGAGGGATCACTGTCAGGAGACCCCCGGCTGAGGGATCACTGTCAGGAGACTCCCGGGCTGAGGGATCACTGTCAGGAGAACCCGGGCTGAGGGATCACTGTCAGGAGACCCCGGGCTGAGGGATCACTGTCAGGAGACCCCCGGCTGAGGGTTCACTGCCAGGAGACCCCCGGGCTGAGGGATCACTGTCAGGAGACCCCCGGCTGAGGGATCACTGCCAGGAGACCCCCGGCTGAGGGATCACTGCCAGGAGACCCCCGGGCTGAGGGATCACTGTCAGGAGACCCCCGGCTGAGGGATCACTGCCAGGAGACCCCCGGCTGAGGGATCACTGTCAGGAGACCCCCGGCTGAGGGATCACTGCCAGGAGACCCCCGGGCTGAGGGATCACTGTCAGGAGACTCCCGGGCTGAGGGATCACTGTCAGGAGACCCCGGGCTGAGGGATCACTGTCAGGAGACCCCCGGGCTGAGGGATCACTGTCAGGAGACCCCCGGGCTGAGGGATCACTGCCAGGAGACCCCCGGGCTGAGGGATCACTGTCAGGAGACCCCCAGCTGAGGGATCACTGTCAGGAGACCCCCGGCTGAGGGATCACTGCCAGGAGACCCCCGGGCTGAGGGATCACTGTCAGGAGACCCCCAGCTGAGGGATCACTGTCAGGAGACCCCCGGGCTGAGGGATCACTGTCAGGAGACCCCCAGCTGAGGGATCACTGTCAGGAGACCCCCGGCTGAGGGATCACTGCCAGGAGACTCCCGGGCTGAGGGATCACTGTCAGGAGACCCCGGGCTGAGGGATCACTGTCAGGAGACCCCCGGGCTGAGGGATCACTGTCAGGAGACCCCCAGCTGAGGGATCACTGTCAGGAGACCCCAGGCTGAGGGATCACTGTCAGGAGACCCCCGCCTGAGGGATCACTGTCAGGAGACCCCCGGGCTGAGGGATCACTGTCAGGAGACCCCCAGCTGAGGGATCACTGTCAGGAGACCCCCGGCTGAGGGATCACTGCCAGGAGACTCCGGGGCTGAGGGATCACTGTCAGGAGACCCCGGGCTGAGGGATCACTGCCAGGAGACCCCCGGGCTGAGGGATCACTGCCAGGAGACCCCCGGGCTGAGGGATCACTGCCAGGAGACCCCCGGGCTGAGGGATCACTGTCAGGAGACCCCCAGCTGAGGGATCACTGTCAGGAGACCCCCGGCTGAGGGATCACTGCCAGGAGACCCCCGGGCTGAGGGATCACTGTCAGGAGACTCCCGGGCTGAGGGATCACTGTCAGGAGACCCCGGGCTGAGGGATCACTGTCAGGAGACCCCCGGGCTGAGGGATCACTGTCAGGAGACCCCGGGCTGAGGGATCACTGTCAGGAGACCCCCGGCTGAGGGATCACTGTCAGGAGACCCCCGGCTGAGGGATCACTGCCAGGAGACCCCGGGCTGAGGGATCACTGTCAGGAGACCCCGGGCTGAGGGATCACTGTCAGGAGACCCCCGGGCTGAGGGATCACTGTCAGGAGACCCCCGGCTGAGGGATCACTGCCAGGAGACCCCCGGCTGAGGGATCACTGTCAGGAGACCCCGGGCTGAGGGATCACTGTCAGGAGACCCCCGGCTGAGGGATCACTGCCAGGAGACCCCCGGCTGAGGGATCACTGCCAGGAGACCCCCGGGCTGAGGGATCACTGTCAGGAGACCCCCGGCTGAGGGATCACTGTCAGGAGACCCCCGCCTGAGGGATCACTGTCAGGAGACCCCCGCCTGAGGGATCACTGTCAGGAGACCCCCGCCTGAGGGATCACTGTCAGGAGACCCCCGCCTGAGGGATCACTGTCAGGAGAACCCCGGGCTGAGGGATCACTGTCAGGAGACCCGGGGCTGAGGGATCACTGTCAGGAGACCCCCGGGCTGAGGGATCACTGCCAGGAGACCCGGGGCTGAGGGATCACTGTCAGGAGAACCCCGGGCTGAGGGATCACTGTCAGGAGACCCGGGGCTGAGGGATCACTGTCAGGAGACCCCCGGCTGAGGGATCACTGTCAGGAGACCCCCGGGCTGAGGGATCAATGTCAGGAGACCCCCAGCTGAGGGATCACTGTCAGGAGACCCCCGGCTGAGGGATCACTGCCAGGAGACTCCCGGGCTGAGGGATCACTGCCATCCACGGTAGAAAGTGAGAGTTGGTCACTTCCGATCTCTGAGAAGAAACATCCTTCGTGGTGTGTCATGTCCAGGTGCATTTAGGCGCCAGAGAGGATGAGTTCAGACTCAGTTGCTGTGTCTTTGGGCTAGTTCTTGACCATTTATTTTTGAACCTGTTTCTGGTTTTAAAGTGTGAAAAGTGATTCTTTCAGAGAAGGATTAATGTGAGGAGTGAAAACAGGGAGCATACAGTTTAATAATGCCTGGTAGATTGTAGCCACTCAAAATATTATCAATTACTGTTAGCACTATAGCTTTTATGTACCTCTTTCCAGTTTGACGTTTTAAAATTCTTTGCTGCTAAGTTGGAGCTGAAAATGTTTTTGGGGTTTTTTTTTTGGTGATTTTCACTCAAAAAAGATGGGTTAAGCAAGTCTCTGTTCTGTGCCAGGTACTGTGCTGGGCACTGGAGACACAGAGTGACACATAGACCTTATGCATGTTTATACTGAAGTTACTAAGACAACCACAGAACTGAAACGCCCCTGCTTCCTTTTTCGGTACCAAGGGTTACAAGAGACCGAATAGCTTAAGATACAGACAATGCGTAATAGTTGAGCGTGTAACTTTTCTGAAAATATGTATTGAGTTTTGATTTTAGACTAGTTGTTAAGTTTCTATTACTAATTATTTGCCAGCTCTCCCCTGTTCTGTTGTCATATCAGAACTTACCAGCATGCAAACAAAACTCCAGTACTATTTGCTTCCTTAGTTAATTTTCCCTTAGATCTTGAAACGTGATTTTAAATGTTGCTTAGCACTTTACCATATGCTATCGTTCAGCCACTCCTTACGTGTTGGATATTGCAAGTATAAATGTGCTACATAGTCTTAACTACATAATCTTCAGGATTTGTATTATCCAGTTTTAACTTCTGCTAATTTGATAGGGGCAACTTCATAATTTTAATTTCTTTTGTTAATGAAACAGTTACATATTTTCTCTCCTATCAACCAATGCAACCTGAATTTGTACACATATTTATTTCTATTATCACTGCCACCACTGTGAATCTAAGTTATACTTTCTCTTATTTAAAATATTAATTTTCTAACTGCCCCCTGCTTCCACTCTGCTTTCTCACTCCATCTTTTCTCCACATAGTGACAGAATGATCTTTTTGCACAGTAAACTGGATCATGTCACTTCCTTGTTAAGGTTTGAGGTTAGAATCACAGTCCCATATTCTTACTAGGCCTGTGACACCTGGCTTCTGTCTGTCTCTGGTTCTCTTTTTCAGGCACTCCGGTCTTCTTTATCTGTATTCCTCAAACCTCACGTTTCTGGCCTTTGCTATAGTCTCTACCACAGTGCTTTAACCCCAGACTTTTCCAAAGCAGATGCATTTCATTTTTCACATCTTGGTTCCTAAGTGGCCTCTGCAGAGTAGCTTTCCTTGGCTGACCCTGTGATCCACAGAGCCCTCCTGCTGCCTCTGTGCTGAATTAACCCCATCTAATAAAAGAGTGATATGCAAATTGACCTAACCTCCGCTACACTCACAAGCCATCTCTCCTCTGAAGCTCTCAGTCTGTTCCATGTATTCATGCCTCTGTTTATATTTAGTTCATCTGCTTATTTTGTTCATTAGATCGCATATATAAGTCTTTCTCTGACTGGCTTATTTCACTTAGCATAATTGTCTCCATGTCCATCCATGCTGTCACAAAGGGTAAGATTTCCTTCTTTTTTATGGCCATGGAGTTTTCCATTGTTGTCTTCAGTATGATCTTCTCAGACCACTGTAGAAAACTGCAGTCTCTGCCCATTCTGTCTATCCCCCTTATTCTTTTATTTCCTCTTAGCACGTATTGCTGCCTATTATACTATGTATTTTACTTGATTGTGTTTTTAATCAACTGCCTCTCCTTCTAAAATGTAAGCTCCTTGAGGTTGGAGATATATTTGTTTGTTTTGTGTGGGATTTGTTTATTTCCCGTGTTCACTGCTATATTCTTGGCACCCAGAATAGTGATAGTTGCATAGTGGATGCTCAATAAACATTTTGTTGAATGAGTACATTAGTTATAGAACAGGGTCATTTTAAAAGTTGATGATACTGTCAACTTATATTTTAAATGGATATATCCAATAAACTGTGTTGCAATAAGTATGCTAATATAACAATTAAACTGACATAATTAGGTGAAATTATTTTAACTTTTTGATTACTAGTGAAATTGAATATTTAAAAATGCCATTTTACATTTATATTCTTTTTGTCTTATATGATACATTTAGAAAGGGAACCTTGGTACACCACTGGTGGGAATGCAGACCAGTGCAGCCACTGTGGAAAGCAGTATGGAATTTCCTCAAAAAATTAAGAATGGAACTCCCATTTAACTCAATGATCTCATTTCTAGAAATGTATCTTAAGAAACTGAAACACCAATCAGAAAGAAGTGCACCTTGTTCATAGCAGCACAATTTGCAATAGCTAATATCTGGAAACAGCCCAAGTGCCCATGGGTTAGTTGGATGAAAAAAAAAGCTGTGGTACATTTACACAATAGAATTCTATACAGCAGTAAAAAGAAGGAATTCTTACCATCTGCAACAGCATGGATGAATCTGGAAAGTATTATGCTAGGTGAAATAAGCCAGTCAGGGAGAAATACATGTATCACATGATCTCACTTACATGTGGAATATAATGAACAAAATAGATCTAGAGACTTACAAGCATGAAACAGACTGAAAATTTCAGAGGGAAGGCAGGGTCGGGAGGTCGGGGGGTGGAGAGAGATTAACTGGGGAACTTATATGCATATACTCCTAGCCCATGGACACAGATAATAGTGTGGTGAAGGTCTGACAGGGACCAGTCTGGGGTGGAGGGAGTCATTGGAAAAAAAAAACAAAAACAAATGAGACATCTGTAATACTTTCAGCAATAAAGATAAATTAAAAAACAATAAATTGGGAAATATTGAAAACAGTTATTCATTCAGTATGTTATTATTGAGTGGTTTCTATGTCAGTTACTATGCTAGGGATGCAGCATTAGCAGAACAAAAACATTCTTTTCATCCTATCTGTGTAATCCAGGATAATCTCTTTTTAGGATCCTTAATCAGATCTGTAAAGTCTCTGTTGTCATCTAAGTTCTGCCTACCACACCTAAGGACATGTGCCCAAATATAGACTTGTAACTCTAAAAAATGTGGTACTTGAATCCTCCCAGTACTGCATCACAATTATCTACACTAATAAAAGAGAAATATGCAAATTGACCACTCCCCCACAACGCCCACTGACCAATCAGGAGTGAATATGCAAATTAAGCCAACAAAGATGGAAGGTTAATTTGCATAATCAGGTGTGGCGTGGCTGGGCAGGGCAGGACAACTGCTGTGAGGGGGAAAGTGGGGGGTGGAGGCAGCTACAGAAGCGGTGCTCTGGCCAGAGTGAACACTGAAGGCACCTGCTGAAGCAAAGGTGGAAGGTGGTGGCTGAAGCGAAGGACTGGGTCCTGGGTGCCAGAGGAAAACTGGTGCTGGCAGCCAGAGGAAGGAAGGCCTATTCTTGCACAAGTCTTCGTGCAATGGACCTCTAGTAACTAAATAACAGAGCAACTATTATTCAGACCCATCTGAAATCTAGCTGAATGGGAGTTCTACAACTAAGATATAAAGAGGAAGCCATGCCCTAGCTGGTTTGGCTCAGCATCAACCTTTGGACTAAAGGGTTCCAGGTTCATTTCCAGTCAAGGGTATATGTGTGGGTTGCAGGAGGCAGCCCATCAATGATTCTTTCTTATCATTGATGTTTCTCTCTATCCCTCTCTCTTCCTCTCTAAAATCAATAAAAATATTTTTTTAAAAGAAGAAGAAGCCACATTGAGACTGGTAGGAGGGGCAGAGACTTGGAATAGCCTAGTTCCACATCCACATATATTGGATAAAAATTGGGAGGGATGTTGGCTGCAGAGGTCCTCCTTGAGAAGCAAGTGGTCCCAGCCCCACACCAGGCCTAGGATTCCAGTACTAGGAAGACAGGTCCCCATAACTTCTGGCTGTAAAAACCAGCAGGAAGTATGGCTAAGTGATTGGAGGGCAGCTGGAAGCCCAGAATTTCTCTTAATGGACTCACACATAGACCTACTCGGGCTTCCTCTCAGCTCCAGCAATAGAGCAGCAATTCAAAAGGCTTCAGGGACATACAAGCAGGAACTGAATTGTTGACATCAGGGCGAGAGCTGGTGGAGGGGGACAGCTTTCTGCCAGACAGAGTGCTGGCAGAGCCCATGGTTTCTTTTTTGAGACCCACTGAACCCAAAGAGCTGGCAGATGTCAGCACAGCTGAGTCTCCATCAACCTGGCTGTCACTGTTCATCCTGTCCTGGGGATTCCTTCAGGCTCCACCCACCTTGTAGGCCCAACCAAACTATTTCTTTTATCTTTTTCATATGAATGGCCTGATAGGGCTCATGTTTCAGATTTTCCTAAAATCTCAAACAAGCAGCATCTGGCCTCAGCATGTCCGGTACCTCTGCTACATGACCCAAGTTCTGGCACTAGCAGCAGCCGGCCTTGGTTCACAGCTCGGCCTCACCTGGGCACACCAAGCTCCACACAAATAGCAACCATGTGTAGATTACTTTGTAGCAAATGCCAGGTGGCTCTGGGCGAAACACAGGCAGTGGCTAACCTTGGCTTGCACCTCTGGGAGACTCCAGAGCCAGCACATCCAGTGGGCAGCTTCAGACCATGTGGAAGCACAACCCAATGACCTCCATAAGCAACACACTCAAGGGGACGACTCAGTGGCACCAGAGCCCCACTGTAGCAAATCCAGTTCCATGGGGTAGGCTCCTGCACAGCTGATCATCCACAGTGATAGGTGGTCCCAGCTAGTCCCTGCAGCCAATAGCCTGGAGGTAACTCCCTCTCAATGTTGTGCCAACAGCATTCAAGGCTTAACTACAACTGGAGGGTATACACAGACCACATGATGGGTGGTGGTGCACACCTAGAGTGCCCAGTTCTCCTGGAATGATTGGGGATTCTGTGCCACAGGACACTATGGAACACTTACTATGTAAGGCCCCTCTATCAAGCCTCGGAGACAGAGCAGCTCTATCTGATACATAGAAACAAGCACAGGGAGGCTACCAGAATGAGAGGACAAAGAAACATGGCCTAAATGAAAGAACATAACAAAACTCCAGAAAAAAAATAACCAAAATGGAAACAAGCAATCTGTTAGATGCAAGAATTCAAAACATTGGTTATAAGGATGCTCACTGAACTTAGTGAGATCTTGAATAGCACTAATAAAAGACATGGAAACCATAAAAAAAAGCTGGTCAGAAATGAAAGCTACACTAATAAATGAATGATTTATAGGGAATTAAGAGTAGAGTAGATAAAGCTGAGAATCAAGTCAGCAATTTGGGATGTAAAGAAGCAAAGTCCATGTAATCAGAACAGCAAAAATAAAATAAAATAAAATAAAATAAATAAAATAAAATAAAATAAAATAAAATAAAACAAATAAAATAAAATAAAATAAAATAAAATAAATAAAATAAAATAAATAAAATAAATAAAATAAAATAATAAATAAAATAAAAAATAAATAAATAAAATAAAAAAATAAATAAAATAAAATAATAAAATAAAATAAATAAAATAAAAAACTAAAACTAAAATAACATAAAATAAAAAAATAAAATAAAATAAATAAAATAAATAAAATAAATAAAGTAAAATAAAATAAAATGATACCCTGCCCAGTTAGCTCAGCTGGTTAGAGCATCATTCTGATATGCTAAAGTTTGGGTTCAATCCCTGGTCAGGGCATATATAAGAATCAAACTATGAATGCACAAAATAAGTGGAACAACAAATCAGTGCTTCTCTCTTTCTCTTCCTCTCCCTTCCTCCAAAATCAATCAAATTTTTTAAAATGAGTATAGCATAAGGATCCTCTGAGACAACTTCAATCATACCAAAGGAAGGAGAAGAAACACAGCAAGAAATTGAAAACTTATTTGAAAAAAATAATGACAGAATACTTCCCTAACCTGGTGAAGAAAATGGATGTACAAGTTCAGGAAGTGCAGATGAAGCCAGAGGCCCACACCAGGACATATCCTATATAATAAAAGAGTAATATGCAAATTGACCATACCTCCCACCAGGTCACGCCCACAGCCACACCCAACAGCCAATCAGGAGCAAATTATGCAAATAAACCCCAACCAAGATGGCTGCCACCACTGAGAACAGGAGGGAGGCTTGAGTTTCCCCGGCAACAAAGGAAGCCAAGCTTTCTGCCTGCCCTTACTGGCCTAGGCCTCCACTCATTGCTACAAAGTTTCAATATAGAAGATACGTAATCCCAACAGAAATGGCGGCAGCCATGGAGCTGGACAGAGCAGAGGCTAGGGTTGCCCGGGCGATGGAGGAAGCCATGTTTCTGCATCCCTAGAGCCTAGGCCTCCACTCTAGGCTACAAAGTTTCAATTATAGAATTTAAACAAAAGTGGCTGTGGCCATGGAGTGAGCAGAAGGCTTGGCTCCACTCCAGGCTACAAAGTTTCAGTTGTAGAACATAAATTAATCCCAGATCCCAGGGCCTCCATTTGGGTCACTGGGGGGCATGGCTGGCTTGCAAACCACCATAGGCCCCTCGCCCAGGCTACCCCACGCCCCAAGGGAAACCCCACCCTGACCTGGGACACCCTTCAGGGCAAACCAGCTGGCCCTCATCCATGCACCAAGCCTCTATCCTAGCTAATAAAAGAGTAATACACAGATTGACCATCACTCCAACACACAAGAGGGCTGCTGCCATGTGGTCAAGGATCCTGCCCCATGTGGACACAAGATGGCCAGCAGGGGAGGCAGTGGGAGGTTCCAGGCCTGCAAGGGAGGGCAGTTGGGTGTGATCAAGCCTGCAGGGGAGGGCAGTTAGGGGTGACCAGGCCAGCAGAGGAGGGAAGTTGGGGGCAAACAGGCTGGCAAGGGAACAGTTAGACATCAATTAGGCTGGCAGGGTAGTGGTTAGCGGCTGATCAGGTTGGCAGGCAGAAGCAATTAGGGGCAATCTGGGAGGCAGGTATTCGAGCAGTTTGGAGCCAGCAGTCCTGGATTGTGAGAATTTCCAACTGCATGTTTAGGCCCGATCCTACCAGGATAGGGCCTAAATGGGCAGTCAGACATCCCTCAAGGGGTCCCAGATTGGAGAGGTGTAGGCTTGGCTGAGGGACACCCCCCGCACTCCCTCCGTGCATGAATTTTGTGCACTGGGCCTCTAGTCATAAATAAAATGCAAAAGGTCAAAGACAGAGAATCTTAAAAACTGCAAGAGAAAAACAGTTAGTTACCTACAAGGGAGCTCCCATGAGACTTAACTGATTTCTTAACAAAACTTTGCAGGCCTGATAAGAGATTCACAAACAAGAAAAAGCTAAAGGAGTTCATCACTACCAAACCAGTATTATATGAAATGTTAAAGGGTCATCTTTAAGAAAAAGAAGAGACAAAAAATATGAATAATAAAATGACAATAAATATGTATCTACCAAGCATTGACTCTAAAGAACAAAATAAACTAATAAGCAGAATAGAAACAGACTCATTGATACAGAGAAAATTTTGAAAGTTGCCAGATGGGAGGTGGTTTGGGGAATGGGTGAAAAAGGTGAAGGGATTAAGAAGTACAAATTGGCCCTAACTGGTTTGGCTCAGTATTTGACGGGAGACCTCAGGCCACACCCCTGCCCTAGCTCTGGGCCGGTGGACTTTAGGCCATATCCCCCTCCCCAGACTGGGGGACCTGAGGCCGTGCCCCTCACCCCACCTCTGAGCTGGGGAACTTCAGCCTGCACCCCCCACACTGACACCGGGCCAGGGGACTTGCAGGTGAGCCAGGGATCTGAGGCTGCAGCCTCACCCAGCACCAGGCCAAGGTACCTGAGGCTGGCCCCCCACCCAGCAGGGCTTGACAGAGGACCTGAGACTGTGCCCCATACCTGGTACTGGGCTTGACTGGGCTGGGCCCAGCTGGATCTGGATCTTGCCCAATGAGGATGGGGCCGGCCGGGTCTGGGTCTCACGCGATTTTGAGGTGCACATGGGTGGGCAGGGACTTGACTCTGGGTCCCGTGACATGCCCCAGACTCTGACAGGAGGAATGTTTTCATAAACATTTTACTGATTTTCTTTCGTCTTTGAGACTTCTATTATGGAGAGAGGGCAAATAGCAATATTAAAATATTTTCTCTAAGTAATTCCTGTTTAATGTGAACGAATTTTGTGCACCAGGTCAGTTCTCTATATGTATAAAAGCATAAGCGACCTTTACGACTGGAATGACTGGTTGACCAGTCACTATGATGCTCACTGACCACCAGGGGACAGATGCTCAATGCAGGAGCTGCCCCCTGGTGGTTAGCACACTCCCATAGCTAACCTCCAGTGCCTGGCAAACCTTCCCACCCCCTATCCGACAGGCCTCGTCCGGCTGGGCACTGATCAGGACTGGGCGAGATACCCCTGATAGGCCCTGATTGCCAGCCAGGCCTATGGACCCCACCTGTGCATGAATTTCAGGCACCGGCCCTCTAGTATAGTCAATAATATTCTAATAATCATGTATGGTGTCAGATGAGTATGAGATTTAGCATTTATTGGGGTAATCATGTAGTAAATTATATAATGTCTAATTATTGGGGTGTACACCTGAAACCAATATAGTATATCAAGTAAATGAAGAGTAAAAAAGGATTAAAATGGATAAGTGCAAAGCAACTTTTTAGGCTCTAGAGACATACTGCCAAAGTACTCTTCAAAACACTGAAGCCTCAAGTGATGGTCCCATTTACCTGCAGTGAGATTTCCTGTCACACCCAGCCCTTTCTAGCATGTGATATTTTTTAAAGTCTTTGTATTTTATATGTTAATTATCATTTTAATTTTTTTATTTTTGAGTTTCCTGTAATTGAAGTATCTATTTTAATTGTCTTATATGTTAAGCATTTATTGAGTGATTGGCCAGCAGAAATGTAAGAGCTTTAAATGCATTTATAATGTAATCCTCAGAAAAACCATATAAATAGGTACTTTATTATCTCTATTTTACAGATAAAGACACTGAGACATAATAAGGTCAAGTAAATTGCATAAGTTACACAGTTGGAAATGGTGGGGCTAAATTCAAACTCAGGCAGAGAAATAGCTAGATAATTAGATATTCATATCCTAAATCTTTCTCTTCAGACATATGGATATATTTTCTCTCTATCTCAATAAAAAATCTCTGTAGTGTGTGCCTATGACAACCTCAATTTAAAAAAATCATAGGTAATTGTTGAATGCTACATGGACAAGGTTTGTAGAGAAATATTTAGGTGTTTTACAATGCTTTTCATAGAAACGGGGTGGGGAGTTTGGGGCTGTCTGAAGCACTTTTACTAATAGGAGTGAGTTAAGACCCCAAAAGAAAATCTGGGACTACTGGCAAAGCAGAACACAATGTCCACTCGTCTTGTATTCCGAGTACCTAGAAGAGTGCCCAGGACATGATAGGTACTATCATAAATACTAACTGCCTGTCAGTATCACTATTGCTGCTGGATTTAAGATATTTGTAAGATAAATAGAATTTACCTTAATTTTGTTTCCAAGGTGAAAATTTGACCTAAATGTCAATCTACTTAAAAATGAACTTTGCAGTAGTCATAGATAATCACATAAGTATAAGCTTATTAAAGTTTATTTAAGCTAGTCCTATTCTCAGGATTAGGACAGTGAAGAGTGTACTTAACAGTAATTAGGAGTTGATTTTAGAAATCAAATTCACTCATACTCATGTATCAGTTCAGTCAATAGAAGGTTATTGAGGGCCTGTGGGTACCAGTTATATCAGTTTCTGGGTTCTGCAAGTGCCCAGATGCTTGACACATGGGCTGAGTTCTATCAGATAGCATAGTCTAGTGAGAGAGACAGTGTCCTGGTATAAATGCAAAAGTTTCCTCCTGAGATCTTCCTGGAGGAGTCATGTCGGAGCTGAATGAGTCCTGAGGAACCAATAAGAATGATCCACTATAAGAGCTGGTGTTAGTGGTTGGGCAGCATAGGATAGGTCTTGTAACTATATGCAGCGATACAAGGTTTGAGAAATTATGGCCCATTTGGGGCATGATAAGTAGTTTGCTTTTACCCGAGGGAAAAGTGTATGTGTATGAGTGTGCAAGTGTGAATTGGAAGAAAATGTGGGGATGGTCAAGGGATAACGTTGAGAGAGAATGCTCTATGAGTATGCAGATTATGCTAAGAACTTCGGATTTTAACAGGAAAGTGTGTGGTGAAGTACTAGACTTGTAAGCAGTAAATGATTTCCCTAGAGTCCAGAAAGAATCCTGGAGAACCACAGGAATGTAAATTTACTGATGTGAGTTCAGAAAAAGAGCATTTGAAGCTTTCATATTTAAAAAAATAATTGACTTATGTGTATTTTATAAATAAAATGTCCACAAAGAATACTGATCATCTCCCTTTGTAAGGTCTCTAAAATAAGAAACAAAAACAAAGATTTATTTTCCCTTTAAACAAAATGGAATTTTAAAATAAACGATCTCATATCACTTTCTGCGTGATTTTATCTTAAAAATTATTAAAATTTGATGTAAGGAATGATTTCTTAATTTTATGACAAATTATTTTAAATACCAAACACCTTTTGTAAAAAAAAAAAAAAAAAGCTGTGGTGTAGTAATCATTCAAAGAGCTGTGAAATTAATGTCTGAAAAAAATCAAAGAAATTAGGTTTATTAGTAACCATTATCAACATTTAGAAAACTTAGCACAATCTTACATTAAATAAACAACTCTAAGATCTAATATCAATGACTTTCATAGTAGTCCCAATATTAATAACTAACACCATGTTATACTCAAAATCTCAGAACCAAAAGTGTTGGAATTTTGGCACAATGACAATCAACCTCACATATTTTCTCTCCTCAGTAATCTCTTGCTAAATATTTTTGCATGGCCACACTTATTTAGATTATTTTTATCACAACATTGGCTATTAGAAAGAGATAGAGCAGCTAGCATTAAAGAAGCTCTGTTTTCCCTTTGGAATGTTGCTGCTTTGATTGTCACCTAACAATTAAAAGATAAAAGGGAAAGTTTTTCCTTTAGATAATGCTGATCCCTTAGGATTCAAATTTAATCTATTTTCTCTTAGTGTTTCATAGTAGAGATTGGAACCATCTAGGTACTATGTTTTGTGAAGATCTCTTCTTATGTCACTCAAAAATATTTCAGAATATTTTTATGAAATTTGTCATCCAGATAAACAGTTCTAATTTTTTTCACTATATAATTTCTTAGCTTTTATAAAATAATTATTTTCTCTATCTATATATATAAAATAATTATTATTTTGTCTATCTATATATTATAAAACCCTAATATGAAAATAGATTGAATGGTGGAACAACTGGACAACTGGTCACTATCGCATGTACTGTCCAACAGGGGGCACACGTGGAATGTGGCAGGTGTTGGCTGTGGCAGGATGGTGGAGCAGGTGAGCGGGGGCACCAGACCAAGATGGGGTGCTGTTCGCTGTCATCAGGGTGAGCCTCTGGTGGTTATGGAAAATTATTGGCTCCTACATGCCATTGTCCTGCCTAGTGCTTGTACCCACTGCCAGTGCCAGAGCTGCCACTCATACCCGGTGCTGACCTTGATTGCTGGTGCCATCAGTGGGTGCGAGTGGCGGCTGCCGGCCCTGATAACCCTTTAGGGCTTTTGCACCTCTCCCTGCTCTTGAGGGACATTTGGGGCCAGCAGCTGCCTCTAATACTCACTGCTGGAACTGGCCCCAATCACTCTGCTCAATCAGTGGGTGTGAATGGGGTCTGTGCTGTCAGCATGTGAGAGCAACGACAGGAGGAGTGGGGCTGCTGGCAGAAAGGGGACCAAAGGCCGCAGCGGGAGGGGCCAGGCAGGGATGTGGAGGGGGCAGGCAGGGGTGCCAAGACCTGCCCCTTTGCCCACTGCAGCCTTGAGGTCCACAGTTCCTTTCAAGGTGTACGAACTTGTGCACTGGGCTCCTAGTTTAATCCATAATATTCCAGTTAGAAGTCAGGCAATGAGAAGTCAGGCAATGAATAGGAATTTTAATAATTATTGAAACTGCCGAACCGGTTTGGCTCAGTGGATAGAGCATCGGCCTGCGGAGTGAAAGGTCCCAGGGTCGATTCCAGTCAAGGGCATGTACCTTGGCTGCGGGCGCATCCCCAGTTGAAGGTGTGCAAGAGGCAGCTGATCGATGTTTCTCTCCCATTGATGTTTCTGACTTTCTATCCCTCTCCCTTCCTTTCTGTGAAAAATCAATAAAATATATATTTAAAAAAAATAATAATTATTGAAACTATATATGCTAGGTGTTTTATATATTTCATTTACTTTTTATGGCATCTCTTTGTGGAAACTGCTATTACCATATTTTTCTGTGTATAAGATACCCCATTTTCCAACCCAAAATTAAGAAATCAATATTTTAAACATAAAACAATTTTATTTAATAACTAGAGGCCCAATGCATGAAATTCATGCAAGGGCAGTCCTTTCTTCCCCTGGCTGCCAGCTTCACGGCCCTGCCCTCCACCCACACCCACCTTGGCCTGGTGCTGCACACGTTCTGCAGAGCCCCCTCCCGGTTCTGCAGAGCCCCCTGATTAATCGTCCCATAGAGGGTGGACTGGGCCTCCCTCTGTGGGGCAGTGGCAGGGCCCCCTGACCAATCATATCACACCAGCCTTGGCTGGCCTGGTGCCAGTGCATGTCATAGCATGGTCGTCCGACGGTCATTCTGCTATTCGGCCATTCAGTTGATTTGCATATTATGCTTTTATTAGTATAGATCATTGCAGGTAATATTTTCATATTAGTACTATGATATTATGCAGCATATCACTTTATTCAGCCTCTGTTGCATCACAGTTCTCTTCTTCGTCACTATTAGTTCCAGACGTAGCAGTTCCTTCAACTTCTGTTGTATCACTGCTGTCTTCTGAATCACTATCTATATATGTGAGATCATCCTCATAAACTGGTGGCATTTCCTTCTCTCCTCATGAATTTGAAGCACTATTTTGTATTTCCTATAAAATCAACAATGTTCATTTCGCTTGCAAACATTCTTGCTTGAGATTGAATAAGCTTGGTTGACACACATAAGCCACTCTGGTGCTGCTTCATAATCCAAGTCTGCTCCACATTTGCCAATTTTACTGGTTTTCCTCTTCAGGCCTTTATTTTGGCATCTTAAGGAGTTGTTCTTCCTGTTTTCTCCACTATCTGATCATACACTCAGTGGGAGGAGGTCCAAATTGTCTCTCTGCAGCACTATTTCTATGCTTTTTTGCATAGCTGATCACATTCAGTTTGAATTTTGTAGAGCAAGACAATCGCTTACTGGTATTTGTCTTTTTATTTTTTTGACATCTTTATGGGCTCAGAAGGCTCTGGTCCCTGTTGCATCTGCACACTTTCCATCTCCACCTCCAATTACGGCATCAGCTGACATCAGTAACAATGAGGCTTGTGATTGGAGGGAACCTGTTTGACAAGGTATGGGCAGCTATGCACCTGTGCTGCTCCCTCCTCGGCTGACTTCCTTGTATAAGATGCCTCTTGATTTTCAGTCTAACAATTTTAGAAAAAAATAGCATCTTATACATGGGAAAATAATATATGTCCACTTCGTTGATAAGAAAATTGAGTCTTAGGGGCTATGTAACTAATAAGTGTCAAATCCAGAATTTGAGCATGAGTTCTCTGACGCCATAGGCTGACATGGCATGATACCCACTCTATATAAGGTAGGACAACTGATGAAAGCAATACCAATGAGTAGAAGAGAGAGTTGTGCTGCCTAGTATGGTAGCCGCAATCATGTAGCTATTGAGATTTAAATTAATTAAAATTAAATGAAATGAAAAATTCGTGCTGAAACCGGTTTGGCTCAGTGGATAGAGCATTGGCCTGCGGACTGAAAGGTCCCATGTTCCATTCTGGTCAAGGGCATCTACCTTTGTTGTGGACACATCCCCAGTAGGAGGTGTACAAGAGGCAGCTGATCGATATTTCTCTCTCATCGATGTTTCTAACTTTCTATCCCTCTCCCTTCCTCTCTGTAAAAATCAATAAAATATATTTTTTAAAAATTCAGTTTCTTAGTTGCACTAGCCACATTTTAAGCACTTAGTAATCACATGTGGCTAGTGACTACCATATTGGACAGCACAGATACAGAACATTTTCATCATTACAGTTCATCACTGATGAACAAAGCTATTCTGGAGTTTCAAGTTAACTCTAATTTCAACTGCCTATTAAGCTTTCTTTTAGGAACCAGAGGATGTCCCTGGAAATGGAGGCTCCTGCATGCCCAAAGCTATGGGTGATGTAGGGTTGTGCAGGATTGTGTGGCCGCTACCAAACTGCTTTCTTTCTTGTTTCTTCTGTACAGGGAAGCTTACGGCATGGTAAGAAAGTGAAAGCAGGGGAAGGAAAGAGAAACAGAGAAATAGGAAAAGCAGTAGCTGTATTAACTACCTCCATATACCAACATCATTTTAAGTGGACTTTTCTAGAGACTTACTGGAAAAAATTCTTGAAGCTTAATTTATTTCCTCACTATCCTCTTCAACATTCATTTCCTCCTCTTCTCTTTATATTATCTGGCATAGCATCTTTATTTTCCTTGCCAAGTGAACTACCTCAATGTGCCTTTTTTAAAACATTAATTTACCACCTCACTTCCCCATGTCTGGTCTGCACACAAATCTCAAACAGTTCCATCCACTTTCTGATTGATGGGCTGTTATATGTAGGCAGATCTATAGAGCAGTGATTTAAAAGCAGGAGTGGGGCCCTAGCTGGTGTGACTCAGTCTGGGGACTGAAGTGTCCTGGCTTTGATTTTGGTCAAGGGCACATGCCTGGGTTGTAGGGCCTGATCCCCAGTAAGGGGTGTGTTGGAGGCAGCAAATCAGTGCTTCTCTCTCATTGATGTTTCTATCTCTCCCTCTTCCTTCATCTCTGAAATCAATATATTTAAAAATAATAAAACAATAAAAGCCGGGGTGGGGAAAGGCCATTTGTATATTTATAACATCATTTGCGGGCCGTACAAAATTATGAACTTAAAAATTAGCTTGCTATATTTGGTCAAGCATTTAATTAACTAACCCGTAATACTTTGGCAGGGCCAGACTAAATGATTTTGAGGCCTTATATGGCCCACAGGCCAGATGTTCCCCATTCCTGAATATGTCTTAACCCACAGTAAATTGGTTTTGGTTGACTACTAATTAAACTTTTAAGGATTAAAAAAAATATTTTAAAACTTATTTTTCATTTTATTTTATAGAAATAATTTATGATTTTTGAAATGCAGAAATATTAAAAAACAAATAAGAAATGTACTTTGCTATTAGTAGTAAAATGTTTGGTAATAATTTTAAATTTAGAGTCTTTGCAGGTCTTATTTTGCTTAGTACTTTTATTCTTAATGAAGCTATTACTTTAAATTTTGAAATGAAAGGAAACAGTCATTGGATGTATTCAGTTGATCTTCCATTTCACAACTAGATGTCAGTGTTAACATACCTGATTAGATATCTCAGGTGTGCTTTTAAGGAGGTAATTCAAATAATTACTCACCTATATGAGATATAGATCATAAAATAAATTATAAAGAAGAAAAGAAATGTACTTTTTCACTACTACTAAGCAGTGGTTCTTCCCCACAACTTTTCCAGAAAGAGTGATCAGAAAAAGAAGGAACATTATTGCTATTTAAATGCAGTGTGTGTGTGTGATTCTTGCTTAAATAATTGTATTAACCAACTCCAGGCACTTTCAGTTTGTTGCATATATTGTAAATTACATCTTTTATTTAGCAAAAACAATTAAATTGTTCAGTGAAATTTATTTAATTCTGAGCTCTTATAATGGTTAGTTCTTGACCTAAGTTATAATAGGTGATTTTGCAAAGTGATCTTTATATACTAATTTTTTTTATTGTTTAAAGCCCTTTTTATTTATGTTTCAAGATCTCTCCAATACTTTTGACAAAGATACAGTTTATACTTTTATTTTATATTATGGCAAGTAATTAGTTATTTAATTTACACTCAATTGGAGGCAGCCACCTATGATTTACTAATAGAAATTCAAAGTTTCCTGTGACCTATATATAAGGTACCTAGAGATAATTGGTCCTAACCAAGTGCCTTGAGCCCAGTAGATATTTAGTATATATTTACTTAAGAGACATTCATGCCCTTTTTTCTCTCTGGCATCATCTCTTCTAGGCCTCAGAGTATGGTTGTAATTTCTAAATGTGTGAGTCTTCTTTATTGCCCTATCTTGTATTTTATGTCTAGACAAAACTCATGCAAGAGTAGGCCTTCCTTCCCCCAGCTGCCGGCACCAGCTTCCCTCTGGCATCTGGGACTCAGGCTTCCTTCTCAGCCCTGGCTTCGTCTGGAAGGTCATATGGTCTAATTAGCATATTACACTTTTATTATTATAGATTATTACAGATGAGAGGGAAGGTGCACGAAAATCATGCATGGGGAGGTGTCCTTCAGCCCAGACTGCACCCTCTCCAATCTAGGATCCCTTGAGGGATATCCCACTGCCCATAGGGGGAATCGGGCCTATACAGGCAGTAGGACATACCTTTCATAATTCAGGACTGCTGGCTCCAAACTGCTCACCTGCTCCCTGATTGCCCCTAAATGCTTCTGCCTGCCAGTCTAATCATCCCCTAACCACTCCCCTGCCAGTCTAATTGATTTCTAACTGCTCTGCTGCCAGCCTGTTTGCCCCAACTTCCCACCTCTGCTGGCCTGGTCACCCCTAACTGCCCTCCCCTGCAGGCTTGATAGTCCCCAGTTGCCATTCCTTTCAGGCCTGCTCTCTCCCAACTGCCCTCCCCTGCTGGCCTGATTGCCCACGACTGCCCTCCCTTGAAGGCCTAGAACCTCCCAATGGCCCTCTGCTGCTAGTCATCTTGTGGTGGCCATCTTGTGTCCACATGGGAGCAGCCCCCTCTTGTGTGTTGGAGTGATGGTCAATCTGCGTATTACTCTTTTATTAGACAGGATAGAGGCCTGGTGCATGGATGGTGGCCAGCTGGTTTGCCCTGAAGGGTGTCCCAGGTTAGGGTGGGGTTTTCCTTGGGGTGTGGGGCGGCCTGGGCGAGGGGCCTATGGTGGTTTGCAGGCCAGCCATGCCCCCCAGCGACACAAGTAGAGGCCCTGGGATCTGGGATTAATTTATGTTCTACAATTGAAACTTTGTAGCCTGGAGTGGAGCCAAGCCTTCTGCTCACTCCATGGCAACAGCCATTTCTGTTTAAATTCTATAATTGAAACTTTGTAGCCTAGAGTGGAGGCCTAGGCTCTAGGGATGCAGAAACATGGCTTCCTCCATTGCCCGGGCAACCCTAGCCTCTGCTCTGTCCAGCTCCGTGGCTGCCGCCATTTCTGTTGGGATTATGTTTCTTCTATAATTGAAACTTTGTAGCAATGAGTGGAGACCTAGGCCAGTAAGGGCAGGCAGAAAGCTTGGCTTCCTTCATTGCCAGGGAAACCCAAGCCTCCATCCTGCTCTCAGTGGTGGCAGCCATCTTGGTTGGGGTTTATTTGCATAATTTGCTCCTGATTGGCTGATGGGTGTGGCTGTGGGCGTGGCTTGATCAGAGATATGGCCAATTTGCATATTACTGTTTTGTTAGAATAGGAGGCTGCCTATTTCATGAATCCTAGCTCCCCACATCCCCCCCTTTTTTTTTTGATACTTGGGCTACCTAAGTTATTAATAGCAAATGGATATTAAAGAAATGGTATTTGAAGCTACTATGTACTTTTGTAATATTTTCTCGGATGGTTTTTCTAAGAGGTCTCAGATACTTTTATTTTTAAAACTCTTCAATTTTTCCCTTGACTTGGAACAGGGTGAACACATAGTGTGATTTGGGGAAGAAGGGCATAGAGGATGGTAACTGAAACTATAACAGCAGCTACTCTTACATAGTTCAAATTTTGATTGCCTTTTAAAGACTATGGCAGAATTTTCTGAATTTGAAAGCATTTTCAACATGCTTTTCTTTAGCAGCAAGACAGTTGAAGTTATGCCCTTGTAATTATTTTCCTTACTCTTCCTATATTGTCTCCCATTCTATTTAGATTTTTAATATTTGGTCTGTGAACTTTTTACATTTGGATACTAATTAATTGCTCATCTCATTTAAAATCTTACCTAAATCTTAAATGGGTAAATTTTGTGTCATGTGAGTTATATCTCAATCAGCCTATTATTTAAAAAACAAACAAACAAACTAAAAAACTTACCTAAAAGCATTTTTAGTTGTATTGAAGAGCAGCTTTGTATTGATATTAGAAGATGAGGAACAAATAATAGTTATTTATCTAAGATTCCAAGTGATATGGCTTTTAAGAATATTTTTTGTTTCCTATTTTTGGTTTAACTTAGGAAAATCTTCTACTTAACTCATAAATATATATCTTAATGGAGGGTGGAAAGCAAATAGAAGAGCTAATGACTAAAACATTTAAATCTTATTTTTAGCTTAGGAATGCTGTTAGAGAGATGAACCAGAGTACTACATATTCCACTTCATACCTGGGCTGGTCGTTAGTTGATAATCTGAAATTCAACTAGATCAGTGATTTTCAACCTTTTTCATCTCATGGCACACATAAACTAATTATTAGAATTCTACAGAACACCATAAATATATTTTTTGCTGATCTGACAAAAAGATAGCTATAATTTTGATTCATTCACACTGGACAGCTATTGTGTTAATTATTGTCTTTTTTTTTTTTTTTTTTTGACAATCTAAAAGAAAAGAATCAGTGCCCCTGACTAAATAGCCAGGTATGGCATGTTTTAAAAATTCTTGTGGCACAGTGGTTGAAAATCACTGAACTAGATTATTGAAGAAGTTAGGAAATGTACTTACATTTCATTATTTTGACTTCTCTGTAATGAAAAAATCGATGTTAAGGACTTTACATTTTAAGATATTCTATTTCTCGTTACAGAAAGCGGTATACCTGCACATGTGGTGGCTGCCATTGATGTAAACGAGGTTGCTAATGAAGTATACAAGTATAATTTTCCTCAAACACAGTTACTAGCCAAGACAATTGAAGTGAGTAGCTATTATTATTGTTTTAATAAGCATATAGCAAGGAGAATGTGACTGAAAAATACTGCAAGATACTATTAACTTAATTCAATGATAAGTTATCTTATATAATAAAGCCTAGCGACTGAACGATGGAACGACCAGAACGACCATTCCACCAGACACTCAGCTGTCCCCTGGTGATCAATGCACAGCGCTTCCACAGCGGACTGATCCCGCAGGCTGCCCCTACCATTGCACAAATCACAGCACTAAAAGTTGGTGGGTACTAAGCACCGTCCTTGTGGCAGGTGAAGGCCAAGTACTCTCCACGGTATCTCAGTTAATCCCAGAACCCACCTCATAGTGTTAATCTAAGGCAGTAGTCGGTAAACTGCGGCTCTCGAGCAGCTCTTTGACCCCTTGAGTGTGGCTCTTCCACAAAATACCCCGGCCTGGGCGAGTCTATTTTGAAGAAGTGGCGTTAGAAGAAGTTTAAGTTTAAAAAATTTGGCTCTCAAAAGAAATTTCAATCGTTGTACTGTTGATATTTGGCTGTTGACTAATGAGTTTGCCGACCACTGAGCTAAGGGTTTCTATTCATAGCTTTAAGAACAGAATGAGATCATCAGCTTTTAAGTAACTGAGGGAAAACACACACTGCTCCTCTTCACTCTCTTTGTCCTGCCTTCTTGCGAGACAAGGAACAACTGACTCCCATGGCCCTGCCCTGAGTGCTGTGCCGAGACCAGCAGCCTTGGCTCCACCTGAGTCTGCCTTCCAATGGTCTTCACACCTAACGCCGCTGCCTGAGCATCTTACTCCACCGTGTCACCGACTGGGCATCCGCCATGTCGTAGGCATGCCCGGGTGCTTGCAGAGCAGCAGGGAGCCAGCTGCCCTGTCCTGCTGAGTGTGTTCCTCCAGGACAGGGTGGGGGTGCGGGGAGAAAACAGCCTCGACAGACGTGAGGTGCAGCCATTAGATGGCAAGGGCACCATGAAAATTTGGGAATGAAGCCACATAAGGGCTCTGTGAGGGAGGGGCAAAGGGAGGCTCACCGAGGGAAAGTGGACGGATGGAGGAGAGCCAGGCGGATGCTTAGAGAAGGGCATTGGACAGAGGAGACAATCCAAGGAGGGGCAATAGGCAAGCAAGAGGCCGAATGGAAGGGAGTCGAGGCTAGGTTGGGGGGCACATCCTGCAGGGATTGAGGGTCTGTGAGAACCTGGTGTCCCCTGAGTGCAGGGGGAGGCACCGGACTGTAGGTGCAGGTCCACTGGCTTCTGTGTCAGGAGAGACTGAAGGGGAAGAGGAAGCAGGAGACAGCAGGAGGCGACAGCACCCTCCCCGAGGATGATGTGGAGACAATGAAAACTGTGTCAGAGGAGATGGTGGCTTTGGGGTGTGCTGGAGGGAAGCCAGAGCCTAAAGAAGCCAGAGTGTGTGTGTGTGGGAAGGGGAGCAGGGAGGAAGGAGACCCCATGCTCCACTTGGCCTCTGAGAAGGCAGGGTCTCCAGCAGCTGCGGGCAGGGATTCTGGGGTCGGATCCCATCTGTTTTGAAGGTCTGATTGTAAGATCCAGACCTTAGTTTGAGCTCCACATGAAGGGCGTGGAATGTTCGTGACCAGCCTCCCACACTGATGTCCAGGCGGTGGGGCATTCCTGTCTGGCTGCCCTAATCCCTCCACGTTCCTCTCCAACCCCCACCCCAAGCTCTCTTCAGTGATGACAAGTACTTATTGGAAAGAAGCGCATGGTTTTGTTTTTGGTACAACAAACCACAAAACAAAATGTACAGTATTATGGAAAGCACACATTGAAAACTAGGAAAATGAAGGCCCCTTGTGAACACACAGATCAGCTGTGCCCAGAACCCAGGTCACACGTGATATAAAAGTGCTCAGGGTTCAATGCAAAGGGCTTGCCCAGGTGGTCCAACTCCAATCCCCGACTCCAGTTTCTAGGACAAAATGGATCCTGCACCACAGAACAGAAAAGCTGAAACCAGGCCTAAGGCAGTGCTTTCGGTGCTACTAGACAAAGAAAGGCTCCTGAGACACTGGAACAGGGCGATCAGCATCCAGATTGCTGCCTCTGACTCCCACTGGTGTTTGTGGTGCTCCTAGCTCTGCCCTTCCCTACCCCTCTCATACCCCTCCCAGGTGAACCGCAGATTGCCCTTCCCATCCTCTGCCCTCCTCAGCTCTGATGGCAGGGAAGGAGGGTTGGGGGTCATGCAGGGAATCTGAGGGCCTCAAAGAGGTGCTGCTTAAAGAGCCAGAGACACTGTCTACCCACCCCCCTGGCTGAACCAGTTAACACAGAGGCCTTATGAGTGTGTGTTTAGAGCCAGTCGCCCTTCTCTCCCCCTGCCCCCCAGGCTCTGCCACTTGGCTGTTTTGGGCTAATCAACCTCTACAGTGTTAATTCTCTCTCCTTAAAATGAGAACAAGAGCCTGACGGGCGTGGCTCCGTGGTGGAATGTGGACCTATGACTCAGGAGGTCAAGTTTGACTCCCTGTCAGGGCACATGTCCAAGTTCTGGTCTTGATCCCCAGTGGGGTATGCAAGAAGCAGCCAATTCATGATTCTTCTCATCACTGATGTTTCCATTTCTCCCTCTCCCTTCCTCTCTAAAATCAGTGGAAGATATCTATACTAATAAAAGAGTAATATGCAAATTGGACAGGATGCCCTCATACAGGCTGTGAGGGGTGACCAGGCTGGCAGGGGGGCAGTGAGGGGCAACCAAATGACCGAAAAGCAGGCTGCATGGGCAACCCAGGCTGGCACAGGTGGGGGCAGTGTGGGGCAATCAGGCCAGCAGAGAGGGGCAGTGAGGGGCAACCAGGCTGGCAGGGGGGGGCAGTTATAGGCGATTAGGCTGGCGGGGGTGGGGAGTTACAGGCAATCAGGCCAACAGGCAGAGGAGGTTAGAGGTGTTCAGCATGGTGGAGGGGTAGTTAGGGGTGAATAGACAGGCAGGCAGGTGAGCAGTTAGGAGCCAGTGGTCCCAAATTGTGAGAGGGATGTCTGACTGCCTGTTTAGGCCTGATCCTTAGACATCCCCTGAGGGGTCCCAGATTGGAGAGGTTGCAGGCTGGGCTGAGGGGACCACCCTATGTGCACAAACTTCTGCACGAGGCCTCTAGTCCTATTTAATAAAAACCTAATATGCAAATTGTCCCCTTGACCAGGAGTTTGACTGGAAGTTCGGCTGCTTGCTATGGTGTGTGCTGACCACCAGGGGGTGGCATGGAACATGGCAGGTGTCAGCAACAAGGCACTGGCAGTGGACTGGCAGACCCAATGATCTTCTGGGTGAGCAGGGCCACAGCTGCCGGGACCCCAGGGGCTGGTCTGGGTCACCGTGGGTTCGTGCAGGAGCCGTTCTGCTGAAGCCAGCTGGGAGACAACATGCTATCTGTGCGACGCTACTGGGTGGCCCAGAGGCCCATGCTGTGTCCCGGCCTGCAGTGTCCGGTCACACCTACTGCAATCTTGTCATGGGGACTCGGATGCCGTGACTCAGGCAGAGGTGTGTGGGGGCCCGTGGGCCCAGGTGCTGTCCTGAGCCCAGAGGTCAGCTGGGACCTGCCCTTCCACGCCAGATACTTGTGCTTTGATCACCAGCCAGGCCGAGGAACCACATTCTTGCACAAATTTTGTGCACTGGGCCTCTAGTGTATAAGTGAAAAGACTTAGGAGAATGGAATTAATGTTTGATAGTTTATCAAAAGATAACATGCTGTTTTTGCCTGATTTTTTAAACATTTCTAGTTTGAGAGAGAGAGAGAGAGAGGGAGAAAGAGAAAGAGAGAGAGAGGCCAGTATTTTAGTTTCTAAAAGAATTAAAATTAGGAAAATGCTTGACCTCTAAATGCTTGATCTGCAGTTATATTAAACCCTGCTTGATTCTGTTGTGTTTGTATCAGATTACATTCTCACAATCAGCATTTAAGTCTTTCAGTTGTTTAACATTTTACCAACACTTGCTATTATCAGTCTTTTAAATTTTGGCCACTCTATGAGCATAGTAATATTGTGATTTTTTTTTGTGATATTATGAGTTTAATTTGCATTTTTCTGATGATGAATAATATTGAGTATATTTTCATATGCTTATTGGTCATTTCTATGTTTTCTGTGATGAAATTTCTTGCCCAATTTTTATTTTCTGGTATGTTTGTGTTATCATTTAATTTTAAGAGTTATTTAAGTTTTATGAATTCAAGTTGTTTATTAGAAATATGTATAACAGCCGAAACCGGTTTGGCTCAGTGGATAGAAGGTCAGCCTTTGGACTAAAAGGTCCCTGGTTCGATTCTGGTCAAGGGCATGTACCTTGGTTGCAGGTACACCCCCAGTAGGGGGTGTGCAGAAGACAGCTGATCGATGTTTCTCTCTCATCAATGTTTCTGACTTTTTATCCCTCTCCCTTCCTCTCTGTAAAAAATCAATTAAAAATATTAAATATATATTTATGTATATATATTAGAAATAAGTCTAACAAATATTTTCTCCACTTTTGTAATTCATGTTTTAATTTCCTTAATTGAACTAATCAAAGTGTAGAAGTAATTTATTACCTTATTCTTTTATGGGATACTCCAATGATTTCTCCTAAGAAATCATTGTTTATCCCATTTTCCCCTATTTTCCTTTCTTCTACTTTCCCTAATATTAACATAGTCACTTCTGCTTTCTTATTATTAATATTTGTGTGTATATGTTTTAATTTTATTCTTTGTATGTCCTTATATTGAAATTAGATTTCTTGTAGACAAAATACAGTTCACTTTTGATTTTTTACTTATTCGGAGAATTTCTGTCTTTTAATTAGATTGTTTATACCATTTGCTTTTAGTCTTGTTGTTAATATTGTTGGGCTTGATTCTACTATCTTGTCATTTATTTTCTATTTTTCCAATCTTTTTTTTAATCACTAGAGACTCGGTTACCACATTTCTTGCACTGAGGTGGAGGGGGTCCCTCAGCCCTGCCTGCTTCCTCTTGCAGTCCAGGAATGTCTGCCTGCTGGTTTAGGCCCCATAGTTCCAGGAATCAGGTCTAAGCCGGTAATCAGACATTCGTCTTGCAGTCTGGGGCTCTTGCAGTCCGGGACTCCTCCTTACTGCCCACCTGCAACAGAGGTGGGAGAGGCTCCTGCTACTGCTGCTGCACTCACCAGCCATGAGATAGCTTCTGGCTGAGCAGCACTCCCCTTGTGGGAGCCCACTGACCACCAGAGGGCAACTCCTGCGTTGAGCGTCTGCCCCTTGGTGGTCAATGCACATCATAGCTACAAGTCGTCTTGCCAGTCGATCGATTTGCATATTAGGGTTTTATTCTATAGGATTTTACCCTCTTTTCTTGCCTTTCTTTTGATTTTTTAATATTTAATTATTCTCCACTCTTGGCTTATTAAGTATATCTTATTATATATCTGTTTTATTTTCTTAGTGGCTCTTCTAGGGTTTAAAATATGCATCTTTAATTTATGTGAGCCTACCTTTAAATATCAGTATAATAGTTCATATAAAATTACAACACTGTAATTTCATTTCCCCCTCCTGTCTATTTTGCTATTATTGTCATGCATTTTACTGCTACGTGTTATAAATCCAGAAATACATTGTTATTGTTTTTTGATTAAGTAGTCAAATATTTATTAAAAAGTTAAAAAAAGACAGTATATACAATATACATATTTTTTATTCTTTAGAGTATTACAAATAGTAGTATATATGTTTCCTTCCCCCCTTCCTTTAACCTCCCCCCAGCCTCCCCTACCCCCCAGCATGTGCCCTCACCTGCCCCCCACCCCAGTGTCTTATATCCATTGGTTATGCTTATATGCATGCATACAAGTCCTTCGGTTGATCTCCCACAGCCCCCCTCCAACCTCCCCTACCTTCCCACTGTAGTTTGACAGTCTGTTCAATGCTTCTTTGCCTCTGTATCTATCTCCCCCTGCCCCCGTGTCTTTTCTTTAAAAAAATCTTGCATCTGCATACTAGAAATAAACATATTAAGAACAAAATATGTTTGAGTCTCAGTTTCAGTGTCCAACAGTTCTGAGTCCCAGTTTCAGTATCAAATAGTTCCTTATGTGTACATGTCAGCAATGGTGTCTGGATGTTGGACAAATGGTGGCAATGTAGGTTTCACCCTCTCTGGTTTGGTCCTGGGCAGCCTGCAGTGACACACAGCTGCCGACTGCTAGCATGGCAAGGTGTCGCCAGTGTCTTCCGTCTCTGGACTGTCTTTGCGGTTGGAGCAGACATGTCAGTTCCTCTTTGTTGCAGGAATCCATATGGTCTTGGAGTTGTTTTCTGAAAACATATAAACATATTCTCAACCAAAAGTTAATAAAGGAATCTTTTCTGTAAATTAGACATGGGATTCTTTTTATTTTCGCCCAAATGATTTTTCTTTGGCTTATTTTAACACAATGTGTGTTTTTCATGCGTAAGACAGGGAATATTTTATATTTACCTGTGTATCTACTATTTTCTGCACGTTTTATTTTATTTTTTTAAATTTTTAAATGTGATACAGGTTTTTGTACTTCCCCATGCCCCTCCTTAAAAAACCTCCATGAATTAGTTTGTAAGTTTGTTTGGGATAATTGTATAATATGCTGTTGTCAAATATTATAATGACATTGTAGAATAATATCATGTAAGGGTATTATGGTGTCATGGGAGGTTAAGGAGGGCCTAGTCTAAGAAATGGTGTCCATAGGAGATGACAAGCTCTAGGCCATGTCAGTTCAATCTCAAACTAGCTGCCAATTTTTTATAACTTTATATAAACTTTGTCAGGGATGTAAAAACACAAATTACTTACCTTAGTTCAAGAGTTCAAATATATTGACTTTCCCCCTTACTCCCACCACCTGCCACTTACCCTGAGGCTTGACATTCTGATGGACCTTTCTCAGTCTCTGGATCCATTCTTGTTCATCAGTCTATGTCATTCATTATATTCCTCAAATGAGTGAGATCATGTGATATTTGTCTTTCTCTGCCTGGCTAATTTCACTTAGCATAATGCTCTCTAATTCCATCCATGTTTTACAAATGGTAGGAGCTCCTTCTTTTTTACCGCAGCGTAGTATTACATTATGTAAATGTACCATAGGATGGCTGGTTAGCCAGAGATGGGTAAGATTCCTCAGGGAAGGAACAACCTAAGACAGGCACAGTCGCAGAGAGGCCAACAGGAGAGAACTAAAAGGTCAACAGAGGTGGGGCACAGACCCTCATCCACAAACGTTGCAGGGGCTTGAATTCTCACCCCTCCTGAGGGAGGTCTCCTACCCCCATGGCTGCTTCGCCTCCCACGCACAATTCAGACCGGGACCCAGGTGGCAGACAGAGACTCGGCCAGCAATAGCTGCTCTATATCTAAATTCAGTCTATTACCAGGAATGCTTAGGACCTACTCAAAAGTGCAAATATTCCTTTCCACTAGTATTTACAGGGTAAACTAAGATTTCTGCTTGAGTATTAAAATTGACAGGAAAATAGTAATCAAGTTTTCAGATTAATTTAAATTGGCTAAGTGAAATAAGTGAATACACAAGAAAATTTAAGTATACTGGATAAAAAGCTTTTCCTAAAACATTAACTAAAATATCTATTAGTAGTTCATCTCACTGTAAAATTGCCTAACATCCAAAGAACCTAAAGCAGTCATATTTGTGTGCAAAAATTAAAATTTAAAATTACCAAGACGGCAAGATAAAATTTCCAAAAGCCCCCATTAGCCAAAAAAAGGGGGGGGATAGTGGGGTAATATCATGTAAGGAAAAATATCCTGTAAGTAAAATACATCTAGAAAATTCTTACTCCAGAAAAGTAACTTCCATTTGTAAAGCCAATAGCAGGACACCCATGAAAAAACACACATGGTGTCAAAATAAGCCAAAGGAAAATCATTTAGGCAAAAATAAAAAGAATCTCAAGTCTATTTTGCAGAGAGGATCCCTTTGTTAACTTTTGGTCGAGAATGTGTTTGTGTGTTTGCAGAGAACAACTCCAAGACCATGTGGGTTCCTGCGACAGTGAGGAACTGACGGGTCTGTTCCAGCCACGAGGATGGTCCAGAGATGGGGGACGCTGATGACACCTTGCCATGCTAGCAGTCGGCAGCTGTGCATGGCTGCAGGCGGCCCAGGACCATACCAGAGAGGATGGATCTTGCATTGCCACGATGTGTCCACCATCTGGATACCATTGCTGACATGTACACATGAAGAACTATTTAACATTGAAACTGGGACTCAGAACAGTTGGACATTGAAACTGACCCTCAGACATTTTTTGTTCTTATACGTTTGTTTCTAGTATGCAGAGGCAAGATACTTTTGAAGAAAAGAAACAGGAGGGAGTGTTTGATATAGAGGCAGGGTGGCCTTGAACAGGCTGTCAAGCTACAGGGGGAAGGCTTGGGTGGATGAGAGGCGGATGCTGGGGGAGATCAACCGAAGGACTTGTATGCATGCATATGAGCATAACCAATGAATGAAGACACTGGGGCGGGGAGGGGGGGCAGGTGGGGACATGTGCTGGGGGGTAAGAGAGGCTGGGGGGAGGATATTGGGGAGGGGAAAAGGGAAATCATATGTACTACTATTAAATATAAGTTATATTGTAAAAAAATAAAAAATTTATTAAATAAATAAATAAATAGATAAATAAATAAATAAAAATAAAAAGAAGCTATTATTACTGAAAAAAAAACCAAAAAACCTCTATGAGCATCTTCTGTCATGTACTTTTGGCAGATGACAAATCATCTCATCTCTTTTTGAGTAGAAAAGTATTTTGTATGTCTCCACTGTGAAATATAATTTTCATTGGCTACTTGGTTGCATTCATTTTTCAGACATTTTCATAGCATTCTGTGGATTAAAAAATATCAACACTTTTCATTGTTATCTGGTTTACTTAATTTCTGACTAAAAGTCACAAATCTTTTTATTTCTCCTAATGCACCATTTATTTCTCTGGCTACAATTAAGATTTTTGCCTTAATCACTTGTTTCTTGAATATTATTTTGATACTAGAGGCCCGGTGCATGAAATTCATGTATGGGAGAGAGGTTCCCTCAGCCCAGCCTGCACCCTCTCCAATCAGGGACCCCTGCTGGAGGATAATGTCCCTGTGGGATTGGGCCTAAACCGGCAGTCATACATCCCTCTCACAATTGGGACTGCTGGCTCCTACCTGTTCAACTGCCTGTCTGTCTGATCACCTCTAACCACTCTGCCTGCCTGCCTGATTGCCCCTAACCCCTCTACCTGCCTGTCTGATCATCCACAATTGCCTCTGCCCACCTGCTTGATTGCCCCTAACCACCTCTGACTGCCTGCATGATCACCCCTAACTGCTCCCCTGCTGACCTGATTGCTCCCAACTGTTCTCCCCTGCTGGCCTGATCTCTCCCAACTGCCCCCTTCTGCTGACCTGGTCACCCTCAACTGTCCTCCCCTGCTGGCCTGGTCACCCCCAATGGCCCTCCACTGCCAGCCTTATCTTACTCCCAATTGCCTGACCCAATCACCCCTATCCCCTGCCGGCTTGTTCTCTCCCCAAACTGCCCTCTCCTGCCGGCCTGATTGCCCCTAACTGCCTCTCCCATCACCATGGCTTTGTTAGAAGGAAGTCATATGTCTGGAAGATGGCCAAGCAATCTGGTCTAATTAGCATATTGCCCTTTTATTAGCATAGATAGATGATATAGGATGGGATTGCTTAAATGGTGGTGAAAAGTCTTTTTCAGCAGGAGCATTGCTCTTGGCAGACAAAAATACATAATCTCTATATCTGGACTGATAGCCAGCCATATGCAATATACTGTCAAACTGGTTATTAAAAAATTGAACCACTTTCTTACACCTTATACCAAACAGCTGTTGCCCTTAAAACCCCTCCTCACCCTCACATTAGGTTTTGCCTTTGCAGTTCACCCAGATTAGGTTCTGATTGGTCAGTTTCTATGCCAGACAGTGTCAAAAGCTCTGCCCCCTAGGCAGCCATTGGTTCCTCGCAGTTCAGATTTGATTCTGATTGGTCGGTTTCTATGCCAGTCAGCATCTCTGGGCCTATCTCCAGGCCTGTCTCCAGGCCTCATCCGCAGCCTCCATGGCAGCTGCTGATCAGGCCTTGCCTCTCTCTCTCTCTCTCTCTCTCTCTCTCTCTCTCTCTCTCTCTCTCTCTCTCCATGCCTCTCCAGCAGCTGCAGAGGCTGTGGATCAGGCCCTGCCTCTCTCTTTGGGTCTCTCTCTCAGCCTGATCTGCAGCCACTATGGCAGTGGCGAGGTCATTAGGCCTCTGGCCCGACCCTGGGACAGAGGCTAATGACCTTGCCATGCCCACCTCGCCCCACCCAACCCCCACTGTCCCACCATCCCGCCTCTCACCAGCCTTGCTGTGATAGGAACCTGTGGGCTGCGGGGGAGGGACCTAGAGATGCTCCATGCACTTCCTGGTCACTGGTCGTCTATCTAGTTGTTTAGGTTATGATGGCCCCTGGCCTTTTATAATGTAGATGCTTTTGTATATATATTTTTTACTCATACTGCTTGGAACTTACTGTGCTTTTCTTGTTTCTGTTTTCATCAAATTTGGAAAGGTTTTGGCCATTATAACTTAAAATATTTTCTCTGTCTCCTATCTTTACTTACCTCCAATTTTGTGTGTGTGTGTGTGTGTGTGTGTGTGTGTGTGTGTGTGTGTATGAAATTTGTGTGTGTGTATGTGTGTGTGTGTATATATATATATATATATATATATATATATATATATATATACACACACATACACACACACATTCTAGATGCACATATCCTATATAATAAAAGGGTAATATGTAAATTCACCTAACAGCGGAACAACTAGGAACTACCAGTTGCTATGGCATGCACTGACCACCAGGGAAAGATGCTCCATGCAGGAGCTATCCCCTGATGGTCAGTGCATTCCCACAGTGGGAGCTCTACTCAGCCACAAGCTAGGCTGATGGCTACAAGCACCCAGCAACGGTGGTGGGAGCCTCTCTAGCCTCTGCAGCAGCAGTAAGAATGTCAGACTGCAGCTTAGGGCTCCAAGGCTGCCAGTGGTATGTCTGACTGCCAGCATATGCCTGCACCCTGGGGGAGTGGACCTAAGCATGCAGGTGGACATCCCCTGAGGGGTCACAGACTGCGAGAGGGCGCAGGCTGGGGTGAGGGGACCCCCATACCCCACCACGAGTGCATAAATTTCGTGTACTGAGTCTCTAGTATACACACACACACACACACACACACACGCACATACTAGCATATTTATCTAATAAAAGAGTAATATGCAAATTAACCATCACTTTGCTATACCCACAAGCCACGCCCACCATCCAGTCAGGAACAAGTATGCAAATTAACCCCAAGGAGTATGCAGCCACAGAGAGAGCAGGAGGCTTGGGTTTTCCAGGCAATGGAGGAAGCCAAGCCTTCCACACAGCCTGGCCTCCACTCCAGGCTACAAAGTTTCAATTTATAGAAGAAAAATAAATTCCAGATACCAGGGCCTCTGCTTGGGTTGCTGGGGGGCATGGCTGGCCTCCAAACCACCATAGGCCCCTCGCCCAGGCCACCCTATGCCCCAAGGGAACACCCACCCTGATCCGGGACACCCTTCAGGACAAACCAGCTGGCCCACACCCATGCACCAGGCCTCTGTCCTATCTAATAAAAGGGTAATATGCAGATTGACCAGTACTCCAACACACAAGATGGCTGCTCCCATATGGTCAAAGATCCTGCCCCCATGTGGACACAAGATGCCTGCCACAGGATGGCCATCAGGGGAGGGTAGTTGGGAGGTACCAGGCCTGCAAGGGAAGGCAGTTGTGGGTGATCAGGCCAGCAGTGGAAGGCAGTTGGAAGGGACCAGGCCTGCAAGGAGGGCAGTTGGGGCGATCAAGCCTGCAGGGGAAGGCAATTAGAAGTGACCAGGCTGGCAGAGGAGGGAAGTTGGGGGTGACCAGGCCTGCAGGGAAGGACAGTTGTGGGGGACCCAGGCTTGCAGGGGAGAGCAGTTGGGGGTCCAGGCCTGCGGGGAGGTCAGTTAGGGGCAAACAGGCTGGCAGGGAAGCAGTTAGGCATCAATCAGGCTGGCAGAGGAGTGGTTATGGGGAGATCAGGCTGGCAGGCAGAAGCGGTTAGGGACAATCAGACAGGCAGGCAGGCAAGCAGTTGGGAGCCAGCAGTCTTGGATTGTGAGAGGGATGTCCGACTGCTCGTTTAAGCTCAATCCTTCTGGGCAGGATGGAGTCTAAATGGGTAGTTGGACATCCCTCAAGGGGTCCCAGATTGGAGAGGGTGCATGCTGGGGTGAGGGACACACACACACACACACACACACACACACACACACCCTGTGCATGAATTTTGTGCACCAGGCCTCTCGTATTTGTATCATTCTACTGAAAGACTGCTATATTGCTGTATATTCAAAGTTTTGTGTGTTTTGTTTTTCATTGTATAATTTTTCATTTCAGTCATTTTGTTTTTAATTTTTAGAAGTTTCAATTCTTTTTTATATTTTCAATTTGTCTCCTCATGTTTTTTTCCTTTATGTCTTTGAACAAACTAATAATATTGATAATGACTGTTGTAAAATCTTGGCTAATTTCATCATCTCTTTCATTGCTGGGTCTTTTTCTATTGATAGATTCCACCTCATATCTGAAAAGGGATAGAAAGTTAATGGAGAACTTATGAGTAATGAGAGGCTTTCAGGATTTTAAGTTATATAACAATATATACTCATCATTTGAACATTTGCTTTATGAAAGGCATCCAACTTCTCAAGGGAAGTCAGATATGACTAAGATACAGTCTTTGCCTTGAAGAATTTACTATTTAGAGTAGAATTTGGATTTGTAAACCATTTTCTTTGGGATGACTGATTGAATGTGGAATAGAAAATAAATTTCTACTCCAAAACTTAATTTCCTAATGAAAGTAAGAAGAGAAAAGAGAGGATGGAAAATCATTACCAATTAAAATAGAATTTTGCCATAAGCTACAACAAAAAGTCTATGAAAAATAGTGTCAATGCAATGGAGCTGGGACAAAATTGAATGACGATGGCAAAATTGCATGCAAATCTCTACATAGTTTGTGCACAATTAAAAAGGAAAGAATGGCAAGGGAGAAGACAAAATATACTCAGTGATTGTTTGTTCAAAGTCAGAAGAGACATTTAAAAATATAGATAACTAGGCTGAAAGAGTCATTGCAGCCTCTGCAGGTTTCCTGCCTACCCTGAATGTGAGAACATGGATCAGGGCCGGGGACACACTCTTAGGTTAAAGGACACTGCCCGTTCTTCCTGGGGACAGTGTGGTTGTTCTGAATAGAGCTGCCATAGTTATACCTACCTTTTAGCAAAGTCGTAGATACACATAACCTTCATTTAAAAATGAATAATAATTAGAAAGGAACCAGTTGGAGGCTATACTAAGATAGTATGTTTTAAATGCATTAAGAAACATATAAAAAGCAAAATATACAACAGAAAAATTATGTTAAGAAACAATAAAATTTCAAACACCTCTCCAGGAGCTTGAAGCATTACAATAAAACATGATACCTTCAAAACAAGAACTCAAACATATATAACAGCTCCAAAAGCAATAAGACAATAAGTAGTAGGGATTGAAAAGTATCGGTTATCTGGAAAAAACGAAACAGGAGAAAAATGAAATGATTATAGAAATAAAAGTTGTGTCAGAGTAGAGAAAAGAATGGAGCTTGAGAAAAATAATGCAAAATGAATGGAAAAGAATACAGATCAGAATGTTGCATAAGAAATAACAACTACTAAAGACAAAAGCGATCCATAATAAATGTAATTAGTGCCTATGAAGATGATAAAACAAATGGCACAAAAATATTAACAGAAATAGATGAAAAAAATCCTAAAATAGAAACCTACAGCAACTCATGAACTACAGTACCCATAGCGCTTTGTTGAAAGAAGAAAAAAAATGACTTGGTCACCTAATCTAAGCAAGAGATGAGTCAAAGTAGAAAACCCAAGAGTGAAGCTGCCTTGTTAGGAAAGAAATTATGATTAGAAATCAGGGTGAATATGTAAACTGTTGCAGTATAGAAATAATAATGTAACTAGAGTAGAAAAGGAAAACGAGACTCAAAAACTGTTTATTTTGAAAAGTAGAGAAGCTATTGATTCTTAGGACAATACTTAATGTTGTTGTAAAGATCTTGGCTGAGCTGGGAAAGACAACTCAGCTGTTGAGAGGTTTGATAGCTGATAAAAGCAACAAGGCAAAATGAAAGAGTGAAGCCTTAATCACATACTGTGTTGATAAAAGCAAGTCTCTGAAAAAACAAAGAATATGCAAACACCCTCTGTTTTATTTTCTCATGTACTAGCACATTGGTAGAGCTTGTGGATCAGCACAGATTTGGGGGCCAGCCCACTGCTGAGGGAGCCCTTAAGTGTTGTGGAAGGTCGGGGGTGGGAGGGTTAGGCTAGGTGTGGAAAGTGCTGTTAGTCAAAGTGGGGTGAAAGGACAAAGCAGAGCTATCCTTCATCTTGCGGGGCTGGTCAGCCTAATTCCCCTTCCCCCCTGCTGGGAGTGGCCACAAAGGTGCCAGGAATGTCCTAACTCCCCCAACCACAGCCTGAGCGGACCAATGCAGCCCAAGGACATGGCTTAGGTCCTAATAAGGCATAACCAAAGTACTGGTCACTTCCTGATTCTTGTGCTGTGAGACCCCTGCTGAAAAACCCTGTCCTAATAAGGCTATCCCTGTAACCCACGTCACTTCCCTGGGACCACCCAAATGACTAACCCTTTATAACCTATTGTTCTTGCTGGGCTCGCTCGCTGCTGTGCCAGATAGAGGCTGAGGGCCAAACCCGGGTTTGAATAAAGAAAAGGTTCTATGCTATTGCAGCCGTTTTCGGCTCCCTGGTGGTCTTTGGGGATCATGAAATCTGGGCATAACAGGGGAGAAGTACTTTCAAGGTTTTTCCCACCTGTAAGGAGGTTTTGGCAGAAATAGTTGGCGCCCAAAGGGGACCTCTGCTCAAGGTCTCAGATAAAGACACCTAGGAATACAAATACGTGAAGAGCGTGACTAGCCAAGAGGCCCAAGACTTTGATTGCAGTCTCCCTCTGAGACTGAGATGTGCTGGCCATGCACCAGTTCTGGAGTATTAGGACAGCTTACCCAGTGAAGCCTTTTCCTGCTGGGCACAGCCTTTGTAATTGCCTATATCTGAGCCTATAAAAATAACATATAGGTTTTTAACCAGGAGCAGATTATAAAGATAACTAGTTATAAAGATAACTAGTAATAAAATTAAAATATGTATTTTATTTAGTCACTACTATATAAACTATATGTGAATAGAAACCGTGCTTGTATGTTCGTTTTTGTATTCCCACACCTATCACAATGCCTGGTAGATACTCTGAAATACTAGTGAATTGATAAACATTGTTTAATGAACATCGTATTGTACCTAAAAATGAGCAACCACCAGGCAAGTGGCAACAAAGGACAACAGGAGTTTCAGAATTAATATTAGAAAAGATGACTTTAAGGCAAAAACAGTTAAGAGTCTTAGAAAGTTACTTCATAATGATGACTATTTCAATCCTTAAGAAAGGTTTCATTCATGTGTATTCATGTACAAAATCACATCAGAGTTCATAAGTCAGGAAATGGTAAGAAATACCCACTCAGTGAATTTTATTAATTATCTACTATATGCCACAAAATAGGTAAGAAATACCCACTCAGTGAATTTTATTGAATATGTACTATATGCCACAAAATAGGAAAACTATTATTTTATGAATGTAGTAAACTCATTAATTCTGAGTAAAATATAAATAAATAAATCTGAAGCCTATTAAAAGAATACTATAGCATAACCAAAATGGATTTTGTTTTGGGACTACAAAAGTAGTTTAATAGCTAGAAATTTTATTAATATTAATCAACATGTTAATAATTAGAGCAAAACTATATGTTATAAAACATTTGACACATCCAGTAACTCTCTGATCATTTTTAATCTCTCAGTAAATTAGAACAAATGAATAATACCACAAAATATATAGAACACTTACTGGTTCTATGTGTGCACATGCACGTGCCTGTATTTGTGTTTAAACACATACACACACATATATACATATCTCCAAATCCAGTAACATGTTAAATGGTAAATCTTCAAAAAACATTCTCATTAAAATAATAAAAGAGAAGGATTTGCACTATTTAATATTGTTGTGAAAATTAGCTAATGCACTCACACGAGAGAAATCCTTCTATATAATAAAGAGCTAATATGCAAATGATTGTCATGCCCTCATGCTGTCACATCATAATGGCTTAGATACTCAACACTGGAGAGAGAGGAATGAAGACCAGCCAGGAACAAATGAGCTTGTGAGAGAGGAATGGGGACCAGCCTGGCTGCGGTCCGGGAGAGTGACAATCTGAATGTCCCATGGTCTTGGCCGCTACTGCCTGTGGCTGCAGCCCGGGAGAAGCTGCCCACCCATGGTCCTGTGCGGCTGCGGCCAGCTCAGGCAAAACTGGCCTAGGTCCTAGGTGCCTGCGGCCAAACAGAGGGAGGGGAGCCCAGGTCCTGGATGCCTGTGACCAGCCAGAAGAGAGAATTCTGGGTCCCTGGTTTGGGGTGAGGCAGAGGTGGTTAGAGGTGATCAGGCCAGCAGGGGAGCAGCTAGGGATGATTAAGCAGGCAGGCAGAGGTGTTTAGGGGCAATCAGGCAGGCAGGCAAGTGTTTAGTAGCCAGCAGTCCTGGATTGTGAGAGGCAGTCAGACATTCCCCAAGGGGTCCTGCATTGGAGAGGGTGCAGGCCGAGCTGAGAGACCCCCCACCTCCTGTGCATGAATTTTGTGCACTGCGCCTCTAGTAGTATATAAATGCTAAGGGGGATTCCAAAGAATAATTGTATATGCTTGGAAAACACAAAATGTATTGTGCTAAAAATAGCACAGGAGCTATTAGTGTATTTAATAGTAAGCAAAAATAGTATGAGGAACAATTGTTACACTTAATGAGGAGGCTGAGTCAAGAAAGACAAGTGCCATATGATTTCGCTTATGTGTGGAATCTAATGAACAAAATAAACTGACAGCATGAAAACAGACTTATGGATATGGAGAAGAAACTGACTGCTCCAGGTCTGTCAGAGGGGAGGGGTTTCTAACCTAGGTGAGAAGGATGAAGCAATGGAAAAAGGAAAGGAAGACTCATGACAGAGGGGAGCAGGAGTATGGGGGGATGTAGAAGGTAAAGGGGGAATAACTCATGATGGAAGAAGACTTGAGGTGATAAACACACAGTACAATATACAGATGATGCATTGTAGAGTTGAATACCTAAAACTCGTATAATTTTATTAACCAATGTCACCTTAATAAATGCAATAAATAAATAGGCTGGTTACAACAACTTACTATAAATAAACAAAGTATGTTAGAAAATATAATAGAATAAAGTTTCTATTTATAGTAACAACGTAAGAGTTATAAACACCAAGAAATAAACTTTACAAGAAGACTGCATGACCCACAAGGGAATAAAAGAGATTTGAAAAACGGAAACACATTGTCGTATTGAATAGGATGACAATATGTACAAATTTTAGTTAGATTAACTATATATTCACTAAAATTGTAAAAAATTGTTTTCTTCAAAGTTCTCCATAATGTTTAAATTAAGTGTAAGAGTAGCCAGGAAATTCTGAGAAAAGGAGGAATAAAGAAAGGAGGAGGACAAATAAAACTGTTCATCAGCATGTGATAAACATTGTTACCACACTGAGTTCATCAGCTAATGTTCTATGAAAGCCAAGATGTTTTTATTTACTTGTATGGCCAGGTTATGTAAAAAGACTAGATTTCCATTAGCTCTAAAATGTCAAGTTAGAGCCCTGACTGGTGGCTCCGTTGATTGGAGTGTTGTCCCATATACCTAAGGGTTACAGGTAGGATTCCTGGTCAGGGCACATACCTAAGTTTTGGTTTCAATCCCTGGTTAGCATACAGGGATCAATGTTTCTCTTTCACCTCAGTGTTTCTCTTTCTCTCTCTCAAATCAATAAAAACATCCTTGGTTGAGGATTTAAATAAAAAGTCAAATTACTGTTGGCCCTTGAACAACATGGGATGCAGGGGCACTGACCCCTGTGCATCAAAAATCCATGTGCAGCCAAGACCGGTTTGGCTCTGTGGATAGAGCGTCGTACTGCGGACTGAAGGGTCCCAGGTTCGATTCCGGTCAAGGGCATGTACCTTGGCTGCAGGCACATCCTCAGTAGGGGGCCGCAAGAGGCAGCTGATCGATGTTTCTCTCTCATCGATGTTTCTGACTTTCCTCTCCCTTCTGCTCTGTAAAAAATCAATAAAATATATATATATTTTTAAAAAATCCATGTTCCAAGGTTTAAAAAATCCAACCTTTTATTTTTTTTTTTAAAAAATCCATGTTCCAAGGTTTAAAAAATCCAACCTTTTATTTTTTTTCTCCTATACTCCTCCATTCAATCTTGGGTGCCACAATCAGACAGACAGAAAGTGCAATGACCCCTTTTTCTTGCATTTGCACTGAACCTTAGCAGCAGAGAGTAATTGCTTCAGGTCTGTCAAATAGATGCATCACATACAACTTTTGACTCTCCAAAAAATTTAAGTATCCCTCAGTAACTGTGGGGGATTAGTTCCAGGCCCTCATTGTTGACCAAAATTTGCAGAAGCTTATGTGCCCTATATAAAATGATGTAGCTCAGCAATTTTCAACTGGTGTGCTAGGCACACGGGTGTGCTATAAGAACTTTTAAAAAAATATATTTTATTGATATTTTACAGAGAGGAAGAGAGAGGGATAGAAAGTTAGAAACATTGATCAGCTGTCTCTTGCACACCCCGTACTGGGGATGTGCTTGCAGCGAAGGTACATATCCTTGACCGGAATCGAACCTGGGACCCTTGAGTCTGTAGGCTAATGCTCTATCCACTGAGCCAAACCAGTCAGGGCTGTAAGAACTTTTAAATATGCAATTCCTGACCTCTTTTTCCTTAGATTGTCAAAATTAAAAAATGACAATAGCCAACACAATAGCTGTCTAGTATGAATGAGTTGAAATTCTATTTTTTTATCAGATCAGCAAAAACTATATTTTTTGATAGGCTGCAGAATTTTAGTAATTAGTTTACATGTACCATGTGAGATGAAAAAGGTTGAAAATCGTTATCATAGATCAATGCATATGGTCAGTCCTCCACATGTGTGGACTCCCAACTGTAATTTGGAAATAGTACAGGTATTCCTTTTAAAAAATTCATGAATAAGTGGACCCATTCAGTTCATATCCATGTTGTTCAAGGGTTAACTGTATTAAAAGTAATTTGTGTATTCCCATTTCTTGAATCCCAACACGTTTATTGACCTAGAATACCAGGTTCAATAAAGTTGTGAAAAGTGTGAGTGATTATTTTTTTGTATAACTGCTCTATCATTTGGATTGCACTATAAAAAAAATCACTGGTGGCTGGTGGCTGGTGTGGGTCAGTGATTAGAGTGTCAGCCATGAGCACCAAAAGGTCACAGGTTCAATTCCCTATCAAGTGCATATACCTGGGTTACAGATTCGATCCCTTACCCCAGTCAAGGCGCATGCTAGGCGCATGTGTCTCTCTCACATCGATGTTTCTCTCCCCATCCCTCCTTTTCACTCTTTCTAAAAAATCAATGGAAAATACATCCTCCATTGTGGATTAATTTTTTTAAAAATCACTACGTATTTTCAAGATTCCTTTAAAATTGTAATTTTCCATGCCTAGCTGTATTGGAGATATTAGCTCTGTTTACTTCCTCTAGATTCTAGACATGGGATATTCCTGATGTAAAAAATTATTGTTTTATTTTTACTTCAGTTTTAAGAATTTCATTTTAATTTACGTTTCAGTTGTGAAACCTGTAAATTGCTTGTCACATGGCCCTGTGCTGACGCCATTATCTTGAGTGTGACGTGCTGTCTCTTGTATTGCCTTGCTTTATGTTTTTTGACAGACTGGTCATTGTATGATTTTCAGATTTTTCTTCAGCATTCGTATTTAATTTCGATTTCATTTTACACGTATATCCTGAACTACTTAAAAGTCTGAGGTTTAAATATGATGTACACATACATTTAAACTTTTAATACGATAGAGACAACTAATGTGTTTCCCTGGTTAACTCAGTCTTTACAGAACTCAGAATAAAGTTTTTCCTGCTTTATTTATATACTTAAACGTCTTAGAAATGTGTCATAATTAGGAATGCTGTGTTTCTAGGCTTGTCGCTTTGAATTTCTGGTTAAGGGTGCACACTAAGAAGGCTTCATGAATGGCAAACTCATGGACTTAAGCTTTTATATATCTTCTGTTATATGAAACAGGAGCAAAACAACACATTTTCCAACTATTTAGTCCAGTAGGGATTATTTCAGTTAATCTTATCTACAACTTTTTGAAGTTCTTTGCTTACATACAGCTATAAAACAATGTAATATTGTACATAATTGAAAAATGGTATCTTTTGCCATTTGGTGGTATATTAACAGAGATATATATGAAAGGGGTGGCTACTGGTCAGTACATCACATTTCCTAAAATAAAACATATTGTTGTAGAGGTGTTTAAAAATTTCTTAGACCCCAGGCTGAAAATAATTAGTTATATAATTCTCCGTGTTTGACTCTGGAAAATATAACAATGTTACCTTGAAGTGCTGTGGATTCTGGAAAGGAATGTGACAGCTCTTTGGCTGGCTATGGGACTTGGGGACAGTCAGTTAATTTTTCATAACTTTGGTTCCATCACAAGATTTCTTTGGAAAATTAGTCTAAGTGAAGTTGATTGGAAAATGTTGTGTTATATAAACTTTTAAGTATTGTAAATAAAACTATTGATTGCTATAATTTTTGATATATTTAGTTATAATTATCATTTTTCTCCTTTCCTGTTCTACCTTTTTTTTTTTTTAACATTCTTCCCCAATTGTTCTTTCCTTAGGGCATTACATTAGAAGAGTTTGACAGATTATCTTTCAATATGATTTTAATGAGCCCTCCCTGTCAGCCATTCACAAGGTATGTATAAAAAATAATTTTCTATTGAGAAAGAATACTTTTGAAGAACTTATTAAATCAAATCATATGGTAGTTTTGAGCATGGACACTTTGAAGTCTATCAACTGTATTTTCAGAGTTTTGAATATTTTATAAATAATTTCTTTTATCTACTTATCCTATATAAGGCTAATATGCAAATTGTCCCCTTGATCAGGAGTTTGACTGGGAGTTCAACCAGAGTTCAACCAGGGGGCGGGGACAGCTTACCAACTGCTCACGGCTTCTCTCACTGGCCAGCCTGCTCAATCGACCCTAATCAGGCCAGGACGGCCGGACCTTATCTGTGCATGAACTTGTGCAATGGACCTCTAGTTTATTTATAATTTAGAATTAATTATGAAAGAAATAGGAAATACTGCCACATGAGCAAAGTGATTTGGTCAGGGGTAGATGTACAGTGACTATGACAGACCTCTTCTATAATTACCTGAGAAGATATAATTATGCACCACTTAGCTATGGGAATACATTCTGAAAAAAAGTATAATTAGTCAATTTCATCATTGTGCAAACATCATAGGGCGCACCTACACAAACTTAGACAGTATTGCCTACTACACAGCTAGACTGCATGGCATAGCCTATTGCTCCCAGGCTACAAATCTGTACAGCATATTACCATATAGAATTGAATGCTGTAGGCAATTGTAGCACAATGGTAAGTATTTATATCTCTAAACATAGAAAAGGTATAGTAAGAATATGGTATAAAAGATGAAAAATGGTACACCTGTGTGGGTATTTACCATGAATGGAACTTGCAGGACAGAAAGTTGCTCTGGGTGAGTCAGTAAGTAAATGTGAGTAAATGTGAAGACCTAGGACATTACTGTACACTCCTGTAGGCTTTATACACACTGTACAGTTAGGCTACACTGAACTTATGAAACAACATGAGATTAAATAAAAAGAGACAAAATGATGCAATCAAAGACATGGCAAAAATTATATATGTATAAAACACTGTATGCAAATTGACTGAATGGCAGAACAACCAAACAACTGAACAACTGGTCACTGTGATGTGCGCTGACCACGAGGGGGTGCACGTGGAACATGGTAGGCATCAGTAGCAGGTGGCAGAGCACGGCCGCAGTGGGATAGTGGTGCAGGTGAGTGGGGCTCCAGACCAAGGTGGGCGCTGGTCACAGTCATTGGGGCGAGCTTCTGGTGGATACTGGAAATTCTTTGCTCTGGTGTGCTGCAGTCCTGCCCAGTGCTTGCACCTGCTTTCAGGGCCAGAGCCACTACTCACACCCAGCGCTGATCTGATTACTTGGCACTGTCCATGGACACAAGCAACGGCTGCCAGCCTCAGTCACCCTTCAGGGCTTCTCCACCTCCCCCTGCTCCTGAGGGGCAATTGGGGCTGGCATCTGCCTCTCACACCCTCTGCTGGCGCCCAGCACTGGTCTTGATTGCTGGATACCATCAGCAGGTGTGAGTGGTGGCTGCCAGTCCTGATTGCCCCTGAGGGCTTCTCCACCTCCCCCTATTCCTGAGAAGTGATTGAGGCAGCAGCCACCACTTGCACCTGCTGATGGCACTGTCCCCACTCGCAATTCCTGCTGGCACTGGCCCCGATTTCTCTGAGCCATCAGCAGCTGCGAGTAGGACCAGTGCCATTAGCGTGTGGGAGCAGTGATAGCAGGAGTGGGGCTGCTCTCAGAGAGGGGACTATGACCTGCAGTGGGAGGGGCTGTTTGGGGTGTGGAGGATGAGTCGAGACCCGCCTCTATGCCCACTGCAGCCTCATGGCCCACAGTTCCTTTCATGGTGCACACATTTGTGCACTGGGCCCTAGTATCTACATTTATTTAAAAAAAGTATGATGCAAATTGACTGTACAAATGTGACACCCACCAGCCAATCAGGAGTGAATATGCAAATTAATCCAACAAATATAGCAGGCTAATTTGCATGTGCAGGTACCGAGCCACACCGCCCCAGCCTCTCCGGGCCTCTGGGAAACATAGAAAGACAGAAGATGGCTCCGGGCCAGAGCAAAAAGGGGGCTCTGGCCAAAGCAAAGGCAATACCGGCAGCCAGGGGAAGGAAGGCCCATTCTTGCATGAATCTTTGTGGATCGGGCCTCTAACATATCCTATCTAATAAAAGAGTAATATGTAAATTGACCTTATCTTCGATCAAGCCATGCCCACCAGCCAATCAGGAGCAAATTATTCAAATAAACCTCAACCAAGATGGCTGCCACCACTGAGAGCAGGATGGAGGCTTGGGTTTCCCAGACAACAGAGGAAGCTAAGCTTTCCACCTGCCCTTACCGGCCTAGGCCTCCACTCAGTGCTACAAAGTTTGAATTAAAGAATTTAAATAAACCCAAACAGAATGGCTGTCGCCACAGAGTGAGCAAAAGGCTTGGCTCCACTCCAGGCTACAAAGTTTCAATTGTAGAACATAAATTAATCCCAGATCCCACGGCCTCCATTTGGGTTGCTGGGGTGTATGGCTGGCCTACAAACCACAACATGCCCCTCACCCAGGCTTCCCTATGCCCTAAGGGAACCCCCTCCCTGACCCAGGACACTCTTCAGGGCAAACCAGCTGGCCCCCACCCATGCACCAGGCCTCTGTCCTGTCTAAAAAAAGAGCAATTTGCAGATTGACCATCCCTCCAACACACAAGAGGGCTGCCCTCATGCGGTCAAAGATCCTGTCCCTGTGTGGACACAAAATGGCCACCAGAAGATAGCCAGAAGGGGAGGGCTATTGGGAGGTTCCAGGCCTGCAAGGGAGGGCAGTTGTGGGGGATCAGGCCTGCAGGGGAGGAAAATTAGGGGTGACCAGGCTGGCAGAGGAGGTTAAGTTGGTATCAAACAGGCTGGCAGGCAAGTATTTAAACATCAATTAGGCTGGCAGGGTAGTCGTTAGGGGGTGACTAGGCTGGCAGGCAGAAGTGGTTAGGGGCAATCAGGGAGGCAGGCAGGTGAGCAGTTGGGAGCCAACAGTCCCTGGATTGTGAGAAGGATGTGCGACTGTCCGTTCAGGCCCGATCCTACTGGGGTTGGGCCTAAACAAGCAGTTGGACATCACTGAAGGAGTCCCAGATTGGAGAGGGTGCAGGCTGGGCTGAGGGACATCCCCACCCCCCAGTGCACAAATTTCGTGCAACGGGCCTCTAGTATCCTCTCTAATGAAAGAGTAATATGCAAATTGACCATACCTTCGCTACACCCACCAGCCACGCCCACCAGCCAATCGGGAGTGGAGGCTGGGGCCAGACAGGCCAGGCAGCAGGGGGGCGGGGCCTAGACAGCCTGGGCTGTGAGGGGCAGAGGCAAGGCGGCCAGGGCCTCAGGGGGCAAGGCCGAGGCAGCCAGGGCCGTGAGCGGCGAGTTCGAAGTGGCCAGTGCGTACTGGCTGGGGAGAAAGCCTGAGCTGGTGGGGGTGGCCAAGGCCTGTGATATTCTGGCTTGAGCTGGCTGGGCTGAAGGCCCAGGCTAGGGGGAGGGGGCCTATTGCAGGGCGATGGCTGGGTGCCCAAGGCCTAAAGCCTCACTAGATTGACCATCCCTCCAACACACAAGAGGGCTGCCCTCATGCGGTCAAAGATCCTGTCCCCGTGTGGACACAAAATGGCCACCACAAGATGGCCAGAAGGAGAGAGCTATTGGGAGGTTCCAGGCCTGCAAGGGAGGGCAGTTGTGGGGGATCAGGCCTGCAGGGGAGGAAAGTTAGGGGTAACCAGGCTGGCAGAGGAGGTTAAGTTGGTATCAAACAGGCTGGCAGGCAAGTATTTAAACATCAATTAGGCTGGCAGGGTAGTCATTACGGGGTGATTAGGCTGGCAGGCAGAAGTGGTTAGGGGCAATCAGGGAGGCAGGCAGGCCTAAAGCCTCACTAGAGGCTTTAGGCCTTGGGCAGGCCTGGGTGAGTGGTTAATAGAACATCCCCTGAGGGTTTCCAGTATGTGTGAGGAGGCAGGTTTGGCTGAGGGATCACCCACCCCCATGCACAAATTTCGTGCACCGGGCCCCCAGTGTGTGTGTGTGTGTGTGTGTATATACATATACATATACATATACATATACATATACATATATATATATATATATATATATATATATATATATATTGCCAGTGTAGCCTGGCATACTGTTTTATAGCAAACGTATTTTAGTAAGTAGAAAGAGTACACCTTAAGATAATGATAAAAATATAGTAAATACATAAACCATTATTTAACTAACATAGTCAATTATTATCATTATCAAGTATTATGAACTCTACATAATTATATGTGCTGTACTTTCATAGGACAACAGCACGGTAGGTTTATGTCAGTATCACCACAAATGGGTGTGTCCCTCAGCCTAGCTTGCACCCTCTCCAATCCAGGACTGCTGGCTCCCAACTGCTCAACTGCCTGCCTGCCTGATTATCCCTAAACGCTTCTGCCTGCCAGCCTGATCACCCCCTAACCACTCTTCTCCCAGCTTTATTGACATCTAACTGGCCTAATTGCCCCTAACTGCCCTCCCCTGCCAGCCTGGTCAACCCCAACACCCTTCCCGCTCGCTCCAGGGCTGTTCCCCCGCACCTGTCCTTCCCTGCAGGACTGGTCTCTCCAACTGTCGTTCCCTGCAAGCTTAGCCCTCCACCCCAACTGCCTTCTCCTGCAGGCCTGGTCCCCTCCACCTGCCCTCCCCTGCTGGCCTGATTACCCCCAAAAGCCCTCCCCTGCTGACCATCTTGTAGCAGCCATCTTGTGTTGGAATGATGGTCAATTTGTATATTACCTCTTTATTAGATGGGACTAGAGGCCCTGTGCACGAAATTTGTGCACCCAGTGGGAGAGTTCCCTCAGTCTGGTCTGTGCCCTCTTGCAGTCCAGGACCTCTTGGGGGATGTCTGCCTGCCGGTTTTCTTTTGACTACTTTTAAGATGTTCTCTGCTTTCGTTATTATTATTATTATTTTTTAGTTTCCCTCTAATGCACCCAGATATTAATTTTCTTTCTACTCCCTGAGGATCAGGCCTAAGCTGGAAGTCGGACCTCCCTCTCGCAGTCCAGGACCCCTCCCTCTTTACCACTCTCCTGCTTGCTGCTCCTTACTGCATGGCTCGCTGCTCCTTAGTGCTGCCACCACCATTGTGCTTGCCAGCTGAGAGCTCAACTTCTGGCAGAGTGGCATTCCCCCTGTGGGAGTGCACTGACCACCAGGGGGCAGCTCCTGTGTTGAATGTCTACCCCCTGGTGGTCTGTGTGCATCACAGCGACTGGTTGTTCTGGTCATTCCGCCATAACGGTCACTTAGGCTTTTATTATGTAGATTAGGTTCAGGTGTATAGCATAATGGGCAGATAATTATATTGAATCTTACTTGTAAAAAATAACTGCTAGTCTAACTACTGCCTGTTTACATGATGTTTGGATCTTATTAGTTTAACCAAGTTACAACTTCTGCTTATAAAATCAAGCCTTTAGCTTAACTTTCTCCTTTTTACATTGGACGAGATTGTTTTAGTCTTAGCAACTATTCTGATCTGCTTAGATGGTGATAAGCCATCAGTGCAATCAGCTCTTTGTTGCCTTCCTACCCAACCAGCTCATTCATTGGAACTTTTGTTGTCTCATCTGGACAGAGCAAATGGTGCCATCAGCAATTGTGTGTGTGTGTATCTTTCCTAATCCAAGCTATATTAGGAGAGTAATTGATTTTATTCTTCATTGACTTTTTTTCTTCCTTGTCTCATGTAAGTTGTTTGGCATTTTGTTTTGTAAAAATAAATTTTAAGTTTGTTTATTAGATAGGCCAAGCTTTTTAAAAAAAATGAATAAGTGCATTTTATCCTCTGTGCAACACAGATGATCATATTTATTGTGAAGACCAATTAATTTTAATGCACTTGGTTGTGACTTTTTAAAAGAGATTTGATATCTTTATATAACATTTTTTATAAACTTACTTGTGCTTTCTCAATCCCTTTAGAATTGGTCTGCAAGGTGATATGACTGATCCAAGGACGAATAGCCTCTTGTATATTTTAGATATCCTCCCAAGGTAAAAACCTTAGATTCCTATACAAGCTTACCTTGAATTTAAAACTGTGGATCTGGCAGAATGTGATGTTGGACATTTTATAGAGATTAGCAGTTTATACGTGCTGCCTGCAGATACTGTGCATGCCACTTATCTTCTTCTGTCATGAACAATAAGATAACTGCAAATGTTTGCTGATTCCATAGTTGCCATTACAGTGAGTGACAGAGAATTACAACCTAATAGCTAAATTCTGTTGCCTCTGCTTATAGTATTACTGCAGATGAAGCGTATGTTAGTGAATGCTGTTGTCCATGGCCTGGAAGCCTGTGCTAGCCCTGTGTAAATGGCAGCCTTTGAGTTGCATCAGAGGCTCTGTGTGAACCCATGTTTTGAGATAAACTCAATGGAAATTAACATTTTAAATGTTAACTTTATCAGGTATGCCATGATAATGGGAAAATGAATAAAATATGAGTTGTCTTCATCCCTTATAAAATTCTGTTATGAAAAAAGAGAGTTCAGAAAATTGCTTACCTCATATTTCCCACAAATAAGGAATTTCTTTATTTTGTTCTTCTTAACAATGAGGTTTTTTGGAATTCTATTGGTTTTATTTTTTATTTTTATTTTTTTTAGGTTACAAACATTACCGAAGTATATTCTTTTAGAAAATGTTAAAGGTTTTGAAGTATCTTCTGCAAGGTAAAACATGTATTTGTCTTATGTTCATCTTAGTTGTTGTGAAATAAAGATCTTAAAAATAAACGTGTATTCTGACATTTTTTATATTTTATTCATTAATATTGATTTTAAAAAGCATCATAAAGTTAAGTTAAACTGATTCTCTTCCATTCTGATGTTCGAAATTTTCCAAAATGAACAATTATTTTAATAAGATTGGTATTTCTCAATTTTAGCTGCTTATGTTGGTGCTTAGTTTTTTATAAGTAGAAATGTTTTCAGTAAGAATTGGCCCTTAAGATCCATTGTCATAAATATTTTATCTTTTCTTATGGTTGAGTAGTGTTGCATTGTGTATGTGTACCATATCTTCTTTATCCAATCATATGTTGAAGAATCTTTAGAATAACATGTTAAGTAAAGTAAGTCAGACATGAAAAGTTAAGAACCATATGATTTCACTTATATGTGGACTGTAAAACTGAAAGTAACAATGAACAAATAAGAAAAGCAAGCAAATGAGAACTCATAGACACAGACAACAGTATGATTGGTGGTTACCAGGGGGAAGGGAGGTATGGGGGAGTAATAAAGGGTAAAGGGGGTCACTATGTGGTGACAGAAGGAGACTTCACTTTAGGTGATGGACACACAATGCAACTTACAGATCATGTATCATAGAATTGTATACTTAAACTTATATAATTTTATTAACTTATATCACCGCAATAAATTTAATTTAAAAAGAAAAAGAAAGAATTGGTCCTGTGGACAGGCTTTTTCTGTCATACAGTGTGACAGAGGAAACAAGCCATGTATTGGGGCCCTTTCAGATGGTAGCCCAGCTGGAGAGAAAGCGTGCACACTTTATTTAGCTGCTGTCGTTAGCCGTATTCTTCCATCTGACTTAGTGTAGACAGTTCCATTTCCCATAGCAAACTTAGCATCAGTAGATTAGCAATTCTATCTCTCATCAGTTTGGATAAATTATCTGATAGTGGTATTTATTTAAAATAGAAATTATCGTTGTCTTTTTCTTTTTTTGAGAAATGTAATTTCTCAAGTACTGCACTTAATGAAGACCAAAGATCTTCTAAACAACTTGAGTGGAGTAACAGTTTTCAGTTAAAATGAAATTTTATGTATAGTATTTTATACTAGGGGCTTGGTGCATGAAATTCGTGCACTGGGGGTGGGTGATCCCTCAGCCCAACCTGCCCCTTCACACATACTGGAGGCCGTCAGGGGATGTTCTACTAAGCACTCACCACAGCCTGCCTAAGGCCTAAAGCCTCAGAGGCTTTAGGCTTTGGGCACCCAGCCATTGCTCTGCAATGGGGCCGATGGCTGGCTCCATTCCAGCCATGCCTCCCCTAACCCCCAGCTGGTGCCTATGCCTCAGCCAGCTCAAGCCCAGCTAGCACGGGCCTCGACCCCACCCCCCCAACCCAGGCCTTCTCCCTGGCCAGCACATGCTGGCCACTTTGGCCCCACCTCTCTGACCTAGGCCTTCTCCCTGGCCAGCACATGCTGGCTGCTGCAACCCCGTCCCCCATGGCCCCAGCCGCCTCGGCCCTGCTTCCCGCAGCCTGGGTTGCCTCGGCTTCGCCCCCTCACAGCCCTGGCTGCCTTGGCCCTACCCTCTGCTTCTGATTGGCTAGTGGGCATGGCTTGTGGGTGTAGCAAAGGTACGGTCAATTTGCATAGTACTCTTTTATTAGATAGGATAAGATCCCAACTTTAAGGTGAAAGCATTTCATTTTCATTTCCCTTTTCTTTTGTCTTTTCAGAGACCTGTTAATAAAAACAATAGAAAATTGCGGCTTTCAGTACCAAGAATTTCTATTATCGCCAACCTCTGTAGGTACCGCAATTATAAACTCATATAAATTTTCTCAAAGGGAATTTGAATCAGTAAGAGGAATAGATCTATTTGGATAATATCATAGGTAAATCTTAAAATTCCTTCAGACATTTGTTCTACTTTCTAAAGAATATAGTGCAGGCTTATATAATTTATTTGTACTAATTTTATGAAAAATATGTAATTTGAGGCTCATAGAGAATATATTTTTCTTTCTACACAGAAAAATTATGTTTTAAAATTATGTGCCATATGGTATTTCCAAAATGAATGTGCTGTAGTTTAGTAATACTTCAAAATAATCCAAAATAGAAAAAAAAATGAACATATTATAATATTTTAATTTCTTTTATTGGGACATTTCATTAATATGCAAATAATGCTCCTATTTCATGGGTAAGAAATTTATTATAAGAATTAGGTACATTTTTTATATTATAATTATCATTGTCTATTTTTCTTTTGTCTTTCTGTTTGTTAGCCTATAATCTTTTTCAGTTCTTTGCCCTGAAATTAAAATAAAATCCACTTCAAAAATTTGATCTCCATGTTTTTGTTTTTATTTTTTGTTTTTCTTATTGAACTTAAGTATATTCTTAGATTACAAAGCAAGTACATTAAAATATTCTTATCATTCACAATGACTTCTCTTTGGACCAGGGTTTATAATCAACTACTTTATAGTCAACCCAAAAGGGGGAAAAATAGATGCTGTAGATAATAAGGGGGTTGTAACCTCTATCTATCTTACTCCTTTCAATCTGTTCATATATTCAATTAATCTTTATTGAATGAATTTGTGGAATTGTTCTTCATGTTCTAATATTATACTTTAAACCTAAAAAGAAATTAACACCAATAAAAAAGTTAGATGTTCCACTGTGAAAATTGGCAATGTATCTGATCTCTAATTTGAATATTTATTGCCTTTTAACTTTACAATTTAGTGAATCCTCCTTTTTTTTAAATAAAATGAGGTGATAAATACACAAGAATGACTATATTTTATAGTTACTATGTTATCAATAATGAATGTAAAAATGTCTATATAACTTGTTACCTGGAAAATATAAAATTAAAGTGACTCATAGACATATGATTTATCAGATTCAATCTTTATTTAATTAAAAATAAAGGTACAAAGCAGCAGTTTAAAGGGTTTAAGGATTTGTGCAAAATTGTCTTCCACAACCAGTAACAGAATTTTTTATGGCAAAGCCTAAATGTATACTTGTATGAGTTTCTTTACGAGGTGCTAACAGTTAATAGAAATCTCTTTCATTTCCAGCTTGGCATTCCAAACTCAAGGCTACGGTATTTCCTTATTGCAAAGCTTCAGTCAGAGCCATTACCTTTTCAAGCTCCTGGTCAGGTATTATTATGGTTGTTGTTATCATCATCATTATCATATATCATGTATATATAAAATATTCAATCTGCTCATTTATTTCAAGAACTACTTTGTAGAGGCTTCTGTGTATCTTATTGCGTCTATAATATAGATTATGCATAGGTTTATCCCCTAGGCCCTTTCTTCTCCTGGTGCCACATTTATTGCCTTAAACAAAACAAAATTTTCTTTCGTCATTAGAAAAAACATGAGTTAAGAGTTTAAAAAGTTACCATTAGTGCAGTTACCCACTTTTCCCTTCAACAAAATCCATTGGGTCCGTTTTCGTTGCAGTCAATGCTATTTAGCTTTCATTGATTAAAATGTAGTAATGAGTAGTACAAACTAGAATAAAATGCTTAGTTGCTATAGATAGGATATCTAATTATGCAAGTAGTTATACATCCTTCCCTCACCAATTGGTCTGAACAATAGAGTTTCAGTGGTTCAGTGAAGCTCTCCATAACTATGCAGATGAGTACTTAAAAGTCATATCCTACTAACAGGGGTCAATAGTGTCATTTTAATCCCCTGCAATACAGTACCAATATATCTCCCTTCCCACAGTGGGCAATTCCAAAAAGAATGTACAAAGCATTTTAACAAAGAGTTCATTAAAAATTCCTGGAACTTTTTTTTTTTTTTTTTTTTTTACAAAATAGGACATTGTACATGGTTACATGTTTTGCAGGAACAGGTTTTTTCTATGGGACTCAGGAGTAGAAATAACCTTTCAGCGTGAAAAGTGCTTTTCTTTTTTTAATTACTAATTTTCCTTTAGATCATGGGTATGTTCCAGTTTTTCTTCTTTGATGAAGGAGATAGCAAACTTGAATCCAAAGTACATTTTCTAGAAATGTTAATGTTGCTTCTAAACTTTTTTCACAGATATGATGCTTTACATTTATTCAACATACTTCTTGTTACTTTGTTGAATATTTTTATTAATAAATACACAAAGCAGCAACACCATGAAATAATCTGCAGTCAGATGATACTATACCTATATGAAGAATAACTTGTGATAACTCATATAAATACAAATAAACCACAGTTTTTATCTTTCAAATGACAACTTTATAAAGGCTAAAATAATTTTTTGCATTATGTTGACTGGACATTATTAATTTCTTTTATTTTTAATAAAGCTTTGGACAATATGTATATTTTTGTTTAATGCCAGGTACTGATGGAGTTTCCCAAAATGGAATCTGAACATCCTCAACAACATGCAACAGATGTAGTAAATAAAATTGAAGGAAAGAAAATGGAACCAAATGTTTGCTTTGATAGCAGCAGACAGTGTTCAGGAAAAGAAGGCATTCTTTTTAAGCTTGAAACTGCAGAAGAAATTGACCGGAAGCATCAACAGAACAGTGATCTCTCTGTACAAATGCTAAGAGATTTTCTTGAAGATGATATTGACATGAATCAGTACTTTTTACCACCAAAGTCATTGCTGCGATATGCTCTTTTGTTAGACATTGTTAAGCCTACTTGCAGAAGGTCCATGTGCTTTACAAAAGGGTAAGTTTTAAAGAGAGACTATTCATGGTATATCCAAAATAAACAGGTTTTATAGCTGTTGTCTCTTTTAGTTCTTCTCAAAACAAGGAGCATTTTATAAAATGTTTCTGCTAGAATTTTTTCCCCCACCCTTAATTGCCTGCTTTCATGTTCTAATAGAATACATGAGTGAAAATTCCTTCTGGCAGAACAGTATGTATACAACCCATGAAAGTGCTCATAAAAGACAATGTCATTTGGTGACTTCCACAGGAGCTTAAAACATAGTTTATATACAGGGTAAATTACTAATTTTTTTAGCACCTTTCATTTATGCCACATCAGACCTCAAAAGTTTGGTTTTTTTCTCATGATCAATGTAAGAAGAAATTAAATTTTAGTACCAAAATACAAAATTGAATCATCTGGCTCATGTTAGAGTACATGTTAAATTTTATTTTGTTTTTTAAGTAGTAATAAATTCCCCTAGTTTAAATTACAAAAGGCACTAACATTTTAAGACTCCCTTCTACTCTGTGTCTTAGCCATTCAATTTTCCTACTACATCTAACCGGTGATTTCAATTTACTGTCTAATCTTCCAGAGGTATTATGTGTGAAGGTGCATTTAAATACACATATATATTTTGCCCCCTCCTTTAAGAAGTGGTAACATTACATCTATTTTTATGTATGTGCTCTTTTTTTTGCACAATACAAATTGGATATTATTGCATTTAAGTACATAAAGGACTTTATATTCTCATGGTATGGGTATATCATAATTTCTTTTACTGGTTACCTTTGGATTATTTCTTGAATGTTAATATATTTTTCACTAATATTTTAAAACCCCAAAAGAAGGTAAAATTTAGGTCTTTCCAAAATATGTGAAAGATCCCTAATTTAGCTTTGTTAATGGTATTCAACTTCATTTCATACGTAGTCTTCTCTTTTTACTTACTAGCTAGCTATCTTGCACAAGACACTATGTTCATGATATAATCATACCAGATTCATTCTGATTTTATCATACTTTGCCCCTGTACTTCCAGGAGAACAGGTTTATTGCTTTGCATTATTTTAAAAGACTTCACCCAGCTGTTGTCTATTTCCAAGTCCAATAGGTCCTTTTTAGGATTCTAATAAAACAAGACATCAATTTTATAATTAAAAAAAAAGCCTTGAATTTTTATGTAGCTATAAAAATATGAAAGAAGCCTTACTGTAAAAGTCTATTTTAGTGTGGATAATACAAATATACATATATAATATATGAGAAAACAATTTGAGAACAGTTTTTCCCTGCTGTGACTTTCTTTAATTTAGACTTTAAGTTGATCTATTAGGAAAAATAATAATGATAATATGTTGAACAACCAGCGTGGCAACGATCTTAAGGGAAGAAATATTACTAATACTTGCAGTAGTCTCATTGTTGTATGAAAAGAGTAAAAATGTACTGTGTTACAGTAAGAGACAGATGCATGTTGAGTGGGCCCGTGTTTGTCATGATACTAGAGAGTGGGACCTTGTTTTCATGAGAAGAAATTGTGGTCTGGCATTGTAAAAAAAGTGCAGCAATTTATTTTTACCTGCCTAACATTTGGTTTAAAGTAGAAGGGATATAAATTTGAGTAGTATTTAGATGTAAAATTGGAACAAGTTCATACTTATAAGTGATGAATATTTTAAAAATGACACTACAAAGAAATGGCAATTGATAATACATAATTCAAAATAGTATTTACACAACTCAAAAAACTGCCAAATTTAGTTTCTGGGAAGCTTAGATAAAATGACCTTAGATACCTCATCCAGTTATTTTTAAATCATTAAGCCAATGTATATCATAATATCAGAATATTACAGAAGGATAGAATTATGTAGATTGATTAATTTATTCAGGAAATATTTAAGAAATTTTGTATTAACAAATACATTAGATAATATTTGTGTTAATTTTTCAGTTATGGGAGATACATAGAAGGGACGGGATCTGTGTTACAGACTGCTGAGGATGTGCAGGTACTATGCATGCTTTAGAACTTAATTATTTAAAAATTATTTTAAATGCTTAAAATCTGAGAATGTCAAATAATTTTACATGTTCTTTGGAAATGGATATATATAATTCATATTTATATTCAGATATAGTAATTCTTTACTATAGAAAATTTTCTTGCTGTATACGTTTATATAAAAAGAATATTTTGTTGTTTTTTTCTTCTTTTTACCTTCTGTATTTTTTATTCCACAAAGAGTAAATTGGCATGCAGTGTGCAACAGTTAATTTCTCAAAAATTATGTACAAATATATTAAAATTGGGGACTTCTTTTGGAGCACATAATATGACTTTTAGGGAAATAAGTCTGTTTTAGCAAAGCATTTTATTATTTCAATTATAAACTCTTTATGGTATCATGGTTGAATATAAGCTTAATATTTTGCAAATTTTATACTTTTGGATAAGTTTGAAATGAAATCACATTATCTTCTTTTATAATGATTTAAACTCACTATTAATAAAATCTACCCATGTTAAAATCCTATCAGAGGCAACTGAATGTCTGTGTTTGAGAAATCATATTTATTACCGGTAAATATATTTTATTATTTTAAGAAACTGTTATGAAATTGATAATAAACAGTAAACATTTTAATGATGTATCAGTTAAACATTATAAAATTGATCTCATTGATTGATCAAGTTTTTTTATATTTTCCTGTATTTTTTGTTATATCATCTTTTATTATTTATATTCTTATTTAATTTTGAGTAATTGAAAATAACAGATACATAGCAAGTACCCTGATCTGTTGAACACTGAGCTTTTGTTCATTTTCAAAGTTTGTATTGCCATTGATGAGACAATTATGTAACTTATTGAAGAGACATTTTACTGTGTTGTAATGTGTTACAACAGACATTCCATCGTTTTCAAACTATCTCACAAAAGGTGATCTTATCTTTTTTTTCTAAGCAGAAAGAACTTATTATTATTTTATTTTATTTATTTTATTTTATGTTATTTTATGTTATTTTATTTTTTTTATTTTATTTTATTATTTTATTTTATTTTATTTTATTGTTTAAGGTATTCAAATAGTAGTACATATGTCTCCTTTTTTTTTCTTCCCCATTGACCTCCTCCCCCCATCTTCTATCCTCCCCTCCAGCACTTGCCTTCACCTCTTCCCCACACCATCCCCAGTGTCTTGCATCTATTGGTTGTGTTTATGTGCATACATACAAGTCCTCTGGTTGATCTCTTCCCATTGTAGTTTCACAGTCTGTCTTAACAGTCTACTTTATCAGTTATCTTGGGACTTTTCTTACAGATTGAGAATATCTACAAATCTCTTACCAATTTGTCACAAGAAGAAAAGATAACAAAGTTGTTAATGCTTAAACTTCGATATTTCACTCCTAAAGAAATTGCAAATCTTCTTGGATTTCCTCCAGAGTTTGGTATGTGGGATACACACAAATCTCAGCTTTTGTTTATTAAAGATCCCCAAATTCATTAGGGATTCATATGTGTATTTTATGAAGAAATCTTTGCTTAGATAGATGGAAATAAGAAACCTTATTTCTTTCCTGATTGTGCAATTATTGACATTTTTCTTTTCTCGCCTTTCACGTTCATTTGTAGCCTACCTCAGACCCCAGGTGTCCCTCCTGTGCCCCTAAACTTGTGTCCCTCCCTCTTCGCCCCAGTTATGGTCCGGAGTGATTTTCAGGGACAGGGAGCCAAATCAGTAATTTCCCGCCTCCTTCATGGATGGATGTTAATAATATCTTTCTCCAGCTTTTTTTTCTTGCTCCCAGAGGTCCTATTTTAATAATAACCCCACATTAGATTATGTGTGGGGGAAAAGATCCTTAGAATTGTCTTTTTTTATGAAGAAATTAAAAGGAAGTTGACAAATTTATTTATTATTTTTGCATTTGAAGATGCATTCTTGTCACTCATGCGTTTATGTCCTTTCCTACAAAGTTTAAGTGGAGAAAAGAGAAGGTAGAGAAGCAGTCCAGAAGGTGCTGTCCCAATGGAAAGAAAGAGTGACTCAGGACACAGGTGCCAGAACCTATGAAAATTAGAGGATCTGATGCAGGGAATCTCAGGAACAAAACTAAGATAGATAAAGCTGTAGAAGAATACAAAGTCCTAACTCTTTTTGCAGTCCAGGAATTCCAGGGGCTGTTGCTGTTAAGAGATGGGGACACATTGCCTTTGCTTCTTAGAGCAGGCCTGTCGCTTCCTGGTCCCTCTTCCTATGCTCTGTGCTGTGTGGATGGCATGTCTGAGGCTGGGAGGGCTGTGCTCCCAGTACCTGGCTCACGAGAAGGGGAAAGACAAACCTCCTTAATGTGCTTCCAGGGCTATACCAGGAGGGAATTTTTTTTTTTTATAACTCTGAAGTTTGAATGCAGAAAAACCAAATTGCTAAACCAACATTATTATTGTAGTAATACAGTACTATTCTTGAAGCACATAATGGGCTAAATAGATCATTTTAAGTTCTAAAAATGGATTTACAGATGAAGTTTTAGAGCACATCCTTTTGTACAGAGTAACAAACTCTTGGTAATTGATTTTCTGAGCATAGTCACCGCAACCAGGTTTATTTTGTCGTCTGCTTTTTTCTTGGTGATCTCATTTAGTCACAAATATCCTGGGGAGTGTTATTTAAGAAAAACATAGACTTTCCTTGTCTTAGTTTATGTCACAAAATGAGTGAGAACATCATAAAACAAAGAGCTGAGAGTTAAACTCAAGACCAGTCTGTTCTCCTTCTTACTATTTTTTCACAATTAAAATCAAAGGTATTTTCAACAGTACTAAAGGGAGAAAAGAGATTTATTATGTAATAACAAATAATTCCTATTTTATTTTAGAGCTTTTTCAAATAATACTCATCAGTTACATAATATTGAAACTAAGCATGTATCCCAGAGTCTGATTGAGTTTGAATCCTAGCTTTACCTTTACCACTCTCTGCCTTAGCTTACACATTGCACATTGCAGTGCCAAATTCATAGGGTTGTTGTGACAAGTAAGTTAGTATATGTAAAATGTTTATACCCTGACACATAATATAAAATTTAAGTGACAGCCTTTATTTTGTCAATCATAAACACTTATTTGTTTTTATAGCCTTTACTTTGTAAAGATTTTTCTCATTATTTAAAAATTTTATTTTTAAAAAATTTAAAAATCAGATTTTTTTCATAGGACACATAAAAAAGCCTTTTTCATTGGTTAACCTTTTTTCAAATACATGATCTGTTTTTATAGTCAGACTTGCCCTGATGTCACCACTGAGCAGTACTCTGACAGGTCCTTCCCATGCACTTTTGCCTTTATTGACTCTAGGTCCAAAATGGGCACTGTGTGAGCTGCCCGTCCACTGGCAATGATGGACGTGCATTGACTTTTCGGTACACTTGTCCTGGTTCTCTTTGTGACTGGTGGCATGCATTTGTGAGAGAGCAGGCTTTGGAAGAATGGAACACTCATCTATACTTACTAAAGGAAAGCTGCTAACTTGACATTATTATTATCATTATTATTATTATTTTTGTCTATAAGGATTATTATTAGTTTTAATGTATCTAAGTTTTTTAAAAGACACCTTTTAAAAATTATGTAATCTTGCCCTGACAAGTTTGGCTCAGTGGATAGAGCATCGGCCTGCAGACTGAAAGGTCCCAGGTTCGATTCTGGTCAAGGGCATGTACCGTGGTTGCAAGTATATGCCCAGTAAGGGGTGTGCAGGAGGCAGCTGATTGATGTTTCTCTCCCATCAATGTTCCTAACTCTCTATCCCTCTCCCTTCTCTGTAAAAAAATCAATAAAATATATTTTTTAAAAATTATGTAATCTTTCCATAAGTTAGCTTAGATTTTAATATCCATATTTAGATATAAAATACACAAACATATAATTTTTACAAATCTCACTTGTTCTCAAATTTATATTGCAAAAGATCATCCTTACAATATTTTAAAAGTTTGTAGGTATATTTATACCTCTGAATACTTTGAACTTACTAATTTTGGAGATGACTAATATGCTTGCCTAAGACATATTATCTTTATAATAGCAATTTTATTAGTATGCTCAATTGCAAATATAGTTTTACTATGGCAATCACTGTTTTTTTATTGTAGTAAATATAATGTCAAGTGTTGATGAAGCAACTTTACCTTTTGGCCCTCACAAGTATATGAAATGCTGCTATTCTTTTTTTTTTTTTTAAGTATTTTCTATTGATATTTTTGAAAAATTTATCTTTATTGTTGAAAATATTACAGATGCTCCCTTTGTTTTCTTTTTCCCATGGGCCCACTCCACTCCACACTGGTACCTCCCAGGCCTTCACTATGGGGCTATGTATATATGCATATAAGTTCTCTGGTTAATCTCTAACCTCTACTCCCCACCCTGCCTCCCTTCATTTTATTATCTACTTGCTTTTCTTTTATATAATTGTTATGCCAAAGGATACTGAATGTGAATTTTTAACATTGTAATTAACATGCTTTAACTCTGAGTCATATATAATCTTATATTATATATAAGATTACAAGGCTTGATACAAGGCTTTGTTCCAGCAAATGTAATATCCATGGGCCATTTTGTTTTGACAAAGAATATAGCAAATAGAAGTTCACTATGAGAAAGTTAACTTGTGGAAGCATAATATAAAAAAACAGCTATGAGGAACTTGTATCCTAAATATATATAAAGAATTCTTACAACTCAATTTATAGAAAGAAAAATAATCAAATTTTAAAATGGGTAAAGGATTTGAATAGACATTTCTCTGAAGAAGATAGACAAATTGCCAATAATCACGTGAAAAGATGTTCAACATCATTAGTTATGAGGGAAATGTAAATCAAAACTATAATAGATACCATTTCACAAAAAAGTTAAAACAGTGCTGAAAAAGATGTTACACATACAGTTTTTGTTTGACCCAGCAATTTTACCTCTATAGGTATCCAAGAGAAGGCAAAATAAATGTCCATGCAAAAACATATACTTAATGTTCATAACAGCTTTATTCGTAATAATTAAAAAGTAGAAAAAAAATCTATCAATGAATGAATGGCTAAATAAAATGTAATATATCCATACAATAGAATTTTACTTGGCTATAGAAAGGGAATGAAGTATTGTTACATTCTGTAACATAAATGAACCTTGAAAACATTATGCTTAATGAAAGAAGCCAGACACAAAAGCAGCATATTGTATGGTTCCATTTATCTGAAAGCAGAGGCCCGTGTGGCTGTGTGGCCTGTGCCCTCTCAGAGTCTGGGACCCCTCGCTTTTTACCGCCTGTCTGCTCGCTGCTCCTTATTGCTTGGCTTGCTGCTCCTTAGCGTTGCTGAGGCAAGAGAGACTCCTGTCACCGCCACTGCACTTACCAGCCGTGAGCCTGGCTTTTGGTTGAACAGTGCTCCCCCCTGTAAGAGTGCACTGACCACCAGGGGCAGCTCCTGCATTGGGCATCTGCTCCCTTGTGGTCAGTGTGCATCATGACAACCGGTCGTTCTGCTGTAACGGTCGCTCAGACTTTTATTATATAGATGGTCAGAACTGGCAAATCCACAGAGACAGAACGTAGATTACTGGTTGAGGGGCAGGTAGGGGGAATGGTGAGTGACCACCATGGGTACTAGCTTTTTATAAAATTGAGGAGGTAATTGACATATAATATTATGTCAGTTTCAGGTGTATAGCAGTGATTGGCTATTTATATACATTGTGAAATGGTCAGCACAATAAGTCTAGTTAACATCTTTCACCATAGATAGTTATAATTTTTGTGTGTGATGATGACTTTTAAGATCTACCATCTTAGCAGCTTTCAAATATGGAATACATTGTACTAGAGGTCCAGTGCATGAAATTAGAGCACAGGTAGGGTCCCTAGGCCTGGCTGGCAATCAGGACCAATTGGGGCCTTCCAACTGCCGGCCGGGGCCTGCCTTCATTCCATGCCACTGCCTGGTGGTTAGTGCACATCATAGAAATAAATTTGAACTCCCAGTTTCCTGATCAAACTCTTGAGGGGATACTTTGCATATTAGCCTTTTTTACCTTTTGTACCTTTTGATCCCCTTCACTCATTTTGCCTCCCTCTACTACAATCTGTTCTCTGTATCTGTGAGCTTTTTTGTTGGTTTTCTTGCTTGGTTTGCTTTTTAGATTCCACAATATGAGTAAGATCATAAGGTCTTTCTCTATCTGACCTCACTTTAGCATAATGCCCTCTCTAGCCATGTTGTTGCAGATGGTGAGATGTCATTCTTTTTTTATGGCTCATAGTATTCTGTTGTATATACTATATATACGACATTTTCTTTTCTACTCATTTATTGATGGACACAGGTTATTTCCATACCTTGGTTATGGTAAATAATGCTGTAGTGGGTATATAAGGGTGTATATCTTTTCTAATTAGTGTTTTTGTTTTTATTGGGGAAATATCCAGACGTGAAAGTACTGAATCACCTGGTAGTTCTATTTTTTAATTTTTTGAGAAGACTCCATACATTTTCCATGGTGGCTTAACCAGTTTGTAGTCCCATCAACAGTGTATATCCTCGCCAACACTTTATAGTACTTGTCTTTTTTATGGTCACCATTCTAACAGATGTGAAGTAATATCTCATTGTAGTGTTGATTTTTCCTTGATGCTTAGTGATGTTGGGCTTGCTTTTATGAGACTGTTGGCTATCTGTATGTCTTCTTTGGAAAAATGTCTATTCCTCTGCCAATTTTTAATTGAATTGCTTATTTATTTATTTATTTTTGTTTTGTTTTTTGCTCTTGAGTTATTTGAGTTCTTTATATATTTTGGATATTAACCCTTTATCAGATATCTAGTTTACAAGTATTTAATATTTTCTCCCATTCAGTAGGTTGGTTTTTTGCTTTTTTTAAAATCATCACCCAAGAGTATTTTTTCCATTGATTTTTAGAGAGAATGGAAAAGAGAGAAGAGGGAGGAAATGAAAAAGGGAGGAAGGGAGTGGAAGAGAAAGTGAGAGAGAGATCCATGTGAGAGATATATTCACTGATTGCCTCCCGCACACACCCCAACTGATTGTATTACAAATTGTAATACGTCATTTGTGCATATTTCCCTTCAGTTTGCTGTTAGTAGAGCTTACTTTTGTCTTTGCTCTCAGCTTCTTGTTGTAAGTTGATTTTGTCATCACATTCTAAGAAATGTAGCATGGCATTAAGATTTTAGAGTGTTGACCTATGAACCAGGAAGTCATGGTTCGATTCCCTTTCAGGGTACATGCCCAGTTTGTAGGCTCGATCCCCAGTGTGGGGTGTGCAGGAGGCAACCAATCAATGATTCTCTGTCATCATTGATGTTACATAAATAAGTCCCTAAGGTCACCACAAAGTTCCATTAACAAATGAGAATTTAGAGATTTAGAGCTAAAAACAGTATGTAAGAGTACCTTGTGTACACAATGTGATATTGTCATATCCCATATCATACTATGCTGTGTTCACACACATATATACATATAACATCCACAGTACTCCTAGATATTTGTATATTAGTGTACTTTAGGAAAAACAGTGGCTACCATTATTTCACAGTGTTTTATTTAATAACAGGTTTTTGAAGATACAATTCACATTCTGTAAAAGTCACCCTTTTAAAGTGTACAATTCAGTGGTTTTTAGTATAGTCACAGATTTTGCATACATCTCCATTATAATTTTAGAATATTTTGTTGTTATTATGATTGATTGTATTACAAATTGTTATCTCTCTTTTCTAGGATTTCCTGAGAATATAACAGTGAAACAGCGTTATCGACTACTTGGAAATAGTCTCAATGTACATATAGTAGCTAAACTAATCAAAGTACTATATGGATAATCTTAAATGACTTTGAAAGATGGTCACAGTATTCCTTCATATCCAGATGGTAATTCTGAACTTCTAGTTTAATTAATTTTGACAAAATTTAACTAAATTAACTTAATTTCTCATAACAAATTTGAATCTATTACAAAAATGCCAATTTGTTTCCTTACATTTACATTATTGTCTTTTGTAAAGTGAGATTATTATTACTCTTTGGATGAATATATTTTCATATGAAGTCATTAAATCTATATATATATAATATTTTTTATAATATGGTATTAAATAACTTTAGGAACATTATAATTTTAATGTTTTCATCAATCCTATATAATAAAGAGGTAATTTGCAAATTGACTGTCACACTCTTGCACAAGATGGCCAACCCCATGTGATCACAAGATGGCCACCACAAGATGGTCAGCAAGGAAGGGCAGTTGTGGGTGATCAGACAAGCAGTGGAGGGCATTTAGGGATGACCAGTCCAGCAGGAGAGGATAGTCAGGGGCAACTGGGCCTGCAGAGGAGGGAGGACAGTTGGGGGGTGACCAGATCTGCAGGGTAGGGCAGTTAGGGAAACCAGGCCTGCAGGGGAGGGCAGTTAGGGGTGACTGGGCTGGCGGGGGAGGGCAGTTGTGGGGGACCAGGCCTGCAGAAGAGGGCAGTTGGGGGTGACCAGGCCTGTAGGGGAGGGTATTTGGGGGTGACCATACTGGCAGGGGAAGGCAGTTAGGGGCACCTAGCCTGGCAGGGGAGGGCAGTTAGGAGTGAATGGGCTAACGGGGGAGGGCAGTTGGGGGTAATCGGACAATCAGGCCAGCAGAAGAGCAGTTAGGCTGGCAGGGGAGTGGTTGGGGTAATCAGGCTGGCAGGCAAAAGCAGTTAGAGACAGTCAGGCAGGCAGGCAGGCAAGCAGTTGGGAGCCAGCAGTCCTGGATTGTGAGAGGGATGCCCAACTGCCAGTTTAGGCCCGAAGGATTGGCCTAAACCAGCAATCAGACATCCCCCAAGGGGTCCCAGATAGGAGAGAGAGGGTGCAGGGTAGGCTGAGGGTCAGCTCCCTTCGGTGCACAAATTTCATGCACTGGGCCTCTAGTATTTTATAAAAAGACATAATAGGCATATTGTAATAAATCTGAGAAGTTGTATTTTTTGTGTTAATTAAAGAAGTTCTTTTATGAATCTTTTCATTTTACTTTTTTGTTAGATTATTTTTAATTCTAAAATAATGATTCTAATTCTAGCCTGTTTCAAGTACTGAATGTTTTATTTAACTTAATCCCTTAAACATTCCTTTACTTAAATGCTTATAATATTTTAAACCAAATTATCATCATTCATTTTATACAACAGTCTGAAGAAAGTGTCAAAAAAATAATTTTAAATTCTTGATTACTTTTTTATCAGGAAGCCACAGAATAGGGAAGTGCACATTACCTTTAATTCTACCTCCATCTGAAAAGTTAAACTCATTCCTTCATCATTTGTGCATACTTCCCTTCAGTTTGCTGTTAGTAGAGCTTACTTTTGTCTTTGCTCTCAGCTTCTTGTTGTAAGTTGATTTTCTCCTCATATTCTAAGAAATGTAGCGTGACATTAAGATTTTAGTTGAGTGTTGACCTATGAACCAGGAGGTCATGGCTTGATTCCCTTTCAGGGTACATGCCCAGTTTGTAGGCTCAATCCCCAGTGTGGGGTGTGCAGGAGGCAACCAATCAGTGATTCTCTCTCATCATTGATGTTTCTCTCTCCTTCTCTCTTCCTCTCTGAAATCAATAAGAATATATTTTAAAAACAATTTTAGGGAGGAAACTCTGCCCTTTGATCCCATTCCTTATAACTATTCTGTGAATTAATTTTAATAACTTTTAATGTTCTGTTTCTACCTTTGCAGTAGACTTCTTGGAATTAGAGTTTCTAATTAGTTTAAGTCTTGCATCAGAAATTCTGTAGTTTTTATTTTAGTGGTAAAGTCAAGTAAAAATGAATAAAAAAATGAAAAGAAATATGAGCAGAAATTGTATCATAAATTTTAATTCATATTATTATCCTGAAAAAAATAAACACAATTGTTTGATATGGAGAAATTGGAACGCTATATGTTGCTGGTGATAATGTGAAATGGTACACGACTGTAGAAAATAGATGATGATTTCTTTAAAAAATGTAAACAGAATTATCATATGATCTAGCAATTCCACTTCTGAGTATTATACAAAAAGAATCAAAGTGGGGACTTTGTCTGATATTTATATACCAATTTTCATAGCAGCATTATTCACAATAGCTAAAAAGTGGAAACAACCAAAGTGCCCATCGGCAAATGAATGAAGAAACAAAATATGGTGTATACCTACAAAGGAATATTATTCAGACCTAAAAAGGAAATTCTGATACAAATGGATGAACCCTGAACACATTAATATGCTCAGTGAAATAAACCAGACACAAAAGGGCACATTTTGTATGATTCCACTTACATGAAGTATGTAAAAGAATTCAGTTGTTAGTGATAGAAAGTAGGCTAGAGGCCACCAGGGTTTGACACCTTCTGGAAGGGGAGTGGTGTTGCAAGGCTGCAGAGTTTTGTTTGCTGTGGTGAAAAAGCTCTGGAGATGGGTAATGGTCATAGTTACACAACAGTATGAATATAATTAATTCCACTGAACTGTATACTTAAGAATCATTAAAATGGAAAATTTTATGTCATGTATATTTTACTACAAAAAGACCAACAGTCATTCCTTCTCACCATTTTTTTTGTTTAGAATAATTCACATAAACATGGATATAGGGCAATTATAGGCCAATGCAAATACACATGTGGGCAAAAGTAGGTTTACAGTTGTGAGTACACAAAACACAGAGTTTATAGTTATATTATAATAAAGCTATTGTAATAATCATAATCTGTATTTTTTCCATATGAACAACTTTAAACCTTCTTTGGCTCACCCCTGTATATACCAAGTATTGCTATCTACATTTTATATATGTGTTTAAAGATATACCTTACTACAAATTTCATAAATTTTAGTATACAACAATTTGAAATTACTTTGGCACATTTTTACTAGTTCCTTCAGTTTTTTATTTTTTACCAATGAAAAAATTCAGTGATTATATAATTATGCGATAATAGTAGAGTTCTATGCTTCACTGAGCACTGTTACACAAATTAAGTGTTGGGTATAGTGCCCTAATTATAAACACATGAAAGCTCTTTGGAAACATTACTTTGCAAACTGGAAGGTAGACTACAGCTTGGTGAGATAGTTTAAATTATTAAAGTATATTCATGGGTACATGATGATTCTTGCCCTTAATTCATAATTGAAAATATATAGTAGCAAGCATAAGACTCACACCTTAATTTATGTATATTTACATGCATAATTATTTTAGAAATGTGATTTTATTGAATGCCCACTATATACTATTGGTAATATACATAATTTGCCCAGGAAATTTCTGATATTTGGATTTATATATTTATTCAATATTTTAGAAAATATAACCTTTTAAAAAAAGAATTATATGTAATTAAATCTGTTTCATTTCTAACGTGATTTTTTCATTCTGTTTGCATTACTTGTATTCTTTTAAATGGGTTGCTAAATAACTTTAAGGTATTTATTAACCTGTTTCATGTTTTTAGTAGGTTTTTCAGACCCAAAAATTATAAATAAGAGATAATCAAATGACTTAATACAAACAAAATGAAGCATATTAGAAAATTATTTTGAAGAGATTGGGTAGTCATCATAGGAGAAAGAGCCAAAGCTTGATAATCTTTAATGAAGGGGTCTCATATAGGTTTTTTAACTTTTTAAATTTATTTCTGATTGGAAGGGAGAGGGAGAAAAAGATAGAAATATCAGTGAAGAGAGAGAATCATTGATTGGCTGCCTCCGGCACACTCCCTACTGGAGACTGAGCCTGCAACCCAGGCATGTACCCTGACTGTAATTGAACCATAACTTCCTGGTTCGTAAATCAGTGTTCAACCACTGAGCCACACCAGCTGGGCAGATATAGGTTTTTATTTTATTTTATTTTATTTTTTTCTTTATTGATTAAGATATTACATATGTGTCCTTATCCCACTATTGCCCCCCCCCACACACACACACACTCATGCCCTCACTCCCCTGGTGTCTGTGTCCATTGGTTAAGCTTATATGCATGCATATAAGTCCTTTGGTTGATCTCTCCCCCTTACTCCTGCCCTCTCCTACCTTCCCTGTGAGGTTTGACGGTCTGATCAATACTTCTCTGTCTCTGGATCTGTTCTTGTTCACAAGTTCATGTTGTTCATTATATTCCACAAATGAGTGAGTTCATGTGATATTTATCTTTCTCTGACTGGCTTATTTCACTTAGCATAATGCTGTCCAGTTCCATCCATGCTGTTGCAAATGGTAAGAATTCCTTCTTTTTTACTGTAGCATAATATTCGATTGTGTAGATGTACCACAGTTTTTCAATCCACTCATTTGCTGATGGGCATTTAGGCTGTTTCCAAATCTTAGTTATGGTAAATTGTGCTACTATGAACATACGGAGTTCATAAATCCTTTCTGATTGGTGTTTCTAGTCCTTGGTATATATGCCTAGAAGTGGGATCACTGGGTCAAATGGGAGTTCCATTTTTAGTTTTTTAAGGAAACTCCATACTGTTCTCCACAGTGGCTGTACCAGTCTGCATTCCCACTAGCAGTACAGGAGGTTCCTTTTTCTCCACATCCTTCCCAGCACTTTGTTAATTTGTTGATGATTGCCAGAAATGAGATGGTACTGTGTTGTCATTTTGATTTGCATCTCTCAGATGATTAGTGACTTAGCATGTTTTTATATATCGCTTGGTCTTTCTTATATCCTCTATCCAAAAGTATCTGTTTAGGTCCATTGCCCATTTTTGATTGGGCTGATTATCTTTCTTTTATTAAGTGGACATATAGGTTTTTGTTAATTTGTTTGGTGTCGATATACTTTCACCTTCTCAGGAAACTTCATTATTGTTTCTTCTTCCTCGTAAATATTCAAACTCACCATCTCAATCATTCCTAGCATTTCCTGTGTTCAAGTCTCTTCTATATTAAAAACAATGACAGCAGGTAGAAACCTCCCTAGATTCTTATCTTCTTTCATTGCTTCCCTTTCATAGCCATATCTCTTAGGAAGGTAATCTATAACTTATCTCCACTTCTTAATCTCTCCTCTAACTCTTCCACTGCTCCAATATACCTTTGGCCTTGGTCAAACTGCCAAAAGAGCATTTACTATCATGATCAAGGATCTATGTGTGCCTGAATTTTTCAGTCCTTGTCTTCCCTGATTTAACAGCCTAAACTCTCTTGATACATGTTCTCCCTTTGTCTAACATGGAATTGCATTCATTTTTTGAATTATAGTTGACATTCAATATTATATTAGTTTCAAGTGTATAACATAGTGATTCAACATTTATAAATCCTAATCCTTAGTGGTAGGCAGTAGAGCCAAAAGACAGATGGGAAGACGAGAGTCACCCTGAGGGATCTCCTTGAGGGACCCCCTTCAGTGCACCCTGAACATTGTGTTCTGGCTAATAAGTCAGATCTGCACAGTGGGCACTACCCTGTGCCTTAAAGAGTGAGAAAATATCTCTATCAACCAGCTTGCTCTTTCTCATAAGATAGAGCCTTTTGAAATTAAAAACAGTGTTTGAAATTGTGAAAGTTGAGGGACTACCCAGCAGTCTTAAAAGTAATCAGAGTAATGGGTAGGATTTCTTCACAAAAATCACAATCTGACTTTTGCTCCAATTTCAACCTAGCTCAGGTCAGAAGTTATTAACTCGAAGGCTTCAAAGGATGGAGAAATGAGGCTGAGAACAAATTAAAGTTGTTTAATTCTAGCCATCGCAGTACAGAATAAAGAAGAGAATAGGCTGACAGCTGTCAGAGGGAGTGGACTTGGGGGGCTGGGTGAAAAAGGTGAAGGAATAGCAAAAAGAGAAAAACAAAGACAGAACAGTGTGGTTACCAGAAGGAAGGGGGAGTGGGGAAAGTAGTAGTAAAGGGTAAAACAGGGATAAATAGTGAAGGAAGGAGACTGACTTTGGGTGGTGAACACACCATACAATACATAGATGATATAGAATTGTACTCTTGAAACCTATATAATTTTATTAACCAATGTCATCCTGATAAGTTCAATAAAAATTTTTTTTAAATTTAAAAACAGCTACTATGTCAGCCAACTGTAAGCACATACTAAAGGCGTGATCTGCAGGCCAGCTGTTGTGTCTGCACCCAAAGTAAAATAGTTCTGATTGTTCATTTTGTTTTGATAACTTCATTATTAAAACCAAAATTTAGAATCAAGGGGTTCCCAAATAAGCCAAGATAATGCAATAAGGATCTAATTTTAAACCCATGTAGACAAAGTAGTTAAAATGTATTTTCATGAGTTGATTATGTTATTGAAAAGGTTGACTTTTCATAATTTGGTCTTCAGCTTGGAACTATGACTATTTAAGACTACCAGTTATAAACTCACTAATAACCTTGGACTTTGAAATTGAGTGAGGTTCAGATGGTCTCAGGAGTTTTCTCGTAGTCTGTGATTGTGCTCATTATGTAATTTTTCAAGTACTTAGAACTCTCTTCCACGCAACTTCTGATGTCAAAGTGTGCTGCATACTATTACCAGATCAGCATTTTTTTATCCACCTCCAATCTAGTCAGCAAGATATCTAGTTATGCCCATAATATTTCACTTTATTAGAAGGCAGTAAGAATTCTAAACATGTTCTTCAAATTTAATCTGTACCAGTGAACCTGTCTGCACCCTTTTCTTTCTCCTGTCATTCCTTCACTTTGCTACTAAAATTTTAAAACATCAGGTTTTAAAAAATTTATTTCCCGAGCCACTCCGTCTCTTTCTGTTTTTAGGACTTCTAAGAACATCTTGCAATAAGACACTTGTACTCTTCAAAAATTTTATGAAACCATGACCCAAAAACTACATTACTATTTTTGTCTTGATTTGTGAAATTATTCCTTTCTAAGTTTATTTTTTCAATAAATATGAGCATGTGCAAATAACTTTGACTTCTTACTCCCCAAGTTCTCAAATAAATTATTTTATACTTGCCATAGGGAAATATGGGTTCTGAGTTATTTTCAGTTATATCCAACACTTACAGCTCTCCCTCAAGTACACCACATTTGACTCCTAAAGCTTCCAAAATCTTATTTAAAAATATATAAACCTAGATAGAAATTTTTACAAAAAGTAAAACATAGGAACTTAATTTTTTCATAGAACTCTTCTTTATAGCCTTAGGTAGTCCTCATTTCTCTGCTTGAACATACTATGTTTCATTGTTTACTTTAAGCATTTGCCCAGTATTTTGTTTGCATCTTTATATCTATTCATATCAGAGAAGATGTAAATTATAAGGCTGTAAATAGGGAACATGTTTATTTGGCCAAGTCAGCTCTATAATCAGATGAGATCACAATCTAAAGTCTAAAGACACAAGAGAGAGACCACAGAGGTTTGGAGCTGAACTTTTAACTATCGCTAAAGATTCAGTCCTCAGGATTCTACTCTTCACGTCCAAGCTGTTTTTCTCAGAGAGCTCACTTTTCCCACAACATCTACCATTTTGCCTAGGACACCCAGATGACTCCAGATCAGATATTTTGCCTACGCCCTATTCTAAAATTTACATGCAAGAAGACTTTTAACTTGAATATTTTCCTGTCACATCAAATTTAGTATATTTTAAAAAAGATCAAGATCAATTATTCTCTAGTATAACATCAGTTCTATTCATGACCAACTTTAATATTTCTCTTTCTGGTACTGCTCTCCCAGTCTCCTGAGTTCAAACCCCTTCAGCCAAGATCATCTTCACCTTCTGTCTCCTCTATTTCTTTCCATTTATAAGCTTCTGTTAATAAAGTAGCCTTTCCGGGAGAACTAAGATGGCGGCAAAGGCAAAACACCTATCTTGCCGTCATAATCAGCAATTTTAATACTACAACTTAACGAAAGAACAAACACCTTCCAGAATCACCAGAAAGCTCGCCAAGTGAAAATTCCACAAATAAAAGTGAAGATAAGACACTGTGACCCGGAGGAGCGGCGGCGGACAGCGTTGAAAGATTCGCCCGGAGAGAGGTTTGGAGCGCACGCCGCGGAGAGGGCGGGCGGCTGAAAACCGGCCAGTTTTCTTGAACGGGGAGACAAAGGCGTCCCACTGGGCTGATTCTCCAGCTCTGGGCGAAGTCCAGAGAACCCACTATCACACGGGGTGAAAACTGGACAGTGGGAGGGCACGCCGAAGCTCGGGTGCTGCCGGGTCTCCCGGCTTGTGGAAAGGCAGCTCGCGCGAACAGCTCGGCTGCGTGACGGTGCAGAGAGCGCACCGCGACTTGCCTCTCATTCGGAAAACCGTCAGACTGCTTTGTTTTACGACCCTGGGTGAGCCATTGCGCATGCAGACTCATTTTGGGAAAGTCTGAATTCCCCGGCAGCAGGTGGAGCTCTGAAGCGGCTCTCAGAGGTGCTGGCGGCCGTTGCCCCTGGCGTAGGGTCCCTGGGGCCGCACAGGGCGGAGCTAATGCTGTCTGCTTGGCCCGGAGACTCCGCCCACCCAACCTGAGCACAGCTGAGTTTCACAGACAATTGGCCTGGAGGTCAACCCTCCAAGTGCTAGCAACGATTAACTGAGCTTAACTTCAGCAAGACTGTGCAGCCCATATCCATCTCAGGTAACTGGGGAGGCTGAGCCACTGTCCCTTGTAGCACGTCTACCACACAAAGCTAATTGACCAACTCAGGGAAGCAGCCACCATGCAGCAACATGGAAAGAAATCAGATGTGAAAGAAATGGAGGAAAAAAAACGACTGGACATGGAATTCAGAACCACGGTTATAGGGTTTTTTAAGAGGTTCCAACAAAAGATCGAGGCCTATAAGGAAATAAGCAAGACCACAAAGGAAATGAGTGAGTCCTACAAGAAAATGAACAACACCCTCCAGGATATAAACGAGAGCTGCAAAGAATTGATCAAGACCAATGTGGAAATGATCAAGATCAACGTGGAAATGAATGAGTCCTACAAGGAAATGAAAGAAACCCTCAAGGATATAAAGCAGACTCTCAAGGATATGAAAAAGGACCAACCAGAAATTAAGCATACACTGACTGAAACAAAAAATATTATACAAAGACCTGAAAGTGCCCTGGAGCACCCCAAGAACCAAGTTAAAGATTTGAAATACAAAGAGGTAAAATCCACTCAGCTGAAAAAGCAAGAAACCAAAAGAATCCAAAAAATTGAAGATAATGTAAGGGGCCTCTGGGACAACCTCAAGCATACCAACATCCGAATTATAGGGGTGCCAGAAACAGCGAGAGGCCAAGACAATGAAAACCTATTTGAAGAAATAGTGACTGAAAACTTCCCACACCTGGTGAAAGAAATTGACTTAGGAGTCCAAGAAGTGCACCGAACCCCAATATATAGGAACCCTAAGAGGACCACACCGAGGCACATCATAATTAAAATGCCAAGAGCAAAAGACAAAGAGAGAATATTAAAAGCAGCAAGAGAGAAACAGTTGGTTACCTATAAGGGAGCACCCATACGACTGTCAGCGGATTTCTCAACAGAAACGATGCAGGCCAGACGGGAGTGGCAAGAAATATTCAAAGTGATGAACAGCAAGAATCTACAACAAAGATTACTCTATCCAGCAAAGCTATCATTCAGAATTGAAGGTCAGATGAAGTGCTTCACAGATAAGAAAAAGCTAAAGGAGTTCATCACCACCAAACCAACATTATATGAAATGCTGAAAGATATTCTTTAAGAAGAGGAAGAAGAAAAAGGTAAAAGTGCAAACTAGCAACAACAAATACACATCTATCAACAAATGAACATAAAAATCAAGTGAATTGATAGGCTGTTGAACAGGATAGACTGGTGAATATAACAGAGACATGGACATAGAGAGGGAATGGACTGACAATTCTTGGGGAGAAAAGGGTTGTGGGAAGTGCAGCAAGAGACTGGACAAAAATCTAGCAACAATGGGAGAGGACAGTGGGGAGGGGGAGGTGAGGGTGGAGGGTGGGATAGGTACAGGGTGGAGGGAAGCTATAGGGGGATAAAAAGGGGAAACAATGTAATTAATAAACTGAACAGTAAAGATAAAAATAAATAAATTAAAAAAATAAATAAATAAAAATAAAAATAAAGTAGCCTTTCCAAGAAGGCCTTTCTTGAACCATTATTTATTTTAGGAAATAGCAAAAGTCATTTTAAAAATCTGAAAATATACCTCTATGTTTGTAACTAGATTTGTATGCTTGGCCTAACATGTAGACATTTAACAAATTTCACCCTTCTGAATTTAATCTATCATGAATATAATTTTTACTAAAATAGTTATTTTGCTCACTTAGCTAATTCCTTAAAGAAATACAGTTACATTTTTATACCACATAAATGATTGAAAATGCCTTCTTGTGCAGTATGTACAAGCTGAATAGGCTATGTGAGAGGCCATCCTATGATGAATAGACAATAAGCTGGATAGTTGCTATGATTTGAATTGGCTTTAAATAAAAATATTCAATGTTTTAAATAATGTAAACTTCCTGGAAGGCAGAGATTTAAGTTATTTTTCAGTGCTGTCTTTTCAGTGATTACCTGCCTCATAGTCACAATAAATATTTGTCAAATGAGTGAATATAGTTACCATATGGATTGACATAAAAGCTGCATAAAGTCATCACATCATGAAGTTTAAACTGCCTTTAAATCATTCTCCTGAACTATTTAATTTTTGTTATTGCCACTTTGCACACAGAGGAAGTGCCAGATTTACTCAAGTTTGAAACGTGATTTAAACAATAATTCTAGGATAGTACTTGCACCTTGGCTTTAGGGAAAGTTGTGGCAGATAGAAAAATTTTTAAATGTTGTATTCTGACTTCTTGTCTGGACAAGAGCACAGACTCATTTCTTGTTCCTCCCTGATAAGAATAATTGTAGTAGGTAGTTAGACAAGAGCAGAGTAGGGACCATAGACCACATGCAGAGGGTTACCAGGGTGAAGAGCCCCTGGTGCCTAGCAATGGACAAAACTACGAGGTCTTACACCACCACTCCCATAGCCTTAATCCCTGAAGATGACATCTAGGCTTCAGGTGTGTTTCAGCTCCAGACCCAGAGAAGCTGCAAAATCGGATGGAGCAGTGCCCACCATGGCTGACATCAGGACCAGCGGCAATGACTAATAACCCCCTGCTCTGGCACTGGCCAATTAGTAGAGACCACGACCCTGAGGAGCACACCTGGAAAGCTGATGAATATTCTATTGAGATCCTTCCCTGGGATCTACAGATAAAAGCCTTTAAGACAGAGACCCCAGGCAAATGCACTCTTTTTCCATAGCATGCCCACACCTTTCCTCACTCTTTCCATCTCTCAAGGTAAGCCTCCCCGACCCTTCTCTCTCCCCCTCCCCCATTATAAATAAGTCCCTGAACACATTTCTTCTATTTCTCACTTTGTTCCACCTCTGTGACTTTCTAAATAAACTTATTCTTATAATTTGAGTCTTGACTCTAAATTCTTTCTTAGCCAGAACTTAAGTACCAAGGTTCTTGAACCGAGCTCTAACACCCTATTTCGCTGCCAACGTAATGATAATTTCTGAATAAATACAATTATAAGTTAATGCAAGAGGCATCAGAAAGAATCCTGAAAGATGGGATGAGGAAAACGAACTAGCTAAATACTCCTAGGACTGGAAGGGGCATATAGTTGCAGGACAGATATCTTATGACCTCTCACCCAACAAAATAAGGTAATCCAGGTTTGGTGTTCCTCACCCCCAACCTAGCAACATAAAGGAGCCCAGAATGGCTCATTTCTACTCCCAGATGGAACTGGAGTCCTGTTGATAAAATCAGGTGAGTCTGATACCACCAGCAAGGGCAATATATAAGAATCCCCACTGACAAGTATCCAAGGAGAGCATTCTACTTCCCTGTCAGGCCTGAGACTTCTCTCTTGCTGAGAAATTTTTCTCTAGGAAGCATGCTTGCTATTTCTTTGGTCTTCTGCAACACTACCAGAAAAACTGAGCAGACCAAAATAACTTTGCAAAGGTGCTGACAATGAACTGTTGCTGGAATCACACGCCAAAAGGTAGGCCTGAAGCTGCATGCTAAAATAAAAGATTAATATAGGATGCAGAGACTGCTAATATAATAGACAAAATATCAGGATACGATTCTAAAATCACTTGTTATACCAAGAACCAAAAAATTACAACTTAAGCCCTAGCTGGATTTCCTCAGTGGATAGAGAGAGCATTGGCCTATGGACTAAAGAGTTCCAGCTTTGATTCAAGTGCTTAAAGAAAAAAACTGTTAACTGCAAATTCTGTATTAGTCTATACTATTCTTCAGAAATAAAGGGGAAATAATGATAGTCTCAAATGAAGCAAAACTAAAAGCATTTGTTGTTTGCAATCCTGTCCACAAAGAATGGCTAATGGAAGTTCTTAAAAAAAAATGAAATGATAAAATAAGACATCATGGAGTATCAGGAAGGAAGACAGAATAATGGAAAGAGCAGAAATATGGATACATGCAAAAAAATCATGAATTTTATAAATCACATTTGATGATTGAAACAAGAATTATAGCATCTGTTGCTCAAGACTATTTAAAAGTGGGGAAGGTAAGGGGTCCTAAATAGAAGTGAGATTTCATTTCACTCAAAGTGTTAAAATTCTGAGACCAGTTAGCTGAGAAATCAATGTGTGTATATTGTAATGCTCAGAGCAACCACTGCAAAAAATATACAAAGAAGTATAGGCAAAACCACTATAAAAAATCAAGATAGAATACTAAAAGTGTTCACATAACCTGTAGGAAGGCTAGAAAAGGGAAACAAGAGTGAGAAGCAGAAAACATGATTAAATGTCACACAAGCTCTACCATATCAACAATTATCTTAAATATAATTGGTTAAAATACACTAATTAGAATACAGAGATTAGCAGAGTGGATTAAAACATTTAATTATGTGTCATTTATAAGAAACTTCAAATAAAATGATGTAGATGAGTTGAAAGTAAAAGGCTGGTTAAAACAAGACCCACAAAGAGAATCGGCCTTAATGATATATCAAAATGATAAAAATTTATAGGAATGAAGATAAAAACTGGGAGATTAAACGTTCTATAATTAGACTATGGTGAAGCCAATCAAAACATGCAATGATACAGCCACTTTGAAAAACTAGCAGTTCTTTGGAAAGTTGAGTCACCATATGACCCAGCAATTCTACTGATGGGTATATACTGAAGAGAACTGGAAACATATGTCTACACACACACTTGTACACCCATGTTGATAGCAACATTACCCATAATAGCCAAAAAATGGAAAAGGCTATTATGTTTATCAATTGATGAATGCATAAATAAAATGTGTACATCCATACAATGGATTTGTCATAAAAAGGAATGAAGTAGTGATACTTGCTATAATGGGTGAACCTTGAAAACATTATGCTAAGTGAAAGAAGCCAGATACAAAAGAACACATACATTTCATTTTATGTGAACTGTCCAGAATAGGCAAGGTAGATTAGTGATTTCCAGGGAAGATGAAAGAGGAGAATTCAGAAAAGTACTGGGTTTCTTTCTGGGATGATGAAAATGTTATGGAACTAGATTGTGGTGATGGTGGTACAACTCTAAATGTATTTAAAAAGCATTTAATTGTACACTTAAATTGTATGTCTGTGTCTCTGCATGTATCTTCATGTGTCTACATGCATATAAGACCTTGTACAACTTTTTAGTCATTTTTAAGGAGATCAGGTAGTGACATTGAATTAGGCTCAGGAGAAATAAATAAGAGAGGAAGGGACACAGTTTTATCCATGTATAGTCTGTGATTATAAGTCTGAAATTATTCATCTAAAAATAGATTGGAATAAAATAATAGGAATTGTGTTAGAGTAATTGAATTCTAAGTCTCCTTGTTTATGTTTTACAAATTGAAGTTACATTACTTTTATAGTTAAAAACATTTTTTTATTCAAAATCAATACTCTCTACTATAGAGTCTGATCATTGTAAACTAGCTTTCAAGTCACTAGTTCATTTGTGATCTGATGCCTTGTAATGCAGTCTCCCCCACAGACATTTCTTTCCTTCAGAACAGATTGTATCTTACCTAGTTCTGTCTCTTCGGCGCCTGCCTCAGATGATGACAAATTGTGGATATCTAATATATAATTGTCCAGTTAATCTGACTTAAATATTTGTATGCTGAGTACTATAACAGAATCATTATGGTCTTTCATGACTTGTTGGAATAATTCTATCACTCAACCTAAATAAGAATTGCACATTACTTGTAGACGTTAAAGGAAAAGTATTTAATACTAGAATTGAGTAGAACCCCTAGGGGGATTGTTTGTGTCTGCTCTAAATATAGTCTAGGAATTGTTGACAAAGCCTGATTTAGCAGTACTTACATAATAAATATAGCCAAGCCACTGTAAAAGAAAACTTACAAAAGGACAAAGGTTTTGGTTTTTATAGGTCTTAGAATAATGGCACTGAAAAGCTGAGAGGTGAGGTCATCTCATCCTTCTTCCTGCCCGTGATGGCAACACCTTATATCTTCCCACAGATCCATGTGGCACTTCAATGGACAAATCTGGGAGTGGTGGCCCTTTGTAAAGCATCAGTCTTGTTAAATCTCTCCTCCCATCATAAATCACATCAATGAAGCAAAGCCTCCCATCACCAGATAAAGATGCTTCTGTACTGCTTTCATTTGTATCCTTCCAATTAGAAACACAGGAGGCAGAGTTCTACAGGGCCAAGTAACCCTAAACTCTTCTTTCTCCCTTCCCCTTGTGGTGACACATGTACCTCAATGGCACTCTTCCTCTCATCAAACCCAAAACACATTGTGATAAAAATTCATTTCCCCCTTTTCAAAAGATCTGATTCAACATAAGTTGCAATTGTTTACCACCTACAATCCTACCATTAATCACACTGAAGTGTTAATGCAACTTTTCATTTCCTTTCATCCTAGTATGAATGGTGTCTAAATCTCTCACTTTATTGCCTTGTTCAGGGGATTGTAGGAGTCACCAAGTAGAAAACTTATTTTGAGGCTACCTTGGAAAGCAATGCCAGGAACCAGGAACATTTACCCATTTAAATATGGTAGCATTCATCTCAGATAAAACTGCTGTTTGAATTTTGATCATGCTTGCTTGCTTAAAACAAAAAGGTAATTACTTCAGCTTCCAGCTTGAGACCTTGGGGGGGGGGGGGGGACAAAAGTCCCTTTGAAGACCAGACCAGAACTCAGAGGAGTTACTGGTTGGCGCCAGAAGTTAAGCTGCACCACCTGCTTTTGTGAGATAGGACCACTTTCCCATGTCTAGCAGAAGGTATGATTGGAAATAAGAAGCAGGCAACAGGGTCAATCATGGTACTCTCCCTTGGATATGACTTTGACACTGTTCTCGGAATTCAAAACAATGAAACTTTTTGGTTCAGACCCCTTTAAAAGGACTGCCTACACTTGGGGCAGTACAGCATGAGTGTTTGGTCTCCGTGCGGTGCCCTCGAGACCTTCCTGGCCAGTTTTTCAATAAATCCTTCCTTGTGGAGGAACCAAGATGGCGGCATAGGTAAACACCTATCTTGCTGCCCCACACAACAATTTCAAAACTACAAATTAATGACAGAACAAACATCATCCAGAATCACCGGAAAGCTGGCTGAGTGAAAATTCCACAAATAAGAGTAAAGCTAGGACACTGTGACTAAGAGGAACAGCGGGGGGGCAGTGTTGAAGATACGTGCGGAGTCAGAGGTTTGGAGCCGTGCGCACACGAGCGGATAGGACAGGTGGCTGCAGACCTGGCTGGTTTTCTCTAATGGGAGGGAGACAAAGGCATCCCACTGCACTGATTCCGCAGTTCCAGGTGAGGTCCGGGGAACCCACACTCATACGGGGTGAATCTGGACAGCAAGGAAGCACGATGAAACTCAGGTGCTGCAGAGGTCTGCGAGTATGTGGAAAAGGCTTGTAAACTTGGGAACAGCAGAGGTGCGTGAGTGCACAGAGAAGACTCGTGACTTGCTCTCTTGTTGGGGAAACCACCGGACTGCATTGTTTTACAACCCTGGGTGAGACTTTGGGTGTGTGGACTCATTTAGGGGGAGGCTGAACTGTCCGGCAGCGGGTAGAGCCCAGCAGCAGCTTTCTCTCAGAGGTGCGTGCAGCCATTACCACCAGGCACAGAGACCCAGGTGCCACATAGAGTGGAGTTGATGCTGCCTGCTCAGCCCGGAGACTCCACCCATCCAACCTGAGCACAGCTGACCTTCAGAGCCAGTTGGCCTGCTCATCAAACCCTCCTAGTGCTAACAACAATAATCTATTAACTTCAACAAAACTATGCAACCCATAAAGAGCTGCAGCAAGAGTATCCACCTCAGGTAACTGGGGAGGCTGAGCCACTGTCCCTTAGAGGACATCTAGCACACAAAGCTAATCGACCAATTCAGGAAAGCAGCCACAATGCAGAGACATGGAAAGAAATCAGATGTGAAAGAAATGGAGGGAAAAAAAACAACGACTGGACATAGATTTCAAAACCATGATTATAAGGTTTTCCAAGAGGCTCCTAGAAAAGGCTGATGAACTTAATGAGACCTACAAAGAAATGAACAAGACCTACGAGGAAATGAATAAGACCTACGAGTATATGAACGAGACACTTGAGGATATGAAAAAGGACCAACTAGAAATTAAGCATACACTGACTGAAATAAAAAAATATCATACAAAGACCCAAAAGCAGTCTAGAGGACTGCAAGAACCAAGTCAAAGATTTGAAATACAAAGAGGCAAAATCCACTCAGCCAGAAAAGCAAGAAGCCAAAAGAATTAAAAAAAAGTTGAAGATAGTGTAAGGGGCCTCTGGGACAACCTCAAGCATACCAAAATCCAAATTATGGGGGTGCCAGAAAAAGACAGAGAGTAAAATAATGAAAACCTATTTGAAGAAATAGTGACTGAAAACTTCCCACACCTGGTGAAAGAAATTGGCTTAAAAGTCCAAGAAACACACAGAACTCCAAACTATAGGAATCCAAGGAGGACCACACCAAGACACATCATAATTAAAATGCTAAGAGCAAAAGACAAAGAGAGAATATTAAAAGCAGCAAGAGAAAAACAGTTAGTTACCTATAAGGAAGCACCCATACGATTGTCAGCAGATTTCTCAACAGAAAAGATGCAGGCCAGATGGGAGTGGCAAGAAATATTCAAAGTAATGAATAGCAAGAATCTACAACCAAGATTACTCTACCCAGCAAAGCTATCATTCAGAATTGAAGGTCAGATAAAGTGCTTTGCAGATAAAAAAAAAAAAAAAAAGCTAAAGGAGTTCATCACCACCAAACCAATATTATATGAAATGCTGAAAAATATTCTTTAAGAAGAGGGAGAAGAAAAAGGTAAAAATAAAAGTTATGAACAACAAATACACATCTATCAACAAATGAATATAAAATCAAGTGAATTAAAAATCTGATGAACAGTATAAACTGGTATATATAACAGAATCATGGGCATAGAGAGGAAATAGACTGACAATTCTTGGGAAGAAAAGGGGTGTGGGAGGTACAGCAAGAGAATGGACAAAAATCATGCACCTATGGGAGAGGACAGTGGGGGAGAGGTGAGGGCCAAGGTTGGGATGGGTACCGGGAGGAGGGGTGCTATAGGGGGAAAAAGGGGGAAACAATGTAATTAATAAACTGAACAATAAAGATTAAAATATTTTTTAAAATCCTTGCTTATTTCTAACTTAACTGCCTTTGTGGTCATTTGCAACTGGTTATGGAAGTCGCTCCACAACACCATGGTAAAGTCACACTTGTATTAATGCAGTGCAAGTGCTGAAATTCTGGTGACTAGAGCTGTTGGAGGTAGAGCAAGTTGTGTTTGTTTCCACACTGGCTTTTGGAGCTATTGATCCTCGCAATTTCTATTTTCTCTGCTCTGTGTCTTATCACTGTCTCACAATGAAAGAGCAGAGCAGGCTTGACTCTGTGTCCTCCATCTTGTGTAACTGTGTAGAAACCACCGGATGTGTCATTTGCTCAGTTCGCCCTTAATTCAGCCAATGGGAATGCAGGGGGAACTGGCCTGAGGCCAGGGGTATGCTGGTCACATCCTGTCTTTGTGTAGCCAGATCCTGGCCACACCCTGCCTTTGCATCACCAGTCCCAGCCCTCACCCAACCAATCGGAATCGGCCAACTCAGCAGTTCGAGTCTGGCCCCACCTCCCTATAAAATCATTGTGCTTTTGAAATTCACTCTCTTTTGTATCCTGCTGCTGATGCATCGGTAGAGACAGAGAGCCAAGCTCGAGCTTGTAATAAAGGTTTTTTGCTATTGCATTGGACTTGGCTCCCTGGTGGTCTTTGGGGATCTTGAAATCTGGGCATAACAACAAGAACTCCCAGTACATATTTTATGTTTTCTACAAGTTGAATAGATACAATGTGTGTGTGTGTGTGGATGTGCCATTAGCACACCCATGGTCCTTATCTAAAGACCTATCTCCCTATTATAGTTCTTCCTCTGGATATAAATTTTCTGATTATATTCTCTTGTTTATTTTTGTATTTTAGAAAAATATCTGAGAGGGGGAAAAAAAGCAGAAAAATCCTCCAAACACTCAATAATGTGTAACAGTCTATCTTCTCAGGAAAATCTCTGCCAAACCTGAACTATTCAAATGGTAATGAATAACTCAACATTCCTTTTCATTATACTCAAGGATAATTGCAATCAGTGCAGTAATGAGCATAGGGAATAAATACCCGGATTATGTTCCCTGAGTCAAGACCACACTGAATTCAAAGAGATCAGTTCATCGCAGTAGTGGATTTGGTAATTTCTTAGAAGGTAATGCATTTCCCATGAATCAGAAAATAAGGAGTTTTACTAGTAAACTTACATGAACTTCCATAATTATTTGATGCAATGCTTCATGGAAAATAAGTAGAAAATTGGAGCAATATTGTATTGCCTGGAAATTTTATAGAAAATCACAAAACTGGCATATGTAAATACACTATTTTAACAATGTTATGTTCCTGAAATAGAGAACGAATCATTATAAGGTTAAAAGAGAATATCATATTTACAAATGCTTTTATTAATACTAAAAACACAGACAAACTCTACAGTGTTTTTGTTTTAAACTGTAATGAAGATGAAAAGAAACTAAAGAAAGCACCAAAGCCAGAGTGAAACTGTGGAATGAGGCAGAAGCTGAAATATAGGGTATGGGAACCTTGCTATTCTTCCTCCCAAACATCTCTCTCCATTTCAGCTCTCTCTCCCCATTCTCATAACTGCCAGGCTGACCCAGACCTCCAGGTAAATTCCGTGGGCTTACCAGAAATATCACTAAGGATTATTCCACTTGAGATATATTAGCAGTACCTTATTTTCATCCTACCATTTAAGGCCCATAATAAATTGAAACAGGAATTTTTAGGGGTGAAAAAGACAGGCTTAGGAAATTTTAGAAATTAAGGGGACCATGGAAGAAGCATAGGGCTGCAGAGGGGAACTGAAAAGCTGCAACAGGTATATTTCCATAGAATAAGGGAGCTACAAACAGCAGAAGATCTGTATTTACAAAATAAAGGGAAGGAAGCCCTTCAGCCAGAAGGAGAAGAAGAAACCCCAAAGGGAATAAGAAAACAATAAGGAGGAGGGGAGGAAAACCTCACCTGTGACAGGTGAGGTTAGCCCTTTGAGCTCAGAAGTTACTATAGTAACCAGTCCAAGGGAATAGTGATATCAGAGGGGATATCAAGGCACCAGGATCTACAGCCTTTATAAGCCATAAAGAAAAGGAACTCAGTGGGACTCTTTCCCCCCCACACATGGGAGTCTGTACTTGTTCTTCAATAAAATTTCCATCTTTGCTATACCACCTTCCATCCATGGATTCATTATTTGACTCCATTGACAAAGAACCAAGGGAGTCATCCTGCCCAGGGGAACACTACATGTTCCAGTCCAAAAATCCCACTTCACAATCACTTTTCTCCAAAATGACCTCCTGGACTTATAAAACCCCTCTATCAGTAGTCTGTCTAAAATGGGTTTAGGATCTCATTTTCAGTTTGATAAATGCTGTTTTCCTAAGAGTGTATTGGTATATATTTTGTCCAATGTTGTCACTCCCATCTTGATAATGTTGCTTTATTACAGCTTTCTAGATTTATATAGATGCCTTTATTGCAAACCTTTATTTCTTTTGAATTTCTCTCATTCTTGTAGGCGTCATATGTTTGTAATAAATGCTTAGTAAGGCTATGGAATTTGGATGAATCTAGTAAAAATTAAAAACAAACTTTGGTATCTATAATTGTTCTAGAAATTATATTAACATAGTAATGGAATACTCTAAAAATTGGAGAAAAGATAAAAAAAACAAAGGGCTAAATAAAGTCTTCACATTGAGCAATAAAATTTTCAGGAAACTTTCCTCATCCAGGTAGAAAAATGAAGGATTTTTTATATGAACAAAATAAACATGCCCAGGGGGAGAAAATACCTTAAAAATTGACATTTAGAATTCCTCAATGAAATTGCCTGATTGACAGTCAATCACCCCATGATAAAACCTACTAGTTATGAACATCAGCCATGCAAAGAACATCATCCACTCTTTAGTGTTCTATTCTTAAATGCACTCATAAGATCAATAGGAAGTGATGGAATTGACTTTGAACCCAGATGAACTCTAGAGCCCATGTTCTTAATCCTTCAACTATATGGTCTTTCTTAGACATGACTTTAGTGTTACAGAAAACCGGAGAAGAACCAAGCAATACTTACAGAGATGGGGTTACATTTATTACACGCAGGTCCAGAGGAATATGTCTCTCAAATTCTGGGCCCCAACATGGAGGAATTTTCCCTATTTATATGTTTTTACCTCCTTTGACTCCCAAATATGAGGTGTTTCTGGCCTCCTTTGCAAGTTCTTAAGGAGCCCCTATGTGCTGAAACCGGTTTGGCTCAGTGGATAGAACATCGGCCTGCAGACTGAAAGGTTCCAGGTTCAATTCCGGTCAATGGCATGTACTTTGGCTGCGGGCACATCCCCAGTTGGGACTATGCAAGGGGCCTTGCAGCCTTCCCAGAGGCCCAGAGTGGCTGGGGCTGGGACGTTGTGAAGGTCTGCAGTGTCCTGTCCCTGGCTGCTCGGCACCTGTATATGCAAATTAACCAGCCATCTTTATTGGGTTAATTTTCATATTCATTTGGGGAGGTAGGAAAGAGATCAATCAAAGGACTTGTTTGCATGCATATAAGCATAATCAATGGACACAAGACACTGGGAGGGTGGGATGAGGGCATGTGACAGGGCTAGGGGAGGCTGAAGAAAGGTCAATGGGTAAAAAAGAAAGGAGATATATGAACTACTATATGTAATACTTTAAACAATAAAAAAAGAACAGGAAAAAATTTGCATGCTCACTCCTGATTGGCTGGCTGGTGTCGTGAAGGTACAGTCAATTTGCAGCTTTCTCTTTTATTAGTGTAGATGATTTGTAAATACTGGTTACCAGAGTGTGAGTTGCCTTTGCACTCTTGTTGATGGTGTCCTTTGATACACAAGTTTTTCACTTTGAAGTAGTAAAATTTATTTATTTTTTATTACATGTTCTTTCTTTCATATCCAAGATATCACTGCCAATCCAATGCCATGAATCTTTCCCCCTATGTTTTCTTCTAAGAATATTGTAGTTTTAGCTCCTATATTTAGGTATTTGACTCATTTTGAGTTCATCTTTATGTGTGCCTTGTAATGGTCCTGCCTGTGATTATCATGCAAAAGTTTTTCCAGCACCATTCATTAAAAGGTAGCTATTTCTTTTTAAAAATATATATATATATTTATTGCTTTCAGTGAGAGATGAAGAGTGAGAGATAGAAATATCAAGGATGATAGAGAATCATTGATTGGCTGCCTCCTGCATGCTCCCCACCAGGGACAGACCTCCACAACTTTGGCACGTGCCCTTGAGCAGAATCAAACCCAGGACCCTTGGTCCATAGGCTGAAGCTCTATCCACTGAGCAAAACTGGCTGGGGAAAAAGGTAGCTACTTCTTAAGCAAGGATTGTTTTAGTGGGTGTTTCCAAAGCAGTGTGTTACCATTTCAAAGGTCAAATAGGTAATGATTAAGTTGCACATCACTTAAAGGTTGAAGAGTACAGAAGAGCTAAGATCATTTACATCCCTCAGGAGGGGTAAAAACAAAACAAAACAACCAACTTAGCCTTCTAAGGCAAAGAAGAAAGAATTAAAAAGTTGCAGAACATTCCAGAGGTCAAAGTACATCTGCCTGGTCTGCTTTCTCCAAACTCCCGCACTCAGTTGGAGTGGCCTCCCTCTTATCCAACAACCTAGGAGGGTTGGCGAGGAACATGTTCTCATCTTTTCTTTGGAGTATGGTCATTTTATTGACATTTGTAGAATCAGATGGTGAACCTGGACAACTTGAGTTGCAGAGGCAAAAAAGGGTTGCTGACCTCCAACAGTAAGTAGATCCATATTTTTTTTCTGCTGATAGCCTAGGGTTGTTCCTCATCCATTTCCCCAAATAGCCAGATAAGCAAAGGAGTAATTTTTCTTTAGAAAAATAATGGTATTAAAAACAAATAGGAAAAAATATGTGGAATTATCTTCTACACAAATCATTTGTTTATCATTTTGCACATAAAGAAAGTGGACATATCTCTTGGAAATTTGCAGAGAAATAAATGGCATATGAACAGGGAGAATTTACTTGAGTTAACCAAAAGTGAAATTATATATAGTCTATAAATATTCAGTGAGAAATTTCATTTTTTGGATTTAAAAATTATATGTTCACCAAAACAGTTTTGGCTCAGTGGATAGAGGGTCAACCTGTGGACTGAAAGGTCCCAGGTTTGATTCCGGTCAAGGGCAGGTACCTTGGTTGCGGGCACATCCCCAGTAGGGGGTGTGCAGGAGGCAGCTGATCCATGTTTCTCTCTCATCGATGTTTCTAACTTTCTATCCCTCTCCCTTCCTCTCTGTAAAGAATCAATAAAATATATTAAAAAAATAATAAAAATTATATGTTCTGCCTGTCTGGCATAGCTCAGTGGTTGAGCATTGACCTATGAATCAAAAGGTTACTGTTCAATTCTTGGTCAGGGCACATGTCTGGGTTGCAAGCTCAATCTCCAGTGTGGAGTGTGCAGGAGCAACTGATCAATGATTCTGTCTCATCATTGATTTCTCTGTCTCCCCCTGCCTCTCTGAAATCAGCAAAGCTATATTTTTTTAAAATGATATCCTAATTAATGATGCATTCTCTGGTTTGTATTATATAGACCTCGAATGGCTACTGAGAGAGGAAATTTAGTGTTTCTTACTGGGTCTGCTCAAAACATTGAATTTAAAACTGGATCCCTTGGGAAAATTAAATTAAATGATGAAGACCTTGGTGAATGTTTACAGCAGGTAATACATTGGAAATATATTGAAGTAATTTTGTATATCCATATATAGTATGGTCACTTAATTGAACAGTTATTTATTAATCTGTACATTGAATCTTTAGCACAGGGGACATAACTGGAGGGGGCACAAGTCCATGTAAAGGGCAATGCCCTCGAGTTAATGATGGGCAGAGGAGTACTGCTAGTGCTGTGCAGGCTTATGCACTCTAGTTCAGAGGTAATACTGGGGACTCCTCCAAATGGGGAGCAAGGAAGGAGGGGCACCAGAGAAAGTAGAAGTGACCAGTTCACTTTTACCACAGAACAGAATTGGCCAATTATTTTTCTTTTTCTTGAGTGTTTTCAGTGCTCCATCTTAGCTGCATTATGCTGGTATGTCAGCCATGGTATAGCAGCTGGCTGTGGGCTAGCCACTGTGCTCTGTACTTCATGTGCATTATCTCATCTAACCTGCACAGCTGCCCCATGGAGCTGGATGATTATGACCTCGTTTATAGGGGGATAAAGGGACCCTGCAGCAGTTCTGTCACTTGTCCAAGGGCACACACAGAATGGCTGAGTCAGAATTTGAAACCTGAACAGTCTGATTCCAAGCTAGGCCTTTTAACAAGTTCTCTAAACTGTAATTATGGGGGAAAACTGCAAATGGAAAATATTTTGAGAGATTGTTGCTGAAAATGGTAGATGGAATTATGCCATTGCTATTTTAGTCTGAAGTTTATTATACGTGGCAGTGTTTTGGTTTTTATAATAATGGGCAAGATTTTAGTGCTTAAAATAAAATAATACTCAACTTTTAAAATTTTGTTCCTATAATGCATACAAACATTTTTCACTCACATTTTCTTCTTCCTCCTCTTTCCCTCTTTATCCTCCTCATTCTTTTTCTTCTTCATCTTTTAAAATTAGATCCAGAAAAACAAAGATGATATTACAGATTTAAAAAGGAGTGCAGTTGGTCTGCCTCAAAATATTTCTAGTCAAATCCATCAGCTTAATTCTAAGGTAAGCTTTGACATCTCCTCAAATGGGATCTCCTCAATTCACTTTCATAAGCAACCGTTTGGCAGGAGACATACCAACTTTGTGTCTTCTGTAGAAATTTAACATTATAATCGTGGACGTTTTGGTTAAATCACATAGCTCTAATAGAGGATGTGGATGTGATGTGGTGATGGGCAGAATGTTGGAAATGCTATAGCAAGAACTTGCTGCATAAGTAGCCTTGTTCACATTCTGATAGCAACCTTCTTATTGGAGAAGTGGATGAATCCTTGTCACTTATGAAAATTCCCACAGTCATATGTGCAAAGAGGCAATGGATCAATTCATCAGTGGGTTGTAATTCTTTTTTAAAAAAATCTGTGTGATGAAAGAGAGCAGAAAGAAAAGGATGCTTGGAAAGGAGAGGTATGATGAGGGTTATGGCACCAAAAGAAGAAACAAACAGATAAAGTGAGTTCCCGAAAGAGGGCATTAGAAAAGCATATCAAGGGGATAACATTTTATGTAAAATGCCTTTGAATCAGGTAACTTATGCTCCTTTCTCCCCAATTCTAGTTTGTGGATCTTGAGAGAAAAGTTCAAAGCTTACATCAGGTAAGTCCCATAAGTACTACATATCTAACATCTTTTACTTAAACTAAACTGGAACTATTGATAAATCTAGTATTCTTATCTTAAGATGGATGGATGATTAATATCAAGGACTTTGATTTTTGCTATAGTTTAATTCTCATCATACTTCATGCTTCCCAGGATAGAGATGAGGAACTTGAGTCTCAGAGAGATGAAGTGGCTATCCCACCAAAGGTCACTGGACATGAGAGCATCTGAGCATTGAGGCCTCTGACCTCGATCCACGTGCTCTTCCTCTTAAGCTGTCCCCCTTCAGTGGTGATATGGTGGGCTTAAGTGTGCTCTATGTGCTCACTACTGACCACCCAGCTTGCTGATTCTGGCAGCAAGGACTAAGTTTTGAAGGCCATTTGTCCTTTCTAGCATTAAATTAAGAAGTCTGAGGTATGTCATAAAATATTCCAAACTTCCTTAAAAGTAAGCTTGCTGGTAACTAAATTTGAACAATTTCTTAGGGCAAGCATGTCAAACTCACGGCCTGCAGGCCATATGTCTCTTTTATTTAACCTGTGTTAGCCTTTGAGGTTGACATGCTTGTACGGCATACCTTTCATTTTTGTACTACAGGCTTATAAACTAGTCCATGTCAGGTATATTTTTAAGTCCCTTTTGTAGTAGGCTGTGTTTTTGAGTTTCATGGAAGTCATAACCTTCTACCCAAAGAAATGAACAGAGTGTTCCATATTTAAATTTTTAAATAAAAGGCAGTGGATTCCAGGGTAGCAATCTCTGCCCTAATGTTCTTTTTTATTTATTTATTTTATATTGCATCTTTATTTTTTATTTTACTTACTTCTTTCTTTATTTATTTATTTTTGTCTTGGACCTTCAGCATTTACTCACTTTAAGATTATACTTTACCCTGATATAAATAAGAATTGAAAAGCAATTTCCACTTATGTTTTGAGTATGCTTCAAATGATGTCTTCTGTTTTGGTGCTTCATATTTGGCGAACAAATTTACTTATTCCTTTTCCTGACTTAGATAATAAATTGTATGCTTAGTCTTGATCTTTTAAAAGAGTAATTAAGTGAATGGAAATGAACTATGAATCACACCTGTGGAGCAAGACCCAGCACTAGAGTTTTCAGTCTCATAGAATGCTTCATTATTTCTACCAAACTTCTAGGACTGGATGCCATGATCAAATCAGTTCAGACTGTCCTTGTTATCCCCCAGAAAGAATTTCTAATGATGTTTGAATGTAAGTGCCTGTATGCCTTCAGATAGGGCAGGTGCTCTCTGGGCATGACAGTCTCCCCTGTTCCCTATTGTCTTCCTCCTGAGTCCTCAGTGATTCCATTTCCTGTTGGGTCCCCATAGGCTTATTTGTTTCTGTTCCCCAGACAAAGTTGCTTTTGTACACTAGGAAAATGTTTAAAGAGAATGTGGTTAACTTTCTCAGTAATGACAGGGCTAATTGTGGTACTGGCACAAAGACAGACAAATAGAATAATGGAAGAAAATATAGTCCAGCAAGAATATGACTTATGACAAAGGTGAAGCAAGAATGGGCTTTGCAATCAATGGTGCTGAGACATTTGGTTGGCTGTCCTCTGGCTCCCAGTTTTCTCTGTAGAATGAAAGCAACAAGCTTGATTTTCTTTGTGAGTTGGTAAATATTAAAAAGGAATATAGTGTATATTTTACTCCTATTTTCATTTTTTAAAACATAGAATTAGACTATGATTAGGTGAAATTAATAGCATACCTGCCCTTACCTAATCACTTGTCCTTTCTAAAGAAGTTTTCTCTGCCCCCTCCTGCTCCCAACCATTACAAATCTAACAAGATTGGAACTGGTAACTGACGTATTCCTCAGGTTGTGTAGACAAAGGCAGTCTGTTTGTGAATCGAGTTTGAAAGTAATCATGTGAGCATGAGAGTGGAGGGTGTATAGAAGGGGGTCACACTGCAAACAAAGGGGCTTGGATGAAAAGAGTTTAGTCATCTTGACCTTTGGAGGAGGGGTGACAGCAAAAGATGATCCTATTTCAAATGCTATCTGGAGGATTAAAGATAACAGTAACAGCAAAAGAACCAGTATTTCCATTTTATTTTCTTAGCATGATAGGAATGCCCACTACTATTTCCTCTCACCTGGAATCTTTACGCTTGTCTACCAACATATTTCTCTGGTGAAAAATGCTTTCCCAAAGAATAGAGTGAGAATTATCTCGCCGCATGCTTCATTCCAACCAGGGTTGAATGCATGCACATAGTGAAGGAACATGAAATAGGACCCACATGAAACATGGATTTTTTTTCACAAGACCATGGATTTGAAGAAGAATTTCTGGAGGAAGACCTTCAGGGACTGGGGTAAAATGTAGGTTTACATACACACCTGCACTGAGACAGGCCTTTTATTGACGCCAGCGGCAAGTACCCCCCTCTCTCTCTCTCTGACCATCCTGTCTTTGTTTCAGACAGTTGACAAAAAGGTTTGCAGCAGCAATCCCTGCCAAAACGGTGGAACCTGCCTCAATCTTCATGATTCCTTTTTTTGTATCTGTCCTTCACAGTGGAAGGTGAGTCACTTGGTCTTTGGTTAAAAATGGTGGTGAGTCAGCATCTGTGGTTTCCTCGCAGTCAGTTAGACATATTTAATTTTCCATCCAAAGTTTCTAGGATTCTGTGGTCTTCTGAATCAGAATGAATTATACTATTGAATGCCAAAATCCAAACAATGGCAAGCATGCATATATAACCCACTAAATGCTAAGCTAAGCCATCTTAAAGAGGGGTTCACCGGAGTGGATAACTATATGGAAGAGTATAATATTCCGGCTAACGTTCATTTAAATGGTTTAGCATCAAAGATGCTAAAGAAATCTGACATAGCCATGTACATTTTCTTGTTCTTTCCTATTCATGGTTAAAATGTTCCTGACATGCTTATTAAAATAAAATTGGTGAGTATTCCCAGGTACAGAGCCATAGTGAAATGAGAATTAGTTTGCATAGGATCCTTCTTGTGTGACTGGTATTTTCCTGTTAGGTGAAATCTGAGTTCCAAAGGAAGGATAACCAGAGATTAATATTAGTACTACTATTATTGTATTTGGCTTGACTGTCTTTACTGTCTGTGTGTAAATCCTTAAACATCTCATTGGAACACGGGCCCTGGATGCCTCTGTAACCTGTGGCACCTGACTTTGTTCTTCACACAAACGCAGGGTCCTCTGTGCTCCGCGGATGTTAATGAATGTGAGATCTACGCAGGGACACCCTTCGGCTGCCAGAACGGAGCCACGTGTATTAATACAATAGGGAGCTACAGGTAACTGTTTCTTTTTCCTTTAAACAACAACTTTTACTTTTCCTGCTGCTGGGTCCATAGGTTGGCCAAGGTGCTTCCGCTTAGGTTTGGTCTGGGTGTCCTGTTATGGCCTGGGGCCTGAGGAGCAGCAGCTACCTGAGGAATGCCCTTCTCATGGCTGGGGTCAAAAGCCCCCAGAGGGATGATCAGAAACATGTAAAGTCTCTTAAAGCTTTGGGTAAAACTATCACTTTTGCATATTTAAAAATATATATTGCCATGGCCGGTGTGCCTCAGGTGTTTGGGCATCTTCCCACGCACCAGGAGGTTGCCAGATCAATTTCAGTCAAGGGCCCTTGCCTGGGTTTCAGGCTCAATCCCCAGAGGGGCTGTGCAGGAGGCAGCTGGTCAGTGTTTCTCTCTCTCTCTCTCTCTCTCTCTCTCTCTCTCTCTCTCTCTCTGTCTCTCTCTCTCTCTGTCTCTCTCTCTCTCTGTCTCTCTCTCTGTCTCTCTCTCTCTCTCTTCCTCTACCCTTCTCTATCTAAAACAGCCATTATATATATGACATCATATATATTAAGGTGTGCTTTTGAAGGATTAAAACATCCCATAGTTAAAAGCATCCAAGATTAACTATCTGTATTGGCAGCAAAGTTAATTTCTTCAGGGGGTAATATGTGGCTCTATTTAAACTTTACATACAACTATTTACTTAGACCAAGAAAAGCTGTGCATCCTCACCCCACAGAGCATCCCTTTTCCTAGAGGCCCTGAGGAACTGGAAGAGGGCCACTGTGGCTGGCGTGAAGGTACGGAGGACATGATGCAAGATGAGGCTGAGGGTTAGTGGCACTCAGATCAAAGGAGCAGCCATCCAAGAGCTTTAAATAGAAGGCGGTGTAGATGAAAAGGGGATGCCCAGAAAAGTAACCTCTCAGGGTGATCTGATCATAAATTCTTTAGTGGGCAGGTCATGGTGGGGAGTGAGGCATATAACTTCTTTAGTAAAAACCTTATCTTTGCCTTAAGCAAGCCCTGTCCATTGTTTCTGTGCATCTAAGTTAACACACCTTTGAAACGTCCCCTTTAGAACCTTCCTTCTGAAACTTGATCACCTTCCGAATAGTACATAACTTTATTCTGTAATCCAAGTCTTGCCTTCCTTTCTCCCACCTTCATGCAATCTTCCTTAGGGTCTCTCCTGAATCTCAAAAAAAAAAAAAAAAAAAAAAAGAAGGAAAGAAAAGAAACTGAAAACTGTTATTTTTATGAACTTTTCCCCCTCAGCCTGCTGAGATCTTGCTTCCAGGAATATCTTGATTTGAGTCAAATAAATTGTTATGAAAATTCTCCACAGTTTTGGATATTTTTGCATCATCAAGGGCTACCCCACCATAGCAACAGATTTAGTGAAGATGTCTTCATTCAAGTCCTATGCCACATGTTAACCATAATAAGAATCAGAGATTTTTTCAAGTAGTTAACTCTCACTGACTTTCTTCAATTAGTTACAAGGTCCCTCACGACAAATCATGCAGCCCCTATCTTCTGACTGACCCTGTCAAATGGTTTTCTACAACTCAGGCACCATCCTTTCCAGGAAAACTTCCCTTTCCTTGCTAAGAGTTAAGCAGCACTCCTCCTCCATGTTCCCATCAAACTCTAGAAAGACTGGCTGACACATTATCTTTTTGAATAATCAAGTCCAAAAATTTATGGCAGATCAACATCAAACTTATTTCTGTATGGTTTCTTACAATCACTTTCTAAAATACATTATCTTTCTCCCTATATTGGTTGGTAGCTTGCACTCTGATTATTAAAAGATAAAGAAATTGGTTTTGTCGTGCATGAATACACTAGAGTGTAATCTCACCAGAGTGAAGAGCAATTATTTGCTCTCCTACTATCTTCTCTACTCTCTTGTCCTACAATTTCCTCACAACGAGATTCATTCTGTTCTTTCCAGGAAAAATAAGTACAGTAATTTTTTTCTTTCCTGGTCATCTGTAAACACACTATATTGTTTCAAAAAGCAGTCATGACCCTTCTCTTTTTAATTTAATTTATTCATTTGTTTTTTGATCTGATATTAACTTTTTTTTTCTCATTCTAAGTTATAAGCTTTAACTCATTGAAACTCCTGATACATACATCAATGAGTTAATAATTGGTTCAAAACCAAAATTAACCACCTCTAACTCAATTTAAATATTGTGTTATTAAAGAGCTTTTGCTATCAGGATTTTGTTTCTCACTTCTATGAGCCTTCCCCTTTGCTGCTTTTATAAACAATCAAGCTTGGGCTAGATCCAGAATGTGGGTCTAATCTTTCATTCTCTTGAAAGCATTATCTTCTGATACATGATTATGGGCATTTATCAAAGAGAATTGCTGCTTGTAGACATTAGGTGGCAAATGTCCCAACCAGCACTAATACTTTATTGCCTTCCTGATATCTAGGAATTCCTGGAAATTACAGTTCACTCTGGTCTTCCTTTATCATCATTGTCTTCTAGGGTCTTGCAAGGCAACAGAATATCAAGGTGTGCAAGTGGGATGAAACCCATAGACCAAGGCAAAATTGCTCCCCCCCCGCCCCCACCTCCACCTCCAGCACAACTCTCCCTGCTTTCCCTGCAAATAGAAAAGCTTTGACACACTATTGCTGCATGCCAGGGGTGAAAATTCTTTGTCCAGATACAAATGAGGGGTGGAAGTTACGTTAGAGATTTCTTTCAGTTGAGAGCTACCTAAACAGCAGACTCAAACTTTAAGAGCAATGTTGAATTCTTTCTTGCACCCATTATAAAAGAAAGCCGAGTCTTTGTGCTGATTCAGGAAATAGTTCTTGTTTCTAATCTCTGTCCTTCAGGAATGTGCTGAAGGTTGAGAGCAGAACATTTAATTCTGGTTTCTTCTTTTTTATATAGGAATAGTTTATAAAGTCTCAGGAATTCCACTTCATTTTCTATAACATAAACACTCTTATTCAGGCATATAATAGACTAAAAAAAACCACATTTTTATTGTTTTCAGAGAGAAAGAAAATGGGAGAGAGAAAGAGAAACATCAATGATGAGAGAGAAACATTGATCAGCAGCTGCCTCCTGTATGCCCCACACTGGGGATCAAGCCTGCAACCTGGGCATGCCTGCCTGGGCGTCAAAGCATGACCTTCTGGTTCATAGTTGACACAACCACTGAGCCACACTGGCTGGACATAAGAGAGAATTTTGAAGGAAAAAAAGCTCATAGGAAAATGTGCATGAGTGTAAGATTAAATTCTTGCTCTGTGGAGTCCATGTAAGGAAACAGCAATCACTTGGAGGCTTCCTTGAAGTCTATTAAGTGAGGTTAAATCCTTGTTAATCAATAGCTTCTCTGAGTCTAGAAACCCCTTAAGGAAACTTCAGACATTTGCCAAAGTTAAATTTGAGAGGCTGTTGGATAATCTGGAGCTGCTGCAGTAGGGCGGGCAGTTTGCTGTGGTTTGAGGGCCTCCTTCAGCCTCTAACTCTGGGAACCCAGTGATTTGGGGAGGCAAAGGAGTCTTTATTTAAATGGATTATAATTCCTACTTTGAAAGATAAATAATTATGCAAATGCTAAATAATCAAAAGCCCTATTTCACAAGAAAGTTTCTGGTTAAAATTATTTTTTAGAGTTACTGAAAGCAGAGCAAGGAATACCATTCATCGTGTTTCTGCCTAGGTCTTGTGACTCCAGGGCTTGCCCTCAACTGCTTCAGGCAGCTAACATTTTGACACAATACTGCTATTGCATCTTTGTTTTGAAGAATTGATTCTTATTATTCTCCTGTTTACTTGGATTAAGACAGCCTTAGGGGTCCAAATTTGCCAAGCATGGGTAGTGTATATTTATGCACTTTAGGCTCAGATTGAGGTTTCCAGGAAAAAAAAAAAAAAGGTTGCATTTTTGTTTTTGTTTTTGTTTTCTTTCTTTTTCTTTTCTTTTCTTTTCTTTTCTTTCCTTTTCTTTAGGAACACAAGGATGATTAGCAGATTTTATTTATCTCCATTCTTTATTTTTTTTTTTAAATATATTTTATTGATTTTTTACAGAGCAGAAGGGAGAGGGATAGAAAGTCAGAAACATCGATGAGAGAGAGACATCGATCAGCTGCCTCTTGCACGCTCCCCACCGGGGATGTGCCCGCAGCCAAGGTACATGCCCTTGCCGGAATCGAACCCGGGACCCTTCAGTCCACAGTCCGACGCTCTATCCACTGAGCCAAACCGGTCTCGGCTATCTCCATTCTTATTACTGGTGGATTTAAAAACTTGGCGAGCTTAAACCATGAAGATGATCTGGTTTTAGCTCAGATAGTAGTTAGGTATTAAGCTCATTACCTCTTTCAGTTGGTCATTTACATTAACACTGACCCATGGACTCTAAAGCAAGTTAAACTATGACTATGAAAGTGCACTTGACCTCTTCTAATTGCCAATAGCACTTGCATGGTTTTTGAAGACTGAAAAACCTAGTCATTACAAAACTGACTTCTACAGGGAGGTTTATAATTCATTACTCTTTTTCTTTGTTAAAGAAAAAAGAAAAACAAACAAACAAACAAACACACACACACACATTGAAACCTGTTGTAAAAAATTTTAGTGAGTTTATTTTGAGCCCAACTGTCGACATATGCCGGGAAGCAGAACTCAACGAATTGAGATAATGCTCCATAGAATGGTGGGTTACAACTGTATTTAAGCATTGCAATCAAAGGAAAGAGATGTAGGTGAGTGACAAGAAATTCATTGGTGATAGATTGAGGAGGTGGGATAAACAATCCCCCCTGGGATTGGATAAAGTAAAATGATGGACACACACTTTGGTGAACGTAGGAACAATTAACACGAAGGGAATTTGTGGCATCCATCCTGGAACCCACCACACCTGGCTGTGCCCCAGGGGACTCTAGAAAAAAAAAAAAAGAAGGAAGTTACAAGTTACTAGACTTCTCCAAGAAAGAAGTCTGTTATCTTAGAAGCAGAAAGGCAAGAGAAAGACTAATGACTCAGCAAAAGATCTAAGCTGATCTTTGTCAGGGAAAATACTGGCCTAGGATTTGACTACCCACTATAACCTGTTTGTAGTTAAATATTTAATTTTAAGCCATCTTTTGTGGTTATTGTAGGTCTCTGAGTTTTCAAGACCACCACGCAGGGCTTCCCTGAGCCTGTCAGGCCAGCAGTGGTTCCTTCCGTCCACATCTTTAAAGGCCATATCCAGATACCTTGAGGATATATTTTTACATACAAACACTGTTATGTTAAAAAGACATAAAAAGGAAAAGTCTTCAACTAACCTTAGCTTTCTGGATGTGAGAATCTGATCGAGAAAAAACAATGGGGCATCCTATTTGATGTGGCTCAGTTGGTTGAGTGTCGTCTGTGCACTGAAAGGTTGCTTGTTTGATTCCGAGTGAGGGGTGTGCTTGTTTCCCGTTGATATTTCTCTCTCTTCCTCTCTCTCTAAAAATCAATTTTAAAAATCTTAAAAAAGGGAGAGAGAAAAACAATCATGCAGGCATAACACAGACCTAAGTTTCTGTGGGCAATGTGAACCTTGCCCATAAAATGGGATTAATAATACTCGTCTTGAGGATCAGAGCAGAGCAAGAGAGTGGGTAGTCTATTGGCTTCTTCCTCCCCACTTCTTTCTTATCCTATCTAATAAAAGAGTAATATGCAGATTGACCATAACTCCAACACACAAGTTGGCTGCCCCCAAAGATCCTGTCTCGCCAAAACCAGTTTGGCTCAGTGGATAGAGCATCGGACTGCGGACTGAAAGGTCCCGGGTTCGATTCCAATCAAGGGCATGTACCTTGGCTGCGGGCACATCCCCAGTAGGGGGCGCGCAAGAGGCAGCTGATCAATGTTTCTCTCTCATTGATGTTTCTGACTTTCTATCCCGCTCCCTTCCTCTCTGTGAAAAATCAATAAAATATATTTTAAAAAAACAACCCCCCCCCAAAGATCCTGTCTCCATGTGGACACAAGATGGCCACCACCAGATGGCCAACAGGGGAGGGCAATGGGAGGGACCAGGCCTGAAAGGGAGGGCAGGCTGGCAGAGGAGGGAAGTTGGAAGTGACCAGGCCTGCAGGGAAGGGCAGTTGGAGGGGACCCAGGCCTACAGGGGAGAGCAGTTGGGGGAAATCAGGGTTGCAGGAAAGGGCAGTTAGGGGTGACCAGGCCTGCAAGGGAGGGCAGTTAGGGGTGACCATGTCAGCAGAGGAGGGAAGTTGGGGACAAACAGGCTGACAAGGGAATAGTTAGGGAGTGATTAGGCTGGCAGGCAGAAGCAATTAGGGGCAATTAGGAAGGCAGGCAGGTGAGCAATTGGGAGCCAGCAGTCTTGGATTGTGAGAGGGATGTCTGACTGACCTTGAGGAGTCCCAGATTGGAGAGGGTGTAAGCTGTGCTGAGGGACACACCCCCTTGCATGAATTTTGTGTACTAGGCCTCTAGTCACATCAAAAAAGAAGTGTACTTTGTAGCTGTGTAGAAGAGTGTAGGATTAAAATAAATTCACCTTCAAGTGATAAGAGCAAGAAGGAGAGAGAGATAAAATGAGAGGATTCAACTGCAAGACCATGAACCAAAATCTCTTAAATCTTAAGCCCTTGTCCAATAGTAGAGCTCTTAGTGATGAGATAAACAGTTTCCTGAGCATATCCTGCAGGAAAATGCCTTTAGGTCCCAAGATGAAAATTGTATTTATAGATTGGCACTATTATTTTATAAGAGAAACAGAGCAATTTCTTACATTGTTTGAGATGAACAGTTAATAGGTATGGTCAGTCATGTCCTGTGAGGTCCAGAACCCTCAGATATTTCATCCAAAGATAGACTCAGAGAGCTAGTAATAGTTGATAAAAATAAAAAATAAAATAAAAAACTTTTGGCAAGTGGTGGTGGTGATAAAATAAACTTTTAACAATGGAGCCACTTGAATCAAATTCTAAAATATGTATATGAGCTGGGCCAGCATGGCTTAGTGGTTGAGCATCAAGCTATGAATCAAGAGGTCATGGTTTGATTCCTGATCAGGCTACATGCCTGAATTGCAGGCTCGGATGCCCAGTGTGGCAGCCAAGCAATGATTCTCTCTCATCATTGATGTTTCTATTTCTCTCTCTCCCTCTTCCTTCTTCTCTGAAACCAATAAAAATATATTTTAAAAAAGAAAAAATATGTACATGAGCTTCAGACTATAGATTATAGAACTTCAGACTGTAATCTCTCTAAAAATTAAATTATCTTAAAGAATAATCTTTGTAAGGATGGGAGAGACAAGAGGAAAAGGAAGAGACTATGAGAGAGTATGGACAGAGAAAAGGAAGTTAAATAACTTTTGGTAGAGAATGAATAATTGAATGTTTTTTTAAGTTTAATTAGCTATTGCTACTAATCTATGACCTAATGTTAATGATAAAGGCAACCTTGGAGTGCTCAGAAATATGACTTCTTATTGGAACAACTTTTATACAATTACATATGTATATATATTTCGGTGTTGTAAATTGCACAGGGTGTATGTGTACAAAAAATTCACTTATTTGAAATTCTGATTTAACTGAGCATTCTGAAACTTTATGTGCTAGATCTGTCAAGGCTTCATGTGAGGGCCTGAATGGTACTCACCCTATTCTTCCTCTCCATTTCTGGCCATGTCCATTGATATCTTTTTCCAAGGAATCCACTCAAAGGTGCCACCCCAGCAGCTAGTTCTGTGTTATTCCCCAGGGACACCAAGTTCTATGTCTGAGTGTGACTCTTGTTGCTTCTCAAACAGCAAACTCCCTTTCCCCATAATCAGTCACAGGTTTGTCTTCATCAATAGACATCAGCTGAACTTGTACCTCAATGTGTGTTGTTAAAAGATCTTCTTTACTTGGTAGAGTGCCCCCTCTTCCGGGACCCTCAGAGACAAGTTCATGGTCCCTGGTTATGCAGCTCCTCTTGGTTCCTCACCTCTGACTCCTAGCCCCAGTGGTCAGTTTCCTCTATGAGGTCCAATGCTGTTCAATTCAAGTCAGGCAAACAGTGACCTCTGAGGCTGGCTCTCTGCTCCATCCACTATGCTCAGATATGTGTAAATAAGATTGCGCTTAGTGACTCCTCCATCCCTTCCAGCTCCCCCAGGGCCATTTCCATACCTTCCACATTCCTTTTGAAGACACACTATAGATATGAAGCTAAGTCAGCAATTTTATTTATTTATTTTTAAATTTCTTTATTAATTAAGATGTCACATATGTGTCCTTATTCCTGCATTACTCCCCTCATCCCCCCACTCATGCCTTCACGCCCCCTGGTGTCTGTGTTCATTCGTTAAGCTTATATGCATGCATACAAGTCCTTTGGTTGATCTCTCCCCCTTACCCCGACCCTGCCCTGCCAGAGTTCTTTTCCCCAGCCTTACAAAGGGTTCAGCATTCTGGAGAAAGGGCTGCATGTAGATGATTAAAGAGTCCAAGGACGAAAGATACTTTTGAAAGGCATTGGGGGTCAAAGGAGCTTCCAGCTGAAGGAGCTGGAAGGCTCTCCTCCTTGACCAAGGGACCCTGCTTTTATTAGTTCAATTTGTCCCAAGGCAAGCTGGAAATATACACTTCAATGGGTGCAGTATCAAAGGGTATACAGAAACATTGTCAGTTGGGGGGGGGGGATAGCCCACAGCTGTTCAGGTATTTGGCCAACAGGAGGCAATATAATGCCCTGAGCTGTCTGGGAGTTAACAATCCCATTCAGGTTTGGGGGAAGTGCCTTTTAGCCATTTCCAACAGGTAATTACATTTGTGGCTCACCCTTGTTGAGACTCCCAAGCTTCACCAACCTTTTGGTAAAACTCTTGTAATTATTACAGGCTGGAATTGGTTCTCAGCACTCCCCTACCTTCCATCTGAAGTTTGATGATCTGATCAATATTTCTCTGTCTCTGGATCTATTTTTGTTCATAAGTTTATGTTGTTTATTATATTCCATAAATGAGTGAGATCATGTGATATTTATCTTTCTCTGACTGACTTATTTTGTTTAGCAGAATACTCTCCAGTTCCATCCATGCTGTTGCAAATGGTAAAAATTCCTTCTTTTTTACTGCAGCATAATATTCGATTGTGTAGATGTACCACAGTTTTTCAATCTACTCATCTGCTAATGGGCACTTAGGCTGTTTCCAAATCTTAGCTGTTGTAAATTGTGCTTCTATAGAACACAGGGGTACAAACAACCTTCCTGATTGGTTTTTCTATTTTGGGGGGATATATTCCTAGAAGTGGGATCACTGGTCAAATTGGAGTTCCATTTTTAGTTTTTTGAAAAAACGCCATATTGTCTCCACAGTGGCTGCATCAGTCTGCATTCCCACCAGCAGTGCACGAGGGTTCCTTTTTCTCCTTATCCTCCCAGGCACTTGTCATTTGTTCATTTGTTGATGATAGCCATTCTGACAGGTGTGAGATTGTACCACATTGTTGTTTTGATTTGCCTCTCAGATGATTAGTGACTTTGAGCATGTTTTCATATGCCTCTTGGCCTTTCTTTTACCTTCTTTCAAAAGTTTCCATTAGCCAAAACCGGTTTGGCTCAGTGGTAGAGCGCTGGCCTTCAGACTGAAAGGTCCCGGATTCGATTCCAATCAAGGGCATGTACCTTGGCTGCGGGCACATCCCCAGTAGGGGGTGTGCAAGAGGCAGCTGGTCAGCTGGTTGATGTTTCTCTCTCACTGATGTTTCTGACTTTCTATCCCTCTCCCTTCCTCTCTGTAAAAAAAAAGAAAGAAAGAAAGAAAAAGAAAAGAAAACAAAACAAAACAAAAAGTTTCTATTAGGTCTGTTGCCCACTTCTTGATTGGATTGTTTATCTTCCTTTTGTTAAATTGTATGAGTTCCCTGTAAATGTTGGAGATTAAACCCTTATTGGTGATAACATTGGCAAATATGTTCTCCCATGCAGTAGGCTTTCTTGTTCTTTTGTTGGTTTCTTTTGCTGTGAAAAGCCTTTTATTTTTATGTAGTTCCATTTGTTTATTTTCTCTTTAGTTTCCATTACCCTAGAAGTGGTATTGGTGAAGAAATTCCTTAGGCATATGTCTGAGATTTCTCTGCCTGTGGATTCCTCTAGTATTTTTATGGTTTCCTGTCTTCTGTTTAAGTCCTTTATCCATTTTGAGTTTATTTTTGTGTATGGTGTAAGTTGGTGGTCTAGTTTCATTTTTTTTTTTGCATGTATCTGCCCAATTTTTCCAACACCATTTACTGAAGAGACTGTCTTGACTCCATTGTATGTTCATGCCTCCTTTGTCAAGTATTAATTGAGTATAATGGCTTGGGTTGATTTTCAGGTTCTCTATTCTATTCCATTGATCTATATGTTTGTTCTTGTGCCAGTACCAGGCTGTTTTGAGAACAGTGGCTTTGTAATACAGCTTGAAATCTGGTATTGAGATCCCACCTATTTCGGTTTTCTTTCTCAGGATTGCTGCAGCTATTTAGGGTCTTTTTTTATTCCAGATGAATTTTTGGAGAGTTCTTTCTAGGTCTGTGAAATATGCCACTGATATTTTAATGGGGAATGCATTGAATCTATATAGATTGCTTTGGGAAGTATGGACATTTTGATGATGTTGATTCTATCAACCATGAACACGGTATGTTCTTTCATCTGTTTATATCTTCCTCTATCTCTTTTTTTCAGTGTCTTGTAGTTTTCTGCATATAGGTCTTTTACTTCCTCAGTCAAGTTTATTTCTAGGTATCTTAATTTTTTTAGTGCTATGGTAAATGGGATTGCTTTTTTAGTCTCTCTTTCTGTAAGTTCATTATTGGTGTATAGAAATGCCAGAGATTTCTTGATGTTAATTTTGTATCCTGCTACATTGCTGAATTCATTTATTAAATCTAATAATTTTTTGATGGAGTCTTTAGGGTTTTCTATGTACAGTATCATGTCATTTGCGAATAAGGACAGTTTTACTTCTTCTTTTCCAATTTGGATGCTCCTATTTCTTCTTGTCTGATCACAATAGCTAGTACTTCCAATGCTATGTTGACCAGGTGTGGTAAGAGTGGGCATCCCTGACTTGTTCCTGTTCTTAGAAATGGGTTTAATTTTTGCCCATTGAGTACGATGTTGGATTTGTGTTTGTCATACATGGCTTTTATTATGTTGAAGTATGATCCTTCTATTTCCACCTTGCTGCTAGCTGAACGATTTTAAGAATTATACAAAACTTAAAGAAAATTTAAAACAACTTTGATTATTTGGTTATTGTTGAACTGAAATGTTCTTGTAACAAAGCATCAACTACCAGCTTAGGTATTATGTAATAGCTACAGGCCTGGTGCATGAAATTCATGCACTGGTGAGGTCCCTAGGCCTGGCTGGTGATCAGGGCCTACCAAGTTTCCCACCTCCTCCTTTCCTTGCTGCCCACATCCACTGCCACCCACTCCTGGTGTGTGTGTGTGTGTGTGTGTGTGTGTGTGTGTGTGTGTATGATTCCTTCTTGTGAATTAAAATGTGGCTATGAAAGAAATGTTACTATGTTAAGCGCATCTTATGGATAGAAGAGGTATTGCCCTTTGTAATAGAATAAGAATTATCATAGATGTGGGTATTATGTTGCTTGTGGGGTTATACAGTCCCAGAGGACATTTAGGAACTTTTCTGCTCAGTGGGTCATCTGGCTTATCAGTGGGTCCAGCTGGACAAATGAATGGACTTGAGATCTCTCCCTGGACCATCTTGAACAAACTCTTATAGATGTCCATCCTCTGAAAAGTTTGGTGACGTGATAGTAAAAAAAAAAATGCACAGTGGCAGTCATGCCCAGGTGGTAAGTCATGCCCTCTCCCACTAGTTGAGATGAAGATGCATTTGCTGATCACAATACTTGAAGCAGAGCAGAGTGGTTTTCTCCCGAGAGCTCACCCAGCAAATCTAGTTTGCAGGTCTATGCTTCCACATGATCGTCATTGACCTGCAGTTGGAATTATTATTTTTTTATTGATGCTAAAAAAGAGGCACTCACCTGACATTGTGCTCTGTGTAACCAACAGTTGTCTCTGCTCACCTGAGACACATGGCCCCCAGTGTGCATCCAAATATGACGACTGTGAAGATGGCTCCAAGGTGCTCTGTGTCCACGGCATCTGTGAGGACCAAGTCCGCATACAACCTGGACAGGTGGGTCCTGTCGGACCGTGACTCCTTGGAAGGAGTCAGGGTTCTTAGTTTGTCATCCTGCGTGACTGTGTATAGGCATGGCCCTGTGAAGCTTCAGAGGGAAGCCACTTCTTGCCCTTAAGCAGGGCACAGGCGAGGAAGGGGATGAGAGGTATCTATAAATAAGCAGAAAACTCGAACCAGAAGTTAAGGTTTTATTATATAAATGATTAACATTTTTATTATTCCTTCATGAATCTCCTTGTGAGATATGACTTCCTTTTGGCCATGTGAGTTCCAACAGTGACAAGACATGGAAACACAAAAGGCCCCATCTTACCAGCAACATGCAGTTTTAAGGGGGCTGGATTTCTCTGGCCTCTATGACTGCTGCAGACTCTGAGCCCACTTCCCTGATGCCCTTGCTCTGGGTCCTGACAACCTTGACTCCTGACCCGCAGGGTTGCCCAGTGCCTGCTGCTTGGCCTTGCAGGAGACCTTCAGGTCTTTATTTTTACTTCTGTGTTTTTCTACTTATGTGATAGAAAATGAATCCCTTCCATTGATGGTGGATGGGAAGGAAGGAGAGACTCGCAGAAGGGAAACAAACAGAATTGATTTTCTGAACTCTGTGCCCACTTGGGTGTTTTTCCCTCTAAAACCATAGCAGGCTGAGTTGATTGACTTTAATTATATTGACTTACAGTTCTTGGTTGTTGTTGCTCTTTCGCTGACATCTTTGGGGGCAAATTATAGGTTTCCCTTACTCTGAAATAAAGATGTTTCTCTTTATGCGTGGTCTGGTCTAAATGCTTAATCATTGGGAAGAAAAAGAGAAGCCACTCAATTACCTTATGGAAATGGACATTAGGGGATAAACCATTGGGGGCGTGGTGAGATTTTCAAAGGTTTTCCTGCTCATTTTTATTTTCTTTATTCACGCTCCTGTCCTCCTGCCAGCCTAAGTACAGCTGCATCTGCGATGCTGGTTGGACGTCCCCACAGAACAGCTCCGCCTGCACACTGGACAGAGATGAGTGCAACCTCTGGCCTGCGCCTTGTTCAGCACATGTGCAGTGTTTCAACACTCCAGGCTCTTTCTATTGTGGGGCCTGTCCCACAGGTATGAGGCCATGTCTACGCCAGCCAGAGGCACCGTGCTGGGTTCTGCCTGCCAGCCAGGCATGGCACCCGAACCAATTTCCTTCTGCTGCCCAAGGATAAGAAGCCGGTTCTTAGGAGGTGTTCCAATCCCGCTTCATGTCCTATTACACTAATTCCTACTCCAGATCATCTCCTGCTGTGAGAGCTGAACAACATAAATGGGAGGTTTATCTCAAGCTGTGCTCGAGTCAAACATTGGGGGCAGGGTTACCATAGTTTGTGATGTTAAACGTTCTATGTTGCCCTCAACTAACTAGACTTGAAACCAAAGGACATGTGCTCTAGTTCTGCCTTACCTACTAGCCAGATGTTTGTAAACTTGGGAAAATTATTGATGTCTCCTCTTGTCCAGTACTTCTCATTTGGGTGTGGCATTAGAAGGTCCCATGGCCTTGCTGTGAAGAATGATGCCCAGCTCCCTCACAGACAAACAGGGACTAAATCTCCAGGGGAGGTCAAATGTGGAGTCATTAGAACATGGACTCTTCTGCACTCAGAGAGTGCCTGGGTTTGAGTCCAGCTTCATCCCTTATTATATGGGATCATCATCGTCCATATAATGATAATGTATGTCCACTTACTATGAACAAAGCACTGTGCTGGGTGCACTGGGAAGCATGCACCAGGTCTCAGAGAGTTTACAAGGCTGCACTCCATGGAGATTCTTAGAAAGTAGAGCACAAAGACTACATAATCATAGCAGCTATTCTTTTATAGAAATTTCATGAAGGCTCTATGCTAGGCAATTTTTAATTTTGCAACTAACAAAAACAAGAATGCAAGCAATGAGTATTCTTCCCATTTTAAAATATAAGGACTTGAGACTTAGAGCAGGCAAGTAACTTACCCAAAATCACACAGCTTATAAGCACCAGTGTTCACACTGGGGCCTGCCTAACTCTGGATTTGAGCTGTGCTGCTGAAGACTGTTCTTCTGAGTCACCAAAGACCCCACCCCCCCTATAGCCTGGTTTAGTGACTTTTGGTTTAGTGAATTCATTGCAAAAGGTTTGAGACATTCTTATAGTTTTGATCATTTGAATTCTGAGTAATAAAACTCATAATCATTGACTAAAACAGAAATGTTTAAAGTAAACTAACTTTCCTCTTCTGTCACCTCAGTCTCCTTCTAATGAGACCACTGTTGCAATTTGTTGTTGTTCCTCTTCTACCTTTTCTTTTACTCTTACAAACACATAGACACATATGCAGATTAAAAAATATTTCCCCACATTGGGATCACATTCTACATATTATCCTAAAATTTTGTATTTTCATTCGTTCCTTTCTATATGTGTGTGCATGTTAATAAAAATAGTTTGTAGAGAGACCAGCCAAAGGACTTGTATGCATGCATGTGAGCATAACCAATGGATACAGACACCAGTGGGATGAGGGTATGAGCTGGGGAAGGAGGGCAATGGGGTGGGGGGATAAGGACACATCTATAATACCAGGACCTTACTCAATAAAGAAAAAAATTTTAAATAGTTTGTAGTTATAAATTCAACAGAATAGATGAGTCATAATGTAATCAGCCCCCATTGATCACAGAGTTTTTTCCCCCATTTAATGATGCAGCAAATAGACATGTGCTTGCCTATTTCTTTCTTTATTTTATGCTTGCCTATTTCTCCATATACTGCTAGTTTTATCACTGTAGAATACATTTTAAGAAGTGGAATTGGTAGTCAAAAAGTATGTATTTTAAGAAATCCAATGAATATTGCTAGATGTCTTTCCAAATAGTTGTTATTAATTTAACTTCTGGCTAACAGCATATAAGTGTATTCTTATTTGCTGAATTCTTATTTGATTCTAAAAATTTAAAACAATTTTTGCCAACCTGATAGGTAGAGTATATCTTATTTAAATCTGTAGTTCCTTATAGCTAAGCAGGTTTTTATATGTTTTTGACTATTTGCTTTTCTTGGTTGACTCATCTGTAGAGCTAACTTTTCAAATCTTATTTTCCTAGGCTGGCAAGGAAATGGATATGTTTGCCAAGATATCAATGAATGTGAGATAAATAATGGTGGTTGTTCAGTGGCTCCACCTGTTGATTGTGTGAATACACCTGGGTCTTTCCACTGTCAGGCCTGTCCACCAGGTACTACACTAATGTTCTGATTCCATTACATGCAAACTATACATTTTAAAACAGGATTTTTCCCCCTCCATTTTAAATATGACTCTGTCCAAGGAGATAAACTGAACAGTCTGGGAACTTTTACTTAACTTTTGGATTCAGGCCACATTAGTACCAGCTGTATTATAAGAAAGAAGGAAAAAAATTTGGATATCAAAGGACAACAAGCCCTTATTATCGCTGAGGTAATGCAGAATTTGAAAAAAAACGTCTCCGTGAATCACAGAGCTATAGCTCCATTGTTCTCACAGATAATTTATTTCTATAATGTATACATGAAGTATTTTACATATAAAGTTTACTAAATAACAGGCCTGATGGTAGACATGTAATACATGCTAGTTTTCTTTCTCTTCCAGAATGGAGTCATTATTGCTATTCTGTAATCTAAATTGAGTTACTATCCAGGAAGTTCAACGAGTTCTAAGGGATTAACTGCAACACTGTGTGTTTCATTAACAGAAAACAACAGTACTTTGGACTTCTAGAATAATTTAGCTCTAAGATCATCAAGTCATTGTAATTAAAAAGTGTCAACTTTTTTAGTATCAGCACTCAGTGTACCTTTAAAATTTTTCATATACCTTTTAAATTTTTTTATTTTGTAATTAGAAACAACCAAGAATATTGTTTATGAAACCAGGTTCCTAATTCTTGTCCTTTTTTTTAATTATGGAATTTTGTTTATGGCACTTTACATTTTCTGTCTGATGATAGAGGTTCTCTGGCTGGTCTGTTCATGATATTTGATTTTCAGATTGGGAATCTTTTAAAATAGTCTTAACGTTGTTTGTTGTGCCCCTGCTCTTGCTGTGATCAGGGTACCAGGGCGATGGAAGAGTGTGCACACTCATAGATGTCTGCTCAGTCAACAACGGAGGCTGCCACCCACAGGCGTCATGCTCCTCAGGCCCAGGTAATGACAGCTCTCCCTCTGCTTTTGGGTATTTTAATATAACCTTATAAAACAAATCAACTTTTTAAAATAAAAGTTTTTTTTGATCTTCAAACAAAAATTAATCCATGTTACAAAACTGTACATTAGGATTTTTTAAAAATGCAATAAACTATGTTCTTTTATGATTGGTTCTAATTTAGCAATTATTTTCAAGATAATTGAGTCAGCTACTTAATTCATAATTGTATTCCAGCAAGCAGGAAGGAGAAAAGGGGGAAGGTGGACAGGTCTACTTTTTTAAGGATAGTTTTATTTCTTTTTAAAAAATAATATATTTTATTGATTTTTTACAGAGAGGAAAAGAGAGGGACAGAGAGCTAGAAACATCGATCAGCTGTCTTCTGCACTCCCCTTACTGGGGATGTGCCCACAAACGAGAGATATACCCTTCACTGGAATTGAACCCGGGACCCTCTATCCACTGAGCCAAACTGGTCAGGGCAGGATAGTTCTATTTCTATGCTGTTGGCTAGGGCTGAATCTGGTGGCTAACCCTGGGTGCAACAAAGACTGAGATATGCAGTTTTTGTTTCAGGTGCCCATACCCTCAATTAAAATAAAAAGTAAAGAATGGAAAAATGGAGCTAGGGAAAATACCAATAGCATCTGCAATGCTGTTTAAAAGAAGCTTACCTTTATAATTTTTAAAAATACATATTGCTAAACTTTCAGAAATGTTGAATCAATTTATATACTCACCAACAGTGTTTGAAAATATACATTTACCCCACACTTAGCAACAATGAGTACTATTGTTATTTTTCATTTTAGTCAATGTTATATTAATTTTGACTAAATAAAAATTAAGATTTTGATTACTAATAATTAATGCTTTTTACATAGTACTGGCCATTGTTTCTATTTGTCCAGGTCCTTTGTTCATCACTTTCTTATTGATTTGTAAACTTTCATTATGTATTGACAATATTACCTAAGTATCTGTCTCATATTTTACATGTATTATTCTTGGCATGTTGTTTTTATTTTTTCATTTTGTGATGGAATATTCTATTTAGCAGTTTGAATGTTTTATGTAGTCAAAATGGTAAAATATTTTCTTTTAAAATTTCCCCCCTTAGAATTTGTCTTTCCCTACCAAATAAGCCTTTAAAAAATATTCAAGTACATGTTCTTTTATATTTTTATTTATTTTAAACATTAAGATCTTTGATCTTTTTAGGATTTATTCTTATCTATAGCATCAAATAGAGATCTACCTTGATATTTTTGTTCAAATGGGTGGCTGGTCCCAACTCCATTTATTGAATAATTTTATCATATCTTTTGCTATTTCAACAAATCACTTTTATTTTTACTAACATGTCAGATATATGCACATATATAAAAGAATATTTATGTTATACATATACTTGTGATTATTAAAGAGTTTATTAATTGATTAACAGCATACTAAAGTTGTTAAGAGCATGAGTTCTAGAAAAAGACTACTGGGATTTTGATTTTCCCTTGACTCCACCATATTCTAGCTTTGTCTTCATCTATAAGTGGGGATAATAATAATACCCGCTTGAGAGGATTAAGTGAGTCAATATATGTACAATGCTTGCAACAGATAAATCATCATAAGAATACTCGTTTCTGCTGTCAACCCCTTCAGTGTGAGAAACTCCTCTTTTCCTTAGCGTATCTCACCCTTGCACACAACTCAGGACCATGACATGCAGGTCAGTGTCATCGTGTATAAAGTATTGAAGACATGTGTTGCCTTCCTTATTTTTAAGGTAAAAATAGGAAAATAAAGATTCCAGTGTATTCTCCTTATACCTTGTCATGCCTGCCCCTAGAAATTTGCACACTTGAGTTGGAGGATTTCTTGTCTAGACAACAAACAGAGCCTGAGTTTTGTTCTGGGTCTGAGTTGAGCAGACCTGCATTTACACTTTCACTGTTATTTCTGAACAGGTTCCTTACCTTTCTGTACTTGTCTCCCGGGATATACTGGAAATGGTTTTGGCCCAAATGGATGTGTGCAACTCAGTAATGTTTGCCTGAGTCGTCCGTGTTTAAATGGACAATGCATCGTGAGTTCTTTATTCTTCCTGAGGAGACTGTACTTGAGAATAATTTTAGTTTTATGTCTACGCAATATGTTTTCTATGATTTATTACTTTTAAGATACTGATGAAACTTAAGATAAGGAACTGTCAATAACTCTGAGATGAAAGGTAAGTACTAATTTTAGTTCCCAGGAAAAACCAATGAGTTAATTTTTTTTCACTTATTGATTTACAAAGAAATAAAACAATGCCTGCAGTTTGATCCAGGTAGATATAACTTATACTTAGCAATCACCATTTAAATGAATGAATGCAAGGTTAGAGCACTGGAAGCTGCTTGTGACTCAGGATCTGCTGGATACATCATGTTGTTTCACTTTTCTTTATTATTTGGGTTGATTCGAGTTTATTGTCTATCCATTTGTTCTATGGCATTATGTTGTTTCTTTCCTTAGGAAACAGTGTCTGGTTATCTTTGTAAGTGTGAATCGGGCTGGGCTGGTATCAACTGCACAGAAAACATCAATGAGTGCCTGAGCAACCCCTGTTTGAATGGGGGAACCTGTGTTGATGGCATTAATGCCTTCAGTTGTGAATGCACACGTTTCTGGACTGGACTTTTCTGCCACATTCCCCAGCAAGGTATGCTCAGCATTTCTTATACCACAGATGCTCACAGCTTAATTTTATCATCGTTTAATGAGTCCCACTGCAGCTTCTTTCTTATCTAATTGCTCCAATGCTTAGAACTGTTTCCTTGCAGAAATTATATAGAATTGACAAGCTGAATCTATATCTTAATTTAAGCCAGAAGTGCCTTTTCCTCAAAAGAAAGTTTTTCTGTTTGCATTATGTCCATTTTGAAAGCAAAATATACTCCGGTATTATAGTTTTCTAAGACTAGATTTTCACTAAGGCAGTCATTTAATTTCCCTAGAATATCTCACTTAATCATGTCACTCTCCTGCTCTAGAATACTATACTGGGTTCCCCATTGCCTGTTAAATAAATATTGAGACTGTTTTTCAATTCTCCTTGGTAACCAGTCCTCATCCTATACCTATACTTTTTCTTAGTTCTCTAAAAGGACTCCCTTCAAGACGGACATCTTTCCTTACCTGACCCCATGCACTGCCATAAATATTTCTGCCTTGTTTCTTTATTCTAGATAGTCATCTCTCAAATCTTCCCAAATTCTTTCTTTGCTTCCCAACAAAATGCATGTCATATTTAACCTCCACCAGAAAACCTCTTATAACTTCTTCAATCCTCATTTATTACTCCTGATTCTGAATCAGCATGTCTACCAAGGATTCTCTGCGTGTTCAGGATGGTGGTAGACCCCATGAAGAAATAGAAAAGCATAAAATACTCTCAACACATATAATCTGCTTATTTTCCAGTTGAGGAGACAAGACTAATACAAAATGGCAGAGAATAAATAAGAACTAAATTGTGTGGGGCCAAGTCAAAGGTCACAAACGTAGAATGGGAGGCAGTGAGCATACAAAGGACAGGGAAATTCATGGTTGAGATGAGGAGATGTGAACTAGACTTTGAACAAGAAGTGGGATTTAGGTGGATGCTCAAGGAAAAGGGGACAGGGGCGAAGAATGGTAGGACTTTTGTCTCTAATGTTAATTACTAGACTTTTCTAAATGTTTCATCAGCAGGTTAGAGTTGCCTATCCTCTTCCTTGACAGAGTCTCTGAAAAGCACAGTTCACCTTCTTTTCCTTTGCAGTGTGTGGAGGATCCCTCTCAGGGGTGAATGGGAGCTTCAGCTATAAGAGCCCTGATGTCGGCTACGTTCATGACGTTAACTGCTTCTGGGTTGTCCGAACCGAAGAGAGAAAGGTAACTGTAGTGTCTCCTGTCTAATGTAGATTTCATTTATATGTAGGCATATATGTTACACAAAATACATATAGTGATAATTTATCAATCATATATTGAGGATTTATTAAATGTTGGGTTTTGGGCTAGGCAATTTAAATGACTTGCTCTAACCTTACAGTAACTCTTTGAAATAAGGAATAATACCTTCATTTTATATATGAGATAATGGAAACTAAGAAAAGCTAACTAATATTTTTTAAAAACTCCTTAGCTAGTAATTGGACTAGTGAGATTTCAGGCAAGTTTCTCTGATTCCAAATCCATGTTTGCCCACTATGGATTATGCTCTACATGGGTTGGCCAATAGCAAGTCAGTGATTTATAAAGGCATGTTCTTACTGAGACAGTCATGTTTGAAGATCATCATTCAGTAATGTTGATTATTATACAAAAATGGGAGCTTCTATTAGGATGATTTTCTTGCCTGACCAGAATGGCCCAGTGGTTGAACACTGACCTATGTACCAGGAGTCACAGTTCCATTCCTGGTCGGGGCACACGCTGGGTTGCAGACTTGATCCCCAGTAAGGGACATGCATGAGGCAGCTGATCAATGATTCTCTCTCCTCGTAGATGTTTCTATTTCTCTCTCCCTCCCCCTTCCTCTCTGCAATAAATACAAATACATATATTATTTAAAAAGATGATTTCCTTATTAGTGTTTTCTCTGGCCACTGCATGTGCTGGTGTTTGATGCTAATAGTTCCACAGATTATATCATTAACTCTCATAACCCAAACAAATTACATATGTCTCCTCATTTTACACATAATGAAATGGAGCCTAGAATAGCTGAGAAATTTGTCGAGGGGCATGTGGTTTTAAATGGCATGCAGTGACTTGAACCCAGGCCATTCAACATCAATGACTCTGAACCTGAACCACTGCAAGAACAATCTTCACATTAAAATCTGAGCCTGAGTGTTTAGTGTTTTTATCTCCAGTATTTATTATTCAACTTTTCCAAATACTTATTCTTCAACCAACTCATAGGCTCATTGAAATAAAGTTATACTTCTGAATAGAGAAGGTTTCCCTTAAAATCCCATTAACTTTCCAGCAATATTATAGAGGTCATTGTATAAGATCAGAGAACATCTACTCCTCCTCCCCCTCTTCTGGAAGAGGACCTGCTAACCCACAATAGAATAAACTCCCAAATCAATTTGCCAGTGAGTATTTGATATGAATTTCCTTCTTTCTATTTAGTTTCATGAATTCTATTTCCTGACATTGAAAACATATTTTTTCAAAATAATTATTTTATGAGAAAGTTTGATATTTTTATTTTCAACCTGTAAGAAAATTTATGCGGCTTTCTTGATTATTGTGATTCTATATCTTTTTATCTCCAACACAATTTACATATAGGAGAAGAAAATTATGTATGAATCATGGACATTTATTTTTATGGCAATTGCTTCAAGGGAAAACATTATGTAATGTTAGATAACAGATCTTAAAAATATCCTAATATAGAATTTCAAAATATCTTGATTTCCTTTTTCACTAGTTGAATACTGTTGTGGTTTTATATAATAATAGAAATTAAATTCAACAACCTTTTTTTGGTTGTTTGACTGTTTTAAGTGAGGTTGTCAATAAAGATATTTTATATATGATTAACTATATGTTTTTCTGTATATTCCAACATCTTAACTTGGAGATACTTTGTTTTTATTCTCTCCTACTTGTATGCTTAGAACTCTTCATATCCCCTTTGCCCACTCTCTGCTCTTATTACTCATCTCTTGTGACGTGCAGCCATGAAGATTTGCCGACTTTATACATGCCAATGCCATACATATTCAGTCTATACCTGAGGTTTTCAGTGTGGGCTGGGCATAAGTATCTGGTTGAAAGTTTCAGAGATTCCTAAGGACATCTGTGAGTGAGCTACAGGCTATTCGTGTGATCAAGATATAAATTCTTGTGAATGGTAATATTAAATTTAACTTAAGGTAGATTTTTCAAATGTCTAATGTATTTTACTGATTTGGAAGCATTTGTTTAATGGACCTAACAGTTTACTAAAATCTAGGAAAATATATTTTATTAATCCATGAATAACAACTCAAGGAATATAAAGTTTCAGTTATGCTAGATAAATACATTTTAGAGATATGCTGCAAAGCATAGTACCTATTGTTAACAATACAGTATTTTGCACTTCAAAATTTGTTAAGAGAATTGATTATGTACTTACCATAAAAAATTTGAGAGAGAGAGAGACAGAGAAAGAGAGAGAGAGAGAGACAGAGAGAGAGAGAGAGAGAGAGAGAGAGAGAGAAGAAAGCTTTGGGAGGTGTTCGATATGTCTGTCTATTACATTGATTTTTGTAATATCACAGGTGTTTGCATATGTCCAAACTCATATAATTTTACATTAAATATGTGCAGTTCATTGTGTATCAATTATACCAATAAAGTTGTGAAATTATGTAATTAACATTAAGATTTTGGCATAGTTGTTTATGTATGTGGGAGAAAAAAGATGGAGTTTTACCTCACACCAAAAAAAAAAAGATTTTTTATATTTTTGATATTAGTTAAAGTGTAAGTTATTTTTAACATAAGTCATTTAACAAATAGATATTTCATATGTATTTGTGGATAATTGTGAAATTTTAGATATATCTCTTAAAAGTGATTCACTGTAAATGCTTCCTTATTAGTGGGAGACAGACTCTAGAACTAACATGGAAATGAAGAATAATATCTTGTGATCTTTATATTTTTAGGTGCTGCGTATCACTTTCACTTTTTTCCAGTTAGAGTCAGTGAGCAACTGCCCACATGAGTTTCTTCAGATTCACGATGGAGATTCCTCTGCAGCATTTCAGCTTGGAAGGTTCTGTGGCTCTAGCACCCCACATGAACTCCTCAGCAGTGACAATGCTCTCTACTTTCATTTCTATTCTGAACATTTAAGAAATGAAAGAGGCTTTACAATAAGATGGGAAACACAGCAACCAGGTAAGTGTAAATATGGAGTACAATAAAGCAAAATCGTGAGGTTATTAATTTTTAAATCAATATTAATCTTTTTGATACATTAAATATTTGGACACCCAGTGTTATATAATACTAGAGGCTTAGTGCATGAATTCGTGCACCAGTGGGGTCCCTCGGTTTGGCCTGTGCCTTCTGGCAATCTGCTGGGGATGTTGGAGAACGAGTTTTGGCTCAATCCCCACAGGCCAGGCCCAAGGACCCCACCATTGCACAAATCCATGCACTGGGCATTTAGTATGCATATAAGACTTTGATTAATCTCTTCCTCCTTTCTCTCCTCCCTACTTTCCTCTGAGATTCATCAATCTATTCCGTGTTTCCATACCTGTGCATTGAGTGTCTGCTCCCTGTTGGTCAGTGTGTATCATACTGGTTGAATGGTCACTTAGGCTTTTATACATATAGATCTTTATAATTTTATATCAAATAAATCTACATGAATTTGTATTTGATTTTGTTTTCAGAGATAATAAAATATGGATAAAATGGAAGAGTTTAAAAACATTAGTCTTAATGAGTCCCTTCTGAAATTACTGAACAGAATTTTTGTAAGCTCAACTGGTAAATTATGGCAAAGATGTTAGTGAGGATACTGACCTCTCCTTTCACTGAGTATTCTTTGTCTTAATGACTATTTGTTAATTTGTTTTTGTTGTATTTTTGTTTTAATGGTGTATTTAAAAATTTTAATGAGATTTTTAAACATCCAAAAAAGTAGAAAAAACATTATACCAAACTCCAATTCATTTATCAGTAAATCTGTGGAATTATTTCTGGAATTTCTCAGTTTTCCATTGGTGTATTTATCCACCCTTGTGCTAGTTAGGCTGAGTTACTGAAGCTTGAAGTCTGGTTGTGTAAATTCTCTAACTTGGTTCTTTTAAAATATGCTAGCTTCTCTACATTTTCATATAAATGTTAGCATCAATTTTCCTTAACAGTCTGTGGGATTTTGTTGGCATTGCATTGAATCTATAATCATTTGGGAAAGTAATGACTTTTTAAAAATTCAGATCTTACCTATTCATGAACTTGGACTATATATTTTTTTAGTTTTCTTTTAATTTGTCTTAGGGGTGGTTTATGATTTCAGTGTTTACTTATTTCACATATTTTGGTATTACTAGATATTTGATATCTTATTATGTTAAAAGACATTATTTTTCTAAGGTTACATTTTCCATTTGTTGTTAGTATATTTATATTGTCCTTATTATAAATGAGGTTGAATATTTTTTCATATATAATTTTAAAAGGTATTTGACTTTTTTCAGTGACCTCTATATCACAATTTTTATAGCAGCTCTTCAGATATTAAGAATATTAATTTTATATTATACTAGAGGCCCGGTGTATGAAATTCATGCACAGGCGTTGGGGGCATGTCCCTCAGCCCAGCCTGCACTCTCTGAATTCTGGGACCCCTCAAAGGATGTCCAACTACCCATTTAGGCCAAATTCCAGTAGAATCGGGCCTAAACGGGCAGTGGGACATCTTTCTCACAATCCAGGACTGCTGGCTCCAAACTGCTTGCCTACCTGCCTCCCTGATTGCCCCTAACCGCTTCTGCCTGCCAGCCTGATCACCTCCTAACCACTGTCTTGACAGCCTAATTGATGACTATCTGCTCCCCTGCCAGCCTGTTTGCCCACAACTTGCCTCCTCTGCCAGCCTGGTCACCCCCAACTGCCCTCCCTTAAAGGCCTGGTCCCTTCCAACTGCCCTCCCCTGCTGGCCTGCTGGCCTGCTGGCCCCCAACTGCCCTCCCTTGCAGGCCTGGAACCTCCCACTGCCCTCTCCTGCTGGCCATCTTGTGGTGGCCATTTGTGTCCACATGGGGGCAGGATCCCTGACCACATGGCAGCAGCCCTCTTATGTGTTGGAGTGATGGTCAATCTGCGTATCATTCTTTTATTAGATAGGATAGAGACCTGGTATATGGGTGGGGACCAGTTGGTTTTCCCTGAAGGATGTCCTGGATCAGGGTGGGGGTTCCCTTGGGGTGTGGGGCAGCCTGGGCAAGGGCCTGTGGTGGTTTGTAGGCCGGCCAAGTTCCCCAGCGACCCAAGCTGAGGCCCTGGGATCTGAGATTCATTTATTTCTACAATTGAAACTTTGTAGCCTAGAGCAGAGCCAAGCCTTCTGCTTGCTCTGTGGCAATAGTAATTTCTGTTTAAATTCTATAATTGAAACTTTGTAGCCTAGAGTGGAGGCCTAGGCACTAGGGCTGCAGAAGCTTGGCTTCCTCCATCACCTGGGCAACCCTAGCCTCTGCTCTCTCCAGCTCCTTGGCTGCCGCCATTTCTGTTGGAATATATCTTCTATAATTGAAACTTTGTAGCATTGAGTAGAGGCCTAGCCCAGCAATGGCAGGCAGAAAGCTTGGCTTCCTCCATTGCCAGGGAAACCCAAGCCTCCCTCCTGCTCTCAGTGGCCACAGCCATCTTGCTTGGGGTTTATTTGCATAATTTGCTCCTGATTGGCTGATGGAAGTGGTTTGATTGGCGGTACTGTAAATTTGCATATTACTCTTTTATTAGATAGGATATTGCATTTTCCCAGTTTGCCATTAACATTTCATTCTGCTTAAGATGTTTTAATTTTTTTACCCATATGATAATGTTTTAAGTATTAAGTTTTGAAAAAGTCTCTTCCCCTGAGCAATGGTGATGTTTTCTCATTAGAAACAATGAGAATCATGTAATTTACTTGTTTCTCTTTTTGTCTCTGAAGCAAAATTTTTTTGTCTGAATAACCCGCATAACTATGTAAATCTCATATCTTGCATATCTGAAATGTCATCTTCATTTGTTATTTTCTAATTTTTATTTACGGCAGTAGAGATTTTTATTTAGTGTTTTTATTTTTTTATTTCACAGTAGCACTTTTCATAAAACACCGTAGACTTTCTGTTAAATAAATGTGGGTATTAATAAAGAAAAATTCCTCCTGTCATTCATAAAAAACTTGATGGGGCTGTTGGGGTTTAGTGCAGATGGTGAAGTAGGCATCAGAAAGATCCCTGGGCAAGTGGCTCAACCATTATAGATATTGGAATTTCTCTCTTTTTAAAAAATATATATATTGATTGATTTCAAAGAGGGAGGGAGAGAGAGATAGAAACATCAATGATGAGAGAGAATCATTGATGGCTGCCTCCTGCATGCCCCCTACAGGGTGGAACCCACAATCTGAGCATGTGGTCTTGACCAGAATTGAACTCAGGACCCGTCAGTTCACAGACCAACACTCTATCCACTGAGCCAAACCAGCTAGAGTGATATTTGATTTTATTCACTTATAAAATTAATATTTAAATAAACTATATCACAATGCTAGGAAACCTCATATGAAAATTATGCAGTGCTTAACTATTCTAACTTATAAAATGATCTGGTTTGTAGAAAGACATAGGAACTAATAGAATTTCCAGAATTTGAAGAGTTAAAGTGAACCTATCAGCCTATTACTTGTCCCTCAGACAGTGTAGCACTGTGTTTTAAACCATATAGCACCATATGATGGTTCATAAGTGTAAAGCTCAATACATGGGTGATTTGTTTATTTATAAAAATTGATACTTCTACGTTTATAACTTTATCAAACTGGAAAAACGAAAGTCTTGTTTAATTTAAGGGGGTGTCTGAAACTACACATAGTTATTTAAATGAAGCTTGGCTTCCCACAGCAAGGACTATGGCAATTATACCTGAATTATAACTTGTACATAAATTTAAAGTTATTTTTTTCTCCTTATTTTAGAATGTGGAGGTATACTGACTGGTACTTACGGTTCTATTAAGTCTCCGGGGTATCCTGGAAACTATCCCCCAGGAAGAGATTGTGTCTGGAGAGTTATAACCAGTCCTGGTCTTCTGATAACATTTGCTTTTGGGACCTTAAGTCTGGAGCACCATGATGATTGCAGCAAAGATTATCTTGAGGTAAACAGTTGTATTTAGACAGAAGTTCTTATGCTATAATTAGACACAAAAAAACTATAGTTTGGTGATGCCTGTGGATGACCACAATTTACTAGCAATAGTTGGATGTGTTGTTCAATAGGCAGCCAATGTCAAAGTCTTGCTCAGTCCTTATTATTAATTGTGCCAGATTGTTACTTCTTCTGAGTCCCAGTTGAATCTGGGGAAGAGACTGCCTTGCTTGCTCCTGTCATTTTCTAGAAGGCCAGTGCCCATGGGGATAACAGAATTAATGAAATAATCACTAGGTAATGGCTATCTTCTCCAATGCAGATTCTTATCTTCAGTTGTTTGCTAAGGTATTTCACAAATTGACCACAGTGTTCCATGAAGAAATGTAATGGCCATTGTGTTGAAATGAAACGATGGAGGGTGAACCTTGCTGGAATAATATAGTCATTGAGAGGAACAGAGTCAGCCTGTGTCCCTCCTGTTTATCATTGGTAAAAGATTAATATATGGAAAAAGAAAAGGCTATTATAATCCAAAGCAATATGCATATAGGTACATAAAAATATGTGCTTTGTTGTAGACTGAAATATCACTGAGAAGATTCTGTTCTTTTTTTAAAAAAAATATATTTTATTGATTTTTTACAGAGCAGAAGGGAGAGGGAAAGTCAGAAACATCGATGAGAGAGAGACATCAATCAGCTGCCTCTTGCACGCCCCCTACTGGGGATGTGCCCGCAGCCAAGGTACATGCCCTTGCCGGAATCGAACCCAGGACCCTTCAATCCCCAGTCTGACCCTCTATCCACTGAGCCAAACCGGTCTCGGCAGAAGAAGAAGATTCTGCTCTTATGTTGTTCCTGTCTTATCACCAGAAGTCTCAGTACCTCTTGCAGTAGTGATAAAATATAATATGCTTTTCCCAGTCCATTAGAGGAGAATGTAACACTATGGAATTATTCATAAAGGACTGAAGGGTGTGGATGTCAAACAGGGATCTCCACAAGTTAAAGTCACTAGTAATTTAGCTGTTGTAATGGATTTGAAACCTTTGGAATGACTGGAAGATCTACCTACCTCTCCCTGGAAATTTTCATCAAGACAATCTTTTGAATATTGACATTAAAGCAAACTTTCTTGAAATTAGTTTTCAATAAATTTCATCAAATTAATATTAAAAGCATTTTTTCACTTCTACATATTAATTCAGATATAAAGTTAATAGAAAGTATCAATCACTGACAATATTTAAATGTTTCTCATTTCTCAACAAGCAATAATATTTAAGGAATGAATTAAATAGGGGAATAAAGTCATGCTGCCCTATAACTGCTAACAACAGTAAAAGTAATTTGAATGGACAAAATGACATTGTGCCTAGAATTCTCCTTTGAACCTTGGTGTTCTATTTAGTATAGAATTTTCTATTGGAATATATGATATTTAATAGGTTAAAAACCAACAATTAAAATGATTTGATTTCTAAGCCCACATAGTCATTGCTATGCTACTTACTAGTAATCACTATTAAAGTTGCGCTTTTAAAATTTCATTAATCCATCTTTCTGTTGTGTCTAATCTGACTTTACTTCCTTTCCCCTTCTGATTCTTCCAGACACCTAGACCAAGCTATAAGCTCACTGATACTGCTGGTATTTTCTATGCATATATTTATCTCCTTTTTCTAGATTGCTAGGGACTCATAATTTCCAAACAAATAGCTAGGGAGAAAACCCAGGAAAGAAAACACTGATATTAGTAACATCCTGAGAAAAATGCAAAGTGTAATTCCAGCCTCTGAATTGAAATTGAGACAGAAGGTAAGGCATCAGGGATAATGGGAGAAGACTACTCTTTACTGATCCCCAAGCTTGTGTTAGCTATCTATGTGAATGGAGAGTGTTATGCTAAGGAAAATAAGCCAGACAGAGAAAGACAAGTATCACACGATCTCACTCATATGTGGAATCTAATGAACAACATAGATCCAGAGATATAGAAGCATGGAACAGATTGACAAATTTCTGAGGGAAGGCAGGGGTAGCATGGAGAGATTAACCAAAGAATGTGTATGCATATATTTTTAACCCATGGACTCATAAAATAATGTGGGGAAGGCCTAGGGGGAGGGCAGTGGTGGAGTCAATGGGGGGAAAAGAGGAAATCTGTAATACTTTCAACAATAAATGTAAATTAAAAATAAAATAAAATAAAATGCAAACGGTTAAAACAAACAAAAAAAGCCATTACTTTTAAAAGATGGATTATCTGAAATTAATGTCCAAAATGATTTGGTTTGTTAGAATATGACCATTAGAGCTTAATGGTTAGTTTTGTTGTGGTTTTTAGATCCGAGATGGCCCTTTGAGTCAGGATCCTGTTCTTGGGAAATTCTGCACCACTCTGTCTGCCCCTCCACTCCAGACAACAGGCCCCTTTGCCAGAGTTCACTTTCATTCGGACGACCAGGTTAATGACCAAGGCTTCTATATCACCTATGTAACATCACCTTGTAAGTAACCTGATAACTGGGAGCTTAATGTGAGTGTGGATGACATGTTATTCTTATAGCTGTTTTTATTTTTTTTTTAGTGTGATACTGCAGATGACTTACTTTCTTAGACCAATCATATGTTTATAAACATTTCTGTCATAGTTCCAGAATTTTCTTTATCTTCCCAATGTTCTATTTTTAATGCTACAATATCCCTCTGTTCCTAAATTATGGGATCCATATCATAGTAACTATGTGTGAGGCACCTAAAATGAAATGATTTGTACTTGAGTTCCCTGGCTATTATTTAGTTTTGTTGTGAGATGTTGTTCATGAAATGCAGTCTATTTTGAATTATGTCAGGTTTATAGCTAGTATGCCTTTAATTTGCGTTGATACCTTAACACAAAACAAAAAGCCACCAAGAATAACATTAAATGTTCTATGGTTTTCATTTTAGGGCTGCAGAGCATTTTGTTCTTTTAAAATTATTATTGATTTCAGAGAGAGGAAGGGAAAGGGACAGAGGGATAGAAACATCAGTGATGAGCTCACAACCCGGGCATGTGCCCTGAACAAGAATCAAACCATGACCTCCGGGTTCATGTTTCAATTGTCAGCCACTGAGCCACACTGGCTGGGCAAGGATTTTGTTCTTTTTAAAATCATTTTATTTTATTTATTTTATTTTATTATTTTTTAATCTTTATTGTTCAGTTTATTAATTACATTGTTCCCCTTTTTTATCCCCCTATAGCTCCCCTCCACCCTGTACCCATCCCACCCTCCGTTCTCCCTCCCCCTTTCCACTGTCCTCTCCCATTGTTGCAAGATTTTTGTCCAGTCTTTTGCTGCACTTCCCACACCCCTTTTCTCACCAAGAATTGTCACTCCATTCCCTCTCTATGCCCATGATTCTGTTATATTCACCACTTTATCCTGTTCATCAGATTTTTAATTCACTTGATTTTTGGATTCATTTGTTGATAGACGTGTATTTGTTGTTCAAAATTTATATTTTTATCTTTTTCTTCTTCCTCTTCTTAAAGAATATCCTGCAGCATTTCATATAATGTTGGTTTGGTGGTGATGAACTCCTTTAGCTTTTTCTTATCTGCGAAGCACTTTACCTGATCTTCAATTCTGAATGATAGCTTTGCTGGATAGAGTAATCTTGGTTGTAGATTCTTGCTATTCATTACTTTGAACATTTCTTGCCACTCCCGTCTGGCCTGCATTGTTTCTGTTGAGAAATCCACTGACAATTATATGGGTGCTCCCTTATAGGTAACTAACTGTTTTTCTCTTGCTGCTTTTAATATTCTCTCTTTATCTTTTGCTCTTGGCATTTTAATTATGATGTGTCTTGGTGTGGTCCTCTTTAGATTCCTATATTTTTGGGTTCTGTGTACTTCTTGGGCTTTTAAGTCAGTTTCTTTCACTAGGTGGGGGAAGTTTTCAGTCACTAGTTCTTCAAGTAGGTTTTCATTATCTTGCTCTCTCTCTTTTTCTGGCACCCCCATAATTCAGATGTTGGCATGCTTGAGGTTGTCCCAGAGGCCCCTTACACCATCTTCAATTATCTGGATTCTTTTTGTTTCTTGCTTTTCTAGCCAAGTGGATTTTGCTTTTTTGTATTTCAAATCTTTGACTTGGTTCTTGTGGCACTCTGGACTGCTTTTAGGACTTTGTGTAATATTTTTTATTTAAGTCAGTGTATGCTTGATTTCTAGTTGGTCCTTTTTCATATACTTGAGGGTCTCATTCATATCCTTGTAGGACTTGTTCATTTCCTTATAGGTCTCATTCATTTTCTTGTAGGTCTCATTCATTTCCTCGTTAGTCTTGTTCATTTCCTCATAGTTCTCATTAAGTTCATCGGCCTTTTCTAGGAGCCTCTTGAAGAGACTTATAACCGTGGTTTTAAACTCTATATCTAGTCGTGTTTTTTCCTTCATTTATTTCACACCTGATTTCTTTCCATGTTTCTGCATGGTGGCTTTTATGTAGTAGATGTCCTCTAAGGGACAGTGGCTCAGCCTCCCCAGTTACCTGAGGTGGGTACTCTTACTGCAATCTTTTATGGGTTGTACAGTATTTTTAAATTTAAGCCCAGCTTGTTGTTGTTAGCCCTAGGAGGGTTTGACCTCCAGGCCAATTGGTTGTGAAGAGAAATTGTGTTCAGGTTGGATGGGCGGAGTCTCTGAACTGAGCAGGCAGCGTCAGCATCAGCTGCGTCCTATGCAGCGCGCAGGTCTCTGTTGGGTGTTAATGGTTGCAGACACCTCCAATAGAAAGCCGCTAGTCTCTACCCCTTGCCAGACAACTCTGCCTCTCCCCAAGTGAGTCTGCACACCCAAAGTCTTGCCCAGGGTTGTAAAAACAAAGCAGTTCAGTGGTCTCCTGAACCAGGGGGCTAGTAGCCAGGGAGCAAGTCACGCGTCTGTGCTGTTGCACACTTTATGCGCTCAAACTGCTGGTCCAAGCAACTCGGATTCTCCTCAGACTCGGAGACCTCTGCCGCGCCCAGCTTCCAGGGTGTGTACCCTGGACCTCGGACCTCGCCTGGCACTGGGGAATCTGTGCAGTGGGGGGTCTCTGCCCTCCCCATTGGAGAAATCCAGCCGGGATTGCTGCTGCCAGCCCTACAGCCCAAGCGCACCCCATGGCTCCTCCGAACCTCTGGCTCCGCCTGTATCTTCAAGGCTACACTCCACCGCTCTTCTGAGTCTCAGTGTCCCACCTTTACTTTTATTTGTGGAATTTTCACTCGGCCGGCTTTCTGGTGATTCTGGATGATGTTTGTCTTGTTGTTATGTTGTAGTTTTGGAATTGTTGCATGGGGCCACACAATAGGTGTTTACCTATGCTGCCATCTTGGTTCCCCTATCAAGGATTTTGTTCTTAACATACATCATTGTGCTTTGATGAGAATTCACAGGAAAAACATTGTTTAGGTCTCAATATCAGGAAACTAACAATGACCATCTTTTTATTGGTCCCCTTTCTCCATTTACTTTGCTTCAGGCCTAATGGGCAGCTGCCCTTGTGCAATTTCTATGCCTACCAACCTTCCCTGTCCACATCTTGCTATTCTGTATTTATTATTCCTTTAACCTGATTCATTTTTCTAGTTACATGTTTATTTTGTTATACACTGCCTCAGATCTTCTCAGAATGGGGGAGATTATAAATGTATGTAAAAAGCAATTTGTAGAAGAATATGTTAGATTGGAATTTAGATCACACATCTATACATCCATTTCTTTAGGCACTACATGGTTGTCCCACAAACACATGTCAATTGGAAATCTCACAATCAGATGAGATATATAAATATACCAGAGGTCCCGATGCACAAAATTCATGCAAGAGTAGGCCTTCCTTCCCCCAGCTGCTGGCACTGGCTTCCCTCTGCACCCAAGACACAGGCTTTCCTTACTGCCCCAGCTTTTATCCGGAAGGTCGTCCAGGAGGATATTTGGTCTAATTAGCATATTATGCTTTTATTAATATAGATAAACCTGTACAGGGTGAATAAAGTTGGTATGTGACTGCATGTGTATGTGTACGTTTTTGAAAATTGTATCTAATGCCTGGGAGCCAGAGGAATGGCCATCCACCTGACCTTTTTCTTCTTCTCCCTTCTCTTTAGCGGATCCACAATGTGGAGGGAACTACACAAACCCAGAGGGTGCTCTCTTCCTTGACTTGAATGGACCTTTCACTCAGAATAAACACTGCATCTATATCATACAGCAGCCCCTGGGAGAACAAATACAGATCAACTTTACCCATGTGGAGCTGGAAGGCCAGAGTGGCTGTTCTCCCAGTTACATTGAGGTAGGTTTTGCTACTATGGCCTTATATGTTTTTCATGTGTTTCTGTTCTTAGAGCTGTGGTCTTCAAATGGTTGTTGTGTAACTGGACAACCAAGGGGTCCAGGCTGCCTGTCACTGTTTAGCCAATTAAGCAGAGACACGGTTGAATCATATATGAGGCTTATTCCAATAATGCCGGCAGTATGGGAGAGCAGCAGGTCATCCACAAAAATCTGCTCTGCACCCCACCATGAACCAACAGTTTATACTGAGTAGTAGACAAGATTATGTAGGGAAGTAGTAATTACAGGTACGGGAAAGTGGGCATGGGATAATCATTACAGGTTATGGGTCATGCGGACTGGGTGCCGGAGGAGTCACAGAGAGCGGGCACCCTGACCAGATTACAGGTAATAGGGGCTGAGGGTTGTAAAGAGCAGGAGCTTCCAGGACTAGATGCCACGAGGTTGAAAATCTTGCCATAATGATAGGCAGATCTCTGAAGGAGGACAGACTGCTTTCTAATGTTAATTTCCACGTCCCAATGCATACAACTCTCAGTGAGGTTAGAACGTGCTTTCTCTAATCAGAAAAGAACAATCATGTTTATAGAGCATGATTAATCCTATATAATAAAGAGCTAATATGTTAATTAGACCAGACAGTGGACCGACCTTCCCGAATGACCAGTAGGCAGGGGGCAGGGCTGCAGCTGAGGCAGCCAGGGCTGTGAGGCAGGTGGGGCTGCAAAGGCTTAACCTTGCACAAATTTTGTGCATTGTGCCTCTAGTATTTTTTATAATTATAGTTAATTTCTAATATTCTATGTCTGCCCCTAACAGTTGGGTCAGTAGCATCTACATTACCCAGGTGAAAAGCAATCTGATACCCTATTTTAGGGGCCTGAGTCAGAACCTCCAGGGGTAGGCCAGCCATTTGCCTTTTAACAGATCCTCTAGGTAATTCTGATGCAGGCTAGAGTCTGAGAACAGCTGCTTTAGAGGGTTTGGAAGAATTTGTCAAAAATAGATCTATGGATGGTGGAAATAGGAAATTGGTGATGGAATAGCAAAGGACAAAAATGAAAGCTGAAACTAGAAACTCATAAAAATGCTAAATTACAAGCTATTAAATTGAGCTTTAGTAACTAAGGTGACTGCAAATAAGTAGGAATGATAGGATTCACTAATGAGAAGCAGGTTTTAGAGATTCTCCAGGACAATGTTCTATGTGAGGGGACTCAATCCAGAGAAGTAAAAGGATTTGCCCAGGTGAGCTAGCTAGTCAGTGGCAGAGAGTTAAGTTAAAGCATTAAAAACTCTTGTTATAAAGTTTAGATTTTTTTTCTTCATTAGTTCTGCTTACTCTCTTTCGGGAAAACTTAATTCTGGTTAAGTGTGTGAATAATTGTAAGAAGAATATCTAAAACAAAAAGTCAGTTTTTGTTTTCCTGGCCTGGTATTTCTTTTGCTTAATTATTGGTCAAGCCACAAATTAAAGGGCTGAGCAAATGAACCAAAACACTTTTTGTTGAGCACAATCATTTTACATAAACTCAGAGAGGCATTGACAATTTTGTCTGCTCAGGCATGTTAGACTAATTCAGTGTTCTAGGGAAAACCTGTATAACCTCCGCTATCTTTCCTCCGTGACATGTGGAGAAAGAAAACGTAGGGTTTTAGCAGCTGTATTTATTACAGCTTTGTTGCTGGAGATGAAGCACTTAGCTTTGCTAAATGAAAAGAAAGACGATCAGAATGTGCTTGGTTCAATGCCTTGCACACCAGTGATTGGCTACTAAATGTTGACAGATGATGATGATGATGATGATGATGACAATGACAAGGAGGAAAAGGTGGCATATTGAGTTTGTAATCCTGTAAGAACATACTTCTATGTAAAACTAGACAACTATTCCTGATTATAGAAAAGCAGATTTTTAAAATAACAGATAAAAGATGTGTATTGACAGATACATTAAAAGGGGCATTGTTTCATGAGGCATAAAAATCTTCAAAATTCTAACTATGAAATCATGAAATATAATAATGAATATTAAAAGAGAATAACCTAAGAAAATAATTTTTGATCCCTGTGTAGCTTCTCTCATCTGTTATCCCTCACCGTCTATTCTCTCATTTCAAGTGAGACCACATTCCCTTTCCTGTGCACCTAGACTAAGCTACAGCTGGTCTCCAGGATCATCTTTATTTTATACTAGAGGCCTGGGGCATGAACTTCATGCACAGGTAGGGTCCCTATGCCTGGTCGGCAATAAGGGCCTATCAGGTTCCCTGCCTCCCAGCCTCCTCCTTCCCTTGCCAACCACATGCTGCCCACCCCTCCACCCCCATGTGGTTCCTTTATCCCAGGGGTTGGCAAACCCATTAGTCAACAGAGCAGCAAACTGCAACTTGTGAGCTGCGATTTGCCCACCACTGCCCTAGCCTCCTCCTTCCCTTGCTCCCTCAGCACTCGGCTACCACCATTGGTCATTCCCCCGCCACCCCCCGACCCGGTGGTCAATATATATCATAGTGAGCAATCGAACTCCTAGTCTCGTGGTCAAACTCCTGAAGGGACACTTTGCATATTAGCTTTTTATATACATAGATAAGGGGCATTTCAACCTGAAGCTCACTCTGCAAGAAGCCACATGTTAAACACTGCTGTGTGGTAGGCTTCTAATTTCAGCTCTTGGTTGGGTCAAGCCCAATACCAGCATATTTGTCTTATTTTGAATTAAAATTTAATACTAAATTAGATTTTTTAAATTGTTATATAAAACAAATCTGGATACAGAGCAGATAAAAACAAATAAACACATGCATTAAGACGTGGCTGTGGGACCTGATCCACTGCAGATGTTAAAGCTTACTACTGGCAGGGTGCTGGATCTCACTTTTAACATTTCAGAGAAACTGTGTTTTTTGGCTCGGTTAATTTTAGCTCTCACCATAGGCTAAAAATCATGGGTCACATGTTATTTGGTCTCTGGGCCTGCAACAAGCAGTGTTTGCTGGATGAATAAGGCAATGAGAAATCTGGGTCTGGTCCTCAGACACTAGAACATTGAAGTGGTCCTTGTCATTTCTTTGCATATATGAAGCAGCTTAGACTGGATTTGGTGTGACACTGCAAGTGACTATGGCATGGCTTCACCTGACTTCATAAGAAAAAGTCTTCCTTAATGCAAATCATGTTCAAACAGCAGCCATCTTTTTCCAGATGGTGCTATAAAAACAAATAGTCAATAACAATAAAACAAATAAAAAACAGTAACAAACAAAAAATTCCTGTGGCTTACAAGAATGTTCGTTTATTTATTCTTTGCTCATGTTAACATGTTAGTGTGGGCTCAATAGCAGCTCCTCTGATCTGTTCCCTGTCCTAGCAGCCCCTGGGACCCAGGTTCCTGGACTTGTGAGCAGGCAAGGAAGAGACTGTTGAATAATGTAATGATCCCCAAAGCTTCTACTCAGAAATCGTACACCACTTCTGCTCACATTCTGCTAGCTCTATGGCCAAGCCCACAGCCAGTGGGAAGGATAATTCTTTATTCTCCCTGGGGAAGCATTGCAAGTCACATGGCAGTGAGTGTAGGGAAATAATACAGTCAATTCCAGTGCACAAGCACAAAGAAGAGAGGGGGGAATGGGAAGTTGCAAACTCATACGTCCTAGAATACTGAATGCAAGAAATGCTACAAAAGCATTTGGGGTCACTTTAGAACGTTTAATGGATTTTATTTGAATGTCATTTTCAAAGAGGTTGTGGTTAAGATATTGCTATGTTTGGGATCCAGAGAGAATACAGGCTTTCAGAATTAATGAGGATTCATTTTCACACAGAGAGAAACACAGCTAAAATCAATTGTGCCTCTAGGTTTAGGGCCCTCGAGCACGATAAGTTCCTCTGCAAACATTTGGACTGCAGCTGCCTTTCTCCTTCCTAATGCCCTTGAATTTCATTAGTGGGGCCCTGGGGGAAAGGCCCACTTTAGCTGGCTCTGATGCTATTTGGCTGTTTTTCTTCCTTCTTGTCATCTTCTAATGGGCAAAATAGAGAAGAGAGACTACAATCTTAGCAGAAGCAAATGGAACCCTGGAGAATTAGAAAGCAGGAAGATATCTTACTCTGTGTTCATACTTTCTGGTTTTTAAGAACTGCCCTATGTCTGCATCTCCAACAGATTTCTAGTTCAGTGTATAGTATAAAAGGGCAAAAATATTTTGTTTAGTATGTCAGATAGAGTTCAATTTTACACTTAGTAATGAACTGTCTTGCCCTGTCTTAAAATGAATGAATCAACAAGCATTTGTTAAATACCTGTTTACAAAATTCTGTGTTTAAGTGCTGAAGGGGATTCAGAAAATTTTCTTCTTTCAGAGAATTGCTATTTAAGTAGAGGGGTATTTAGCATAACTAATGACAGTATGCAAAAAAATGTGTATTACAGCTCATAGAAAGGAACTGGTTTGCTGTGAATCAGTGGAGAGGTGTGTGATTTTTTAATGTCTCTGTAAGACTGTCATATGGCTGAGTCATAATTTATTTAATCACACTTCTATTACCAGACGTTGGGAATATTTTCAATTTTTGTTATTATAGAGTATACTTTGATGTGGATCCTTGTGTGTGTGTAGCTCGAATGATTTCTTTATAATAGTGTGTTAGAGTGGAGTTACAGGGTCCCAAATTAGGACTATTTTGAAGACTCCTGATACATACTGTCAAATTATTTTCCAAAAGTTTATACTTTCACAGTTACAGATGCGAGTAATTGTGTTATCATATCCTCTCCAGCTGTGATTATCATACTTTCAAAATCTTCCCTCTACTGCCTGCTTTCCTCAGCCTGGGTAATCCCTTAAATCTCTGTCTAAAGGTTATTTCCGCCGAGTATTCCCTAATCTCCTGTATTAGTTCAGAGTGTTTGATTAAGTCCAATATTCTCTATACTTTAAGACCTTTTCACTATTCTGAAATGAAGCCCATGGGTGATAGGACTTCAATATATACATTTATATGAAGCATTTTGGTTCGTGGTATAATATTTAGGAGAAGTAAACTTTAAAAAAGCTTGGTCAAGATGCATTTGAAGGCCAAGTGAAAGCAGTTAAGTTGCTAGCTTCCTGAGTCACTGTGAATGCTGGCATGGCTGGGGAGGTTAGTGACCAATTTTCTGAAATGGTGACTAACTCTTGGTAGATTTCCAGGAGAAAAAAGAAAGAACTTCTTTCGACTTACACTCCACTTATCATCCTGGAAAATTCAGTGTGATTTTAACTGGGCAAAAATATGTTGTGTTTAGTATGTCAGATAGAGCTCAATTTTACACTTAGCAGCAAACTGTCACTTACATGAATGTCACAGGGCATAGGAGAACTCTTGCGTGTGACTGTCCCTCACATTTCAGAATAGTCAGTATCTTTGGTCCCCAGCCATTACATGCCAATAGTGCCTCACCATCATTGTTAATAATAAAAACAAAACCAAAAAATGCCTTCACAGATTTCCAAGATTCTAACTGTGGGACCAACTGAGAACCATTGTGAAGTAATAATATAGCACCCATCACTTTTCAGACATGACATTCATGCTTTTTTTTTTTTTTAAAAAGTGCTTGCTTGTCATAAGTTCCTTGCTAACAGTGTCTCTTTCGTGGTGCTGTCCCAGCAACAGGCGCTGGCATGTATTGATGCCTTGATAATGCTCATGGAGAGGATGAGCTAATTTTAGATGGCTGGGTCATCCAAAAGAATTCTATATAAGCAGTAGTAGATATAGATATAGATATAGATATAGATATAGATATAGATATCCATGGAAGAATTTCTGATTTTGGTGAAAAAGCTCTAGTGTCAGGTATAACAATAGTCTACATATTTTATTAATAGGCATTTTGCTATGGAACTCTCACTATTGTTTTATCTACTTGCTTCAAAAACTCTTTGAGCTAAGCTAAACTTAGTAAGTTGCTCGAGCTTTTAAGGAGGAGATTTTTGAAATATTTGAACCCAAGTCTATATGACTCCATAGATGGTGCTCATGGACATTACATCAAAAGATATTGACCATTATTTAAGCCAATTGATCTTTATTATATAAATTTTTTTGCTCCCAACTTTCTAAGAATTTTGTTTCTAATAAATAGAAATGCTAACAAACTTTCTGATATCCATGGAAATATATGATTTATCTTATTGAACCTATTGATAAACTTAATTTATAGTTTCTCATTTTAGATAATCCTTGCATTACATTTGTTCTTATATTTAATTTGGTATATAAGCCTAATGATGGAATGAATTCATTTTTCTATGACTGGATTTAAAATTTTTGTATTGATGTGAATAAGTGAGATCAATCCATAGTTTTCCTTTGTATTAATGTTGAGATTTGGTAAGATAGTTCTGAGAAAAGTTAGTTGGGAATTGTTCTATGTTTGAGGGTGTCTTAGAATAAATTATATATGGAAATTATCTATTCCTTAAAAGTTTAAAATAATTTACCAAGCACAGCATCTTCTGTGATAATGTTTTCAATTTTATCTGTGCCTTGACTATTCAAATTTTTTTCCTTGAGATAATTTTAGCAATTTATTTTTTTCTGGAAATAATGATTTCAAAAATTCAACAATATTAACATAAAGTAATACATGGAATTACCACATTAAACAAATTTCTCAGTATGTGTGCATTTATATAATTTGTCATTTTTTAAATCTTCACCTAAGAATATGTTTATTGATGTTAGAGAGACAGGCTGGGAGAAAAAGAGAGAGAAAAAACATTGACGGGAGAGAAACATTGATAAGTTGCCCCCCAGACAGGCCCAGACTAGGGACTGAGCCTGCAACCTTTTTCGTGTATGAGATGAGGCTCCAGCTGAGTCACCCGGCAGGGGCTTGTCTTTGTCATTTTAAATTTTGTCTATTTGTACTTATTTTTTTATTTCATTTTTCTTCACTTTCTTTTATCTTTATTGCCAAATATATGTCTTTTATATTCCCACATCCTAACCCTCCTAGATAAACAGTTCATGAATATATTCATGAATTCCTTTTTTGTATTTTATTTATTAGACTAGAGGCCCGGTGCATGAAATTCATGCCTGGGACTGTATGTTCCTCAATCCAGCCTGCACCCTCTCCAGTCTGGAACCCCTAATCCTACTGGGACTGGGCCTAAACAGGCAATTGGACATCCCTCTCACAATCTAGGACTGCTGGCTCCCAACTGCTCTCCTGCCTGCCTTCCTGATTGCCCCTAACTGCTTCTGCCTGCCAGCCTGATCACCCCCTAACCACTCCCCTGCCAACTGATTGATGCCTAACTGCTCTCCTGATAGCCTGGTCACCCCTAACTGCCTGCCCCTGCAGGCCTGGGTTCCTCATGCTACTCCTTTTTCCTGCAGGCTTAGTCACTCCCAACTTCCCTCTTCTGCTGACCTGGTCACCCCTAACTGCCTTCCCCTGCAGGCTTGATTGACTCCAACTACCCTCCCCTACACAACTGCTCTCCTCTGCAGGCCTGGTCCCTCCCAACAGCCCTCCCCTGCTGGCTATCTTGTGGTGGCCATCTTGTGTCCACATGCGGGTAGCCATGTTGTGTGTTGATGTGATGGTCAATTTGCATATTACTCTTTTATTAGTTAGGATTTTTATTTTATTTTTACTTTTCAATTTCTTATTTAATATTTTTAATTTTTAAGTTAAATCCTTAGAGTCTCTCTTTTTAATGTGCTTTTCTATTTTTCTTTCAATAACAAAAGTAGTTTAGTCTATGAGTTCCTTTGATTATGGATGTGGCTAAATATGCTATCTTAGCATATTTTGTTGTTTTTTATAGTCCAAAATTGTACTTTTATTTTTTCTTTACATTTTGGCAATTATTAGAAGAACATTTTTTTTCTTTTTGGTTATAGATCAGATGCTTTTAGATCTTTTTGGCTTAATATTTCATTAGTGATATTTGATTGTAAAAATAGTGGCCCACCTACTACTTTCAAGTGTAATATAAAATTGAAATCCAAATTAGATTATAACTCATAATTTTGAATCTGCCATCTTCTCATCTCTAAAGAATACCACTCTGCCAATGTAATTTTGTCCATTAGAATTACAGATCTATTTTATTTTTCTGTTTAGGTTCGAGATGATGATACCTTACTTGGAAAAGTTTGTGGCAGTGAAACCCTCTCTCACATTAAATCCATTACTAATAGTATTTGGATCAGGTTTATAATTGATGCTTCTGTTAAAAGAGCTGGTTTCACAGCTGTTTATCAAGTGGGTAAGAAAAACTTATGCCTTAATTTTTAAATGTATAATTTCCCTGATTATAACATTTTAGTTTCTTGAAATATTTTTGTCATTTTATCTCCTTACATAGCAAGGAAAAAAATCTAATAGTAATGTCACATTCAATTATATACTGCATATAATTAGAATTTACAATAAAATTGAATGCAAAGATCATTTCTCTCTGTACAAATACTACTCTCATGTTCATACTTACAGCTTGTGGAGGTGAATTAACTGGAGAAGGGGTCATTCGTTCACCCTTTTATCCTAACGTGTATCCAGGAGAAAGGATCTGCAGGTGGACTATCCACCAACCCCAAAGCCAAGTAGTTCTTCTCAACTTCACTGGCTTTGAAATTGGAAGCTCAGCCCATTGTGATACAGATTATATTGAGGTAAGAATAAAACACCTTTGAGTATTTATATTTGGTTGGATATTATTAAAATACCAGAGGCCCAGTGCATAAATATTCATGCTCTGGAAAGTGTGTGTGTGTGTGGGGGGGGGGGTCCTACAGCCCCTCCTGCCCTCTTTCACAGTCTAGGAGCCCTCAGGGGCAGGAGGTGACCCAGTGATGAGGGTAAAGAGATGCCTCCATCGCATCTCTGCTGTTGCCACTGCTGGCAGGCCCTGGTTATGTGAGCTTTGGGCAGCTCTAGGCAGCTGGGCAGCTGCCATCCGATGCTTGCCTGCACCTCAGGCCGGCCCTGGGCAGCTGGGCAGCCACCATCTGAGATTTACCTGTGCCTTAGACCAATCCTGAGTGTCTGGGCAGCTGCCATCTGAGGCCTGCCTGGGCCTTGGACCAGCCTGAGTGTCTGGGCAGCTGCCATCTGAGGCCTGCCTGTGCCTTGGACCAGCCTGAGTGGCTGGGCAGCTGCCATCCGAGGCTTGCCTGCACCTCAGGCTGGACCTGGTTGGCTGGGGGGCAGAGGGGACTGGGAGAATCTGAAGGCAGGTGCGTGGAGAGGCTGGATCTGGCTCAACGCTGGCCCAGCTGTGCCACATACCTGCCACCCCAGCAGGGCTGAGGGGACTGAGTGCCGCCATCTTGTGGCTGTGGAGGCCACCATATTTGAGGGCATGGCAGTCAATTAGTATATTCCCTCTTTATTGATTGTGGACACCACCATCTTTGTGAGGGCATGGTGGTCAATTAGCATATTCCCTCTTTATTAGATAGGATTGTGTTATATTATCTTCAAATCAGTTACATGAAACAAAACTAGTTTGTACAGACCAATATTTCTTATGAATATAGATGTAAAAATCCTTAATAAAATACTAACTAAATCCCTTAGGACATAAAAATGATTACATATGATTACAAGCCCCAGTGCATGGAATTTATGCACTGGGAGGGTGTCCCTCAGCCCAGTCTTTACCCTCTTCCATCTGGGTCCTTTTAGGGGATATCTGACTGCTGATTTAGGCCTGATCCCAAACCAGAAGTCGGACATCCCTCTCAAAATCCAGGACTGCTGGTTCCTAACCGCTCACCTGCCTGCCTGCCTGATTGCCCCTAACCGCTTCTGCCTGCCAGCCTGATCACCCCCTAACCACTCTCCTGCCAGGCTGATTAACACCTAACTGTTCCCCTGCCAGCCCAATCACCTGCAATTGCCCTCCCCTGCTGGCCTGATCTCACTCCTAATTGTTGTCCCATGCTAGCCTGATCTGGCCTCCAAATGCCCTCCCCTTCTGGCCTGATGGCCCCCAATTGACCTCTTCTGCCGGCCAATTTGGTTCTGATAGGTCGGTTTTTATGCCAGTCAGCGTCAAAAGCCCTGCCTCCTAGGCAGCCATTGGCTCTTCACAGTTCACCCAGATTTGGTTTTGATTGGTCATTTTCTATGCCACTCAGCATTTCTGGGCCTATCAATAGGGCCTGGTCAGAAAGGCAGGACTGACCAGCATTCCTGGTGGAGGCCTGGAGAGAAATGGAAGCATGGCTGCTGGGAGAGAAAGAGAGAGGCAAGTGCTGATTAAAAGCTGCCACAGAGGCAACAAATAAGTCCCTGCCTCTCTTTTCAGGCCTCTCTCTGGGCCTGATTCACAGCCTTCTCCACAGTTAGTCCTGGGTCACCATGGCAATCCAGCGCTGACTGCAGGACTGACTTATGGTTGGTCAAGCCTCTGGTTGTGACAGACTCAGGGTTTTTATATATTAGGGTAGCCAAGTGGGACTTATATCAGGAATGCAACCTTGGTATGCAAATCACTTAATGTAAAATGAAATAAAGAAAAAAGCCACATTATTATCTCAAAAGATGCTGAAAAGGCACTTGACAAAGTCCAATACCTTTTCATGATAAAAACACTCAACTAATTAAGAATAGAAGGATACTTCCTTAATCTGATGAAGGGCATCTGTTATAAACATCCCTCAACCAACACCACATTTAATGATGAAACACTAAATGCTTAGCCCCTATGATCAATAAAAACATAAAAATGTTTATTCTCACTTCAACATTGTACTGGAAATTATAGCTAGGGCAATTAAACAAGGAAAGAAAATAAAATGCACTCAGAATATAAAAGAAGGATTTAAACTATCTCTATTCACAGATAATGTGATCCTTTATATAGAAAAATCATGCACACACATGAACTATTAGAACTAATAAATTCAGCAAGTTGCAGGATACAATATCAAAATGTGAAAGTCATTTCTTTTTCTATACATTAGCAATGAAAATAAAATCAAGGAAACAATTCTATTCATAATATTATCCTAATAAAAGAGTAATATGCAAATTGACCACACCTCCGCTATACCCACAAGCAATGCCCATAACCCAATCAGGAACGATATGCAAATAAACCAACCAAAATGGCTATGGCTATGGAGAGAAGGAGGGAGGCTTAGGTTTCCCCAGCAATGGAGGAAGCCATGCTTTCCACCTGCCCTTGCCAACCTTGGCCAGGGCAGAGCCCAGCAATCAGAGTGAGCTGGGGGTCTCCCTCCCAGGGCCCAAGGCTTTAGGTCTTGGCAGGGGAGGAGCTGTAGATCAGAGGATATAGGTGTGAACTATAGAAGAAACACCTTTTCTGACTGCTTATTGGCTAAGCTTCCTGTATGCCACTGGTAATGTTCTTAGTAACTTGGGTATAAGAATCCAAAAAAGTAATCTAGGGTTTTTCCATCACACTCCTGGAGAAAAAAATGAAGGTCTGCTGCTGGAGGGCTAAAGAAATGTCATATCCTGCCCTAGGTGGTTTGGCTCAGTGGATAATGCCTAGGTTTGCCAACCACAGGGTCTGGGTTAGATTCTGATCAAGGATATGTACCTAGGTTGCAGGCTCCTCCCAGGTCAGGGCTCATGCAGGAGGCAACCAATCAAAGTGTTCCTCACACTTTGATGTTTCTCTCTCTCTTTCCCTTTCTCTTCCATACTCTCTAAGAATCAATGAAAACATATCCTCAGGTGAGGATAGAAAAAAAAATGCAGAAATGTCATATCCCATGAAAGACACATCTTGAAAATGCCTAAAGAAAGTTGTCATTTTTTTCATGGTGAAGGGACCAGAGTCTGTGTTGATGAAAACATCTTGGTGGCTTCGGTGACTAGCAGTGGGGTGATGGGGTTGGTGTTTTTCACTGATCAACCCGGTTGTCTTCCATGAAGGGAGGCCATCAGGAGAATATCCCCTGAGGGCCCCAGTATGTGAGAGGGGGCAGGCTGAGCTGAGGTGATCCCTCCCCCAGTGCACAAACTGGGCCCCTAGTAAAAATAATAAATATTGATGAATACATATTGAAAAAGATATGTAATACTTGCACTCTAAAAACTACAAACCATTGTTGAAGAATATTAAAGTCCTAAATAAATGGAAAGACAACTCATGGTCCTGGATTATAAGACATAAAATTGTTCAGATGGCAATGCCTCTCAAATTTACCTAAAGATTTAATTCAATCCTTATCAAAATCCCAGCTGAAACTTTTGCAAAAATTCACAAGCTAATTGTAAAATTCATATGGAAATGCAAGCGAAACAGAATAACCAAAGCATTCTTGAGAAAGAAAAAAGTTGGAGACACAACTATTGATTTTAAAATTTAGAACAATGGTGTGGTAATCAAGTATTTTATTTGAGTAAGGATAAAAATGTGAAACAATGGAATAAAATTTGAATACTAGAAAAAAATCCATGCCTTTGTGGCTAATTGATTTTTAAAAACAGTGCCAAGCCATTTCAATGAGAAAAAAAAAGTTTTTCAACAAATAGTGTGGAATAGCTACATGCAAAATTATGAAACTGGACCCCTTCCTATACCGTTCACAAAAATTAACTACAAATTATTCATAGAACTAAATGTGGGAGCTCAAACTGTGTAGTTCTAGAAGAAAACATAGGAGTATTTGTAAGCTTGGGTTAGACAAAGCCTTTTTATATAGGACACAAAAAGACAAATAACAAAAGAAAAACTAGGAAAATTAGACTTCAGCAAAATTAAAAATAACCTAATTTTTAAAATATGCAAAAATATGAATATATATTTGTTCAAAGAAGATATACAAATGGCCAATAAGTACATAAAAAGTTGTTCAACATCACTAATCATCAAGGAAATACAAGTTAAACCACAATGAAGTAGTGCTTCATATCCACTAGGATGGCTGTAAATAAGAGGTCAGATAATAACAAATATTGGCAAGCATTTGGAGAAATGGAAACCCTTTTACACTTGTAAAGTGCTGGCAGCATTTAAAATAGCATGGCTGCTTTGGAAAAGAATTGACAATTCCTCAAAAAGTTAAATCTTGAGTTATCATTTGATCCAACCATTCCACTCCTAGATATATACCCAAGGAAAATAAAATGTGTTTATTCAAAAATGTGTACATGAGTGAATACAATTATCCTATCTAATAAAAGAGTAATATGCAAATCTGACTGTACCTTCGCCACACCCACAAGCCACACCCACCAGCCATGCCCACCAGCCAATTAAGAGCAAATTTTGCAAATAACCCCAAACAAGATGGCTCCTGCCACTGAGAGCAGGAAGAAGGCTTGGGTTTCCCCGGCAATGGAGGAAGCCAAGCTTTCTGCCTGCCTTTGTTGGTCTAGGCCTCAATGGTACAAAGTTTTAATTATAAAAGATACATAATCGGAAGGCAACCAGGAAGTTGGAGAAAGAAGAGGCGAGGGTTGCTGGGGTGATGGAAGAAGCTAAACTTTTTTTCCACCTAGCCCTCCACTCTAGGCTACAAAGTTTCAAACAGAAATGGCTGTCACCATGGAGTGAGCAGAAAGCTTGGCTGCGCTCTAGGCTACAAAGTTTCAATTGTAGAACATAAATTAATTTCTGTTTGGATTGCTGGGGGTGTGGATGGCCTGCAACCCACCATAAGCCTCTTGCCCAGGCCGCCCCACACCCTAAGGGAACCTCCCCCCTGATCCAGGACACACTTCAGGGCAAACCAGCCGGCCCACATCCATGCACCAGGCCTCTGTCCTATCTAATAAAAGAGTAATACACAGATTAACCATCAGCTCAACACACAAGCGGGCTGCCCCCATGTGGACACAAGATGGCCACCACAAGATGGCCAGCAGGGGAGGGCAGTTGGGAGGGACCAGGCCTGCAAGGGAGGGCAGTTGGGGGCCATTAAGCCTGCAGGGGAGGGCAGTTAGGGGTGACCAGGCCAGCAGAGGAGGAAAGTTGGGGACAATCAGACTGGCAGGGTAGTGGTTAGGGAGTGAGCAGGCTGACAGGGAGAAGTGGTTAGGGGCAATCAGGGAGGCAGACAGGCAAGCAGTTCGGAGCTAGCAGTCCTGCATTGTGAGAAGGATGTCCAACTGCCCTCTAGGGGTCCCAGATTGGAGAGGGTGCAAGGTGGGCTGAGGGACACCCCCGCCCCTGTGCACGAATTTCATGTACCGGGCCTCTAGTTAGTCATAATAGCAAAGCAGTATAATAATCTATGTGTTCATCAACTAATGAATTAATTAATTCAATGTGATTTAAACACACATGGAATATTATATGGTATTGAAAAGGAATGAAGTAATGACACATAACTTTAAAAACATTGTGCTAGTCACAAAAGTCACATATTATATGATACCATTTATTTGAAATGCAGACTAGACCATGGAGACTAGACCATGGAGATAGAAAGTAAATTAGTGGCTGCCTGGAGCTAGGGTTTGAGGAGAATGGAGAATGACAGCTAACAGGCATGGAGTTTCTTTTGGGATGACAAAAATATTCTAGGAGAACCAAGATGGCGGCATAGGTGAACACCCATTGTTCTGCCCTGCGCAACAATGCAGAGACTATAACATAACAACAAAACAAACATCACCCAGAATCACCAGAAAGCTGGCTGAGTGAAAACTCCACAAATAAAAGTAAAGGTGGGACACTGAGACTCAGAGAGCAGCGGGAGTGCAGCCTTGAAGACGGAAACAGGTTAGGAGCTGTCCTGGTCGCGCACGGGCTGTAGGGCTGGAGCAGCAACCCCAGCTGGATTTCGCCAACGGGGAGGATGGAGACGTCCCACTGCACGGATTCCCCGGCGCCAGGAGAGGTCTGAGATCTGGGGTACGTGGAGACGTCCCACTGCACAGACTCCCCAGTGCCAGGCGAGGTCCGAGGTTCAGAGGACGCACCCTGGAAGCCAGGTGCGGCGGAGGACTCCAGGTCTGCAGAGAAACTGGGTAGCTGGGAAAAGAAGTTTGCCGCAAGTCAACTGTGCGACAGCACAGACGCGTGAATTGCTCCCTGGAAACTTATCTCCTGGTCCCGGAAATCACCTGTTTTACAACCCTGGGCGAGACTTTGGGTGTGCAGACTCATTTGGGGAGAGGAAGAGTTGTCTGGCAAGGGGAAGAGACTGGCGGCTTTCTCGTGGAGGTGCCTGCAGCCATCCCCATCCAACAGAGCCCCGCGCGCGAGCACCGCATAGGACGTAGCTGACACTGAGGCTGCCTTCGCAGCTCAGAGACTCCGCCCATCCAACCTGAACACAGTCTCCCTTCACAGCCAATTGGCCTGGAGGTCAAACCCTCCTAGGGCTAACAACAACAAGCTGGGCTTAAATTCAAAAATACTGTACAACCCATAAAGGACTGCAGTAAGAGTACCCGCCTCAAGTAACTGGGGAGGCTGTGCCACTGACCCTTAGAGGACATCTACCACATAAAGCAGCCACCATGCAGAGACATGGAAAGAAATCGGGTGTGAAAGAAATGGAGGAAAAAAGACGACTAGACATAGATTTCAAAACCACGGTTATAAAGCTCTTCAAGAGGCTCCTAGAAAAGGCCGATGAACTTAATGAGAACTATGAGGAAATAAACAAGACCAACCAGGAAATGAATGAGACTTACAAGGAAATGAATGAGACCCTCAAGGAAATGAACAAGACCTCTGAGGATATGAAGGAGACCCTCACGGATATGAAAAAGAACCAACTAGAAATCAAGCATACACAGACTGAAATAAAAAATATTACACAAAGTCCTAAAAGCAGTCCAGAGGGCCACAAGAACCAAGTTAAAGATTTGAAATACAAAGAAGCAAAATCCACTAGGCTGGAAAGGCAAGAAACAAAAAGAATCCAGATAATTGAAGATAGTGTAAGGGGCCTCTGGGACAACCTCAAGCATGCCAACATCCGAATTATTGGGGTGCCAGAAAAAGAGAAAGAGCAAGTTAATGAAAACCTACTTGAAGAACTAGTGACTGAAAACTTCCCCCACCTAGTGAAAGAAACTGACTTAAAAGCCCAAGAAGTACACAGAACCCAAAAATATAGGAATCTAAAGAGGACCACACCAAGACACATCATAATTAAAATGCCAAGAGCAAAAGATAAAGAGAGAATATTAAAAGCAGCAAGAGAAAAACAGTTGGTTGCCTACAGGGGAGCACCCATACGATTGTCAGTGGATTTCTCAACAGAAACGATGCAGGCCAGACGGGAATGGCAAGAAATATTCAAATTGATGACTAGAAAGAATCTACAACCAAGATTACTCTATCCAGCAAAGCTATCATTCAGAATTGAAGATCAGATAAAGTGCTTCGCAGATAAGAAAAAGCTAAAGGAGTTCATCACCACCAAACCAATATTATATGAAATGCTGAAAGATATTCTTTAAGAAGAGGAAGAAGAAAAAGTTATAAATATAAGTTATGAACAACAAATACACATCTATCAACAAATGAACATAAAAATCAAGTGAATTGATAGGCTGATGAACAGGATAAACTGGTGAATATAACAGAAACATGGACATAGAGAGGGAATGGACTGACAATTCTTGGGGAGAAAAGGGTTGTGGGAAGTACAGCAAGAGACTGGACAAAATCTTGCAACATTCCTCTTGCAATGGGAGAGAACAGTGGGGAGGGGGAGGTGAGGGTGGAGGGTGGGATAGGTACAGGGTGGAGGGGAGATATAGGGGGATAAAAAAGGGGAAACAATGTAATTAATAAACTGAACAATAAAGATTTAAAAATTTAAAAAAAATTCTAAAATTGAGTTTTACTATGTTAATAAAAAATTTCAGAAATAATTGTTCTTAAAGCAAGTTTTCATAATAAGTATTTAATAATTAATTTGAATATATCTTTTTAACCTTAGATTGGTAGCAGTTCTATTTTGGGTTCTACTGAAAATAAAAAATATTGTGGCACAGACATACCTTCGCTTATAACATCTGTGTACAACTTTCTTTATGTAATATTTGTGAAAAGTTCTTCTACTGAAAATCATGGTTTCATGGCTCAGTTCAGTACTAAAGATTTGGGTAAGTGATTGACACTTTCTTCTGTTTTGTTTCTCAGGCTTATATCAAAATAAGTAAACAATGGAAAGAAACTTACAAAAATTATCTATACTATAGATGTATACTTACCTACACTGTAAATTTTTAAGGTACACTCTAAAGAAAAAAATATATTTTGTAAGCAGCACATAGCAACAGTTAACTGATGTCTATTATGAAGGTTAAAACCAAGTTATCTGAAGTAGCATATAAGGAAACTTTTTCTTTTTGAGCTTTTAAGAAGTTATGATCAGACTACTTTATCTTGATTTGCAGGTAGCTTGTTGGTTACTCATTCTAACAATTATTATTTTACTTCAATAGCATGTGGGAAAGTTCTCACAGAGCTAACAGGAACTATTCAAAGCCCTGGTCATCCAAATATCTACCCCCATGGTATCAACTGTACCTGGTATATATCAATCCAACCTGGCTTCCTGATAAATTTGATATTCAGGAGATTTCATCTGGAGTTTCATTACAATTGCACAAGTGACTATCTGGAAGTTTTTGACACTGGTTCTGGGACATCTCTTGGGAGGTGAGATCATTTTTGTTTAGTTTTTTTTCCTCACAGAAATTTTCTTGCGTCATGGAAGGATGTTAAAGTCTACCATGTTGTGTTATAACAACCAGGTCAGATTAACATGCTCCTCAATGGCCATTCCTGCATTACTACTCTGTAGCCTTGGCACTTTATATATTTACTACAGGCCCAGTGCATGAAAATTCATGCAATGGGGGGATGGTCCCTCAGCCCAGTCTGCCCCCTCTCATAGTCTGGGTGTCCTCAGTGGCGGGAGGCGACTTGGAGATCAGGGGAAGGTGATGCCCCCATCACACCTCTGCTGCTGCCACTGCTGGCAGTGCAAGCCTCAGCTGGCCCTAGTTACCTGAGACTCGGGCAGCCCTGGGCTACTAGGCAGCTGCCATCCAAGGCTGCCTGCTCCCTGGGCCAGGACTGAGAGGCTGAGGGCTGAGGGGATTGGCGGACTTTGGAGGCAGGCGCCCGGTGGGGCTGAGGGGGACTGAACGCCACCATCTTGTGACTGTGGATGATGCTGCCATCTTTGAGGATGTAGCAGTCAATTAGCATATTCCCTCTTTAGTATATAGAAAGTTTTGACATATGTGTATACCCATGAAAATGAAACTAATGCACACGTCATTATCTCCAATCCTTCTTTCTGCCCATGATAATTTCTCACTTTGCCCACATCCCCATCCCTATCCCCATTCCTAGGAAACCACTACCCTGCTTTCTCTCACTATAAATTGGTTTGCATGTTCTGGAAGTGGAATCATATTCTACATACTATTTTTTTAACTGGCTTTCCTAGTCAGCATAATGTATTGGTTGAGCTTCTTGGATCTGAGAGCTTATAATTTTAACAAATTTGAAACATTTTTGGCCATTAGTTCTTGAAATAACTTTGAGGATTCGACTCTGATTACTTGTATCTTAGGCCATTTTTATATTGTCCCACAACTCACTGATACTCCATTCAATTGATTTTGAGTCTTTGCTTTGTATGTGCTTCATTTTGGAAGATTTGTATTTTTATGTATCAAGTGCCCTAATCTGTTTTTCTGCAATGCCTATTCTGCTGTTAACCCTACCATGTGTAGTTTTCATCTCAAACATTACAGTTTTCATTTCTAGAAGTTTGCTTTGGGCCGTCTTTTATATCTTCCACAATGTTTCTACTTTGCACATTAATGTTTTCCTATAGCTTCCTATATCTGTGAGATTTTGATGTCTTTGTGAATTCAGACATTGGTGGCATTTTTTTGCTATTGTTTTGGTGGTTCCGTCTTTTTTCTCATTAGGGTTTATACTTTCCTCTCATGTCTGGTAATATTTGATAGGATGCCAGGCATTTCTAATTTTGTGTTTTTGCGCACTGGACACTATTGTGTTCCTGTATATATTTTTGAGGTATGCTTTGGGATGCAATGAAGTTATTTGGAAATAGTTTGATCATGTCCAATTTTGCTTTTCAAGTCACTTATTTACCTTTGCTGTTTGATTTTCAGTGTCTTGAAAGCCATTGTTTTATATATTTTAGTTCTTTTCAGGTGCAGGGTTACATCCAGCTCCTGTTAGTACCTCTTTGTTGAAAATGAAAATCTCCTAATGTTTTTTAATTTTCTTTTTCTTGCATTTCATTTTTTCATCTATTTTTAATATGTTTTTCTTTACCAATTATTTTCTTAAACTTATTTCTTACCTCTTTTTATTCTCCCAAATTCATTTGCTCTTATTTGTCTTAATCTTTCATTTTTGTAACTATTTTTAATGGTACTGGACTCATATTCACTGAAAAATTCATATTTTTTGCTGAATGGCATAAGCTACTATATTGTTCTTTCCCAGTCTGGCAGACATGGGCATATAGAGAGACATTTAAAATATGAATTAAAAAAATAAAATAATATACTAATGAATTAATCCAATTTTATTTTTATCAAGATATCAAACCTATTTTAACACTGAAATAGTATTATACACCATTTTTTCTTTTTCTCTTTCAGAAATTAATCTGTTTTCCATATTTTGGTTTCTATTTTTTCCCTTTGTCATTGTATTTGGTTAATCTCACAAGTGTGCATTAATTTGAGATTTCTATTTCATAGTCACTCCTTTTTTAAATTCTTTATTGATTAAAGTATTATATAAGTCTCCTTTTCCCCCCATTGCTCTCCCTGGTCACTCCGACCCCACAGCCCATCCCCTCATCCCCTAGTATCTGTGTCCATTGGTTAAGCTCATATGCATGCATGCAAGTCCTTTGGCTGATCTCTTACCACACCCCTCCTCCCTGCCTTCCCTCTGAGGTTTGATGGTCTGTTAGATGTTTCTTTGTCTCTGGATATATTTTTGTTCATCAGTTTATGTTGTTCATTATATTCCACAAATGAGTGAGATCATGTGATATTTATCTTTCTCCAACTGGTTTATTTTGTTTAGCATAATGCTCTCCATGTCCATCCATGCTGTTGTGGATGGTAAAATTCCCTTCTTTTTTACAGAAGTATAGTATTTCATTGTGTAGCTGTACCACAGTTTTAATAGCACAATTTACAATAGCTAATATTTGGAAACAGCCTAAGTGCCCATCATCAGATGTGTGGATTAGAAAACTGTGGTACATCTAAGTCACTCTTTCTTACAAGTGTTTCTCTAGAAAACTACTCCTGCGTGGTTGTTTTTTTTTGGTCACAACTCTACTCTTAGCATGACTAGAATAGTTTTTCTGAATAAAACTGCTTTTATTCAGCCAAAATTTGACATGGCTTAGTAATCAAACTCTTACCTATGTATAGGCCAGCTGTCTAAGGAGAATAGATTTCACCTGTATAGGGTTATTCTAGGCACTATTTTACGTCCTTTATATATGCAGTATATTAACTCATGAAATTCTCAAAACAACCCTATGAAATAGTTACTATCATCATCCTCAGTTTAGAGGTGGAGAAATGGAGGCATAGTGGTTGAGTGATATGCTCAAAGTCACAATGGCTATAAATGATAGAACTGACTCAAATTTATGCTCTATGCGTTTATGATATATGGTTTTCCTTTTTTGTGAAAGTTTATTACATTTCTGTTAATAAATTCAATAATATTCTATATGGTGACCTAGCATAGCTTGTAATTTCTAATTTCATTAAGTTTGTACAACAGACAAGTCATATAGCCAGGTACACACATAAAACTTTCAGGGAAGTAACCATGAATGGGGAGATATTTGCAATTTTGTAAATGTTTGTGCCTAAAGGTAATAGGGTATATTATTGTTATTTTTGCATGTTCTAATTTTGGTGCATCATTTAAAGTACACTGTGTTCTTTTTTTGTTTGTTTCAAATAGATATTGTGGAAAATCGGTCCCGCCCTCTCTTATCAGCAGTACCAACTCATTAAAGCTTGTGTTTGTGGCTGACTCTGACCTTGCTTATGAAGGCTTTTTAATAGACTATAAAGCAACTAATGCATCAGCAGGTAACTAAACAGCATTTGTGTACTTGGATTTCTTTACTCCATTATAAAATAGTACTATGAAAATACTTCATCCCCAAATGAAAGCTATATTTAGAACAACATGTAGTGACTTCAGTATCTTCCCTATTAAAAATAGAGTAATGATTAAATGAGTATTGTTTCCATGATAAAAAATTTCTAATTTTGAAAATTGGGAGGAGGTTTTATAAGAGGATGTTTTTTATTCTTAGAAACTATACACTTATGTTTTCAGGGCTATAGGTATGTAGTGTTTTCAAATTACTCTTAAATGGTTCGGAGAATAAAGAGTGAGCAAGTCTGAGAGGAAGAAAGGGTGTGGGAGGGAAAGCATTGGGGGCAACATGCAAATATGTAACAAATCTGGATAAAAGGAATTCAGGAGCTATTTCTTGCAATTTTTCTATGAGTTTGAAATTCTACCAAAATGAAGTTAAATTTCTTCTACCAAAGAAATCAAATATGTATTTTAAGAAATTATAAAAGAACAACAGCAGATAAAAATAAGAGGCTACTTATATAGAATTTTATGGCAGGAAATAAAAGATTTCTTAACAAAATAGACATTTCTAAATTTAACTTAATAAAATTGAACCTTTTCAGCATTTATAACTTTTATTATATATTTCTTATTAATTCATTTTTATAATTATTTTGCTCTTTGTAAATGCATTATAGGAAACAAATAACCATTTGCAAGAAGGGTCTTTGATGTAATACAAGCATGTCAAACTCATGGCCCATCAGCCATGAGTTTGACATGTTTGATGTAATATGTAAACCAGAGATGCCCCAAACTCAAAATCTGTGGGGTTTAGGATTGTTTTTTATGTTTATGTTTCCACATGGGATGTGTATCAGTTTAGAGAGTCTGGGTTTTCATTTTTCATCAGAAAAAGGAAAGAGATTTAATGATCCAAAATACTATCCAGTGTAAGTCTATAGTGGACAGATGCTGAGCTTCCCAAGCATATCCCAGCCTTTGGATTCCCAGAAAATGGTGTTACTCACTGATGCCCCTTTGGAAAGCACTGGGAGCTTTTCCTGTGCCAGGACATGCTCCCTCTGACAGCATCATGTGTCCAGAGATCCCTGGTACTCATCTTTTAATGCCCCCATTCCCATAAACAAACAAACAAATAAACAAAAAAAAATAAATCTACATATATATAAAAACCTAATATGCAAATTATCCCTGCGGGAATTTGACTGGGAGACCGATCATTTGCTATGATGTATGCTGACCGCAGGGGGCAGTTCAGAATGAAAGAAAGCCCCAGACAGCAGCTGGAAGGCTCTGATCAGCTCCGATCACTGGCCAGGCCTAGGGACCCTACCCATACATGAATTTTGTGCACCAGACCTCTAGTAAGTAAATAATAAAAAATTAAAAATCTCCCACTCTGAATCCCTACCCAATTTTTCATTTATTTCTCCTCAGAGTGGCCAGATACTACTTTTCACTTTAGGCAAAACTGCTGTTCTGTGAGTAATTGAAGTTCTATGTGTTGGCAACATGGCTTTAGAGCTCGTCAGAATCCTGAGTGTGAGAAAATCATAGGCCTTTCTCTCCTGTGGGTCCCTCTCCATGAGATGGTTTACTTTCCAGCCTAAGCTCATGGAAATTGAATCCCCAATGATTAGAACAGGTTATGTTATACAATTGACTTTGTTACTGGACTTTTTTTCAGTTGTTTAACATCCAATGACCAAAACTGACTTTTCAAGACATTCCAGTGTGCACAAAATTTTCCATCCTTCAATAGTTTCTTCTGCCTCATATATTTGTTCAGAACCACACTACATACTAGATTAGGTTTTGGAAAAAGTCACTTGAACTCTTTGGGCTACAGTTTTCTCATCTGTAAAATTAAGGGATTAAATTTGATGGCCTCTGAGATGTCTTCTAGCTTTAATCAACTATATGAACAAGTTTAATATGCTGCATTTATTAGCTAGCTGCATCTTAGATAACATATGATCATGCAGGGCCTCCTGGAAATGTTATTGGAGTATTTGTAACAATATGCAAAGTAAGACATATCTCTGTAATTACTAAAACAGCTCTGCTAATACCACACTAGCTTTTAAGGCAATCAATATCTAGTGCAATAAGAACCCAGAGCAATCAAAATAATCTGGCAGGGAGGGTGTTAAAGTTAAATTCTAATTACATAATTTTTTCAGAAAAATAAGACACGGGGAAAATAAAAGTAAGTTGAGAAAAAGGAAAGGAGCAAGCTGGACAGAAAGGGAAACTGATGAAGACAGAGTTTTATGGAAAACCGGAGAAGAACCAAGCAATATTTAGAGAGATGGAGTTACATTTATTAGGCGCGGGTCCAAAGGAAAATGTCTCTCAAATTCTGGCCCCCAACATGGAGGAATTATCCCTATTTATATGTTTTTACCTTCTTTGACTCCCAAATATGGGGTGTTTCTGGCCCCCTTTGCAAGATCTTAAAGAGCCCCTATGAGTTGTGGCCTTGGGGTCTCAACCAAAAGCTTGGCCTGGTGCCGGCACTGATAATTTTGTCCGGGGAAGGCTTAATGGCCTCTCTGAAGTGGGAGTAGTCTTATTTTCCTTATTATTTAAGCAAGCAAGCAATTACAGAAGCCAAATAGCTGGGTTAAAATTTCAAACAACAGTTTCTATATAAGATGGATGCTTCAAGAAAAAACAAGTGATGAAAGAGAAGAGGACCATGAGGTGGAAAACTGGACAGGCTCCCCTGTGTGCCTCCCCAGGTGCTCACCACTCCTTTGGCCTCTGGTCCAGTCAGGGCTGAAATCACAGACCAGGGAGTGTTCCCTTTCTGCCCTTTGGCTAAGCCTGGCCGCTCCCTGGGTGCCTGCTGGTTTTTTTGTTTTGTTTTGTTTTTGCTCAGGGAAGGACTAGACAAGCTCAGGAAGGAGGCTGCTGTAGGGGTTGAGCTGGTGACACCCAGACAGTGGGGGAGCCTTCCAGGCAGCAAGTGAGTTCCCACCTGGGAACAGGCAGGTGTTAGGACACTTAACTTTTCAGTTGTCATCTTATTTTTTTATACTTCAACATAATGAAACCTTATCACAGAAAAGCATTGATGGATGCTCAGTCATTGGCCCTCATTCTATTTTATGGCTTTAGCAGAAGTTACTTTCAGACCTTTAATGAGATTTTGGTTCTTGATTTCTAGTTCCTCAACACAACAGGTGTGAGTTTCTTTCCTGTCTTTATCTGATAAAGGCTAAATTTCCTGAGGGGACTCCAGTTCCGTTTCCATCTGCAGTGCAGACTATGGGGCTATGATGTCAGCCTCTAAGTATGTGTGTGGGAGGAGAGCCCAAGAGATTGGCTTCTGGTCATTGTTTTGACTCCCTCCCTCATCACTGTTTCTGCTTTTATCCAGATGTTACTGGAAAATAGAAACAAAAAACTAACAAGCAAAATGTCTGAGGGTAGAAACTCTTATGATTTGCTTAATAACAGATCATAAGATTAGGTTTTAAATGTTTGCTTATTTAAAATAAAAAAAATTTGAATTCTGAGAGATATTTAACTTTACACGTTTAATTTGTAAATTAAGACTAGTAATGCAGTGTTACTACCTACATTTGTTAAAAGTACAGAATAGAATAGAAAGTATCAGAGTTTATCATACTGAGTTAGGTATTGCTTGCTATATCTATTTTTATGTGTGTGTGAATGATATAAATGTGTTTTTATGGTGTGTCAGAAAGTTCAAAACACCAATCTAGTTCAATTACCTGAGTTTTTAAAAGAGGGAAATTGAAATCAAGAATTGAATTTATTCTCCCAAGAATATACAGCTAGTTGGTTTAGAAGCTATCCAGTCCCAACATCCAATCTGTTTGTTTTCCCGTGTCTAGGTTAGCTCTTGGAAATGCCGTAGATGAACTGCACATTTTGTGGTTGGTAACATTCCATTCACAGCTGTGGTAAAACTGTTAGACTTTCCTATTTTCTTAAAAGAGAAGTGCTTTATAATCACCTAGGGAAATGACAGGAAGTATCAGAACCACATCAACATAGGGTTAAAAGTGTGCCCTATTGGGATTTCTCATTCTGCTTATTCCCAGCTAAGAGTGCCGGCCCCCATTCCCCCAGACCATGCCCCAGTGTGAGTTTAGTGCTTTTTCTCATCAGTCATCTTGGAATATGCCTAGAGGCACTTAAGAGTTAGAGGTCAGAAATGATATTCAGCTCTTGGTCAGTGTGATTTAGTTGGTTGGATATTCTCTCATCACTGAAAGGTTGCTGATTGGATTCCTGGTCAGGGCACATCTCTCAGTTATGCGCTAGATCCCAGGCAGGGGATGTGCTGGTGACAGGGAATGGTTCACTCTCATATCAATGTTTCTCCCTCTTGCCCCCTCTCCCTTCCTCTCTCTAAAATTAAATAAAAATATATATTTTAAAAGGAATGATAATCAGAAGGGCAAAAGAATATTTCTTTAGAAGAAATGAATCAAGTTCTGTTTCTACTAGTGCCCCAGTGCATGGATTTGTGCACATAGAAAGGAAATTAATTACATGGTGGCTGGTCAGGTGAGACTAGGCAAGATGGGAGCCAACATCCCTCAGTCCCTTCCCAGCCAGCCAGACCAAGGGTGGTGCCGCAGCTCAAAGATTATCTGTGGAGTGAGTGGGGTCTCTCCTGCAGGTGGGGCCCTCTGCCTGGCCTGCAGCGATTGGGCTGAAATCAGTTCTCTGACATCCCCTGAGGGGTCCCAGATTGTGAGAGGGTAGTTCTTGAGTGACAGATCCCAGAATTTGGCTCTCTCCTCTCTGGTTCTGGGTGCATCACCTGCGAACCTCAGCTGCCAAGTCATCGAAGCTCAGCAGGTCCTGCATTAAGTGTCTGCTCCCTGGTGGTCAGTGTGCATCATAGCTATTGGTCAATGGTCGTTTAGGCTTTTTAAAAATTTAATAAATCTTTATTGTTCAGCTTCCCCCTCCCATAGCTCCCCTCCAACTGGTACCCATCCCACCCTCAGCCCTTACCTTCCCCTCACTGTCCTCATCCATAGGTGTGCCATTTTTGTCCAGTCTCTTCCTGCACCTCCCACCCCCTTTCTCCCAAAGAATTGTCAGTCAATTTCCTTTCTATGCCCCCTGATTCTATTATATTCACCAGGTTATCCTGTTCATCAGATTTTTAATTCTCTTGATTTTTAGATTCACTTGTTGATAGATGTGTATTTATTGTTCATAATTTTTATTTTTACCTTTTTCTTCTGCTTCCTCTTCTTAAAGAATACCTTTCAGAATTTCATATAATACTGGTTTGGCAGTGATGAACTCCTTTAGCTTTTTCTTATCTGTGAAGCACTTTATCTGACCTTCAATTCTGAATGATAGCTTTGCTGGATAGAGTAATCTTGTTTGTAGGTTCTTGCTCTTCATCACTTTGAATATTTCTTGCCATTCCTGTCTGGCCTGCATAGTTTCTGCTGAGAAATCAGCTGACAGTCCTATGGGTGCTCCCTTGTAGGTAACTAATTTTTTCTCTTGATGCTTTTAATATTCTCTCTTTATCTTTTGCTCTTGGCATTTTAATTATGATGTGTCTTGGTGTGATTCTCTTTGGATTCCTATTGTTTGGGGTTCTGTGCGCTTCTTGGACTTTTAAGTCTATTTCTTTCACCAGGTGTGGGAAGTTTTCGGTCACGATTTCTTCAGATAGGTTTTCAGTATCTTGCTCTCCCTCTTTATATGGCACCCCCATAATTCAGATGTTGGTATGCTTGAGGTTGTCCCAGAGGCTCCTTACACTATCTTCAATTTTTTGGATTCTTTTTGCTTCTTGCTTTTCCAGCTGAGTGGATTTTGCTTCTTTGTATTTCAAATCTTTGTTTTGATTCTTGCGATCCTTTAGACTGCTTTTAGGTCTCTGTATAATATTTTTTATTTCAGTCAGTGTATGCTTAATTTTTAGTTGGTCCTTTTTCATTTGCTCGAGGGTCTCATTAAATTTATCTGCCTTTTCTAGGAGCCTCTTGAAAAACCTTATAACCATGGTTTTGAACTCTATGTCCAGTTGTTTTTTTTCCTCCATTTCTTTCAAATATGATTTGTTGCCTTTTCTCTGCATTTTGGCTACTTCCCTAAGTTGGTTGTATAGCTTTGTGTGGTATGTGGCCTCTAGGGGACAGTGGCTCAGCCTCCCTAGTTACCTGAGGTGGATACTCTTGGTATACCCCTTTATGGGTTGCACAGTCTTGTTGCAGTTAAACCTAGATTGTTGTTGGTTTCAATGGGAGGGGTTGACCTCCAGGCCAATTGGCTGTGAGAATCAGCTGTTTTTATGCTGCGACTGCCGCTGTGCTCAGCTTGGATGGGGCAGAGTCTCCAGGTGGAGCAGACAGTTTTGGTTTCTGGTGCCCGGGTCTCTGTGCCCTGTAGCAATGGAGAGAAAGCTGCCGCCGAGCTCTGCCCGCTGCCAGACAGTTTAGTTTCTCTCCAAATGAGTCTGCACACCCAAATTCTCACCCAGAACTGGAAAGCAGTGCAGTCCAGTGGTTTTTTTTATTTTTTCCTCCTGAACAAGAGAGCTAGCCACACATCCTCTCTGTGAGCTCACGCACCTCTGCAGTACATGCTCTCTCCATGAGCTCATGCACCTCTGCAGCTCCCAAATCTCAGTGTGCTTCTTTCTTAAAGTCCAGTCTGGGTTCCCTGAGACTCACCCAGAACTTGGGGGTAAGTGCAGTGGGACGCCTCTGTCTCCCTCCCTGTTCGAGAAAACCAGCCGGGTATCCAGCTGCCTGCCCCTTCCACTCGTGCACAGCTCCTCACCACCTTGTCTGTGCATCTCAGCAACGCTGCCCTCTGTGGCTCCTCTGAGTCACAGTGTCTCTTTATTTTTCCTTCTATTTGTGGAATTTCCACTCATCCAGCTTTCTGGTGGTTCTGGATAATGTCTGTTCTGTCTCTCATTTGCAGTTTTGAAATTGTTGTGCAGGGCAGCAGTATAGGTGTTTACCTATGCCGCCATCTTGGTTTCTCCCTGTGTCTGCTTAGGCTTTTATGCATGTAGACTAGAGGCCTGGTGCATGAAATCTGTGCATGGAGGGGTAGTCCCTCTGCTCAGCCTGCACCCTTTCCAATCCAGGACCCCTTGGGGGATGTTTGACTGCTTCTGCAATCCAGGACTGCTGGTTCCTAACTGCTCACCTGCCTGCCTGCCGGATAGCCACTAACTGCTCCCCTGCTGGCCTGATTGTCCCTAACTGCCTTTGCCTTGCCCTGCACCCAAGACTCAGGATTCCCTCCTCTGGCCAGCCACAGGTGCTGGTGCCCGGGACTGCGGGGCAGGCGGCTTGTCCCTCTCCCAGACTGTAGCCTGGCTGCTCCCCATTCCTCTCTTGCAAGCTCATTTGTGCCCGGCTGGTCCCCATCCCTCTCCCCAGTGTTGAGTATCTGAGCCATTAGGACATGACAGTGTGAGGGTATGATGGCCATTTGCATATTATCTTTTTATTATATAGGATTATTTTTTGAAATCCTTACCAGAGGAAATGTTTACTGATTTTAGAGAGAGGAAAGGGGAGAGAGAAACATCAATAGGCTGACTCGTATGACCTCCCACCTCCACTGGGAATTAAACCTGAAACCTGGATATGTGCTCTGACTAATGCATGGGGCAATGCTCTAACCAACTGAGCTATACCAGTCAAGGCCTGATTTTATTTTAAAAGTTAAATCCAATAGAGCAGTGTTCCCAAACTCTCTTGTTCATAAAAAAAAAACTTAGAGCAGGATTTTTTTTTGTTATACATTCAGGTATTAGGGTTACCCACCTCCCACCTCCCCCACCTCAGAAATTCTAAGTCAAATACATGTAGAGTGGGTTTTCACCAAGGAATTCAAGTTACTGTAATGAAATTTTGCAGTTCCCCAGAGACTCTGAAATTCAAGTCTTAGTACATAAATTGCAGTATATAATTACAACTGAGATGTAATTGTGGACAGGATTATAACTGCTCATGGTGGAAAGTACTTTCCATGACAGGCTCAAAGAAGGCTGAATACAAATCAGAAGTCTTAGTTCTTGTCTTGGCTTTGATGTTAAGAATGCTTTGGCCAAGTCAGAATCCTCTGTGCTTCTTTCAATCCACCTTGACTTCTGTGTTTTCTGCTGTGAGATATTCAGATGTTTTTCCCTCTGGAAGGGTGTTGGTAAGTCTATTGATCTTTTAAAGATTTATTTTCTTATTTGTCAGTGTTTTCTTGTACTTTTGTTTATATGGGTGTCCTGGCACTTCCCAGTTCAGGCATATTTTTTATTTGATTTCTTAGTCCTTAGAATGGAAATGCTAAAGAAAACATCTAATTGTGCCCTGCTGTTGCTCCGTGGGTTTGCACTTGAGCCCAATGAAGGCAGTGAGGAAGTGATGGGCAGTCTGGTCCCCTTCCAACACCCTGGGTGCAGGGCCAGGTCTTGGCCTTCCTTGGGGCTCCTTCTCCACCCTCATAACAGGTGCAGGAGGACAAGGGCTGGAGAGGGTGGCTGTGTGCTCCCCATTTCCATCTCCATTGCAGCAGTTCCCTCATGTACCTGTTGTCTCCCTTTTACCATTAGAGCTTCCTGTTTGACAACAATGGTGATGGTGATGGGTGGTTGGGGAGGGGGAGATGAATAATAAGTAGATGAAGATGCCCAACACTCAGTGGCCAAGCGGGGGGGGGGGTGCTGTGAGGAATGGAGTGACAGGGGTGCACCAGTGTGGTTGAATCCAAAGATAACCAAAAGAGCAGAAACTGGAGAGCTTACCTGAGAGCAGCCTGATACCACAGGAAGTGTGGTTTGTTGGCAAAGAAAAAGAAGAACGTGACTGTCTGCAACAGAAAGCTAGAGGAATTAAAACAGAAAAAAGAAAAGAAGAGGCAGAATGTGAATAAAGAAAGATAACTGCTGATGTAATTGTGGACAGGATTATAACTGCTCATGGTGGAAAGTAGTTTCCATGACAGGCTCAAAGAAGGCTGAAGACAAGTAAGAAGTCTTAGTTCTTGTCTTGGCTTCAATATTAAGAATGACCAGGTTGAGAAAAAGAATGAACAGGTTGAGAAAAAGAATTAACAGAAAAGAAGGGAACAAAAAATTAATAAAATGGAGGAAAAATCAGCAAAGGAATTAGAGAAAGGTCATTTGCAAGAAAAAGCAAAAGAAAACTATAAATAATGGTTAAAGGGGGAAAATGTACAGGGGGAAAAACAGAAACAGCAGAAAAAGGGTTTAAGGAATGGTTGGAAAATGCGAAAAATAAACCTCCTCCAGCTACAAAGAGCTATGGTTATGTCAATGGAAAACATTCAGGTTTCTACAGTGGAAATTCTTATCCAGAACCAGCCCTTTATAACCAATTCCTGGAAACCAACTCATATGCCTTCTCCCAAAGTCACTAAGTTTCTATCAGGAAAAAAGACTAAAGGTTGGTGATAAGTCAGCCACACAGGTCTTCATCTCTGGTAATTCATAAAGCCAGAACCAATCTTTGCTTTGGAACTCGTGGGAAATTGCATGCTTTTGCCTGTAGATAATTAATTTTAAAATCAGAAATGTGTTTTTTACTGCTCTGTCAGTAGCTCAACATTTGATCTGATTATTGACAAGTTCAATTTTTAGATTTATATATGGAGTCTTTAGAACTTTTAAAAGAAGATATTTTTAACACATTTTTATTGATTTCAGAGAGGAAAGGAGAGGGAGAGGGAGATAAAAACATCAATCATGAGAGAATCATTGATCAACTGCCTCCTGCATGCCCCTTACTTGGGACTGAGCCCACAACCTGGGCATGTGGCCTGACTGGGAATCAAACCGTGACCTCCTAGTTTATAGGTTGACTATCAACTATTGGGCCACGGCAGTTGAGCAAGGAAGATATTTTATACAATTCCTCTTTGAAGAATAGGTAATTGACTATCTAACAATTTTGTTAGTATTTAGCTTGTACTAAAACCACTGTGATACCAATAAAATCAATAACTTTTCTTGTGGAGGAAAAAAAATCTAACAGTAATATTCCTAATCTTCTACCCATTCTCATTTCTGAATTGGCACTTCCTGCACAGATAAACCAGGGATTATTACAGAGTACGGATTTGGAAAGGGAGGACTTGACTTTGAATTTTTATCTTTGGCATGTCGAAACTAAATGATTTTACAACTTAACCTCTGGGAGTCTCAGAATCCCCCTCATCCATACCTCTCTAAAAAGGGGAGGGTATAATAACTGGCTCTCTCACATAGGTGAGGATGATAAAAGAAGACAGTCTATGGGAAAATTACACAGTTGCTGTGAAACACAATGACTGTGGCCAGGTGTAAAATGGAATGACTGATGTCCAAGTGCAGTTTTTTACACTAGCGGCTATAGTGAGTTAGCTTACATTCATATCCATTTGAATTGTCACCTGTGAGGGAGAATCAAAAGCCAATTCTGTGACTGCGGAACAGCGCATTGTGGAGCAAAATGTTAGATTTTAATTAGGGAGGCTTCTTCTTTCCTAAAGGGAGCAATTGAACCTGTAATTTTATCTTCCCTCAAGGCTTCCCTTGGAAGAATGTTAAGCCAAAGATGCCAATAGAAGCTGGTGATGGTTCCTGGTTTGATTATTATTTAGCACATATCTAGAAAATTTGAGGTCAGATGTATTCATACAGATACAAACGTCTCATAAGTGATTTCACTTATGAATGATCTCTAATGTAATTCGATAATCATGTTATTGCATAAGGAAGGGAGACAGTGGAGCAGTTCCCCATAATCTAGGGTCTCTTTAAGAGATTCATTCTCAGATCCCTTTATTCTATTCCTGTTGCCCAAATTGTATGGGGCTGATATCATCACTGCTTGTGGGTTGGAGAGATTATCCATGTTTTGGATTTTGCACTTTCATAATGAGTTGAATGCTGTTACTAAAACTTTTTGAAAATGCTTTGTGGATGCAAAAAAAAAATCATGATTTTTAGAAAGATACAGCTTTGTGACTTTGTGATGGTCCACTGAGAAAATTTGTATATTTTCTCTTTCCTTCTTGACATTTTTTCTTTTTGAGGTTGGTCAGAAAGAAAGATCTGTGAGGCCCATCAATAGTTGTCTTTGATCTTCAGAGATATCCTTTTCCATTGCAGCTCACTTGACTATATTAGTAGTGAATGGGAGAAATATACTTTTCTTTTTCATCTCTTTGTAAATGTTGTTAAACTATCACAAAAGGTAAAGAGCCATTGGAAATGAGTTTTTCTTTGCCAGCATGAGTTATAAAGAAGAGGCACTTTTATGTTTGCTTTTTGTATTGATGTAATAAGAATTATGCCAACAGATGATTGTGGGAATACATTTAATTTTTCTTATTTGTGCTTATTATAAAGCATAAGATGCAACAAAAGCCTAGCATTGATATTTCACTGTTTTAATATTATTCTAAAAAGAGTCTTTTATTCTGTCAAGGGAAGAAAACATGAACATTGTATACTGACTTCAGTGTTAGATAAGAGGAGTTACTAGCCTTTCAAGAAGTAATAGGAGACACAGTAAGTTTAGAGAACAATTTTCTTTTCCCTATAAAGTGTGAAACTCATAAAACTGCAATCAAATTTTAACATTAAATATTATTGTTAATATTTATAGCAGGTGTACCTTCAAAATATTTTGTATTGATCTATTTTAATTTTATTTTTTACTTACTTGCTATCTGAATTATTTATTGGATTTTCTTTAGAGAGCCAATTTGTTTTTACACAGAACTTTTAAATTTTTAACATAACATAGATTTTTAAAAAATCCTCACCCCAGGATATGTTTTTATTGATTTTAAAGAGAGAGAGAGAAAATAGTATACCAGTTGCCTCTTGTACATGTTCTTTATTGGGGATCAAACCCACAACCTGCAACCATCATCAGCCTTTTGGTGTAAGAGACAAACCTCCAACCAATGAGCCACCTAGCCAGGGCCTTAACATAGATTTTTATTTTTTGTAACTAGAGGCCCAGTGCACGAAATTCATGCCCGGGGGAGGGGGTGTCATTCAGCCCAGCGTGCACCCTCTTCAATCTCCTGGCTCCCAACGGCTCGCCTGCCTGCCTTCCTGATTGTCTCTAACTGCTTCTGCCTGCCAGCCTGATCACCCCCTAACTACTCCCCTGCCATCCTGATTGATGTCTAACTAACTGCTGCCCTGCCAGCCTGTTTGCCCTCAACTTCCCTCCTCTGCTGACATGGTCACCCCTAACTGCCCTCCCCTGCAGGCATGATCACCCCCAACTGCCCTCCCTTGCAGGCCTGGTCCCTTCCAACTGCCCTACCCTGCTGGTCTGATCACCCCCAACTGCCCTCCCTTGCATGCCTGGTCCCTCCCAACTGCCCTCCCCTGCAGGCTTTATCGCCCACAACTGCCCCCCCTTGCAGGCCCTCCCCAGTTGGCCATCTTGTGGTGGCCACCTTGTGTCCACATGGGGGCAGGATCTTTGACCACATGGGGGCAGCCCTCTTGTGTGTTAGAGTGATGGTCAATCTGCAAATTACTCTTTTATTAGATAGGATAACGGCCTCCTGCATGGCTGAGGGCCAGCTGGATTCCCCTGAAGGGTGTCCCAGATCAGGATGGGGGTTCCCTTGGGTTGAGGGGCGGCCTGGATGAGGGGCCTGTGGAGGTTTGCAGGTCTGCCATGCCCCCCAGCAACCCAAGCAGAAGCCCTGGTATCTGGGATTAATCTATATCTAAATTGAAACTTTGCAAGCCTTCTGCTTGCTCCAGGGCGGCAACCATTTCTGTTTGAAACTTTGTAGCCTAGAGTGGAGGCCTAGGCTGGCAATGGTAGGTGGAAAGCTTGGCTTTCTCTGTTGCCAGGGAAACCCAAGCCTCTGTTCTCTCCAGCTCAGTGGCTGCCGCATTTCTGTATCTTTTATAATTGAAACTTTGTAACATTGAGTGGAGGCCTAGGTAGGCAATGGCAGGCAGAAAGCTTGGCTTCCTCTGTTTCCAGGGAAACCCAAGCCTTCCTCCTGCTCTCAGTGGCAGCAACCATCTTGGTTGGGGTTTATTTGCATAATCTGCTCCTGATTGGCTGGTGGGCATGGCTGTGGGCATGTGGGTGTGGTGAAGGTATAGTCACATTTGCATATTACTGTTTTATTAGATAGGATTAATGAATAAGCCCCTTTGTATGGATGTATCATAACTTGATTATTTGGACAATGAGGTTATTTCTAGTTTTTAGCTACTATGAAATAGGCTACTGTGAACATTGATATATAAGTTTTTTTGTGGACTTGTGTTATCATTTCTCTTGGGGCAATACCTAGGAGTACAATTTCTGCATCATATGTTAATATTATGTTTAATTAGAGGCCCGATGCACGAAATTTGTGCAAGGGGCTTAGCCCTTGCAGCCTTGACTGCCTTACGGCCACACCCCCCATCCCCTGATAGTTCCAGAAGGTCATTCTGGAAGGTCATCCTGCCATCTGGTCTAATTAGCATATTAGCTCTTTATTATATAGTATTTTATGAGAAGCTGCTAGACATTTTTAATAAACTGGTTATATCATTTTATATTCCCACCTACAATGAATGAGAATTCTATTTTCTCCTCATCTTTTCCAACCCTTGGTATAGTCAAGTCTTTTCATTTTTAGCCTGTAATAGTTGTGTAGTGGTGCCTCACTATTGTTTTAATTTGCATGTCTCTGGTGATTAATAGTGCTGAGTACCTTTTAATATACTTATTGGCAATTTATATATCTTTTTTTCTGAGGGGTACAATTGAAATCATTTTGTTCACTTATGTTTGTACTAGAGGCCTGGTGCAGCAAAATTTGTGCACTGGGGGAGGAAAGGTCTGTCAGCCTGGCCTGCCCCCTCTCACAGTCCAAGAGCCCTATGGGAGTGGGCCTAAGTCACAGTCTGGCCTCCCTCTATGGGAGGCAATTGGGATGATTAGGGGAAGGTGCCTCCCTCATCACCTTATTGTTGCTGTCGCTACCAGCCATGTCTGCTGTGAGCCCCGGACCTCACTGCCACTGTGGCTTTGTCAGGACGTCCGGAAGATGTCAACCCAAATTAGCATATTACCCTTTATTAGTACAGATTATTTGTCTTATTATTATTGTACTAGAGGCTTGGTGCACGATATTCATGAATGGGGTTGGGGGGTGCGGAGGTGGGAGTGATGTTCCTCAGCCCGGCCTGCAAAAATGCCAGCATCCTTCACACTGGCCTCTAGCCAGAGGTTCCTCTCCTCCTTCCCCACAGCCTCTGGGGAGATGCTTGTCCTGGGGCCTTCTCAGAGCTCCAGCACATGATGCCCTGTCAAGTAGTTGGGGGCTTGGGCTTTCAGGTCTGGCTTCCCTGCCTGGCATGGTGCCATTTACTGCCATGGGAGTAATGCCTCAGGAGTTGCCCCCTTGGGCCATATTACTTGCGAGTGTATGTGTGGGGGGTGGGGGGTAGGAGGAGCAGCTTCGGTGGCAGAGATTTGATGCCTATAGTATGCCTGATGGACACCCCCCGGCCTTGGGCCATGCTGGTCGCGTCTGGACTGCAGGCAGGGGTCTACTGGGCTGCGATTGGGGGCTGGAGGTGGATCCCAGCACCCATAGGGCTCCATTGGCATCAGGAACTGGAAAGACCCATTTTTCTGGTTCTTCCCCTCCCTCCGTACAACCAGCCTGTTCCTTCTCTTCGCACGTGTGCGGCCAGGCTGGTGGGGCACAGATGCTGTGCTCGCACCCCAGCTGGCCCATTCTCTCTCTCTGTGTGGCCAGTGGCTGCAGCCATCTTGGTTGGAATTTATTTGCTCCTGATTGGCTGGTGGGCATGGCTTGATTGGAGGTATGGTCAATTTGCATATTACTCTTTTATTATATAGGATGCTATATATTCTGGATACAAGTATGTCCTTTGTCAGATAAATATATTGCAAATATTTTCTCCTATTATGTACAGCTAGCATTTTATTTTTCTTAGTGCTATTGTTTGAAGAGCAAAAGTCTAATATGACTTTTTCTTCTTTTATGATTAGTGTTTTCATATTTTGGCTAAGAAATGTATAGCTATTAAAGTTGTGAAGATTTTCCTCTGTGTATTCTTCTACAAATTTTGTAGTTTTATTTTTTTACATTTGTGTTTATAATCCACATTGAATTAATTTTTCTATATCATGTGAGTTTTGTATCAAAGTTTGTTTCTTTGCTTGGCAAATGACATTTAGTTGTTCATTTAGTTGTTCAAGTTGTTCTTATATTCTGTTTCTTGTTAAACTCATTTATTAGATCTAGTAAATTTTTCGTAGATTCCTTGGTATATTCTACAGTTGATCATATCTGTAAGGATAGGGTTTTTTTCATTTTCTAAAATTTATTTTATTGTTTGAAGTATTATAAATAGTAGTATATATATATTTCCATTTTTCCCCCATTGGCCTTCCCCAGCCTCCTCTACCCCCTAGCAAATGCCCTCCTCCCCTAGTATCTTGTGTTCATTTGTTGTGCCTATATGCGTGCATACAAGTCCTTCGGTTGATCTCTTTCCCTCCCCTCCCCAACACTGTCCAGCCTTCCTGCTATAATTTGACAGTCTGTTCAATGCCTCACTGCCTCTGTATTTATCTTTTTATTCATCAGGTTATAATGTTATTTATTTTCCATAAATGAGTGAGATTATGTGGTAGTTTTCTTTCATTGCCTGCCTTATTTCACTTAGCATAATGCTCTCCAGTTCCATCCATAGCAGTGTAGTATTCCATTGTGTAGATGTACCATAATTTTCTAATCCACTCATCTGCTGATGGGCACTTAGGCTGTTTCCAAATCTTAGCTATTGTCAATTGTGCTTCTATGAACACAGGGGTGCATATTTCTTTCTGATTGGTGTTTCTGGTTTTTTTGATATATTCCAAGAAGTGGGAATACTGGGTCAAATGGGAATTCCATTTTTAGTTTTTTGAGGAAACTCCATAATGTTATAGGTGATGACATTGGCAAATATGTTCTCCCATGTAGTGGGCTCTCTTGTTATTTTATTAATGGTTTCTTTTGCTGTGCAGAAGCTTTTTATTTTGATGTAGTCCCATTTGTTTATTTTCTCTTTAGGGTCCATTGCCCTAGGTGCGGTATCAGTGAAGATATTGCTTTGGCATATGTCTGAGATTTAGCTGCTTGTGGATTCCTCTAATATTTTTAAAGTTTCCTGTCTTATCTTTATCCATTTTGAGTTTATTTCTGTGTATGGTATAAGTTGGTGGTTTAGTTTCATTTTCTTGCATGTATCTATCTGTCCAATTTTCCCAACACCATTTATTGAAGAAACTGTCTTGACGCCATTGTATGTTCATGCTTCCTTTGTTTAATATTAATTGAACATTGTGGTTTGTGTCGATTTCTGAGTTCTCTATTCTATTCCATTGGTCTATATGTCTGTTCTTGTACCAATACCAGGCTGTGTTGAGAACAGTGGCTTTGTAATACAGCTTAAAATCTGGTATTGAGATCCCACCTACTTTGTGATTCTTTCTCAGGATTGCTGCAGCTATTCAGGGTCTGTTTTTATTCCAGATGAATTTTTGAGAGTTGTTTCTAGGTCTGCAAAATATGCCATTGGTATTTTAATGGGGATTGCATTGAATCTATAGATTGCTTTGGATAGTATGGATGTTTTGATTATGTTGATTCTACCAATCCATGAACACAATATGCTCTCCCATCTATTTATGTCTTCCTCTATCTCTTTTTTTCAGTGTCCTATAGTTTTCCATGCATAGGTCTTTTACCTCCTTAGTTAAGTTTATTCCTAGGTATCTTAATTTTAATACTGCGATAGTAAATGGAATTGATTTTTAGTCTCTTTTTCTGTAAGTTCACTATTGGTGGATAGAAATGCCAGAGATTTCTTGGTGTTAATTTTGTATCCTGCTACATTGCTGAATTCATTTATTAAATCTAATAATTTTTTGATGGATTCTTTAGGATTATTTATATACAATAAGTTTTTGATGGATTCTTTAGGGTTATTTATATACAATTAGGGTTATTTATATCTGCGAATAAGGACAGTTTTAGTGCTTCTTTTCCAATTTGGATGCTTTTTATTTCTTCTTGTCTAATCACAATGGCTAGTACTTTCAGTGCTATATTGAACAGGAGTGTTGAGAGTGTGTATCCCTGTCTTGTTCCTATTCTTAGGGGAAATGTTTTAAATTTTTGCCCATTGAGTATGATGTTGGCTGTGTGTTTGTCATATATGGTTTTTATTATGTTGAGGTATGATCCTTCTATTCCCACCTTGCTGTGAGTTTTTATCAAGAAAGGGTGTTGGATTTTGTCAAATGCTTTTTGTGCATCAATTGATATGATTATGTTATTTTCATCTCAATTTTTTCTCTCTTGCATGTTTGATAAAGCATTTTGTTTGCTTGGAGCTTTCTGATGACTGATTAAATTTCTTCCATAGCTATTGGCCTATTGAGATTTTCAGATTCTTCCTGATTGAGTTTTGGAAGGTTGTATTTTTCTAGGAATATGTCCATTTCCTCCAGGTTGTCCAGTTTGTTGGAATAGAGTTGTTCATAGTATTTTTTTTTCTTAACAATTCTTTGTATTTTTGTGAGGTTTGTTGTTATTTCTCCCCTTTCATTTTTGATTTTGTTTATTTGGGTCCTCTCTCTTTGCTTCTTGGTGAACTTGACTAGAGGTTCATCAATCTTTTTTATTCTTTAAAAGAATCAGCTTTTGGCCAAGACCGATTTGGCTCAGTGGATAGAGCGTCGGACTGCGGACTGAAGGGTCCCGGGTTCGATTCCGGCAAGGGCATGTACCTTGGCTGCGGGCACATCCCCAGTGGGGGGCGTGCAAGAGGCAGCTGATCGATGTCTCTCTCTCATCAATGTTTCTGACTTTCTATCCCTCTCCCTTCTGCTCTGTAAAAAATCAATAAAATATATTTTTTAAAAAAAGAAACAGCTTTTGGTTTTGTTGATCTTTTGTATTGTTTTTGTTTGTTTGTTTTTGGTCCCTATGTCATTTATCTCCACTCTGATCTTTATTATTTCCTTCCTTCTGCTTACACTGGGCTTTTCTTGTTGCTCTCTTTCTAACTCTTTGAGTTGTAGGATTAGGTAATTTATTACCATTGTTTCTTGTTTTGTACAGTAGGTTTGTAGAGCTATGAACTTTCCTCTCAAGATCGCTTTAGCTATGACCCATAGATTTTGGATTGTTGTGTTTTCCTTATTGTTTGTTGCCATGATGTTTTTTTTTTCTTCTTTGATCTCTCTGGTAATCCAGTCATTGTTTAATAGCATGCTACTTAGCCTCCAGGTGTTTGATGTTTTTATATTGTTTTTATTGTAGTTGATTTTCAGTTTTATGCCATTGTGATCTGAGAAGATGCTTGATATGATTTCTATCTTCTTGAATTTGAAGAAATTCAAATTTGTCTGTGACCCAACATATGGTCTATCTTTGAAAGTGACCCATGTGCACTTGAGAAGAAGGTTTATCTGTGGCTTTTGGATGAAATGGTCTGAAGATGTAAATTTATTCCATCGGATCTAGTGGGTTATTTAGGAGTGATGTTTCTTTGATGATTTCTTATTTAGAGGATTTGTCCAATGGTGATAGTGGTGTATTAAAGTCCCCTACTATAATTGTATTGCTGTCGATCTCTTTCTTGATCTCCTGCCTGGTGGGACTTGACAGGGGATCTCAAGCCATTGCACCTCCCCCTCTCCCCCCGCTCCAGTGCTGGGCTGGGGGACCTCAGGCTGTGGGCTGCACCCCCTGCCTGGAGGGGTTTGATGGGGGACCTGAGGCTGCGCCTCCGCACCTGGCAGGGCTTGATATGGGACCTGAGGCTGTGCCCTCCTCCCAGTGCTGGGCGTGGGACCTGTGGCTGAGCCCCTCCACACACACACCTGGCAGGGCTTGACAGGGGATCTCAGACCTCACCCCCCAATTGGAGGTGCTTGATGGGGGACCTTAAGGTGTGCTCTCTGCCCTGTGGGGTTTGGTAAGGGACCTCAGGCCACATCCTCAGTCCAGTGGGGTTTGACAGGAGACCTTATGGTATGTCTCCCATACCCCAATGCCAGGCTGGGGGACCTCAGACTGCGCTGTCTGCCCTGGCACTGGGCCAGAGGACCTTAGTATGTGCCAGGAGACCCAAGGCTGTGCCCCCCTGCCCGGCGCCAGTCCAGTGGACCTGAGGCTGTGCCCCCTGCCTGGCAGGGGTGGGAAGCTGCGTCTTCCTCCTAGCAGGGCTTGATGGGGTACCCAAGGCTGCACACCCTGACTCGTGCTGGGCCAGGGGACCTGAGGCTGGAACCCTTGCACAGCGGGGCTTGATAGGGTGAAGCAGGCTGGGTCTGCATCTCGCCTAATGGGGTAGAGGTGACTGGTTCTGGGTCTCATGCAATTTTAAGGCACCATGAGTGAATGGAGACTTGATTCTGGGTCCTGCGGCACACCCCAGACTCTGACAGAAGGAAGATTTCATATAAATTTTATTAATTTTCTTTCATCTCTGACACTTATAGAGAAAGAGCAAATAGCAATATTAAAATATTTCCTCTAATTAAACCGCTTTTAATGTGCATGAATATAATTAAATGGTAGAACTAAAATTGCATAAAGAAGAGGGCACTATTATTCTCATCACTATGGAGAGGGATTAGTTAAGTACCAGTTACTCATCAGGGCTGGAAGAAAACCATTTCTATCAGTTAGAATTAATAGACATTATAAAATATTAAAGAATATTATCTTACTCAGGAGAGTGTGGAGGGGGTAATATGGTCAGAGATTAGATAGTTATCTTTCCCCTCTTAGTTTTCAATATATTATGTAATACTAGAGGCCTGGTACACAGATTTATGCACCAGTGGGGTCCCTTGGCCTCGCCTGTGGACATCCCCTGAGCGGTCCCTGATTGCAAGAGGATGCAGGCCAAGCCAAGGGATCTCACTAGTTCACGATAGGGGTTGTGAGGGACCAAAGGAGGGTTTTGGAGCATGTCCCACCCATCTCATCCAGTCCATATCAGGTGGATCCCAGCAGTAAGCTAACCTCCTGGTTGGAGCACTGCCCTCTGGTGGTCAGTGCACATCATAGCGACTGGCCAAATGGTCGGACACTTCACATATAATACTTTTACTATATAGGATAATTTTAATGAATATTTACTAGATGTGTTCTTGGCCAAAGTATAAGTGAAAATTAATAATGCTTAATAAATTCCTATTTGTATTTGAAGGCCTAATAGAGGAAACATGTTCACATAAAAACAATCACAATAAAATATATTTAAGACTCAAATTACTATTTGCTTAAAATTTTATCAAGCAAAAGGAAATTAATTCTACTTGATTAGGAAAGGCTTCACAGAGGAAGTGATATTTGAATTTGACCTTAAATGATAAGTTAGAATTTATTTGTTAAAGGGTGTGTTTGGGGAAAGCGGGAAGTTGTTAGATAAAACATTTCAAACAAAGTGAAGTGTGAAGATCATTTGAATTCATCAGGGACTGTGTTTACCTTTGTGCTAGTAACAGAAAAAAAGATTATTATGTACATCAAAATTGCAGCAGGGATTAACAAACAACCACCATTATGTAGCAATAATGACTTGCATCTGGACAAAATACAGGAAAATTACTTATCATTACTTCTCAAAAATTTCATTAAATTAGGTTTCTTTACACATGAACCTGATTATACATACCTTTCCCCTTCAGAATAATTGTAAGTTGCATTAAAAATAGTCAATGGGATTGCATTTCCCTTCTGAGAGTAGAGTGGGTAAGCAAAGAAAAATTATCTCTTTAAGTGACATGATCCGAAAATTTGCTCTAGATATTTGCTTTACTGACTGAAGCTACCTGAATGTCATGGTGAGTCTCAGTTCTGCCAGGTCTGGATCATAACCTTTACTTGATGTCCATACGTGTGATCCATTAATTTTTATCTTAGTAATACTTATTACTGAAATACTTTATCTACCACCTCTCTCCCACTTCTCTCTCTCTGATCCCTCTCCCTTCCTCTCCTGCCTCCTCCCTATCTTTTTCCTTCCTTCCTTCCCTCCCTCCCTCCTTCCTTCCCTCCCTCTCTTGCCTTCTCCCTATCTTTTACTTTATCTACCACCCTCTCCCACTTCTCTCTCTGATCCCTTCCCTTCTCTCCCTCCCTCCCTCCCTCCCTCCCTCCCTCCCTCCCTCCCTCCCTCCCTCCCTCCCTCCCTATTTTTTCCTTCTTTACCTAATAAACTAGCAAATGATACAAATATATGGAAAAGTATATGACATTCATCTTTGAAGCTAAATATCACTGTAGATTTCTTCAATACAGTAAATCCTTGATTGTTTGCTGCTTCAAGCTGAGTAAACCAAATAGTTGGTGAATGCCTGGTACTCTGAGGGCTATACAGAGGTAGTAGAGCCTATAATATTTGCTCTCAATGTCAGTGGTTCCTCTGTTACTCTGAGTATGATTATACAACAGTGACCAGAGAAATAGCATACTTAAACATATTTATTTTCTTTTTTTACTCATAATTAAGTAGAATAGTGCGTAATCCCCCCAAACATTTCAGTAGATCTGTGTTTACTCCTGGACCCTGGATTTATATTATTACTGGGTTTAATTGAATACACATTAAAATTGACACAAGATTTTCTTTGGGAACTATCTCATATTTGACAGCATAAGAGGTTGAGTGGGATGGTCAGTAAATATGGAATCTGAAGGACTGAAAAGGTAAAGTTAAAACTCTTAAAGTAGAATAGTTAATATGTGTTTAGGACATAAAATTGTCCAAGTACTATCTAAATGTTTTGTGTGGTTTAATTCATTCCCCATAATTTGTGCTCTGTTTTTCTTATACTTTTCTGGTCTATTTTGAAACCTAATGATGATTACTACCATCTATTGAGCACATACCATGTGCCAAGGCCTTTAATTGCATTGTCTCTAAGCCTTAAATGTGTACTTAAAGATAGTTTTCATCTCCATTTTAGATTTGAGGCTCAGAGAGGTGAAGTAACTTGCCCAAGGTTGCATAGCTTGTCAGCATTTGAGCTAAGCATTGATTCATGGTTACTCTGATCTGAGTCTCATCTCTTATTCTTCATCCTTATGACTGAGGTACCTGCTTTGTCATTTCTCAAAAATGCATGCTTTGGTTAAAATCATTTGAAATGAAGGCTTGTGAAAAAGAGAACAGAACTAAATTATCTCTAAGCCCTTTACGATTTCTGTAGTTGAGTCTCATTTATAATGTTCATGGTAATTTGCCAAATTAGAAACATAACACTTCCAAGAATATAAAACGTTTGTTTATTTTCATATACATAACAAATTTACACTACTTAGCTTAGGTTTACTATTACAAATTGTTTTGCCTTTGAGATTTTAAAACTTCATTTTGAAATGAAATTACTCCTTGAACTTTCTAAAACAGCCTATTAAAAAATCAAGTAAATTGGCACGAATTAATCAAGTGTGTATTACTGAATGAATGTCTTCTGGATGAAATATAGCATAATATTTTTTATTTTCTCTCTTGTGGTCTATTTCTTTTCACAGTATGCTTGGAAGACTATACAGCAGAATCTGGTACATTTACTTCTCCAAACTTCCCCAATAATTACCCCAACAACTGGCAGTGCACTTACAGGATCACAGTGGGAACCACCCAACAGATTGCATTGCATTTCACGAACTTCTCCTTGGAGGCCGATATTGGTGGAAAATGTCTAGCAGATTTTTTGGAAATAAAGTAAGCACCTTTGTTTCATTATAATGCTTTTCATTATTTCCATTCACAATCTCTCCTGGAAAGGTTAAGGAAATATATATATATAGAATTTCTCTGTAAAACTCCTTGCAGTTCTCTTTCTTATAAGACATAATGTTTTTCGTTTGGAGCCTGACTTACCAGAAGAAAAACAAAGAATTGCATAAGATTCCAATTATTTTGAAGTGAGTCTTTTATTGCAAATATTTGAAAATAAACTCTAGATTTTATTTAGGTAAACAAATGTACTACCACTTTGAAATTAGATACTAGTTATTGTTGCATATCTGCTTTATATAAAATTAGTTTATATTTTAGGCTGTTCAGTGTCCATTTAGTCTAATTAGATCATAAAATGATGCTAAAATAGCAACCTTAAGGTTTTCACAAAGTTTTTGTGTTAATAAGTCTAGGCTTGTCAATTTTAGTGCATACCATTTTTTCTTTAATTCTTTGAAAGAATGTGTTTAAAAAGTTCTATTTATAGTAAAGGTAACTTAGCTTATCTATTGATATCTCTCCAGATCATTAAACTGAGTTAAATTTGGCTAACCAGTTTGATATACATCAGCTTTCAATATTTTATTGGCATTTCAAAAACCTAGAACCTTATACTATTTGATGGTAAATGTTATTCTATGATATAAAGTAAGGTACTAAGAAAGTCATACTTCTACTATATCATGCTAAAATAACATAATTGTCTTTATTTATAACAGTTAAATATTGAACTTTTATATTGAGTGAATCATGTTTTTATTTTTTAAAATTTTTTATTGATTAAGGTATTATGTATGTGTCCTCATTCCCCTATTATTTCCCCAATCCCCCACTCACACATATACCCCCATGCTATCTGTGTCCATTGGTTAGGCTTATATGCATGCATACAAGTTTTTTGGTTGATCCCTCCCCTTACTCGCACCCTCCCCAACCTTCCCTCAGAGGGGTGATGGTCTGATAGATGTTTCTCTGTCCCTGGATCTGTTTTTGCTCATCAGTTTATGTTATTCACTAGAGGTCTGGTGCACGAAATTTGTGCACAGGGTGTGTGTGTGTGTGTGTGTGTGTGTGTGTGTGTGTGTGTGAGAGAGAGAGAGAGAGAGAGAGAGAGAGAGAGAGAGAGCACGAGAGAGCCCTGCAGCCCAGCCTGCACCCTCTCCAATCTGGGACCCTTTGAGGGATGTCCAACTGCCCATTGAGATCTGATCCCAGTAGGATTGGGCATAAATGGGCAGTCTGACATTCCTGTCACAATCCAGGACTGCTGGCTCCCAACTGCTCGCCTGCCTGCCTTTCTGATTGCCCCTAACCGCTTCTACCGGCCAGCTTGATGAACCTCTAACCATTCCCCTGCCAGCCTGATTGATGCCAACTGATCCCCTGCCAGTCTGATTGTCCTAACTGCCCTCCCCTGCTGGCCTAGTCAACCCTAAATGCCCTCCCCTGCCAGCCTGATCACCCATAACTGCTCTTCCCTGCCAGCCTGGTTGCCCCTAATTGCCCTCCTCTATAGGCCTGGTCCCCCCCAGCTGCCCTCCCTTGCCAGCCTCATTGCCCCTAATTGCTCTCCCCTTCTGGTCTGGTTCCCCCCACAAACTGCCCTACCCTGATGGTCTGGTTCCCCCACCAATTGCCATCCCCTGCAGGCCTGGGTCTTCCCAAACTGCCCTCCCCTGCAGGCTTGATTGTCCTCAACTGCCTTTCCTTACAGGCCTGGTTCCTCCCAACTGCCCTCCCCTGCTGGCCATCTTGTCGCAGCCACCTTGTATCCACATGGGGAGCCATCTTTGTGTGTTGGAGTGATAGTCAATTTGCATATTACTCTTTTATTAGATATGATTATATTCCATAAAAGAATGAGATCATGTGATATTTATCTTTTTTTGACTGGCTTATTTCACTTAGCATAGTGCTCTCCAGCTCCATCCATGCTGTTGCAAATGGTAAGAATTCCTTCTTTTTTACCACAGCATGGTATTCTATTGTGTAGATGTACCACTGTTTTTTGTAAAATATATTTTATTGATTTTTTACAGAGAGTAAGGGAGAAGGATAGAGAGTTAGAAACATCGATGAGAGAAAAACATCAATTAGCTGCCTCCTGCACACCCTCTACTGGGAATGTGCCCACAACCAAGGTACATGCCCTTGACTAGAATTGAACCTGGGACCATTCAGTCCACAGTATGACACACTATCTACTGAGCCAAACCAGTTAGGCCTGTACCACTGTTTTTTAATCCACTTATCTGCTGATGGGGACTTAGGCTGTTTCTGAATCTTAGCTATGGTGAATTGTGCTGCTATGAACATAGGGGTGCATATATCCTTTCTGATTGCTATTTCTAGCTTCTTGGGATATATTCCAGAAGGAGAATCACTAGGTCAAATGGGAGCTCCATTTCTGTGTTTTTTTTAGGAAACTCCATACTGTTCTCCACAGTGGCTGCATCAGTCTGCATTCCCACCAGCAGTACACAACGGTTCCTTTTTCTCCGCATCCACAGCAACACTTGTCCTTTGTTGATTTGTTGATGATAGCTGTTGTGACAGACGTGAGATGATACCGCATTGTCGTTTTCATTTGCATTTCTTGGATAATTAGTGACTTTGAGCATGTTTTCATATGTCTCTTGGCCTTCAAAAAGTATCTACTTAGCTCCGTTGTCCATTTTTTTTATTGGATTGCTTATCTTCCTTTCATTAAGTTTATGACTTTTCTGTAAATGTTGGAGATTAAACTCTTACTGATGATAACATTGGCAAATATGTTCTCCCATGCAGTGGGTTTTCTTGTTGTTTTGTTGATTGTTTCACTGTGCAAAAGCATTTTATTTTGATGTAGTCCCATTTGTTTATTTTCTCTTTAGTGTCCATTGCCCTAGGAGCAGTATCAGTGAAGAAATTGCTTTGGCATATGTCTGAGATTTCACTGATTGTGGATTTCACTAATATTTTTATGGTTTCCTGTCTTATGTTTAAGTCCTTTATCCATTTTGAGTTTATTTTTGTGTATGGTATAAGTTGGTAGTCTAGTTTCATTTTCTTGTATGTATCTGTCCAATTTTCCCAACAACATTTATTGAAGAGACTGCCTTGTCTTCATTGTATGTTCATGCCTCCTGTGTCAATTTTAATTGAGCATAGTGGTTTGTGTCAATTTTGGAGTTCTCTATTCCATTCTGTTTTAAGAACAGTGGCTTTGTAATACAGCTTGATATCTGGTATTGAGATCTCACCAACTTTGTTCTTCTTTATCAGTATTGTTGCAGCTATTTGGCGTATATTTTTATCCCAGATGAATATTTGTAAAGTTCTTTTTAGGTCTGTGAAATATGTCATTGGTATTTTAATGGGGAGTGCATTGAATCTATAGATTGGTTTGGGTAGTATAGACATTTTGATGATGTTGATTCTACCAGTCCATGAACACAGTATGTTCTTTCATCTGATTATGTCTTCTTCTATCTCTTCTTGTTCAGTGTCCTGTAGTTTTCCATGCATAGGTCTTTTGCCTTCTTAGTTAAGTTTTTTCCTAGGTATCTTAATTTTTTGCTGTGATGGTAAATGGAATTGCTTTTTTAGTGTCTCTTTCTGTAAGTTCCTTCTTGGTTTATAGAAATGTTATAGATTTCTTGGTGTTAATTTTGTATCCTGTTACCTTGCTGAATTCATTTATTAAATCTAATAATTTTTGATGGAGTCCTATAGGGTTTTCTATTTACAGTATCATATCATCTGGGAATAAGGACAGTTTTAGTTATTCTTTTCTAATTTGGATGCCTTTTATTTCTTCTTCTTGTCTGACCACAATGGCTAGTATTTCCAGTACTATGTTGAATAGGAGTGGTGAGTGTGAATCCCTGTCTTGTTCCTGTTCTTAGGAGAAATGGTTTAAATTTTTGTCCATTAAGTATGATGTTGGGTGTGTGTTTGTCATATATGGCTTTTATTATGTTGAGGTATGGTCCTTCTATTCCCACCTTGCTGAGAGTTTTTTTCAAGGAAGGGTGTGGATTTTGTCAACTGCTTTTTCTTTGTCAATTTATATGCCTATGTGACTTTTATTTCTCAATTTGTTGATGGGATATATCATGTTTATTGATTAGCAGATATTGTATTATCCTTGCTTCCCGGGTTAAATCCTACTTGGTCATGGTGTATGATCTTTCTGATGTACTGCTGGGTCCAATTTGCTAGAATTTTGTTGATGATTTTGGCATCTATGTTCATGAGGGATATTGACCTATAATTCACTTTTATTGTCTTATCTTTATCTGGTTTTGGTACTAGTGTAATGCTGGCTTCAGAGAATGAGGTTGAAAGTGTTCCTTTTTCTTGAATTTTTTGGAATAGTCTGAGGAGGATATGTTTTAGTTCTTCCTTGAATGTTTGGTATAACTCCCCCTGTGAAGCTGTCTGGCCCTGGGCTTTTGTTTGCTAGGAGATTTTTGATGACTGCTTCAATTTCTTCCATAGTTATTGTCCTATTGAGATTTTTAGAATCTTTCTGTTTGAGTTTTGGAAGGTTGTATCTCTTTAGGAATATGTTCATTTTCTCCAGGTTGTCTTCTTTGTTGGAATAGAGTTGGTCACAGTATTTTTTAATAATCCTTTGTATTTCTGTGGGTTATGTTGTTATTTTATCTCTTTCATTTCTGATTTTGTTTATTTGGGTCCTCTCTCTTTGCTTCTTGGTGAGCCTGGCTAGAGGTTAAACAATCTTGTTTATTCTTTCAAAGAACCAGCTCTTGGTTTCATTGATCTTTTGTACCGTTTTATTTTTTTGGGGGGGGGAATCTCTAGGTCATTTATTTCTGTTCTGATCTTTATTATCTCCTTCCTTCTGCTCACTCTGGGTTTTTCTTTTTGCTCTCTTTCTAATTCTATAAACTTCCCTCTCATGACTGCTTTCATTGTGTACCATAGATTATGGATTGTTGTGTTTTTATTGTCATTAGTTTTCAGGATTTTTTAAATTTCTTCTATGATTTAATTTGTAACCCACTCATTGTTTAATAGCAAGCTATTCAGCTTCCAAGTGTTTGAGTTTTTTGGATTGTTTTTATTGTAGTTTATTTCTAATATTATGCCATTGTGGTCTGAGAAGATACTTGGTATGATTTCTATCTTGAATCTGGGGAGATTTTGCTTTTGACACAATATGTGGTCTATTTTTGAACATGTCTTATGTGCACTTGAGAAGAATGTATACCTCGTGGCTTTGGGGTGAAATGTTCTGAAGATGTCAATTAAGTCCAGTCCATCTTACCTAGTGAGTCATTTAGGATTGCTGTTTCTTTGCTGATTTTTTGTCTAGAGGATTTATTCTGTGATGACAGTGGTGTATTAAGTCCCCTACTATGATTGTATTGTTGTCAATCTCTCCCTTGATATCTTCCAGGAGTTTTATTATGTATTTGGGTGCCCCTACATTAGGTGCATATATGTTTATGAAGGTTATAGTCTCTTGTTGTTTTGATCCATTTAGTATTATGAAGTGGCTTTTCTTATCTCTTATTATGGCCTTCGTTTTGAAGTCTATTTTGTCAGATATAAGTATTGACACCTTAGCTTTTTTTTTTTTTTCATTTCTATTTGCCTGAAAGATATTTTTCTACCCCTTCACTTTCAGTCTGTGTGAATCCCTTGTTCTGAGGTCGGTCTCTTGTAAACAACATATATATGGATTGTGTTTTGTTTTGTTTTTTATCCATTCAGCCACTTGATTTCCTTTGATTGGAACATTTATTCCATTTACGTTTAAAGTTATTATTGAAAGGTACTTGTTTGTAGTCATTCCTATTTTTGTGCCTATGTTCCTTCTTACATTTTTATTTCTTCTTTTTATAGCATTTCATTTAGCATTTCTTGAACTGCTGTTTTGTTGGTGATAAACTCCCTTAGCCTTTTTTTATATGCAAAGCTCCTGATTTCCCCTTCAATTTTGATTGACAGTCTTGCTGGATAGAGTATTCTTGGATTCAGTTCTTTGCTTAGCAACACTTTGTATACCTCCTTCCATTTCCTTCTAGTTTGATGTATTTCTGTTGAGAAAACATTTGATAATCTGATGGGAATCCTTTGTAGGTAACTCTTTGTCTCTTTCTTGCAGTCTTTAAGATTATTTCTGTGTCCTTAACATTTGCTATTGTAATTATGACATATCTTGGTGTGGGTCTTTTGAGATTCATCGTGCGTGGGATTCTCTGTACTTGTGTAACTTTTTTCTTCCCCATATCCGAAAGTTTTCTGTCATTATTTACACAAATAGATTTTCTAATTCTTGCTGCTCTTTTTGTCCTTCTGGCAGCCCTATCATAGCTATGTTACTTCATTTCATGTTGTCCCAAAGCTCCCTTGGGCTCTCTTCCTGCTTTTTAACTTTTTTCTCCAAGTGCTATTCAGATTGAGCTTGTTTCTCTACTTTGTCTTCTAACTCACTGATTCAGTGCACTGCTTCTTCTAGTCTACTGTTGAAATCTTCTATGGTGCTTTTGATTGTACCTAGATCACTTTTGATTTCTTCCTGATTTTTTGCAAAGGTTGTTGATTTTCTCATCCATCTGGTGTATGAGATCATATGATACTTTTCTTTCCCTAACTGTCTTATTTGGCTTAGCATTGTACTCTCCAGGTCCAAAAGAGCTACAGCCCTAGCTGGTTTGATTCAGAGAATAGAACATTATCCAATGACTGAAGGGCTCTGGGTTTGATTCTGGTCAAGGGCATGTACTTAAGTTGCAAACTCAATCCCTAGCCCTGGTCAGAGCACATGAGGGAGGCAACCAATAATTCCCTCTCTCTCTCTCTCTCTCTCTGTCTCTCTCTCTCTCTCTCTCTCTCTCTCTCTCTCTCTCTCTCTCTCCTGTCCCTTCCACTTTCTCTAAATATCAATGGAAAAATATCCTCTGATGAGGATTAACAAGAGGAAAAAAAAAATAAACCACCAGTACAGATTGTAAACTAGAGTTAAGGACTCAAAAGTTATTGAGAAAAGAATTATTTTAAAAACTTTGGTACTTAGTTCAGTTGTTCATTAGATTCCACATATGAGTGAAATCATATGGTACAAAAAGAAAAAAGGGCAAATAACTCATTGACATGGACAACAGTGTGATTATGATTGCGGGAGGAGTAGTGAAGGGTGGATGGAGGTGGAAGAGGGTACAGGGGAGTAAATGGTGATGGGGAAAATAAAATTTAATTAAAACACGTTGCTAAACAAGTCAACTATGATATAGTACATTTTGAAAATTTTCATAGGACAAACATTTTTTTGAAGAAAAATATTTAAGGCTTCTCTGTAAAATTAAGCAACATTTGTTTACACTTTAATAATTATGAGTCCTCTGCCTGGAGCTCTCTGACATTTGCTAGACACTATTTGAGAAGAAGACTAAACACTTTGTCGCAGTTGGCCATTGATTATATAAAATGTTATGCCAACCATAACTGATGGTTATTCTTTATTAAGTTATTCAAGTACTATTTGATAAATTGAAAACTGAAAATGATGTTTTTAGAATATTTTTGAGAAACATTGATTGACATAAATTAATGTGTTTGCAATCTGAAAGTTCAAGTAATGTTAAATGTTTATACAGTAATATTATCAATAACCTGATGAGTGTTTACATCTGTATTTTGTCACAGAGATGGAGGCTATGAAACGTCACCACTCCTGGGAAAATACTGTGGCTCAAATCCACCTCCAAGAATCATCTCTCACAGTAATAAATTATGGTTGCAATTTAAGAGTGATTTCATTCACTCAATGTCTGGATTCTCAGCTTACTGGGATGGATCATTAACAGGTAAAGAGCAAAGAACTATCTTTTATTGGTGAGTCCAATTGGGTTGGTTTCTTGTATTGCTCTACTCTTATCTAAATTTTTCCATCTGTGTCTTGTGATTACTCTCTATAGTAATAAAATGGTAATATGCTAATTAGACTGGATAGCCGAACAGCCTTCCGGATGTCATTCCAGACATCCTTCTGGAAGAAGCTGCAGCAGCAGGGGCTAAGGCAGAGGCAGAGGCAGAGGCAGTTATGGGCGATCAGGCAGGCAGGCAGGTGAGCAGTTAGGAGCTAGTGGTCCCAGATTGTGAGAGGGTGCCCCCATAGATGAATATTGTGCACTGGATCTCTAGTTTGTAGTAAACTTCAACATTGTAAATACTTCTGAATTCACAGCAGCCTTTTGTTTTTGAAATACAAAGTAAGGGAAAATGGTTTCATTCCCTGGTATATTTAATCAAACTGGTCATCTTGGTTAGGAAAAAGAAAGTACATTGATATGAATTAAGATTCTAGGCTAGCTACTTTTTGGTGATGTAGTTGTTTTGTCTTGGTTTAAAGAGGAGTAATCATAGCACCTGTTTGATATAGAGATTTAATGTGACCAGAAAGAAAGTTATGCATCATTCCATTTCTTTCTTCTGTAGGTTGTGGGGGCAATCTCACCACTCCCACTGGCACCTTCACGTCTCCCAACTACCCGATGCCCTATTACCACAGCTCCGAATGCTACTGGTGGCTGAAAGCCAGCCAGGGCAGCCCATTTGAACTGGAATTTGAAGAATTTCACTTGGAGCATCATCCAGACTGCACTTTAGATTATTTGGCCGTATGTGTACAGTTTCAGTTGTGTCATTCACTGCTTCTTCTTTGCCCAACACACATAAATGCATTCATTTTATTTTTTTGAGATCTGAGAAAAGGGAACATTTAAACAAAACATCCACATAATCATTTTAAGCAAAATAAAAAATTTAAAAAAAATTTTATGAAAATGACTTGCCTTCTAAGTATAGCATGTATTACTCAATGTCTTTATATTTACAATACAGGCCCATTGCAGGAAGATTCCTGTAAGAATAGAGCTTCCTGTGGCCTGAGCAAAGCTCCTTCCCTTCTCTGCTGCCTTGCTCCCTCCCTTCTCCACTACCTCACTCTCTCCTGTCTCCCGTTGCACTCCCTCCCATCTCTGCTGCCTCGCTTCCTTCTCTGATACCTTTCTTTTTCTCATCTCCTCTGCCTTGCTCCCTCCCTTCTCCCCCAACCTGCTTGCTTACTTCTCTGCAGCTTTGCTCCCTTCTGCAGTATTTGGCTTCATTCTAGGCCATCTTCTGTGTGCAGATATGCAAATTAACCACCATCTTGGTCGGATTAATTTGCATACTTGTTCAGATTGGCTTGTGGATGTGACTTGTGGGCGTGGCTTGTGAGTGTAGCAAAGGTACAGTCAGTTTGCATATTACTCTTTCATTAGGTAGGATACTTGTGTATTAAAATACATTGAATATGAACTATATATACTAAGATATTAAAATATATGAAATATGGACTAAAGATATAAGACTACTAAAAAGGAGGGTTATGAGATTTATCGTAATTATTATCAATGTGCTTTCTATATATGTAGTGCAAAATAACAATGTAGAGGACTTTATTGGTGAACTAGAGAGGATAATTGAAGTCCTCCAGGTATAACTTTTGTAGAACCAGCTATTCAGACTTTTCCATTAAAAAACAATCTATATTTTAAAATTTATTGAAGTGTCATAAATGATAAACTATAAAATTAAAAAAACAAAGGAAGACTACTGATAACAACTATGGTCTCAAAATATGTATTAATCTTTTATTTTCGATCTTTAGATTTCAACCTGGGTTCACACAAAACTATATGCTGCCATGGCTAAATGGCCAGAGTTCATGGTGCAAGTTTATAGGCAATTAGCTATAATTTTTAAAATATTTTGATTCAGGGTTATTCTTTTATTATGTCATATATATGTGTGTGTCTATCTATCTATCTATCTATCTACCTATCTATCTATCTATTCCTTTTCCATTTGTTTAGATTTACAGAGACCTTTATATAATGTGTATAGCCATAATCATTTAACATTTAAAATGTTTTATTGAAGGTATATGATGGTCCAAGTACCAGCTCTCACCTGCTAACTCAGCTTTGTGGGGACACGAAACCACCTCTAGTTCGTTCTAGTGGAGACAGCATGTTTTTAAAACTGAGGACAGATGAAAGGCAACAAGGAGGTGGCTTCCTGGCCAAATACCACCAGAGTAAGTATGTATACTGGCTGCTTGAGGCCCGTAGGGTCTTCAGTATATATACACTATATTTTTAAGTCCTCATCCGAGGATATGTTCAGAGAGAGGAAGGGGGTGGGGGAGAGAGAGAGAGAGAGAGAGAGAGAGAGAGAGAGAGAGAGAGAGAGAGAGAGAGAGAGAGAGAGAGAGAGAGAGAGAGAGAGAGAGAAACATCCATATGAGAGAAAAACCAATCAACTGCTTCTTGTACTTGCCCCAGCCGGGGACCCAAGTGAAGTGGCAACCTTTTGGTGTATGGGAGGACACTCCAACCAACTAAACAACTTGGCCAGGGGCAGGGAGGTTTCAATCTTTTGATGAATGAAATCAATGGAAATAAGTATAAGCCATTGGCTTGAGCCATTAAAATAAATCTTATCTCCTTATTGAGAAAAATTTAACTCTATTAGGGAATAAATGCTTCTGCATTAAATTTATCATCTGACTAAAGCATGTGATAAGCTATAAAAACTTACAGGAGTATTTAATATGCTGAAAGAGTTGCAATTCAGCTAAAGATCAGTGTAACAGGTTAACAACTAATCGGTTTTTATTTGTATCAAACATTAAGATCTTCTAATTAGACATTATTCCATTGTACATAGTATTTCTAACACATTTTTTGGTCATGTATTTCAAAAGGTATTAATTTTATTAAGGGGAATTATGGTCCTTGTGAGTCACATGTGAAGTAGGCACATTCTTTACTAGAGAAAAATCTGGTGTTTGTAGAGATGGCATTTTAAAATATGTTTTCCATGAGGCAACCTGGTGGGATTAAAGGAGTATTGAACAGAAGTCCAAGGGCTCAGAGGTTTGTCTTGCCTGGGAAGGCCACGTTTTTTCTCTGGGGTTCCATGATTTTTTTTTCTTAAATAAAGAAGATTAAATTTGCTGATTGTGAAAGCTGCCTTCTAGCTGTAGAATGAAATATTTTGTAAAGTTAGATTTAAAATGGACATTCAACAAGAAAGGTTTTCTTGAATTTATGTTATTTAATAAACACTTTACTTATATGGTTTTATATTTTGTTAATCCTCACCCAAGGATAGTTTTTTCCATTGATTTTTAGAGAAAGTAGAAGGGATGGAAAGAGCGACGGAGGGATGGAGGGAAGAAAAAGGGGAAGAGAGATAAAGAGGTAGAGATAGAGATAAGAGAGAGAGAGAGAGAGAGAGAGAGAGAGAGAGAGAGAGAGAGAGAGAGAGAGAGAAACATCAATATGAGAGGCGCATCGATTGTGCCTCTCTCACACTCACCCCAATTGGGCCTGGGGATCAAACCTGCAACCTAGGTACATATACATGCCCTTGACTGGAATCACACCTGGGCCCCTTTGTGTGTGGGCCGACACTAACCATTGTGCACACCAGCCAGGGCTACTTATGTTTTGAAAATAGAGTTCATTGCTCCCATTAAATCTATATTTATCGATAATTTTGACACAATTACCTAAAAATAGAACTGAAAGTCACAAAATCGTAATCAATATACAATATCCCTTTGGATTAGTTGAGAGGATTAATGTTTAACTTTGATTCTGTGTGAATTTGAGGACTCACACTCACTTATATATGGGGTTAGAGTGAACTCTAGTTTTGAATACTAAGTTTTAATATTATATAGCTTTGTTCCTCATAAATTCATCATTAGTGCATAAAAAGCCCTCCCAATTCCAGCAGGGATATATCTGTTTGGTTGAGCATATAATCATATCTCCAATTTTATGATTGCAACCTGAATTTTTTTCTCATTTACCTTTTATTCCTATGATATTTTATTCTCTCCCATAATCTCAGAAGAAGTAATTTAGTGCACTTAGGTCTTTAAAAGTTAAAACCAGAGGAAGCAGTGAGATTTTTCCATATAATTTGACGTGTGAAATTAGAGGCTGCCAGATAGTATAATTTTTGAGCACTGAGCACACAGCCTAGGCGGTTTAATGGAATATATTTTTCTCTGCCGTGTTTTGTCATGATTGAGGCACACAATACCTGTCTGCCTAGTAGGTGTTTCTTGCAGGCATCTGAAATCACAAAATCACTCTTTGGAAATCCTGTGTGGACAAAAGTGTTACCTAAAAATATTCAAAGAGAAATAGTTTGAGTACCCCTGCTCTAGAAAAGGAAGATTTTTGAAGATTCACAAGTATATACTTTACAAACCAAAGTTTATAAATGGTGTTCCAGCCACCTTCCAGGAAACTTTATTGTTATTGTGGTAGGAATGCATATATGAACCACAGTCTTCGGAGACAACTTTTTCAATATAACATTTATGTTCCCATTTTCTTGTATTCCAAGAGAAAACATTAGGGTTGGCTGAATTTGGCTCTGATTCCCAGGACAAGCCATACCTAGTCTAGAGGTACCTAGTGTAGTCTTGTTGAAAATTAAGCTGAAGAAAATGCCACCATTGTATTGAAAACTGTTTTAAAAATTTAAGATTTTTATTTTTATTTTTTCAAATCCTGTGCATTCCCTCTAGGCTTTTGGTACTTCCTGATGACTAACTAGAGGCATAACGGAGTCTTTGTTATGTATTACATGCTGAGTTTTGAATTCAACAAAGCCATGTTGTTATTTATGTTTAGCATTCACATAGAACTTTGTGTTTTTAAACTGTTGGATTTAAAGGTCAAGATTTCTGTCCCTTCTAAATGTTAAAGTTAGAAAAACAGAAGCATGGAATGTTTAACACACTTCTCTAAACAAACAGATCTCTGAGTAGTCTTGAGCTATTTGGCTTTCCATGGATTCAGAGGAATTGGATGTCTAGTCTAACATGGGCAGTTTTCATGACAGTTTCAAGGTGCTGAATTCACTTAAGCAATATTTTACCTTGTTCTAAGTGGAGACCTTTTCACTATAAAAACACACACCAAATATACTAGGTGTCCAAAAAATATATACACACTTTAACAGCTGATAGCTCTATTGATTTTTCTTTCTTTTCAGATTTAAGCCATTTGAATTGATAATTATTTAACACCAGAGGCCCGATGCATGAAATTTGGGCATGGGGAATGGGGGTGTCCCTCAGCCCAGCCTGCATCCCTTTGAGGGATGTCTGACTGCTCCTTTAGGCCCGATCCTACTGCTGGCTCTCAACTGCTTGCCTGCCTGCCTTCCTGATTGCCCCTAACCATTTCTGCCTGCCAGCCTGATCACCCTCTAACCACTCCGCTGCCAGCCTGATTGATGCCTAACTGCTGTCACCTGCAGACCTGGTCACCACCAACTGCCCTCCGCTGCCAACCTGGTCCCCTCAACTGCTCTCCCGGGCAGGCCTGGGTCCCCTGCAACTTCCCTTCCCTGAAAATCTGGTCCCCCCCCAACTTCCCTCTTCTGCTGGCCTTGTCACTCCTTACTGCTCTCCCCTGCAGGCTTTATCACCCCCAACTGCCCTCCCTGCAGGCCTGGTCCCTACCACTTGCCCTTCACTGCTGGACATCTTGTGGCAGCCATCTTGTATCCACATGGGAGCCACCATCTTTGACCACATGGGTTCAGCCATCTTGTGTGTTGGAGTGATGGTCAATTTGCATATTATTTTTATTAGATAGGATAGAGGCCTGGTGCATGGATGGGGGCCAGCTGGTTTGCCCTGAAGGGTGTCCCAAATCAGGATGGGGGTTCCCTTGGGGCATGGGGTGGTCTGGGCGAGAGTCCTGTGGTGGTTTACAGGCCAGCCATGCCCCCAGGTGACCCAAGCAGGTGCCCTGGTATCTGGAATTTATTTATCTTCTATAATTAAAACTTTGTAGCCTTGAGTGGAGGCCTAGGCAGGCCAGGATATGAGGAAAGCTTGGCTTCCTCTATTGATGGGGAAACCCAAGCCTCCAGCTTGCTCTGTGGCTGCAGCCATCTTGATCAGGTTAATTTGCATACTATCTCCTGATTGGCTGGTGGGCGTGGCTTTGTGGGTGTAGAGGAGTAGTGATTAATTTGTATAACTCTCTTTTATTAGTAATAGGACATATATATATGAAGTATATGTATAAAAGTTTGCATACACACACACACACACACATACACACACACACACACACACACACACACATATTAGAGGCCCGGTGAAAAAAATTCATGCAGGGGGGCTCCCCTCAGCTCAGCCTGCACCCTCTCCAATCCAGGAACCCTTGAGGGATGTCTGACTGACAGTTTAGGTCCGATACCAAGGATCGGGCCTAAACTGGCAGCTGGACATCATTCTCACAGTCCTGAATTGCTGGCTCTTAATTGCTCGCTTGCTTGCCTTCCTGGTCACCCCTAACTGTCCTCCCTCCCTCCGCCGGCCTGATCACCCCTCATTGCCTCTGCATGCTGGCCAGATCACCCCTAACTGCCCTTCACTGCAGGTCAGCTCACCTTCAACTGCCCCCTCCCTGCTGACCTGGTCACTCCTATCTGTCTCCTTGCTGGTCTGGTCACCCCTTACTGCGCCCCCTCTGCTTGTCTGGTCACCCCCAGCTGTCCCTTTCTGCTGGCCTGGTCACCCGTAAATGCCCCCCCCTGCTGACTTGGTCACCCCCAACCGCCTCCCGCCAGCCTAATAACCCCTAACTGCCCCCTCCCGTGGGCCTGATCACCCCTTACTGCCTCTGTATGCCAGCCAGATTGTCCCTAACTGCCCCCTGCTGCTATTCAGTTTGCCTCCAACTGCCCCCTCTCTGCTGACCTGCTAGCTCCTATCTGCCCCCCCCCCCCCCGCCAGCCTGGTCACCCCTTACTTTCCTCCTCCCACTGGCCTGGTCACTTCCAACTGCACTTCTCCCCTTTGGCCTGGTTTCCTCTACCTGCCCCCCTTCTGCTGGCCTGGTCACCCCTAACTGGTCCTCCCTGCCAACCTGATCATCCCAACCTGCCCACCCCCCCCGCCAGCCTAATCACCCCCAACTGTCCTCCCTGCCATCCTGGTTGCCTCCAACTGCACCCCCATCATTCTGGTTTCCCCTAACTGCCCCCCCTTGCCAACCTGGTCACCCCCAACTGCCCCCCCCCCCGCCCCGCCAGCCTGGTTGCCATTCACGGGCCTCCGCCCACCGGCCTGGTCACCCCACACAGCCAGTTTGGTCATCCTTCACTAACACCCCTATTGGCCTGGCACCCCGCACAGCCTGCTTGTTCAGTCATTTGGTTGTCCCTCACTAACTCCCCTACTGGCCTGGTCACTGGCAGCCATCTTCTGAGGGAGTAAGGTTAATTTGCACATTACCTATTCATTATATAGGATATACATACATTTTAAAACTAGAGTTTTTAAAGGCAATGTCACACACATCTTGGAGTAATTTTGATATGTTTGATGGTGGTTCTTAACAATCTTGATTATTTTTTCCAGCCTGTGAGAATGTGATGATTGTGAATCGAACCTATGGCATCCTAGAGAGTATACATTATCCAAATCCCTATTCTGACAATCAGCGTTGCAACTGGACCATCCAAGCAACAACTGGCAACACCGTGAATTACACGTTTTTAGAATTTGATTTGGAAAATCACCCAAACTGCTCCACAGACTATTTAGAGGTATGTATTCTGAAGTTAAGTATATTACTGTATTTTCAAACAAAGTTAGGCAAGCCACATTAGAAGGCATTACACTTTGAAGAACCAAATCTCTAACCCTGCCTTATACATCTTTAATATGCTACTAGCCATGGTGTTTGAGCAGGAATATTTCATGCCTTTTTCTTTGCATAATTGATATATTAAATATATTTAAGCTCTTAATTATATACATGAAGAACTGTCTATTTTTTTAGTTTCATTATAACTTTCAGACTGACCTCATGTTAATTAAATAATCCAGAAAAGGAAGAATAACTTCTATTTTTGGTTGGTTGTTTCTATGTTTGTTCTCTATAAACAAGAGATCAGAAACATTTTTGGGTTTCACAGTTTTATTTAATACTTAATTTGCCTGACATTAAGAATCATGATTTAGATTTTTTTGTTTTTATTTAAATTTATGCTTATTTAGTTACCTTTTCTTTTTGTAAAACAGAAGTTTCTATTTGTTGTAATAATGACCACCAGTGACACTTATTCAACTCTCCATATACAGTACCATGCTATACAATAAAAATTGCTTGAAAATTAGGGAACCCAAAATATGAAGTAATCTGCTACTTTTATGATATTTTATTTATAACATTTTTATATATTTTATATGCAACATTTTAGGGCTACAGATTCTAAAGTTAGGCAGCTACTTATTTCATTAATGTAATTATGCATTCATATATAAAATTGTGAGCTAATATGTTAATTTAAAACTATTGATTTTTACTCTCATTAGGGATTGCTTCATAAAGCAATTTTACTCAATTTACATATATTTTAACAACTAGTTTTCATATTAATGAAATCACTTTTGAGTTATCTAACACATCAACTTTATCTCCATTTACATTGTTAATATATAATGCTTTTAATCCACACTATGATGTTTTCATTAGAAATCTTTTCTGGAGTGAAGTACCAACTTTGATAACATTAGGGCATTCCCCCATCCCACCTGTAACAAGGCGACAAGTTGGTGTTTATTTTTTAAGGTGATCAATGGTTTTTAGAAGCCCTGCTTGTAAAGATTTTCAACATCCAGCATTTGTAATGTTGAGGACATATTCTCAGTAAAAAATACTTTATCCTTGGAAAAAAAGTTTAACTCTCTTTTTACCAGTTCTTTAAGAAAGTATCACCAATTGAGGTTGTTTGAGGTTAACATATCTTTTCCAAATAACACATTTCTTCTTCAAAACACGTAAGAGAAACTTCCTGTACTTTGAGAGACTTTCTGAGGTTCTGTAATAAGGATTACCTTGTTTTTGAGGGATAGTTTTGTAGGTTAAAGAAAATCTTGCTTTATATTTAGAAAACAATATTAAAGAAATACTAACCATAGTGGTTACTCATTAGAAAGTTATATTTACTAGTATTCAAAATGTGATACAACATAAAACAAAATTATAAGCATGAACTTGTCAAAGGTTTTAGGGTCCCCTTTCCTTGATTTAGTAATTAGATCATCTTTACACACTTAATAATGGTGTGCTTGCCTCATTCCATTTATCTGGAGTAGCTTCTTTATTGTTTCTTCATGTAGCAAGATCTTGATCATTCTTTAGAAAAATAAATGGAAAGGTTGATAGTAAAGCCTTTTATCATACCAAAAGTGCAGCAGTTTATATCATATTATATTTTTACTGATTGTGATTGTGTCCACATGCCCTCTGGGACTCTGAGCTTTGTGAAGGTAGGAGCCGTCTCCTACTCACTTTATGACCCAGGCACATTATAGACTTGGGAATCTTATAGGAGTTCAGAAAGTTAAGGTTAAATTGAATGTAACAGACACATTTTAGGATCAGCCTAAGACAACTATTAGAGAGCAAAACTGAATTCCAAATTGGCCTTTTGGTATAAGCCCTACATAGTCAATGCAGTCCTATCACCTTGGGCACAAACCAGAATAGACATGATGGCCTTGCAGAGCTTTGTGTGTGCGGCAGTATTCTAGGCGCCACGTTGTGGTGTGGTAAAGCACAATGGGGAAAGCTGCAGAGAGGCAGGAGCTCTGAACTGGACTTTAAAGGAGTCTTAGGCAGAAAGAGTGGGGAGGAAATGAGAGGAAACCTATCCAGGGACTGAGTTCCATCTTGTTGGACTTGAGGATGGCATGGTAACAAGGCCCATCAGATAATTTTTGGAGGCATTTGAAAACTATCAAATAAAAATTATTTGTTCTAGTAACTGCAGAGCAGCTCATGAGAGGCCCTTCATAGAAGGTGTTACAGGCATGCCATCTATCTTGTGCAACATGGATGGTGAAAGCAGCAAAAATACAGAATGAGAACCAGAAGTTCAGCAAAGGCTTCCAAAGAATGATGCTGTTGCCAGAGGGAGGTGACTCTTTCCATTTCTTTAAGCCAATGGGCAAGACCAGAGTGATCTCCGTAGTGGCTGATCCAGGAGGGGAATGTGAAAGCACAAATAACCATTTAAGGAGAGCAGAACCACAAACACAAAAACTATTTTCATTATTTTAATAACTTGTAGTTATTATTTCAAGTGGCTTAGCCAAGTCTAAATTGAGCGACCATTACTACGGCCAGCATTGCGTTATTTTGAATTAACAAAACTGAAACTCTGAAGGGACTTGATTAGGTGCTGGCAGGACATTGTGCCCAACTTTGCTGAGAGGTATGGACCCCTAAGGAGCCTGCTGGGAATCTAATCCATCCTTTAGTATTTTGTCTTCTGGGCAAAACAAAATGATTGGGATTTGGAAATAAAATACTCAGTGGAGGAAGGGTCATTTGCTTAAAGGAGTAACACCATATTGCTTATACAGTTATGGGAAGATACTTTAAGAATTATTCCTGTGTTAGAGACCTGGTGCACAAAACTTGTGCATGGGGTAGGGGGTCCTTAGTCTAGCCTGCACCCTCTCCAATCTGGGACCCCTTGGGGGATGTCCGACTGCCATTTAGGCCCTGTGGGATCGGGCCTAAACAAGCAGTTGGACATCCCTCTCACAATTCTGAATTGCTGGCTCTTAATTGCTCACCTGCCTGCCTGCCTGGTTGCCCCTAACTGCCATCCCTCTGCTAGCCTGATCACCTAATCACTCCTCACTGCCTCTGCATTCCGGCCTGGTTGCCCCTACCTGCCCTCCTTGCTGACCTGGTCACCCCTAACTGCCCCCTGCTGCCAACCAGGTCATCCCCAACTTCCCCCTCCCTGTAAGCCTGGTTGCTCCCAACTGCCTCCCCCCTGCCAGCCTGTTCACCCTTTCCTGCCCCCCTGCCAGCCTGGCCATCCCCAATTGCCCCTCCTGCTGGCCTAGTCACCTCTCACTGTCCTCACGACAGCCTAATTGCCCCCAAATGCACCCCCTGCTGACCTGGACACCCCCAACTGTACCGCCCACTGGCCTGGTTACCACTAACTGCACCTCCACTGGCCTGGTTACTCCTTACTGCCCCCCGGCCAGCCTAGTCATCCCTAACTGCCCCCCTCCCCAATCCTGGTTGCCCCATACAGCCTTCTGTTAATTCATTTGGTTGCCCCTCACTAAGCCCCTTGCCGACCTGGTCGTCCCATGCAGCATGCTTTTTCAGTCATTTGGTTGTTCCTCAGTAATCCTCCTGCTGGCCTGGTCATAGGCTGCTACCTTGTGAGGGTGTGAGGGTTAATTTGCATATTACATCTTTGTTATATAGGATTTTACAACTTGATTTAACTTTGTCATTTATACTTTGAGTCTGAGTCTCCATGTGGAAGAGGAGATTTGTTATAGGTGATTGACTACAGAAACATAAGTAATGGATTTGGGAGAAATCATCACAGAGATGAACAGTGAAGCCACATGTTACAGATCAACAGGGAGGAAAGGAAAGAAGAAAACAAGGTTATTATGTTATGGAAGCTGAGGGAAGAGAGTATAATAGAAGGTGACAGCGATAAAAAAGGTGAGATTCTCCCAAGGGGTCAAGAAAGGTCAGGGTTGAGCAGTGTCCCTTGGAGACCAGTGTGACTAGGGGCAGAGACCAGTTTGAGGGGTAGTGGGAGCAGGAACAAGGCTGTAGTGTGAAGGGGCATGAAGGGGAGAGAGTAAATATAGAAGTCTAAGTCCATGAACTCAATCAGTTCTGTCTAGAAAATCATTAAGTCTTGGCCTCTTTTCTCCAATCCTTATCTTTTATTTCCCTAACTGGTCCTCAAATGACAAATTCTCATGGGACACTCTCCTTTGCCTGTTCTGTATGACAATGTCTCTTAAAATGTGGCCTAGGATTGGATGCAGTACTCCAACTAACATATCCAGGACCATGTATGCTGGGACTATGTCATCTACTTCACATACATCCGGTATTGTAGGCTGAGGTTAAATGAGTTTATCATCAGTCAGGTTGTAATGTTGGACTATATTAAAACCTATAATCTCCAGGTCAGTTTTAAATGAACTGTAATAGCTTTACTAGCATAGCCATCCCCAGGATAGTACTCCTAGTAAGTTATATTAATTTGACTGTTTTGCTTGAGAATTCCATCACTTCATGGCTCCTCTAAATCCTGTAACCTCCAGGCAGTATGCCAGATCACAGATCTCTCTGGTCACCGATCACATGTGTGGACAGAAGCAGACTCTCTGAAGAGGGGCATGGATTCTGCTGTTGCCCTAAAACATTTGTTATACACGTTCAGCAGGATCGCAAAATTAGTTCTGTAGTGACTGTACCTTTCAGTACTAGAGGATATAATTCATTTAAACCTGATAATTTTCAATTAAAGGATTGACTGTCATATCTTCTAAATTGGACTTCATTGTCTTTCTTCCAGTTACAAAATCGTACTTGCCCTTTATCATGCTATCAATCAACATTTTAATCTTTCTTTTGCCCTAATGATAGCTTTAAAAAATATACTTCTTTTTTCCTAACTGTGCTGGTCAGGAAGCACCTGTATAGCCCCATGGGTTTCTTCTTAATTATTTTTTTTCAGAGATTTCCTCTTTTATTGTTATAAAAGTTATCCCTGATTTTGTGGACACAATTTAATTTTTTCTTAGAATTTATCATTAAAAAATTCTTTCTTTTTTTCAGTGATTCTCTTTCATTCATTGCTAATGTCTGGGGTCCATGGGATCCTCTCTCCTTTTAAAGTCTGGCTCCTTAAAACCTGAGGCTTGTGATGATGTGTCCATCATCCAGGCTCTGAGGAAATCGATCCACTCTTCCCTTTTGGTGTCTTCTACACTAACCACCATTTCATTGCTGGCCAGCATTAGTCCAGGTTAGCACTTTTCTTCACTGTTTACTTTCTCAGAGAGGAGAGCATAAAAAGAACTCATCATGTGCCATGCTTTTTTCCAGAAAATGACATCTGAGAGATGTCTAGATGGTTGAAATGATCTCCCATGGTCACCCCTGTTTCTCTCTATTTGTTTCACTTTTTTTCTCTATAAAAATCTGTAGTCTCTACTGAGAAAGAAGCTGACACTAGAAGATCAAGTCCCTGCAACTAACTGCTAAATCTGGCTGCATTCCAGAATCACCTAGGGACCTTGTTAGAAAAACATATTCCTAAACCTCACCCCAGATCTACTTAATCAAAATCTCTGGGGCCCCCACAAGCCCTGGTCCAGCACTTGAGGACACTTTCTATAGGCCATTTTTTCCAGGATAGCTCTCTTCTCACTTCAAAGCTCTCTTCTGGGAACTTATAGATATTTTACCGTAATAGAATCCTCTTAACATATTACCTTTGAAGACCACTAAAGTTTCTTTTTCAACAGGTCTTATTTTTCCGTTGGTAGAGCTGAACTATATGCTTTGTCTCATCAAGGCCTGATGATACTGTTATTATATTCATCTCATTATGTAAATATGTCAGATTACTTTAATTTTTTTGGATTCTGATTCTAAACACCCTCCTACCTTTCCTTGTTTGGCACCTTTGCCACTATTATCTTCCATTACACCTTTCATACCTTTCTATGCCTTTTCCCTTTTCACTTATGTAATTTTCCAGTCCTCTTGATTATGTCAGTGACTTCTATCAAATGCATTTCCCACTAGTCTTTATAAGATTCATTTTGTCTCTTACCAAATCCTCTTGCTGATGTCATCATGTTCACCAGATGTTTATATCATTGTTTGTTACACTCCCATGTCCTCATTTCAATGACAAAAGTGTGCATTTTAAATGAAATAATGGATGAAAACATCAATATCCCTGAACCTTTCAGCCCTACATCCATGTTTTCTAAGTCTGAGCAACAGTTTCCAACTGTGACTTTAAAACATCAGGGCCACTGTGATTTGTAATTAGTGAAGGTAATACCAGCTGTTATGGAAGGCTCCTAAATTCTCAGATGCTAGATGCAAGTTTATTTCTCAATGACAGCAGAGTTCAGTATGGGTGTGCCTTGCTTTCTACCTGGTGATTCGGGAACCCAGAGAAAGAGGAAGTCCCAAAGAGCTATGTGGAAACCCCATAGCTCTTTCTTTGACAAATGTTGATAGATGTTTCACAGATAAAGAGACCTAATTCTAATAAATCTGGGAAAGCTGAAAAAACACAAATAGGGTTTGTTTTTCTGTTCAGTTTTTGCTGTGGTACTGCCTCCAGTTCTTACTATCATAACTATGGATTGCTCATTCATTTATTCATTCATTCAGTTATTGAAATATGTGTCAAATTTTAGACATATAGACCACAAAAATTTGACTATTTTAGCATCAGGTTTTCTTGTCTTCATGGAGGAGACAGGTATTATTTGGACATGACACCATACAAATTTAATTACAAGCTGTGTTAACTGTTATTAGGGAATATTATTGATGCTCTGAAGACATGAAACAGGAAGACTCAGCTCATCTGTGGGTCAGGGAAATTGCCCTAAAGAAGAATAACTGAACAAGATGAGAAGGAAAATTAGGGAAGTTGTGTTTGAAGAACTGTTGAGGATAAAGCCAGACACTAGTTTCAGTGGTAAGAACAGATTTGAATAGAAATATACTGCTGCAATGGGGAAGGGAGCCCAGTATGAACTGAACTCACAAAGGGAGAATGAGGGAGACTGGAGGGCACCAGCAGGGGTTCCAGCAGAGTCAGGGAAGTAAAAAATTCCAAAGGCTTGTGCAGTGTAAGTCTGATTAGGCTGAGTCTGTTCCAAGTTAGGCAATGATGGAAGATAGAAGTTTTCCTCCCACAGAGACTGGGAGACAGTGCCTTATTCTTTCTGATGATGACATTTCAAAGGAATGGTTTTAAGATCCTTGAGAAAGATACTCCTGAATGTAGGAAATGCTTGTACCTCTTAGAGGGGGAGAGGTAGTACCCACAGTTCTAAGACCTTTTCAGTAGATGCTCTAAAAAAGGTACTCAAGGCCTGTTGGCTGGTGGCGACAGTCTTGAGCTTCCTCAAGCACTTTAAATGGGATAGGGGCATCCTAGAGAAGCTGCCTAAAGCTGTTAGCAACTATATTAGTGTTTAAGTCTTTAATATCGGGGAAAGAGGAGAGATTGTAGTTTTTATAGGCCAGGTTTGAGGCCTAGTAGAGATGGCTGCCTGACTAGAGTTCGGTCAAGGAGAGAATCGTTGTCAGACCTTAAAGACCAGTGGGCTGAGACCCAGTGAGCTTCCAGGTGGGCTAGACCTGTAAGCGTAGAGTGTGGGCACGTGTGGTTTCACTGACTCCCTGAAGAGCAGCAAGAGATCTTTCAAGTGTGACCAGGGACATTGATTGCTCAGAGTGACACTTTTAAAAACTCTGGTTTCCAGAATAAATTGAAGGAAGGTAAGGGTAACTGTGGAGATCCAGGGAGGGGTTGCTGCAGGCCAGCAGAGAGAGAAATGATAGCAGTTCTTCTTGTATGGGAAGAGTGTAATAGACAGATTCAAGAGTGCCTAGGAACTAAAATCCACAGAATCGGATTAATTGTTGGATGGGAGGTAGGTAACACAGTGAAGGAAACAACAATGTCAGGATACAGCCTCCTAGAACTGAATACAAGGGTAACAAACAGGGAAGAGAGTGGGGCAGCCCCTGAAGGAGGGAACACTAGAGAGTTAGGGGGTGGGAGACACCAAAGGCAGCATCACGTAGATTAGTGTTTTCCCAGGATTCTTACTCACTAACATCTATTGAACATTAGTATTCCACAGAACATTCTTAGGAAAACATTATTCTAGGGAGAGTTTCTAAATTTTTTCCATTTTAATTCTCAAACAAATAAGTGAAACTTTTAAGTTCATGAGATACTAGAAAGTTCTCCTTCACATCTCAGATATTTATTTTGAGAATGACAGTAATAAATGTCTACTATGTACTAGGCACTATTATAGACTCTTTGATAAATATTATTGCTTATCCTCATGTTATGTGGATAGTTCAGCAATTGGATATTTTTACACTCATTTAATAGCAAGAGAACTGTAACTCAGATAAGTAATAATATCTAAGACTCATTGTCCAGAGATTGTGAAGCTCCGTTCATGTTCAGGTCCTTCTAACTGGAGTGAGGGCTCTGAAGCCACCTGGGCTCAAAGCTTGGATTCTCCACATCAGCTGTGACCTTGGGCATGGAGTTTAGCCTCTTGCTGCCTCAGTTTACTCATGTGTAAAATAAAGGGAACAAGTACACTACTCATAAAATTGTTATAAGAGAATCTATACACCTGACATATTCAGTACTCAAGAAATGTTTCTTATTGTTCTCCCACACTTTTCTGCAGGGAGCATAATTCCCTCGTGTCCATTCACATTCTGCCTTCAAAGGTTCACTTGGGCAATGTAAGTGTGACTAGGCTGAGTCTGTTTTAAGTTAGGCAACATCTATTGTTTCTTACCCTTATAACAGCCTCTCTCTTGCAAACACCATCTCTATCCCTTGTGACTTGTCACTTATGAATGGCCGTTCCTTCCTTGTAAGATCTTACTTCCTCTCTCAGTCAGAGCCTTGGTCTGTTCTGTTTAGAAGCTTTGATATTCAGAGTTTGTTCTCTTTTTCTTCCAAGTTCCCTTCCTCCATGTATTCAGTGTTTGATAGGACTTTGATTTCTTTTATCTTTTAAAGACTTTGCATCCTATCTAATAAGTGAAATGTAAATAGTTTGTGTTTGTAGCACTCAATTCTGAAAGGTCTCAGAAACAATGACCTCAGTTTCCAAATATGTTTGTTTAAAGATAAACCAAAATTGGAAACAACTCCAGACGCTACTCTTTCTGTTATGACTCTTCCTGTCTTTTTCTGGGGGATTCTCTGGAATTAGTACTGCTTAAACCAGCTCTCTTATATCTGCTCACACTATGAGAGGCTAATAATAAGCAAAGATTTAGTGACTCATCTATTTCTCACTCATAAGAAAATGTCTTATAGGTGCCCAGGCTACTCAATAGAATGTACAACCTTGTTCAGTAGTCTCGGTACTTGTTCAGTCTAGCCTAGTGCTTAAGATTGAAGACTGCAACTACATAGACTGGGTTTAAACCAGACCTCATCACTTAATATCCAAGTAACCTTGAGCAAGTCACTTAGTTTCTAGGTGCCTCACTTTCCCCATCTATAAAATGGAATAATCATTGTAAATGGGTATATATCTATATCTGTATCTATACCTATACCTATATCTATATCTATATCTATATCTATATCTATATCTATATCTATATCTATATCTATATCTATCTATATCTATATCTATCTCTCTGGCCCAGCCCCTTTCTTCTCAGGCCCGGTGCTTCCTCTTTCCATTCTGACCTACCTTTCCATGCTGTCCAGAGGCCCTGAGAGACCAGGGGTAGGGCAAAATGCATGCATCCTACCCCCATCATTTGGCAGCTGTGTATGCAAATTAACCACCAACTTTGTTCAGTTAATTTGCATATCACTCTTGATTGGCTGGTGGTCTAGCAGAGGTATGGTCAATTTACATGTTTGTCTATTATTAGGTAAGGTAGGATAATATTGGAACTCAGCCTCAGTGAGCAGAAAAGAATAAAAGATAAAAAGAATCCAAATTGTAAAGGATTACAATAATTAAAACTGTCATTATTTGCAGATGACATAATATTTTACATGCAAAACCCTAAAGATTCTACCAATAAACTAGATTTAATAAATGAATTGGCAATGTAGCAGTAGACAAAATTCACACCCAGAAATCAATGGCATTTTTATATTCCAATAATGAATTCCCAGAAAGAGGAACTAGGAAAATAATACAATTTACCATTGCAACAAAAAGTAATTAAAATACTTAGGAATAAACTTAACCAAGAAGGTAAGAGTGGTACTTGGAAAACTATAGGATGTTGAAAAAGGAAATAGAGGAAGATATAAATAAGTGGAAGAATATATTGTGTTCATGGATTAGTAGAATTAACATAATTAAAATGTCCATACTACCCAAAGCAATCTATAGATTCAATGCAATCCCTATTAAAATACAACTGATATATTTCATAGACCAAGAAAAAGTGCTTTGGATATTTATATGGAACCATAAAAGACCCCAAACAGGAATAGCTGCAGCAATCTTGAAAAAAAAGAACAAAATTGGAGGGATCATAATACCAGCTTTCAAGCTGTATTACAAAGCCACTGTTCTCAAAACAGCATGTCACTGGCACAAGAACAAGCATATGGATCAAAGGAACAAAAGACAGAATCCAGAAATTGTCCCAAGCCACTGCACTCAGTTAATATTTGACAGAGGAGGCAAGAGCATACAATGGAGTCAAGAGAATCTCTTCAACAAATGATGATGGGAAAATGGGAGAAAAACATGTAAAAAAATGAAACTAGACCATCAACTTACACCATACAAAAAATAAACTCGAAATGGGTAAAAGACTTAAATGTAAATTATCAAACCATAAAAAATCTAGAGGAAACCATAAGCAGAAAAACTCAAATATATTGCTCATAGCAATATGTTTGGGGATACAGCTCTTTGGACAAGAGAAACCAAGGAGAAAATAAACAAATGGGACTACATAAAAAAAAAATCTTCACAGTAAAAGAAACCATCAACAAATTGTAAAGGGAACCCCCTGGATGGAAGCACATATTTGCCAATGATGCACTTGATAAAGAGTTAGTATCCAAAATATATAAGGAACTCATACAACTTCACAAAAGGAAGACAATCCAATTTAAAAGTGGGCCAAGGCCTTAAATATACACTTCTCTAAAGTGGACATATAAATTACCAAGAGACATATGAAAAAATGCTCCAAGTCGCTGATTATCAGAGTGATGCAAATTAAAATGACAGTGAGCTATCACCTCACACCTGTCAGAATGGCTACTATCAACAGATCAACAGGTGACAAATGGTGGCAAGGTTGTGGAGAAAAGGGAACTGCTGGTGGGAATGCAGTCACTGTGGGAAATAGTATGGAGTTTCCTCAAAAAGTTAAATATGGAACTGCCATTTGACCCAGTGGTACCACTTCTATGAATATATTCTAAGTAACCAGAAACACCATCAGAAAGAATATATGCACCCCTATGTTCATAGCAGCACAATTTACACTAGCTAAGATTGGGAAATAGTCCAAGTCCCCATCAGCAGATGAGTTGATAAAAAAGCTGTGGTACATTTATACCATGGAATACTTTGCAGCGGTACCAAAGAAGGATCTCTTACCCTTCGAGGCACCATGGAGGGACCTGGAGAGCGTTATGCTAAGTAAAATAAGCCAGTCAAAGAAAGACCAAGTTTCATGTGATCTCACTCATATGTGGAATCTAAGGAACAAAATAAACTGATGAACAAAACTGATCCAGAGACATAGAAGCGTGAAACAGGTTGTCGAATCTCAGAGGGGCAACAGGGGTGAGTATGTGGGTGGGAAGACAGACCCAAGAACTTTTATATATATATCCATGGACAGGGACAACAGGGTCAAGGCAAAAAAGGACATGTGTAATACTTTTAACAATAAAGATTAAAAACAAAAAACAAATGAAGGGCTTATAACAATACTCAGCTAATAAATATGTATTAAATAAATATTATTTATTATTACTTCAACATACACAATTTCATGGGTTAATTCTGTTCATTTAAAACATTATGCATAAATGAAGAGCTATTTCCCAAGCAGCTTTCCAATTGTGATGAGCACAGATTGGCTTCATGTGCTGAAAGCAGGGCTTCTGCCCTCCTTCCAGTTTACTACAGAAGCCACAGGATTCTCTGTCTGAACCTAAGAAGTGTGGTCTTGTCCTCTTTGCCAGCTGGAGAAAGGCAGAGAAGCAGCTGAGATTTATAGGTCTGCACAGACTTGCATCATCATGGCACCTCCGTAGACACTTCCTGAGCAGATGAGTCATGCTTCCTGGAAATGTCTTTCACAGAAAGTTCTCTTCTAAGAGGCCTGGCATTTGGCTTAGAATTCAGAGATAAATTATTTCAATTCTGTATACAACTGCTATTCAAACACATGCATAAAAGTGACAACTCAGTTTATGTCTCTATACCAGATGAATTTAACATTGCACAAAGCATGATTTGGATTTCAAAAGGAGTTTAGAATGAAGTATATCCTTTGGTTAATTAAGCCAAATACTTTGTAGTGTCAATAAGTGTAACCAGAAGCATTTTATAAGAAATTAAAGATGCTAAAGGTGCCCAAGTAAAATTTTATTTAATTATAAAAAGTTAAAATGAGTGATTTATCAGTGTGATTACAATCCCTTTTCTCAAAAGGAAATGCTGATCTTCCCTGATCAGCCCTCACAATAAAGGATCTTCATGCTATTGCTTTAATTTGCTGTGGTTAATGAAGCAAACCCACCAGCCGTCCAAAGAGAGACTTTGCTCTCAGATTCCAAAAAAGTCTGTGTGTTTCCTCCTCACTATTCTCTCAAACATGAATACAGGATCCGGATGAGTAATAATGAGACCTATCCGTACTTTTCATACAACCTGGAAGCCACTAACATTACAGTAGATGCTCAGAGCTCAAATTGCTCTCTCTACGTTCCTTTCCTAGCCTAGGTCTGCTCAGCAAGGCCACCGGAGGCAAGTAGTGGAGGCTTCTTCCACCATCTAACAGGGACACAGTGGTCAGAATTCTAAATTTTAAAGTTAGGAATCCTTGTGTTTTAGTTAATTATATCGATTTTCTATGTTTTAAAATAGTAAATATTTCCTATTGTAATATTCAGAAGTTGTATATTTTTTAATGTCAGCTCTACTCCTCAGTTCTTACATTTACTGTTTAACAGGCTTTCTTTCCCACTGTCCCCAGTGGGGACGAGTCTGCATGGCAGGGCACTAGGGTCTCTGGCTCTGGGATCTATGATTTCACCTTCCCTGTTTCTGAGTCCATCTGTAGCAGATGGTGAGGCTTTTAGGTGGCAGAATAATTATTTTAAATGTTTCGTACTTCACTGTAGTGATCCAGTTGGCAGAGGGAAGGCTGCGGTTCATGGAATTAAATGTTTATGTACACATGGGAGAGTGTGCCTGGCTTTCAGAGCATTTTCCTCACCACAAGAGAGGGAATTAGGCATCTAGTGCTCCATCAGTGACTATCACAACTTATGTTTGCAGGAAGTCTTTAGTCCGTGAACATCTCAAGCAGTGTTTTTTTAAAATAAAGAATTAGTCTAATTAATAATAAAAACTTAGTTACTATAATAAAGAAGCACTAGGGACAAAATATGGCTTTAAATTAATGTTGGGGGACATTACCTTATATAGTAACATTTTAATGGACTCATTTTTATGCATAATTTTGAGATACATCTAAAATACTTTAGAGATAGAATAATAATTTTACTAGACCCAGCTGGCTACTGAGAACCTAAAAAGGTATGAAATTTTGGGGTTGGAAAAACATTACCAGTGAATAGCCTCATTGCTATGTTAATTGGTCCCCAAAGATAATGCTTCAAAATTTGGCTTATCTGATCACACCAGAATACACATATTGTCATTGCAGGAAATTTGGAAAATATAGAGAAGCCTAGATAAAATAAAAATAACCTGAATTATACCACTGGTGATAATTTTGGCTGTATTCTTTCCTGTAGCCTCTCCCTATGTATTTACTTTGTTAATATTCTAAGGGAATCATCACCTATTCATCCCCTCATAACTTTTTTCCCATGAAACAAGAGCTTGTGAATGTTTCTCCATATCACTTATTATACCACATCATTTACAACACTGCATCTTCCAGCATTATAATGCAGCCACCGATTCTTGTCATAGAGCATTTAGAGTCTTTTAAAGTACATACAGTTACAAACAATGCTGCCATAAACATCTTCGTAGTTAAATCTTTGCACACAATCATGATTAGACAATGATTTTTAAAAAAATAACCAAAGCAGCTTCGGTGGCTTCTATAATGAGTAATAGAAAGAAATAGAATAGAATAGAAAAAAAAGCAGAAATAAAAATGCAAACGCACTATTAAGAGCAGACAACAACCAACCACTGCCTGGAAGGCAGACTGTATGGTCTATTTGTGACAGACATCTAATGCCGAGTGACACAAAGTAATGTGGTCTCTCGATAGGTTTCATGTTGTCATGCGATGCCCAGCACTGTGAGTAATTCTTTAATTTTAGATTGGCGTTTCACATTTCCTGCCCCACCCTGTCAGCACATGGCTGCATGGCTTTTCCTGTGCCTTGGGGAAGATGTGTGCCTGTGTGGTACCACGTGTCTAATTGTTGGCAGTGAAATGGCACCGGGTGTTACCAGCGATTAGGCCTTGGTTCAGCAACCTTGGTTCCTGAGTTCAGCTACCAGTAAGAGAAGAATTCAGAGCCAAGCAACTAAAATCATAGTAAACGTTTATTTAGAACATCACAGTGGGAGGAAAAGTGAAACGGCTGGGTGGGGGCTCAGGAAACAAGTTACAGAGGCAAAAGAAGAGCCCTTGGGACTTAGGAGAAAAAAAGAAAAGCACACTGGAGAAGATTTGAGGAGCATGCTCTAGAGAGCAAGAGTGCACCCTGGGTTCTTTGACTTCATGGTGGAGATTTAGAGGAGGATCTCAGTAGAATATTCTTCAGCTTTCCAGGTGTGTCCCCTCAAGGTATGGGTCTCCACTGACAGCTGGTCCTTATGTCAGCCATGGCATCGCCCAGCCTGGCCTTGCTGCTTTTCTGGGCCTGGAGCTGAAACACAGCTGAGGCCTCAATATTATCTCTAGTTTGACCAAAATTTCGTCTCTTTGGGCAACAGACTGAGGGCTCTGCTTCCAAGATCATTTGATGCCAGTCAGAACCTCATTGTCCAAGGATTTAGTGCTTAAGGCACTGGTTGTGCAAGGGATTGCATGGGAGTTGGATGAAGCTATTCTCTGGGCCCCTTGTTCCTCCTCTAAACGGGCCTACTGTGTGACCAGTGACATGCCAGGGGAGGAAAAGTTAGGGGAAGATCTGAACCGCATGACCAGCAATATGAAAGGTCAGGAGGTCTAAAATGCATGACCAGACTTATGCTAGGGGAGGAAAGGTCACCCTGGGGGTGAGGTCCTTATTTTCTCAGTTTTTTGTTGCTAGGCACCCTGGGCTTTCTGCCACAGGCTTGTCATCCTTGCTCTGCTCATGCCTATCTAAGTGCCCAACACATAACAGAGAAGACTTTGCCTATCGGCGCCATCCCAGAGCCACCTCAAGTCCCCCATGCTCTGTGTATTCACTCTTCTCTCGATGTCCACAGTTTGCTTAGTTTTTATCCCTGAGCTTGTCTCACCCACGTGGGAGCCTTCTACCCCACTCTGTGATGCTTGTTGGACAATTCCTACTGTTGTTACAGGGCCAATTCAAAGCCCTACACATTTAATGTTAACTCCAAAAGTTCCAAGTTTATCCAGGAGATTTGTGAATGAACTTCGGCAGCAACATTCTTAACAACTACTCTAAGAAGGCAGTTCCTGTGGATCCCGTTACAGTTGTTTTTCAGGATGGGGAAATCTGCAGAGAGGCTCCAAAAATTCACCAATCTTCACCCCTTTGGAGATCCAGTGGCTAAGTAGGGAGAACTGTATGTAGGCTGGCCCGACAGAAAGGGCAGAGGAGACTGCAGCAGGCAAAAACACTTGTCGAACCATTTTCCTTACAGTTGTCTCTCTCCTCTTCACCTGCTGACAGACTTCCTAACATTCCCTTTACCACCATCTCCTGCCAGGATCCACCATCTGCTTCCTCCCTGACACAAATACCATGTTTTCATTATCTTCCACAGTATGATTTGTATAGGGCTGTGCACCACACAATCAGAAAGGGCTCAGTCTCTGCACAGCACTAGGTTGTCTTAGCAACACATGTTAAGTCATGGCTGTTCACCTCCTTGCAAGTGATTCATTGATTTGTTGCTTCCCTGTCTGGTCAGTCAGGGTGATTTCTGTGAAGTGTTGTACATAAGTCAGCTCAAGTTCTCTCTAGTCACCATATTTTTTTTTCTCTCTCAAAGCTATTTCTGGAAGTTTTTTTTTGGGGGGGGAAATGTTGGTTCCCTTTGCCTCTGACCAAGAGTTAGAATATCATTTTGAGCATATTCCATATGCCAGACCTCACACTTAATCTTGTACATGATTTGTCTCACTTGCTATTTAAAACAACCTTATGAGATAAAAACCATAATGAGGCCAAATTTATAAAGATACTTTAAATTAAAGAGATTAAGTAATTTTTGCAATATAATATTCTCAGCATATTTTAGAGCTGGCTGGACTGTGAATCTAGACAGACCCTGACACTGACCATATTGAATTTACCCTACTGTGTTCCTACAGAGCAATTTCTTTCCTGCTTCCAAGTGAATTCTAATCTTCTATTAGTGACATTGACTTAAAAAACACACCACTGTATGAATTTATTAAGTATTCCTCAGAAATCTATTTTTCTTACATTGACTAGAATTTTTGTTCTCTATAATTATTAAGGGATTCTCTATTATGCCTAGAACTCTCCCAGATAAGTTATTTCAATTACATATTAAACTCTGAAGGATAAACTTTTTGGAATTTTTAAAGATTTATAATAGAAAATAGACCAAAAATTTTTTTCCCCAGAAGTGTCTTCATATTTTAATGACAGTATCCTAAAGAAAACTTTTGGTTTAATTTAGCTACATTTACTATACTTATTTAATTCTTAATATTAGTACTCTACTATAAAAAAGGAATGTCCTTCCAGGAAATTTTCAAGTAAATAAGAAAAACAAGTTTTTAAAAGTATGAATTAGATGCCAATCTAAAATAGAAAAGACTGAGTTTTAGTTGTTACTGTGTTTCTAAAATGTGTTTAGAAGTCAGCCTATATACATTCCAATCTTACATATGAGATAATTAGTTATAATTTTATTCTTTCCAGTCACACACACACCAATAATTTAACAGCAAGAGACACTTTGAAAACACACCCTGTTCTGAGAGTCCTTACAGTTCATGAACTTGATTCTACTGAGGGAGCAGGCTGAGGTGCACATTAGCTGACTAGGTTCTTCCAGACTTGAGTTCCAATGACTCCTAAAGTTCCTATAAAACCCTTCATTTTATAAAAATTGTTAGATATGTTTTCTGACAGTGATGCGTTTTTGCTTTCATATTTTTCAACTTAATATTTAGTAGGAAACCACAAATCATTTTATATTGCAACTGGAGTCTGAAGTCACTAATGTTCTGATAGCCTATGCACGTGTCAAATTATCAGAGGAAGTAGATAGAAATTGGTAAATGTGGCTAGGCAAGAGATTTCCTTCCTCTTTGAATGTCCTAAGAGTGGTTGAGATATTTCATAGTGGGGGAAGAATCCAAACCACAAAAATCCTAAATGAATAGTCTCCTTAAAGGAATAACTGAAAACATTCTACAAAAGAGGTTTTGTGTAGACACATATCCACATTTGAAGACACATTTAATAGCTAACTTGAAAATATAAGCATCATTCCAGGTATTTAAAAAAAAACAACAACCTCTAAACACAGTTACACAAATTAGAAGTGCATATTCAAAGTGAGAATCTCACTCTTTCTCTTCTTAATTTCTATTGGTTGTCTTTATATGGATTTAATTCCAACCTCAAATATTTGTTCAGAACTAATTGATCTTTAGGCTTTCCAAAAGAGGGGAAATCATACTCTTAGCAGGACCAATGCTTGCCTGTAGTTGCAATGAGTCACAGCTGGAATGTTCTGTGGTTAACATTTTGCGCTGAAAACAGAATCAGAGGGCTCCAAGGGGTTGCCATGGTAACCAGTATTTGTATACTTTGAAAAATGACTGTTCCTGTTTTGTGTGGTAAATTTACCCGGGAATGAATTGCAGAGGTGATGTTAGCCATCTGTGTGAAAACAAACAAAAAACCTGATTTAATTAAGGGTAAACTTTAGAAGGACATAAAATTGGAGTTATGAGATTACTTTTTGTATAGAGGTATTATTTAGTACTAATTATTTTATTAATTTATTTGACATTGTGTTTAAGCATTTTCATCAATGTCTATTTGATATTTATTTTAATGTACCATTCTCTCCCTTCCAAAAGCAAAAATAAACTAATCATCCTTCATCAATGCTTTCTGCAACTCCCCCCCCCCGCTTTATCCCTGCCCCCATACCATTCACAAGGTGTTATTTAAAAATGACTGGGATTCAAGTACTCTCCTTCAATGAATTAATCCGATCTGGAAAGAAGAAAAAAATCCCGTCAAAACCATGTGAAAATGTCAGGTTTCTTAACCTATCTGAGCTGGGAGACAAAAGTACTGTACTGCTTAGGACCTTGAATAGAATCTAAAATATGGTCCCTCTGAATGTCACTGGCTAGTGTTTCAGAAGATCCACCAAGCTTAGAGCAAAATGGTTATAGAAAAATCTTACCTATGTTTTATTGGATGAAAATTAAATAATTAAAGTTTTGGTTGTTGGACTACAAAGTTAAAAATGAGCCTTTTGGACTGGAAAACAGTAGAGTGTTTTCTTGCTTATTATGCCTCTGCTTGGGAACAGTATGTTTATTTCTGAATTCATTTGTTTTGATTGGGATTCATATGCTGAACTTAAAAAGAGTGGAGCTGAGATAAATACCCTACAGTGAAGCAGTACTTTAGCAGTAAACAGATTGCAACATGGACCTCCTGCCCCACCTCCACCTCCACCTCCACCTCCTGCATTGGAGTAGGACCTGAGGGCTGTGGCCAGAGCTTTGGTTGTGGTTACCTGTTCTTTTTACTAGTTTGTTGCTTTATTCTTTTTTCTCAGTTTTACTTCTTCATTATGGCTTCCATCAACTATCTAGAATATTAGACACTTAATAATAAATATAAATATTTGAAGTAGCCGTATTAAAAAGATAAAAAGGACTGAATTGATAAGCCTGAAAAATAAATTTTATCTTTATTCCTTCACTTCAAATGCTTAGGTTTACAGTGAGTGATACAATGGATTTCTGAGCTTCTTTTTAAATCTCTGCTGACCTCCCTCCAAGTCTTGCCGGCATGTGTGTCTATTGAATAGCCAGTTTTGAGAACTCAGAATGAGACAAGCCAAGATTTATGAACCTGAGATTCACATGACCTTAAACAGATCCAGACCCTTTGCTGCCTAAATGGAGCTGGAATTTAGGACAGATTTAAGACCCTAATCTGTATCTAACTTTGCAGTTAGTTTTATATCATAACATTTTAGTAAATAAAAATAATTTGGTCAATTTGAAATTTGTTGAATCCAGATTATACATTTTCCTTCCAGATACATGCAAACATATACGCTCTCACATACTTTTACATATGTGTAATCTCCAAGATAATAATCAAGGAAGTCAATCAAGTATCAGTACCTTTTGTTTTGTTGCCATTCCAAGGATAACTGGAACAAGATGTTTAAGTGAACAGTATGGAGTCAAAAGAAAATATAATGACCTTTACTTTTTTCCATCTGACAAACCATGAAGAAGATAGTACTTTTGGAGTATCTTTCCTGATTGGAGAAATATAGCAGAGAGGTTTATTTTTTTAGTTTAAAGGCATACCTGATGAAATTATTAAATGAGGCAGGTAAAGGGTGCACAATCCTATCTAAAAGAAGAGTAATATGCAAATGGACCATTACTCCAACACCCAAGATGGCTGCCCCCATGTGGACACAAGATGGCTGCCACAAGATGGCCAGCAGGGAAGGGCAGTTATGGGTGATCAGGCCAGCAGGGGAGGGCAGTTAAGGTAGACTCAGGCCACCAGGAGAGGGCAGTTGGGGGGACCAGGCCCACAGGGGAGGACAGTTGGGGAGGATCAGGCCTGCAAGGTAGGGCAGTGGGGGGGAGGGACCAGGCCTGCAGGGGAGGGCAGTTAGGGGCAATCAGGCCAGCAGGGGAGGGCAGTTAGGGCCAATTGGCTGGCAGGAGAGTAGTTAGGCATTGATCAGGCTGGCAGGGGAGTGGTTAGGGGTGATCAGGCTGGCAGGCAGAAGTGGTTAGGGGCAATATGGCAGGCAGGCATGCAAGTGGTTGGGAGCCAGCAGTCCTGGATTGTGAGAGGGATGTCCAACTGCCCAGTGGGATGGGGCTTAAACAGGCAGTCGGACATCCCTCAAGGTGTCCCAGATTGGAGGAGGTGCAAACCAGGCTGAGGGACATCACTTCCCCCCGCCCCCATGCACAAATTTCATGCACCAGGCCTCTAGTAGAATATATAAATACCTCTGTGGGAAAATGGGATCTTAGCAAAAAAGTTTCAAGAGAAGAATACAAATGGGCAGTCAACATGAAAAAAAAATTCATCCTCAAAATAACAGAAATTAAGACAATTATTAAAAAAAACACAAATTTTCACTGTCTGTACCAGCTTTCAAAATAATAGCCACAACTGTCAAAGTTCTACCACACAAAGCATTTCTGTAAACTGCTAGTGGGAGGTTACATTGTTTTAAACTTTCTGGTAAGAAATTAAATTATATACATGAAGAGCCAAGAAAGATTATACTCTTTGATTCATTTCCCTTATAGGAATCTTTCCTAGGGAGAACTTTAAATATTAGGCAAATATTTATTTTGGCAAAAATATTGGAAATATCCTAACTGAAGAACAACAGAATTGTAATATAAATAATATCTTATGCTACCATTAAAAACATTTACAAGGATTATATAATGACATGCTTAATATAAAACAGGAACACAATGATATGGTAGCCCAAAGTATACATACATATACACTTACACACATCTCATACAAATGAAAAAATATTGGCAAGCTAAATTTCCGGTATTAACAAAATATCAACAGTGATTATCTTCCATGTGATTATTTTTTTATTTTCCATTTTCATAGCTTTCTAAAATGTCTGATTTTTTAAAATATATATTTTTTTAATATTTTTTTATTGAATTTTTTTTACAGAGCAGAAGGGAGAGGGATAGAAAGTCAGAAACATTGATGAGAGAGAGACATCGATCAGCTGCCTCTTGCACGCCCCCTACTGGGGATGTGCCCACAGCCAAGGTACATGCCCTTGCCTGAATTCTAACCCGGGACCCTTCAGTCTGCAGTCCGATGCTCTATCCACTGAGCCAAACTGGTCTCGGCTAAAATGTCTGATTTTTTTATAGTTAGTACTTATTTAAAAATTTACATCTTACAATTACATTTATTGAGCTTCTGTTATGTATCAATATGTGAACACATCTCATTCAGCCTACTATTTCCTTATTCTGTGTATGAATTATACCTTGGAGGAAATTTGCTAGGTTGACATAATACCAAACAATATTTGGATTTCTAAATTATTTGACTTCAAAATCATCCCCATGACTCTCTCTCTCTAATTTTCTATTTTGCATTCTTATGTTAAGCATCTGGTACTCGACCCACCTAAGCAGATTTAACCTTAACTTTTGAACCAAGTAATAGATTTTGCTATGTGAGTAGACTTTACTTTTTCCATCTGACGAACATGTGAAGCGTTTTTACATCAGGAGGTTTCCCTTTGATTTCAGCTCTATGATGGCTCACGGAGGATAGGACGCTATTGTGGAGCAGATATGCCACCTTCAGGGAGTACCACAGGCTCCGTTCTTCAAGTGCTGTTCCACACCGATGCGGTTGGTAACAATGAGAAAGGATTCCAGATGCAGTGGTTCATTCACGGTAAGCCCAAGGCCGATCTCAGTCATAGTTCACAGTTGCTATTTGACAAGAATTGGCCCCGTTCCAAGTCTATTTGGAAACTATACCATCGATACTAATTCAACTGAGTAGTGATATTGTGCTGGGCCTTAGAAAATTTTACTCAGCCTTTGTTGGCTTTTAGAGAATTAAAGCCTGTTAGGGCTAAGAGAGAAAGTGATGTCAAAGTGGACAAGATTTGGATAACTGCTTAGGTATGTGCAGTGATACATTGCTTAAGAGGAAGAAAGAAGCAGAATGAAGTTTCTAAGAGTGAAGAAAATTGCAAGGTAGGATGGGGGCCTCTTAGGGAGAGTGGAATAGAATGAGATTTAAGACTTACTCTGACATAACAAGAGAAGGAATGATGGGACAGAAGGAAAAGAGAGTCAATCAGAGAAGAGAATGGGAGAAGCAAGGATTGCATTGTCAGGGAAGCAGGAGGAGAACTAGTGATGCCCCAAGACAGGAATGTGTTTTGTACGTGCCACATAGGTAGGGCCACGTCAGAGCCCATCAAGGAACTGGTGGTTCAGGAAGCAGGTAGAGCATTGTCACAATATGCCAAGATTGTGGGTTCGATCCAGTCAGGGCCACATACAAGAATCACCCAAAGAATGCATAAGTAATTAGAACAACAAATCGATTTTTCTCTTCCTTCTCTCTAAAAATAATCAATAATTTAAAAAAAACTTTTAATTTTTCTGAAGATGAAAATTCATTTTAAAAATATTTATTTATTAAATTGATTAGGGTGACATTGGTCAACATGAACATATAAGTTTCAGGTGTGAGTTTCTATGTTACAAGGCCTATATATTGCATCGTGTGTCCACCACCTGAAAATACATTTTTAACAGCAGTTCTGAAACTTTTAGACTGACCTCATGTGGCCCCGTCTAAAGGGAGTGATTCTCTAAACCTACTCTCAAAAGCAGCAGCAGAGTCACCTGGAACTTGTTAGAAATGCAAATTCTGAGGGCCCATCACAAGGCTTTCAAAATCACAAACAGGAGGCCCAATAACCTCTCTTAACTGGTCGGTCTCCCTGGTCATTATTGTTTGAGAACCATTCTCCTAGAGTGATCCAGACTTGAAAATTACAGTCCTTGTGAAAATTATAGTAGCAGTTCTCAACCACCGTTCAGGACTCACTGGCTATTTCAATCAATTTGAAAGAGAAAAAAAAGTTGCAGTGTTATACTAGGAACCACACACAGAAATCCAAGCTATGTCCTCACTGTCAAAACCAAGGGTGAGCCCACGGGGAGGGCCTGAATGTGCGTCATGGTTAACAGTTGAGGGTTCTCAACATCATAGTGCATTTATTATATGAATCTCATGCTATATATAACTGAATAGCCCTGTTATATAGTTAAGAGTGTTAGACATTCTGAGACTATGAACTGGAGACTGAATATATTTCTGTTAAAAAAATAAGAATGAGATTTTCAGTGTTTAAAACTATTCAGTGGTTATCCACAGAGCCACTTATAGCTTGAATTCCCAAAGTAAATGAACTAAAGTAAATGAATTCCCAAAGTAAATGAACTAAAATGATTAAGCTTGTAGAAGTTCTTGACCATCCTCTTCACCAAGTAGGTAAATTTAACCTTGGAATGCCAGCTTGTGGACCTATTAAATGAAGGGACTGGATTGATTCATCTCCATAACACAGTTTGTCTCTAGTATTGTGTGACTTAGAAATGGTGTGATTTTAAGGAAACTGGAGACAGTGTGAAAAGACCTAGAAGAAATGAAAATCTTGGGAAATGACCCAGATCTTCAAGGACAAGTATTATTCTCCAGACAGTGATTCTCAGGCTTTTATATACAGTACACATTAATCACTTGTTCTAATGCAGGGCTGGGGTAGGGTCGCTGAGGTAAGCCCATAAACCCTCATTTATAAAAAGGTCCCAGGTAATGTCTGTGGTACTACTCTGTAGACCACGCTTTGAGAGCAGGGAAAAGCAGATGTTAAGGCTGGAGAAATAAAATAAAAGAAAGACAGCATTCATTGAGTCTAGAGAAAACTTTGGGGTGCTCCATGGACTCACTGTAATAGCAGCAGAATAATATATTCAATTTTTCTATGTTAATAGGATAAGAGTAGGGACCCCTTTAAGAAAAAGAACCTTAATGCTTAAGAGATCCAAAGAGGTGAAGGCTTTCACCTGAGACAGAAGATGGAAATTAAGAAATGTTGATAGAGTGGTTCTTAGCCCTAGATACACCCTGGATTTGCCTGATAGTTTCTAAAGAGACCCATGCCTGCGTTCCAGTTTCCAGAGGGAGGATTCAGTTGTTCTGCAGTGGGACCTTGACTAATGCTGACTTAAAAAAACAACTCCCTAAGCAATTCTGGAAGGAGAGTTTTAGGAGGGTGACTTCACTGGTCATATCTTTCTCCGCCGTGAGTTGCTTCCCCTCCCATCCAGGCTGTTCTATCTATGCTAACCCGAGGCCACCTGAGGAGTATGATTTAATGGTCATTATTAACTGTACCAGTTACTGTGTCACTGAGTTCTTTTCACCAACATGCTAGAGGTGGCTGTCTCCTCTGCTGACAGCGTTTCTGTTGGGGAATTTTTTCTATCAGCTCCGTTTGAAATCTGTCTTCATAGGAGGAGTCAGAGATACCCTCTGTCTATTGTCTTTTCCTGTTTACTATTTCAAAACTTTCTCCCAATTGCTGAAAACCTGCTAAGTTGGATCTAGAGTTATGCAACAAAATTTTTGCCAGCTGGGACCAGAACTGAAAAAAAAATTTAACTCTGTGTTACCCACTGTATGTAAATTACGCATGAGAAAAACCTTCTGGAAGGGGATGGTTAGTGGTCCAGATCGATGAAAAATAAATGAAATTGTTGTGTATGAGAGTTATGCAATGGCACAAGTCCCCCGAGCCCATACTCTGCATCTACCAGGTCTGTAGCCTGAGATGTAGCCTGAGAAGAGAGACCAACAGAATAACTCAGGGTTAGGAAAGAGGTTTCAATGGGACACGTTCCCCCACTTCCTACCCACTGGAGGTAAACTGAAGACATAAATCTGACTTCTCAGTTATTCATGTCTTCATTCCAGAGATGTTAAGGAAGTATGGGGGCCATGTGCTGTGTAAGAGTTGGGGACAGAGCTTACAGTGATTGAGGGAGTAGCCATCAACAAGAAGCACACAAATACATATGATGCTAAGTGCCAAAAAACCCACAAAAGAGGATTTGACCTTGTCAGGAGGTCAGATAAGACTTGCATGAAAATAGGCCCTTTGAACTAAAATCTAAGAATAAGCAGGCATCAACTAGATAAGTAGGAGGAAAAGATTCCACGCAGAAGGAAGACCCTGTGAATGGAGCATGAAGAGTGAGTGTGAGGGACCCCAAAGTCTGGAGTGGCTGGAGTCCAGAGTCAAGGGGAGCTGTGCTGAGCTAAGTGGCGGCCAGAGAATTAAGTGGCAGGCGGAGGGGCTCCATGGTCTCTTTTATGCAAATCTGTTGGATTTCAAATAATCAAGTTTCAAGTGGGATCTTGAAGGACTGAACTAACATGGCATGTTGTCGGATTGGAATATGAAATAAAATACAAAAAAAAAATGCAAAATAACTGTAAAAATTAGTCTCAATTTTCAAATGTAATAGTAACACTTCTTTAAAACTGGAGAATGAAATTATTGCTAATAAGTGAACTTTTGTAATAAGTTTGTTACTTTTATAATCAGAAAATGAAATGTCGGGGAACCAAGATGGTGGTATAGGTAAAACACCTACCTTGCCGTCATGCTCAGCAATTTTAGTACTACAAGTTAACGAAAGAACAAACACCTTCCAGAATCGCCAGAAAGCTGGCCGAGTGAAAATTCCACAAATAAAAGTGAAAATAAGACAATGTGACTCCGAGGAGCAGCGGCGGACAGCGTTGAAAGATTCGCACGGAGAGAGGTTTGGAGCGCGCGCCAGCAGAGAGGGCGGGCGGCTGAAAACTGGCCAGTTTTCTCGAACAGGGAGACAAAGACGTCCCACTGGACTGATTCTCCAGTTCTGGGAAAAGTCCAGGGAACCCACTATCACACAGGGTGAAAACTGGATAGTGGGAGGGCACGCTGAAGCTCGGGCGCTGCAGGGTTCTCCCGGCTGGTGGAGAAGGCAGCTTGCGTGAACAGCTCGGCTGCGTGACCACGCAGAGAGCGCTCTGCGACTCGCTCTTTCATTCGGAAAACTGTCAGACTGCTTTGTTTTACGACCCTGGGTGAGACATTGGGCGTGCAAACTCATTTGGGGAGAGTCTGAATTCCCTAGCAGTCAGTGGAGCTTGGCAGCGGCTCTCTCTCAGAGGTGCTGGCAGCCATTGCCACCAACACAGAGTCCCTGGGGCCGCATAGGGCAGAGCTAATGCTGTTTGCTTGGCCCGGAGACTCCGCCCATCCAACCTGAGCACAGCTGAACTTCACAGACAATTGGCCTAGAGGTCAACCCCTCCAAGTGCTAACAATGATTAACCTGAGCTTAAATTCAGCAAGACTGTGCAACCCATATCCACCTCAGGTAACTGGGGAGGCTGAGCCACTGTCCCTAGTAGGAAGTCTACCACACAAAGCTAATTGACCAACTCAGGGAAGCAGCCACCATGCAGAGACATGGAAAGAAATCAGATGTGAAAGAAATGGAGGAAAAAAAACGACTGGACATGGAATTCAAAACCACGGTTATAGGGTTTTTCAAGAGGTTCCAACAAAAGGTCGAGGCCTATAAGGAATTAAGCAAGACCGCAAAGGCAATGAATGAGTCCTACAAGGAAATGAAGGAGACCCTCAAGGATATAAAGGAGACTCTCAAGGATATGAAAAAGGACCAACCAGAAATTAAGCATACACTGACTGAAATAAAAAAATATTATACAAAGACCTAAAAGTGCTCTGGAGCACCCCAAGAACCAAGTTCAAGATTTGAAATACAAAGAAATAAAATCCACTCAGCTGAAAAAGCAAGAAACCAAAAGAATCCAAAAAATTGAAGATAGTGTAAGGGGCCTCTGGGACAACCTCAAGCATACAAACATTCGAATTATAGGGATGCCAGAAAAAGAGAGAGAGCAAGACAATGAAAACCTATTTGAAGAAATAGTGACCGAAAACTTCCCACACCTGGTGAAAGAAATTGACTTAGAAGTCCAAGAAGTGCACTGAACCCCAATATATAGGAACCCTAAGAGGACCACACCAAGGCACATCATAATTAAAATGCCAAGAGCAAAAGACAAAGAGAGCATATTAAAAGCAGCAAGAGAAAAACAGATGGTTACCTATAAGGGAGCACCCATACGATTGTCAGCGGATTTCTCAACAGAAACGATGCAGGCCAGACGGGAATGGCAAGAAATATTCAAAGTGATGAACAGCAAGAGTCTACAACCAGGATTACTCTATCCAGCAAAGCTATCATGCAGAATTGAAGGTCAGATAAAGTGCTTCGAAGACAAGAAAAAGCTAAAGGAGTTCATCACCACCAAACCAATATTACATGAAATGCTGAAAGATATTCTTTTAGAAGAGGAAGAAGAAAAAGATAAAAGTGTAAATTCAGAACAACAAATACACATCTATCAACAAATGAATCTAAAAATCAAGTGAATTAATAAGCTGATAAACAGGATAAACTGGTGAATGTAACAGAATCCCGGACATAGAGAGGGAATGGACTGACAAGTCTTGGGGAGAAAGGGGGTGTGGGAAGTGTAGCAAGAGACTGGACAAAAATCATGCAACTATGGGAGAGGACAGTGGAGGGGGGTGAGGGCGGAGGGTGGGATGGGTACCAGGTGGAGGAGAACTATAGGGTGAAATAAAAAAGGGCAACAATGTAATTAATAAACTGAACAATAAAGATTTAAAAAAAAAGAAAGAAAAAAGAAAATGAAATGTCAATTTAAGAACGGTGACAGTAGTACTGCTCTTGAATGTGTGCTTGTGTGTGTAATGAAAGCGATCGCTTCTGCATCACCTTTCTAACTCACTCTCAGAATCAGGTTCCCATGCCAGGGCCCAGCACACCCAGCCTGACATGTCATTTCTGAGCATTGCCGCTGAGGAAGAAACCCCACAGGCTTCGTGGTGCCAATTAATAAATAACCCCGTCTGCAAAATGTGCTTCTTTGTTGACTGCACAAACCTATTCGCTTTGAGAAAAGGGATCCACAATCGGGCTTTATTTGTGGGCTCATTTCTAAAGTGGCGCTGTAGACCCAAGATGAAAGCACACTGCCTTGCTTTTATTCCATCCCTCAAAGAGAGTCCCACCCTGCAAAGGAAGAAATGGCTGCAGTGCCCTGCCTGGCTCAACTGTTGACAGCATTGTCCAGAGGCTGAATTCAGCGGGGCGGGGGTTGGGCCTCCGCCCCAGTGGCTGAAGGCAATCTAGAGCTTTCTGCTAGCTGTGTGAATAGAGGCCTCCCACCAGCTGTGCACACCCTCTCTCCTCTGCTCCCTCTCCCAGAGGCCTGCGGCTTTCACTTGGCAATGGAATCCCACATGCAAACAAGGTCAAGGAGCTTTGTGAAAGAGTGACATTTGCAAAGGAAGAGAGCCCCTCAGCTGGGAATAGCAGGGGAGGGCTGAGTGGCTTGTGATCAGGAGGTGATGTCACCCTGGACTCGCACAAAGGAAAGTGTAGCCTTTTCTCTGGGGAGATGGATGACATCAGCCCCTCGAATGGGGGCTGGTTTCGTTTTTTTCTTCTTTTCAGCTATTAATGAGATTTCTCAAGCCTTGAGGGTTTTCAACAATTGGCCCAGGGAAAATATTTTTAAAAACTTTGTCAAGATCCTCCGTGGCTGGCTTGGTTTGTATCTGGCCAGCCTTTTCCTGATTACCTGGGGACATGCAGCACTGTATCAAAGGGCTTTACAAAAATATATCTAGAGAGAGCCCTGGGAAAGCACCTCCATGAGGTCAGCAATGTTTCTCTTAAACCTTCCCTCCAGTTCTCTTTCCCGCGCTCAGACTTTTCAACAGTCTTTGTTTATTGCTGGTCTTTCAGGGGAAATCCTTCTAACTTGTAATGTTTATTACTTTTGGGGTTTAGAGTATGTGTGTGGGATGGGAGGCGTGGTGGGCGGGGAGGGGAGGAGATGGAGAGGGGGTTCCTGGAGTTTGACCCTCTGAGGACAAAAGTTTAGTAATTTCATTATCCATTTGCCTTTAATGTGAATGCTGGGTAGTCACCTGGAGGGTGTGAAAGTGAATAAATTGGGCTCCATAAGGAGATCTGCAAAGGACAGACATTTTGCCATTGTTAATAATGTTAGAGTGATTACACGTCCCTGTGGAAGCAGATATTTATTGAGAATGTTTTTCACTCAGTCATTCATTCAGCCAATCAACCAACACATATTGATTGATTCACTGCCAGGTTCTGGGCATGATATTTATAACACAGAGAGTGTATTAGTTAGCTCAGGAGGCCATAACAAAAGACATAAGGTTGGGTAAATAAACAGAAATTTACTAGTATTTATCATCCCTCTAGAGGATAGAAGTCCAAGATGAAGGCGATGGTGGGACATGTTTCTCCTGAGATCTCTCTAGTTGGCTTGCAGATGGCCTTCTCACTGTACCCTTCCAAGACTGCTCTGTGAGTGTGTATCCTGTGTTTCTTCCTGTGTCCAGATTTTCTCTTCATATTAGGGCATCAATCAGATTAGATTAGGATTCACCCTAGGACAGTGGTCGGCAAACTCATTAGTCAACAGAGCCAAATATCAACAGTACGATTAAAATTTCTTTTGAGAGCCAATTTTTTTAAATTTAAACTTCTAATGCCACTTCTTCAAAATAGACTCCCCTAGGCCATGATATTTTGTGAAAGAGCCACATTCAAGAGGCCAAAGAGCCAACTGTGGCTCTCGAGCCGCAGTTTGCCGACTATGGCCCTAGAGACTTAATAGATTTAATCGCCTCTATAACTATCCCTATGTCCAAACACAATGACATTCTGAGGTACATGAATTTAGGGGGTGGGGAGATGCAATTTAGTCCAGCAGAGAAGAAGGAGCTAGCACCCTTGACCTCAAGAGTTAGTCATGTAGTAAGGGAAACAGGTAAATAAACAAGTGTGGAAATAAGTTCATAATCCATGATGCTTAGGACACAGGAAATCCAGGAGAGCCTGAGAGCTCAGGAGGCCCTCCGGGCAGTTTTTGGACAAGGATCATCTGCCAGACAAAGGAGGGAGAGGAAGACATTTCTAAGGCACAGGATGACACCGAAGCTCTGCCACTGGCACATGTTTCAGTTAGCGCACATATTCTCAGCATCAACCCCAAGGTGATGAAAACCGATTCTTGGAAGGATGAAAAAAATTATACGCTTTATGTATAGAGTACAGATATCTGGGATACATAACAGATATATAGTATATCTGTGATATTAAATTTTTATGAGGGTGAATTTGGGAAAACATATCTCAGAAAGCTCCTTAGAAGGGCAGTAGTGAACCAACAATGTTTGAGAAATACTGAGCTAGAGGGAGTGATAGAAGTTGAGTCAGGGCGGGTGTCAGAGACCAATTGATAAGACCCATGCAAGAAGTTGGATTTTATGTCTCATTTGCCCTGAGCCTTGCTTCTGCACAGTGCAAGCATTCACAATCTGGAGGTGTGATGTTTGCAGTGAAAGTGAATTTATGAATTGTGCTTTGCAAAGATTCCAACGGGGGTTGTGAATCACACTGTCTGGTCCTTTCTCTCTGCTGGTGATGAATTGCTTTCTTAGTGTCACTTCCTGCTAGGTGGTTGATACGTAATGTCACACACAGAGAGAGAAGTGGTAAAACACTTGTCTTGATCTGCCTCTAAAGTAACCTTATTTGTGATTTTTTTTTTTAAAAAGCATCCTTTGTTGAGTAGTCTGTAAACAATCTGTTGGTTGGTTTAGACCTGTGGTCAGCAAACTGCGGCTCTCGAGCCACACGTGGCTCTTTGGCCCCTTGAGTGTGGATCTTCCACAAAATACCACAGCCTGGGCGAATCTATTTTGAAGAAGTGGTGTTAGAAGAGGTTTAAGTTTAAAAAATTTGGCTCTCAAAAGTAATTTCAATCGTTGTACTGTTGATATTTGACTCTATTGACTAATGAGTTTGCCAACCACTGGTTTAGACAGTTTCCTGTGGTTCTTTTATTATATGGTGTGATAGAAGAGAAACAAATTCTGTTCAGTCTGAATAGAAATTTAAGCCCATTTCTGTTTAAATTAAAACTTAACTTCCCCAAATGCTGACTAGACTTTCTTTCACATTCATAAATGCTATGTCCTTCCTGTTTATTCTAGACACTTCAGCATATTGGATACCTTGAACTTTTGTCTTTGTGATACTCTTAGGAAAATGTTAAGCATGAAGACTGCAAATGAATACAGTTCTAGTGTAGAACCAAAGCAGATGTCTGCATTATGGTACTGTGTCTGATTTTTATTTTTGGCAAATTCTCACATGTCTTTTTTTGCAAAGATGTCCTTAATGGATGATGCCAATTTTAAAAAATTCTGTTTATAAAGTAATTCACATTTGTAAAATTGAGATAATAATTCACAAAACAACTCTTGTAGCTCTTTTTGCCTTGGCTCCGGGACTTTTGCAGCAAGGTCAGAGATGGCAATAAGCAAATGCAGACATTTCAGAATGAGTGGAAAAGCTAAATCCCGACGTTATTTGCCTCCTTGACAACAGCAGGAGATACACATACACATAGTTGACCTTCGTTTAATGTTGGCTCTGAGTCTGGTAACCAGTGGGGGCCTTTAAGGAGTCTTGCATCTCAATTCCCATGACACTACTTTTGAAAAAGTTGGAGGTCAATTTCCATTGCTACTTTTTGAAACAGTTATAAAAAGAAAAAAAAAACTCCCTCAAACAACCATGACCTTCCCAAATCACGTACTGCACAATTTGTAATCATCCTTGAGATTTGGGCCAAAGGAAGGGCTTTTGGCTTCTGTTTGTGTTCGGGTTCCCTAGCAACAACATCTCTGAGCGAGATTGCACTACTTTCTAGGGGATTCCACAGTTTTTCGTACATTGAAAAAGAAACTACTTTTTTTTTTCAGTTTCAAATTTTGTAGCAATCAAAAATGACTAAACATAGAACAAACATGAGATTCAATATAGAACATTCATTTTTTTCCCTCAGAGGTTTCTTTTCTTGAACATTTACTTAAATATTGCTATATTTGTCTCTAACATTATGTTACCAAGCCTTGTTTTATGTGTATGTCCCTGTGTGCTCAGAGGAACTGTTGCCAACCTTCAGTGGCAGTGACTCTCAAAACAGGGAAGGAACTTGTGGTATAGGAGAGTAATTCCATTCCAGAAGATTTAGTAGAATTTTATACTCTCTATATAAGTAATGCCATTACTGTACTTCATCTCTGATTTTTTTCTCCGTCTAGTTATACTTACAGACTACTTATAGGCTAAGTAATATTGATTTGACTACCTAAATATAACTTAAAATTTATTTAAAGATGTTAGTTATAATAAAAACAAACCATATTGCCTTATATAGAGTGAGTGAAAACATTGTTACTGAACCAAGCAATTATTTTTAAAATGTTGATATTATCATTTAAAATTGATGTTATCACTTTAAACTGTTGAGAATCATTTTACATATAACACTTGATATTCTCATTTAAAAAGATAATACCATGTGCTGGGCCCTTTGGTTAGCATTTTAAAAATCTTACATGTCTCCTCCCAAGATTTCTCTAAAATAAGCATTATTATCCCCATATTATGAATAAGAGAACTGAGGAAAGAGTGGAAAAGAAGTTAATTAACTTCCTCAAACTCACAAATCCAGGAAGTGACAAAATCAGGACCCAGAACCACTGTGTGTGTCCCACCCACGGCCTGGGCTTTTAACAGTTACACTCTGCCTGGAAGCAAGAGGGTTCTCCCACAAGTTTTCACTGCAAAGGTTAAATGGTACCACAATGCAGAGAAGGTTAGCACTTAGAGTCAGTTATTTTGTAACTGAATTCCCACAGAGGAAAAGGAATGTTTTCAAATGAACCGATGTTGTCTTTTCCAAGCAAAAAATGTCCTCGTTTCAAGCTCTCCCCAATAAAATGCACAGTTCATTCTTTCTTCAGGTTTAAGTAGCAATAATGCCAGGAAGCACATTACTTAGCAAAGGACGAGTTCAAAATAGCAGATGTTTGTGTGTGCTTCACCACAATATCTGCTTTATTAGGTATTTGAAAGTACTCTTCTTTTGGAGCTGCTATGTATAGCTGATGGAATCAGACACTTCTGAGCTGATATTGTTCCTTACCACGGTTTAGTTACACAAACTAGTTTACCAGGGGGATTATAAGAAAATGAGAAGTGGAAGGAGAGCTGCCCACAAGACAGGTTAGTTTGACTAGAGGTAAACAGTGCGGATGGAGTGGCACACTTGAGGATTTGGTTCGTTTAGGAGCCCAGCCAGAGCTATACCTTGTAAGCTAAGGACCCTGGCTGGCTGACAGCCTGCAGCATGTGCCCTGCGAGGGACCCTCATCCCTCACATTACTTCACAGAAACACTCTCCTGGCTCAGGCTTGGGCAGGGGCAGAGCATGGGTCAGAGAACATCACAACCACTGGCATGGTGCTGCCCACATCTATCTGTTCTTCTTCATGATAGCAAGTTCCCTGTGGAAAAACGGTTGGGACTTGGGGAAAAACGAGAAGAGGAACTGGGCAGTGGGGGACGGGGATGCAGGAGGCAGCAATCAGTGATGCAGAGCCCTCGGTAGGGGTGCTGGTGAGCTTTTTCCTACAAGACCACTATGTATCAAAATAATTACATCGAGAGAATGAATAGTTTTAAGTAGAAGCATAAAGGTTGAACATAGAAATTACAGAAAGAGAACATATATTCTCTGTCTTTGCCAGTTTGGGGATTTCATAAAGTAACCTTAGGTGTGGCTACTTACACGAAGGGAAATTAGTCCAGTTGCCTTGGTCTCATTTCATTTCCTTGGAAAATATTCTTATACTTTAAAAAATATATGTATATTTTAAAATATATATATTTCTGAATTATAAATATACTAGAGGCCCAGTGCATGAAATTTGTGCACAGGGGGCGGGGGATGTCCCTTAGCCCAGCCTGCACCCTTTCCAATCTGGGACTCTTTGAGGGATGTCCGACTGCCTGTTTAGGCCCGATCCCAGGATCGGGCCTAAACAGGCAGTCAAACATCCTTCTCACAATCCAGGACTGCTGGCTCCAAACTGCTCACCTGCCTGCCTCCCTGATTGCCCCTAACCACTTCTGCCTGCCAGCCTGATCACCCCCTAACCACTCCCCTGCCAGCCTGTTTGCCCCCAACTTCCCTCCTCTGCTAGCCTGCTTACACCTAACTGCCCTCCCCTGCAGGCTTTATTGTCCCCAATTGCCCTCCCTTGCAGGCCTGGTCCCTCCCAACTGCCCTCCCCTGCTGGCCTGATCACCCACAACTACCCTCCCTTGCAGGGCCTGGAACCTCCCAATGGCCCTCCCCTGCTGGCCATCTTGTGGTGACCATCTTGTGTCCACATGGGGGGCAGGATCTTTGACCACATCGGGGCAGCCCTCTTGTGTGGTAGAATGATGGTAAATCTGCATATATCTCCTATCTAATAAAAGAGAAACATGCAAATTGACCATACCTTTGCTAGCTATCAACCAATAGGAGCAATATGCAAATTAACCCTCAAGCAAGATGGCTACTTGACCCAAAGAATAAGCCTGTGGTCCTGATCACAGCAGCCCCGGGCCCAGCAGAGGGCCCAGACCTTAATTTTCACATTTGTAAAAAAACAAAAATAATGAAACAATTATTTGGTTATCCACCAGTTCCAGTCAATATTGATGTTCATGTGGTTTTTTGAATCAGAATTTCATTACATGACCTCAATACTATACAGTGTTCATCCCTTTCTATTAAAGAGATGCACATTACTGTGAAAGCACAAGGGAATAGTTATTGAGCTAAACAATTAAGGCAATAAAAAGCACCCGGAGGCCCCAATGCTCCAAGGCATATGCCCAAGAGGAGAGATGACACCAGGTGAAGAGATGACTCACTTAGCACAGCTACTTTTTCTCTTTTTTCTTTTTTCCTATGTGCAGGCTGGCTTCCGAGCTACTTGATCTTTGTTATTGTTTATTTGCTTTAAATAACAGTAGCAATGACATATAGACAGACAAAAACACACACAGTCTTAAATTATTTACCTGGCAATGTTACAAAACAAACAGAAAATAGGTCATAACACCTGGGAGAGTAAACTGCTTATTCCAAGATAAATTGATTTCTGAAATAAGCAAGTTACAGGGAAAGCAATGTTGCACAGGAGCAAAAGCAATGGTTCGGGAGTAAGACAAAAACTGAGTTTCAATCCTAGGTAGACTACTTTCCTTGCAGAGTTACTGAAGCCCCTCTAAATTTCTGATTCCAAATCGGTAAACAGGCAACATGCCACCACTACTGGAGAGATACTGTGAAGATGAAATAAGGTGATGTGTATAATATCACCAGGCCAGTCCCGGTGCTTACAAATCAGTGCTTTGTAACTGGATCTTACATGTCCAGGCTCACCTGTCTCTCAAATTAGCTACATTAAATGAAGACCTGGCATCAAGTTGTGTTTATTTGGGTGCCATAAACAGAGGAGTGACGTGGCAGGCAGGTATTAATAGAAAGCTATACTAATAAAAGGATAATATGCTAATTAGCCAGGGAGACCTTCTGGATAAAGCCATGGTGGCAGGGCTGAAGCAGAGGCTGTTAGGGGCAATCAGGCTGGCAGGGGAGGGTAGTTGGGGGCAAGCAGGCCAGCAGGGCGGGGAGCTGGGGGCAATCAGGACAGGAAGGGGGATAGTTGCAGGTGATCAGGCCAGCAGGGAAGGGGCAGTTAGAGGTGATCAGACTGGAAGGGGGGCAGTTGGGGGTGATAAGGCTGGCAGGCAGAGTGGTTAGGGGCAATCAGGCCGGCAGGCAAGTGGTTAGGAGTCAGGGGTCCTGGGTTGTGATAGGGATGTCCAACTGCTGGTTTAGGCCTGATCCCTGTGGGCCTAAACCAAAAGTTGGACATCTCCCAAGGGGTTGCAGATTGAAGAGGGTGTAGGTCGGGCTGAGGAACACCCCCCAACCTCCATTAACGAATTTCGTGTATCGGACCATTAGTGTGTGTTTGTGTGTGTGTGTGTGTGTGTGTGTGTGTGTGTGTGTGTGTGTATCCTATATAATAAAAGAGAAACATGCAAATTTGACCATACCTTTGCTCCTGATTGGCTATGCTATCAACCAATCAGGAGTGGGGCGGGGCAAAGTGGCATGAGTGCCAGGCCCCAGTGATGGAGATGAAATGGCAGTGGCAGTGAGCACCCAGCCCCCAGGTGCTGTGAGGGGAAGCAGCAGCAGCAGCGGTGGTGGTGGCGGCGGTAGGGAGTACCCAGCCCCCGGGCACTGTGAGCAGAAGTGGCGGCGAGCGCCCAGCCCCTGGGGCCAGGTGGTTGCAGGCAGCCGGGGCTGAGCTGAGCAGGGCAATAACTGGGTGCCCAAGGCCTAAAGCCTCAGCCTCTTGGGCAGGTTGGGGGTGAGCCATCAGTTGTAGATCCCTGAGGGCTCCCAGTATGTGAGAGGGGGCAGGTTGGGTTAAGGGACCACCCATCCCCAGTGCACGAATTTTGTGCACTGGGCCCCTAGTATATATATAGTTCAGAAATATTCAGTAATTTAAAAAAAAATGTTTAAAAAAGACTCTGGCCAAAACCAGTTTGGCTCAGTGGATAGAGCATTGCCCACAGACTGAAAGGTCCAAGGTTCGGTTCCAGACAAGGACAAGTGCCTTGGCTGTGGGCACATCTTCAATGCGGGGGCGGGGGGGTGTGTGTGCAACAGGCAGCTGATCGATGTTTCTCTCTCATCGATGTTTCTGACTTTTTATCCCTCTCTCTTCTTCTCTGTAAAAAAAAATTTTAAATTAAATATATTTTAAAAAATTTAAAAAGACTCTCATTGATTTGATTTCTCCTGAATTGTAAACAAAGAATTTCTGCTGGGAAAGCATTTTTTTTACTTTGGTTGGAATGAGCAGGATAGAAGAAAAAATATATAGTTAATCAAAATAACAAGATGACAAAATTGACTTTTATTTTCTGAGTGAAAATGAAAGATGTTTATCCTTTAATATATAGGAAATTAAAATTTATATTTTATGAAAATCCTAAAATATGGTTCATAGTGTTCACTTCTCTTTAATGGTATACTAAGGTGGAACTCTTTAATGGTATATTAAGACTTAGGACATTTTAGAATGTCAGAAAGCTATGACAAACTTAACTTTGAATAATCATATGACATCTTATCTAGGAACTTAAAAATGACTTTATGAACAGAATTGATGTTTAATTTTTCTTGTGCTATTTTACAAGTCATTAACTATGGCCTATTCTTTCAATCTTCTTAAAAAAAATGTATTTGTCTCTGCCATTAAAAATAATAACTCTATTCCAAGCATGTCAAACTCAAAGGCTAACATGCATCAACTAAACAAGGTTTAAGTTTATGTGGTCCACAAAAAAACAAAAGCTTCAATTTTCATAGAAACGTAGGTTTATTTAGACAGAGACATGCTGCATACAAAGGACTGAAATAAATGAGCAAATATACACTAATAAAAGAGAAAGTTGCAAATTGACCGTACCTTCATGACAGCCACCAGCCAATCAGGAATGAGTATGAAAATTAACCCAACAAATATGGCAGTTATTTTGCATACATAGGCACATAGCAGCCAGCATGGGAAGGTGGAAAGGCAGCTCCAGCTGGAGTGAATGTGATGCCACCAGCCAGGGGAAGGAAGGCCCATTCTTGTACGAATCTTTGTGCATCAGGCCTCTGGTGTTAATATAAAATAATAGAACATTTTAATAAAAATTAATATTTTTTCTTGAACATTATCTTACCAGACACTGAGAAACTGCACAAATTAATAAGCATAATGCAAGTAAATCTATTTTTCTTATGCTCTGAAAGCAAAATATTTCCTGTGGTGCCCACCAAACAAGTCGGTCCAATACTAATGTCATGGCAATCAGCTGCTAACATATTCGCTGCTAGTATTAGTGGAGAAAAATGGTGAGCCTGCATGTAAGGGAAATGAATGCAACATGATTATAGTAATCAGTCATTAGCGAATGTTGTAGTTCATTTTTAATAACTAGTGACCCAGTGCATAGATTCATGCACTGAAAGGAAAATTAATTAGAAGATGGCCAACGGGACTGGGTGAGATGAGCCGGACATGCCTTGGAGCCACCTCCTATGATCGCTCAGAAATTTAATTTGCAAATCTCTAAGGTCATATGAATTCTGGGGCTCCACTCTTGACACTCTCTTCAGAGAGGACCAGTGATCTAATTTTAGCCTCTCTCTTCATAGAATAGATACCTATCATTTGCCTTTCTCAGGAGAGGGGCATACACTTTTATACTATTGGGGAATTAATTGGAATTGCTGACATTTTATGGGTCTTATAAATGCCACAGTTACCTTCAGACAACTTTGGTCATTTTAAGGAGACCACATTCTTCTTCACCTCCATACTTTACCCCCAACCTGAAAGTTTCTGTTCAAAATCACCTTAAGCATGTCATTTGCATACTAATGGCTTGGTGCACAAAATTCTTGCACTGGTAATGGTGGTGAGGGTGGGGGTCCCTCAGCCTGGCCTGTGCACTCTCACAGTCCAGGAGCCCTTGGGGATGTCCCAGTGATGGCTTAGGCCTGCTCCCTAGGGGGAGCGGGCCTAAGCCAGAAGTTGGACATCCTTAGTGCTACTGTGGAGACGAGAGAGGCTCCCACCACCAACACTGTGCTAGCCACCTGTGAGCCTGGCTTTTGGCTGAGCAGCATTCTCCCTATGGGAGCACACTGATCACCAGGAGGCAGCTCCTGCATTGATCATCTGCCCCCTGATGGTTAGGCATGTCATAGTGACCAGTCATTCCACTATTTGGTCGATTTACATATTAGCCTTTTATTATATAGAATATCATTGTATCAGAACTGAGGCCTGTTTATTCTAGATAATAGTTCAATTTTGTCTTGATTTTGATCTTCCCTAAATTCTGAGCTTTTAGTCATCATTTCACATCATACCTGTCTCATCAGAAGAATCCTTATTGCAACTTCTCCCTGTGACTCTACACCCTCCCCATGCTTCCTTTGTACCTTTCACAGGGAAAGTGGACTAACTAGTGAGGACTCTCTTAAGGTATTAAAGAAGAGAAAGATTTTGTTTTTAAATTATAGAAAAACTACTAAAATATTAATCAGTCATGTGAGCATCATAATGTAGTGTTTAAATTTTATGCTTTTGCCATACATAGGCTTTTCAACATTGACCACTAATTTCTCAGGCATTTTCCTCAAAAATTAGACAATGAGGATGTGAAAATATCTTTGGGGGGCCATTCTCTATTCCTTTTCTTCTAGCCTAGGTGGGCCATGTCAATTCTAAGATGGCAGTCCTCTGGGTACTGTTGGTTTATGGAACACAGTTTGATGAAAATGCTAAGTGTAAAGAGGTGACTGCATTTGAGCAATCATAGGGAAATAGGGAATGTACTTTGAAACTCTGTGCCCCTGATTCTACTTAGCTGTTTCATTGCCAGTTTGCTTTTTCTTGTTAAATTTATCTGTATTGTTGAAAGTATTATAGATGTCCCCTTTTTTCGTTTGTATTTTTTTTTCCCATTGACCCCCACCACCCTGCACCCGCCCCTCCCAGGCCTTCACCACTCTATTGTCTGTGTCCATGGGTGGTTTGTGTTTATTGAAGCTGTTTTATTTAAAAACAACCTCCAACTTTGAAGAGAGAACATAAAATAGACTATGATTAATTTTAAAAAATTATAACTCATTGCTTGCTTTAGACCAAAAATAAAAAAGAAAGTGTTAGCAAAGTCCTTTTAAGAAAAAGATATACATTATCTTCACTAGTAAACAGGTTTAGTAACAGCTCTTAACTCTTCTTTGGTATGAGTGCAGTAAATCAGCATGCTTCCTGCTGATAGGGTAAGTGCTTCCTCTGATCTCCTGACTGGGAGTTTGGAGGAAACTAGGATCAAATAGATTATCAGTCACCAGTACAAGTTTTATGAAGATTAACTAATTAAAACTAAAAAACATATGATACTCTTTAGGACATTATTTTATTCCAGTTCAGCTGATGTCTAATGATGCTTCAAATTAAATGAACAACACCTTTGCTATATTTATTTTTTTCAGGTTGCTATGTTGATGATTTCCTCAGTAGATGGACCAAATAGTAATGAGGGCAGTCAGTGTTCAGTGCTGCCATCCCAGCGCCCCATAAGGCATAGTGAGAGAACACAGAACTGGGAGTGCGGTGTTGAGGGTGGAGTGAGAAAGGATGGAGGCATTGGCCCTAAATATGTCCTTCACTATGAGAGCTTCAAATCCAGCAGCATTCCCGAATCTCACTTTGTTCATCTCTAAAATGGGCCCACATCATAGAGTGGTTAATGAATTTTTAATAAAATAATAGTCTTGTTAAAAGCCCTTTGAAAAACTGAATTATGCAAATATGAGCTACCTTTATTGTAGCTTAATGGATAATTGATTTTTTACATCTCAGCTATTTATTATGGCTCTTTAGCTGATATATTAATTTCTCTTCTAGCTCCAAGTATTTTTCTAATATCATCCCATATCTGGATAAACTCCTGTTAAATTACAACACATATAGAGGATCATCATATGCAAGACACTTAGCTATAAGCCCTACTTTGGTTATTTCATTTAATCTATGTAGCAACCCAATGTGCTTAAATACTAATTCTGTTACAAATGAAAAAATTTGAGAAACTTCTTTTATATTTTACTAGAGGCCCAGTGCACAAATTCATGTACCAGTGGAGTCTCTCAACCTGGCCTGCAGTATTGAGCCGAAACTGCCTCTCTGACATCCCCCAGCAGCGCAGGCCATGCCTAGGGACCCCACCGATGCACAATTGGGGCGAGGGAGGGACGTGGGAGGTTGGCCAGTAGGAGAGGGACCGCAGGAGAGCTCCAGGGTGTATCTGACCTGTCTTGCTCAGTCCCGATAGGCCAGACCCCAGCAGCAAGCTAATCTGCAAGTCAAAACATCTACTTCCCAGTGGTCAATGCACATTATAGGGAACAGTTGTGCAGCCTTAGCATATCATTAGCATATTATGCTTTGATTGGTTGAATGGATGACCCTACACTTAGCATATTAGGCTTTTATTATATAGCATGATGAGGAAAAAGATATTGAGAGTCTAAACATATCCTTCTATTTTATTTCCTGATACCTATTGGTTGATATAACTTCTTTCATCTACAGCTTCGTCTCTCCTCTATCTCTTTCCTGCCTTCTGACCCCCTTGTCACCCACCCAAAATCACAGACGTGACTGACAGTGTCATGATTTTTAAAATTATTGCATACGTGTTAACCTGTGTTTTCTCAGGAGTTTCACTTGTTTTAATATTTGCAGGTATGTTTGTACCATTGTTTTTCCTCTAAATGAAATGCAGATACCTGTGATTTTCGAGAAGCCTTGTTACTTCCATCCCCCAAATGGGCAGATTTCCTTTTGCCAGATTTTCTTCTGTGACTCATTCAGGAGAGAGTGCATTTAATAAGAGGTTTCTCTTTGAGATGTACACTGAGGGAAATAGTGCAGTGGACAAAATACTTTCCCCCTTCCAGGCCCCGAATAAATTCAAATTTAATAGGAAAGTAAATTGGAATACTTGTTTATACAGAAAGTTTTTAGTATTAGACATTAGCAACCCTGATAACAACTACATTGGTAAAACAGCTTACCAAATAAGTTTTTTTTTAATTCCACAATCTTTATTAAAAATAAAAAACAAATCTTGTTTCTACCACAGAAAATAGAAAAATAGTAAATCAAATGAAATGAACAGCTTTGCAACCCAATCTGAACAAGGAAGTATTGATGAGGCAGGATTAATCATTTAGCTTTGGGAGTCTTGATTCATTTCAGCATTTAGAACACATTTCTCTTCTTCAGAATTATACACAATAGGATTTTTTTATTATCTCAGTATTTCTTTTGCAGACAATGGAATAGTATGTGTTGATATAGGTTCAAAATCACATTTTCTATATTGTAACTGATTCCCTTTTCTGCTGCTAATGAAATGGAAAAAAATGCACTAATATAATTCAAAAGACTCACATTATACATTAAAAACTCTACTATCTATTGTGAATTGTATTGCTTTCATTTATAATTTAAAAGTTCAACTTTTGTGAATTTATGATTTTTTAATTTCTATACATAATTATACAATTCCAAATCCATGTTCTACTGTTATAATATTTGGCCTAATGATAGCTTGAACTTATGAAACAAAGTATCAAATAATTCATTACATATTTACTTTCTTATTTACAGACATTTTCTTAATTTCATTGCGAATATGTATTCCCTTGTCACTAAAAAAGAGCGTAGGAAAAACACTTTGTTCTTTTTTTTCCTTCAGTTTTTTAAAATATATACTTTTGTCCTATTTCCTTTTGCCTGAGACCAAGTACACAATGTCAAAGTGTCCCAAAATCTAGGAAAAAGTGATGATACTCAAGAGAGTGAGCCATAACTGGCTGAATGCTTGTGAGTACCCTATGTTGGACTGCCAATTGCGAGTGTCCCCCCCACATCATGCATGGTTCAGGGTTCGGGCTCTGGAGGAGGCTGCACACAAATGAAAGAGACTAGACAAGAAAAGTATAAATTTGGGAATATTGGGAGAAAGGCAGGAGCCCAACTCAAGGGGAAGGATTCCACAGGGCTCTGGCCTAGCTATCCCTTTTATTAAGACTATGGCATATACCCATAGCCTCTTGGCAGGCAATTCCAGTAATAGCCAATCAGCAAGAATTTACATAAAACTAAAAGGTGGAAGTTGCTTTAGCTCCCATTGTCTCTACTAAACAGTGAGTGGTTGGCTCTGACCTTTCAGAGCTCCAAGGTTGACCCACTTTCTGGGTTCTTTGTCCACACCTCTCTGCTAGTGAAGGCAATGGGCTGCTTCCAACAATGCGGATCAAAAATCTCTCACCTATGGACTAGAAATTAGTATCAAAGAGAATCCTGCTAACTTGTACTACCAAAACTAACAAATTTAAAAATATCTTTTAGCACCTCAACATATTTTAAATTCTTATTTGTAGCTTATCACCAATTAATATATGAAGAGTGAAGTATAATTCACTGATTGCTTTTTTTTAAAAAGAAATACTTATTGAAATTACTCTTTGAAAACTGAAGAAAAAGCAAAAAGAATTTAATGGTTTGCAGGAGGGCATGTGGCAATAGCAGTTTTTATGTCCATAACTGAATTTTTAATAATAGACATCAAATACAATTGGCTTCTACAGCAGAACTGTTCTGTGGCATATGCTCAATAAGTATTTATTGAATGGATGCACAAATGGAAATTATTAATTTATTGCTATCTCTTTTAAGAGTTTCTACTATAATTATCAGAATTAACTTTATTTTTCAGTACTTTATAGTTTTTACAATATAGTATCACTAAATTAATGTATACTATTTTGCATTCAATGTGAACTTTTAAATCCAAGTTGTTACTTTCTGATGTGTTAAACCTCAGAGGTAGTGAGAGCAGGAAGTAGAAGTAGAAAGCTTCAAAGAGTTTTCAAACTCCAACTGTTTTTCTCTTCTTCTCACAACCACACAATATTTTTCACCAATAGGATATCACTTTTAATAATATTGAAATTTCTCTTTAGAAGACACACATAAGCACTATTAATGAGAAGAGAATATGAGAAACCTAAAGTAAGATTTTGTTATGTTTTTATAAACCTTGTTTATATTTGTTTAAATCTTAGGAAAAGTACACGCTGGTTCTTAAGAGCTGTCAGTGGGTAAATAAAATAAGTACTATAATTTTTCAAAGCACTAATGAATGCCAAGAACCTGATATTATCATTCCAGTGACTAATAAAAGAGTATTGGCATCCTGTTATTTGCAAAGGAATTTACAAGGAAACCTAAAACAATTGGAAAAGACAATGGAAAAATGTTGTACAGATTTTTAGAAAAATCAAGTATGATAAAAAAAAAATTGAATTAGGTTGTCTGGTGAACTGAAGCTAATAAAAATGCGAAGATGAGATATCCAAGCTTTCATTTCCCTGTTCTCTTTTATAGTATTTAGCTATAGAGTTATTTTTCTCCAAAGATTTTTTCCATTAAATTATTTAATATGATACAACTGATATCAAGGACTACAGGAGTTGGAATGTACATTAAAAAATATTGAGGTAACAAAATGGCATTTCTTACCTATAAAGTAATTTAGTGAAAGGTATTTCATGTTAAGATGATTTATATGGGCCACAGCATTGGAAAACTTTAGAGAGTATTCTTTGATGAAATATTCTGTGACTATGCCCCTAGGACTTGTTCAGAGGTCCTGACCATATATACAGTCTGCTGTTTTCGGCTCCAGGAACACTTTCCATGTGTTGTCACAGTAGGGAAAATATTTTCTAATCTTTCATGGCATTTATCTTTTTTTAACATTCATGGCAGTATATAAATCATGCCCACATATCTAATTTTAAACAGCTTTTTTACAGAATGTTAACCCAAAACAAAGTAGGATATTTATAGGCCACAGAAAAGATACTGCTCTGTGCAAAAAATTTAAAGTCTGAAAAAAGGAGGTTTTCAAATGGAAGTAGGAGAGTTAGCAACTCAAGATGGTAACATGTTGAGCTGGAATCAGATTTCTTTACCTGATCCAGATTCTTCTTTGAACTCTCAGTTCTTTTTGTTTGTTTTTATTGATTTTTTTTTTTTTTTACAGAGAGTTAAGAGGAGATTCTATGTAGAGAATATACAGTATAGTTTTGAACTCTTTTTTTTAAAATTTTATTTACAATATAACTTATATTTAATAGTAGTACATATGTTCCACCCTCCCCCCGAACTCTTAAAAAACTTTCTTTTTAACTCACCATACAGGATGAATTGGCATACGTTGATAGTAGACCTAACCTTAGGTTTAGTGCAGGGGTTCTCAACCTTCCTAATGCCATGACCCTTTATAATAATTCTTCATGTTGCTACTTCATAACTGTAATTTTGCTACTGTTATGAATTGTAATGTAGATATTTTGTTTTCCGATGGCCTTAGGCTACCCATGTGAAAGGGTATTTTGACCCCCAAAAGGGGTCGCGACCCAAAGGTTGAGAACCGCTGCTTTAGTGTTTTACATTTTCAGTCACAACAGTTAACTTTCCTTTATGTGAAAATGCACACATATTCATAATGGAATGAAGAAGCACTATTATTATTATTTTAAAAATATCTTTATTTTTAAAATAATAATAGTACATAATGTCTTGAAAGTAATACATAATGTCTTCTCCCTCTCTCTCCCCCATTGACCTCTTCTAGCCCACCAGAGGAGGCATTATTATTTTTAAACATGAAAAAGCTTTGATGAAGAGTAAGAGAAAGTATCTGGAAAAATTTACCAATCATTGAAGAATATTTGGAAAAAGAGAAAAGAAGGCCCAGATATGTTAGCAAAACAAACAGTATTTTAAAAAATATATATTTTATTGATTTTTTAGAGAGGAAGGGAGAAGGATGGAGAGTTAGAAACACTGATGAGAGAGGAACATCGATTCAGCTGCCTTTTTTGCACACCCACTACTGGGGATGTGCCCACAACCGAGGTACATGCCCTTGACTGCAATTGAACTTCGGACCCTTCAGTCCACAGACTGATGATGTTCCATCCACTGAGCCAAACTGGTTTGGCCAAACAGTATTTTTTTTAAATATATTTTTATTGATTTTTCACAGAGAGGAAGGGAGAGGGATAGAAAGTCAGAAACATCAATGAGAGAGAAACATCGATCAGCTGCCTTCTGCACACCCCCTGCTGGGGATGTGACCACAACCATGGTACATGCCCTTGACTGGAATTAAACCCAGGACCTTTCAGTCCGCAGGCTGACGCTCTATCCACTGAGCCAAACCGGTTTCAGCCAAACAGTATTTTTTAATCACTAAAGCTTGCTATTAGAAAACAAGATAATCCCTCCTTTTTTCTAATTTTCTCTTTAAAATTTGAGACTTCCTTAAATTTTATTTCTTCCATAAGTTTTCTCTCTTTATTCTGAAAGTTCTGTCTGGATCCTACAAACTCAGTCTGTAGAGTATAGGAATTAAGTACTCTGACAGAACCAAATCACCTGCATCTTGTCCTGGTCCCACCCACCACTTACAAGCTTGATGACCTTGGGAAAGTCACATGACCTCTGTTTGCATTGATTTGCTCATTTTTAAAAATATATTTTTATTGATTTTTTTGCAGTATAACTTATAATTAATAGTAGTACATGTTTTCCTTTCCCCCCTTATCCTCCCCCCAGCCTCCCCTGCCCCCCAGCACATATTCTCCCCCTCCCCCCTCCCCGCCCCAGTGTCTTTCATTCATTGGTTATGCTCATATGCATGCATACAAGTCCTTCAGTTGATCTCCCCCAGCATCCACCTCCCATCCACACAAGCCTTCCCCCTGTAGCTTGACAGCCTGTTCAAGGCCATCCTGCCTCTATATCAATCACTCTCCCCTGTTTCTTTTCTTCAAAAATATCTTGCCTCTGCATACTAGAAATAAATGTATAAGAACAAAAAATGTTTCAGTCTCAGTTTCAATGTCCAACTGTTCTGAGTCCCAGTTTCAGTGTCAAATAGTTCTTTATGTGTACATGTCAGCAATGGTATCCAGATGGTGGACACATCGTGGCAATGCAAGATCCATCCTCTCTGGTTTGGTACTGGGCTGCCTGCAGACATGCACAGCTGCCGACTGCTAGCATGGCAAGGTGTCGTCAGTGTCCCCCATCTCTGGACCATTCTCGTGACTGGAACAGATCTGTCAGTTCCTCACAGTCGCAGTAACCCACATGGTCTTGGAGTTGTTCTCTGAAAACACACAAACACATTCTCGACCAAAAGTTAACAAAGGGATCCTCTCTGCAAAATAGACTTGGGATTCTTTTTAATTTTTGCCTAAATGATTTTCCTTTGGCTTATTTTGACACCATGTGTGTTTTTTCATGGGTGTCCTGCAGTTGGTCTTACAAATGGAATTTACTTTACTGGAGTAAGAATTTTCTAGATGTATTTTACTTACTCGATATTTTTTTCCTTACATGATATTACCCCACTGCCCCCTCCCCTTTTTTGATTAATGGGGGCTTTTGGAAATTTTATATTGCAGTCTTGGTAATTTTAAAGTTTTAATTTTTGCACACTAATATGACTGCTTTAGGTTCTTTGGATGTTAGGCAATTTTACAGTGAGATGAACTACTAATAGATATTTTAGTTAATGTTTTAAGAAAAGCTTTTTGTCCAGTACACTAAAATTTTCTTGAGTATTCACTTATTTCACTTGGCCAATTTAAATTACTCTGAAAACTTGATTACTATTTTCCTGTCAATTTTAATACTCAAGCAGAAATCTTAGTTTAACCTGTAAATACTAGTGGAAAGGAATATTTGCAATTTTGAGTAGGTCCCGAGCATTCCTGGTAATAGACTGAATTTAGATATAGAGCAGCTATTGCTGGCCGAGTCTCTGTCTGCCACCTGGGTTCCGGTATGAGTTGTGCATGGGAGGCGAAGCAGCCGTGGGGGTAGGAGACCTCCCTCAGGAGGGGTGAGAATTCAAGCCCCTGCAAGGTTTGTGGATGAAGGTCTGTGCCCCACCTCTGTTGACCTTTTAGTTCTCTCCTGTTGGCCCCTCTGCGACTGTGCCTGTCTTAGGTTGTTCCTTCCCTGAGGAATCTTACCCGTCTCTGGCTAACCAGCCATCCTCCGGGGCCAAACAGGGTAATGTGAGGTTCAGTTCTGTCTCCTTTGTAGTCTATGCCCCCGTGGCCTCCACGTCCAGTACCTGCCTTGGGGTCCCCTCGCCTGCTGGCGGGGTCCCGGTACTGATCACATATCTCGGGGGACCCAGGTTTCTTCTCCAGAGAGGGCCCAGCTCACCCCATTGGTCGAGATACAGATCCATGGTGCCAGCTGCCCACAGGCTTCAGCCACAGCTTGAACTGAAAACTCAGGCATCAGCTGTGTGTATTTGAATAGTAAGAAGAAGGTCCCTCTTGGCAGAAAGGGCAAGAAGGGCCAACATAGAATGCTCAGATGCCTTCCCAGTGCCTTAATTCCTTCTGAAAGGGATTAATTTCTTTCCTATCCTTTTTTAAGTTGCTGCCCAACATTCAAAGAATTAGTTTGTAAGTTTATTTGGGATAATTGTATAATATGCTGTTGTCAAATATCAAATATTATAATGACATTGTAGAATAATATCATGTAAGGGTATTATGGTGTCACGGGAAGTTAAGGAGGGCCTAGCCTAAGGGCCTAGCCACATGACCTCTGTTTGCATTGATTTGCTCATTTGAGGAAAGCAGATACTAAGTACCTGCTTCATATAGTTATTATGAGAATTAAAATGGAAAACACTTGTAAAACACATCTAAGCACTCAGTAAGTGGTGACAAGTTTTTACTGTGTACCAAATTAATTATTTGTTGTAATGATTTGCCTTAATCACTTTTTACGTATGATATATAAACATTCATAAAACATAGGCTGGAGTCTTCTTTCATGCTTATGTTTTATATATTGGTTTTTAGAAATAAATTGCCTGGGTCAGGACCTGTATAATTTTTTAGAAGAGTTTTAGGTTCATTGCAAAATTGAGTGGAAGGTAAAGCTCCCATAAACCTGAGTTCCCATACATGCACAGCCTCCCCCATTACCAACATTCCCTACCAGCTGGGCCATTTGTTACAGTTGATGATCCCACATTAATACATCCTACTCCTCAGAGTCCATAGGTCCATTCGTAGTGACCCACATTCTATGCGTTTTATAATATATTTGGAATCATACCTTTTTAGGTTGGTTTCTTTCTCTTATTACTATGCACTCATAATTCTAGATCTTATGTCTGAAAAGCACTTATAATGTATTAAATATAGGAAGCTAAATACTCAGAGACGTAGTGTTAACTGTCCATTATACTTCTTTATTAAAAAAATTCTTTGTTGTTTAAAGTATTAATATGTCTCCTTTTTCTCCCATTGACCTCTCCCCACTACCCTCCCTGCCCCCCCCCCCAAATATGCCCTCAACCCCTAGCATCTGTGTCCATTGGTTATACTTGCATACAAATCCTTTGGTTGATCTCTTACCCCCTCTCCCTCCCCTGCATTTCCTTTGAAGTTTAATGTTCCATGTTTTTCTGTCCATGGATCTATTTTTGTTCATCAGTTTATGATACTACAAATGAGTGAGATAATGTGATATTTATCTTTTTCCAATTGGCTTATTTCGCTTAGCGTAATGCTCTCCAGTTCCATCAATGTTGAAAATGGTAAGAGTTCTTTCTTTTTTTACAACAGCATAATATTCCATTGTGTAGATGTACCACAGTTTTCTAAGCCACTCATTTGCTGATGGGCACTTAGGCTGTTTCCAAATCTTAGCTATTGTAAATTGTGTGCTGTGAACATAGGGGTGCATTTGTCCTTTTTGATTGGTGTTTCTGATTTTTTTTGGATTTATTCCTAGAAGTGGGTCAAATGGGAATTATATTTTTAATTTTTTGAGGAAACTTCATACTATTTCCCACAGTGGTTGCACCAGTCTGCATTCCCACCAGCAGTGCAGAAGGGTTCCATTTTCTCCACATCCTTGCCAGTACTTGTCGTTTGTTGATTTGTTGATGATAGTCATTCTGACAGGTGTGAGATGGCATCTCATTGTCATTTTGATTTGCATCTCTCAGATGATTAGTGACTTAGAGCATGTTTTCATATGTCTCTTGGCCTTCTGTGTATCCTCTTTCAAAAAGTGTCAATTGCCCATTTTTTTATTGGATTGTTTATCTTCCTTTTGTTATGATCTATGAATTCCCTGTAAATTTTGGAGATAGGCCTTTATTGGATATAACATTGGTAAATCTGTTCGCCTATGCAGTGGGCTTTCTTGTTGTTTTGTTGATGGTTTATTTTGCTTCCATTGTACTTCCTACTATGAAATTCTTACCTACATATAATGAAAAAAATATAAAAATTAGAATGACATTTTGAAAATATTACCAAAGGTTTAATGTGGTGAGAAAAGGACAGAAAATTATTGCACCAATAATATAATCACGTTTTTAAAAAGAAATAAATGTAATCATCTGTAGCCATGATTTTTTTCCTCATTGTTTTATAGCTGCTTATTTAGCTTTACATGAAAATTCATGCACTGGAGGGGGGGTCCTCAGCCAGGCCTGCTCCCTCTCATAGTATGGGAACCCTCAGGGGCAGGAGGTGATGTGGCAATCAGGAGAAGGTGACGCCCTATCACACCTCAGGGGCTGCCACTGCTGGCAGTGCAAGCCTCCCCCTGGCTCTGGTTACCTGTGCCTCAGGCTGGCCCTGGGCGGCTGAGAGGCTGAGAAGACTGGGCACTGCCATCTTTGAGGGTAGGGCACTTCATTAGCATATTCCCTCCTTATTGGCTGTGGGCACCGACATCTTTGCAATGGCATGAGGATCAATTAGCATATTCCCTCTTTATTAGATAGGATTATAACTTTATGGTTTTTCTCTTAAAATAATCATCTGCATTTTCATTTACCTTTTGATTCGTTAAATTCTTCCCAATGGCCAGAACTTGCTTGGAATTGACTGAGCCTTGCTGTTTTAACAGGTTGTGGTGCCGAGTTTTCTGGAGCCATGGGCTCCTTCAGCAGCCCTGGATACCCGAACACTTACCCCCCCAGCAAGGAGTGTATATGGTACATTCATACTGCTCCTGGGAGTAGCATTCAGCTCACCATCCATGACTTTGATGTGGAGTATCATGAAAGCTGTGGGTTTGACGTCCTGGAGGTAGGAATTTTCATTGTTTTTTAGCACATTCCAAAATCTGGGGTAGAATTGGAAATCGCTGCAAAAATCCCTACATACTTTCCAGTATTCAGATCAGTGTTCTATTAGAAATTTTGATGAAATTTGCAGACACATGGGATTAACATCTCAGTTTGGGTTTCTCTAAAAGTAGTGCCTGAAGGACGTGGTGGTCAACAGCTTCCAGGAAGTGATGCCCAGAAGCAGATGTGAAGGGAGCACGAGAGGGAGGGTGCAGGATGAAGAGCCAGTGAAGGGTGGCTCTGTGAGCAACCCGGGCTTCATCCTACTGAGGCCCCCTGAGCTCCATTGAGGACTACTCTTCAGAATCATCCCTCTCAGGACACCAGGCTGAAGCATTGCTTCCAGCACTTCCACCCACAATAATGGAGGAAGTGCTTGGCATTGATAGTGCCCCACACTTCCAGCCTGGGAAAGGCACTGGGAGGCAGAGTGCAGGGAAGGCCGTGGGCTGCGGGCACTGGGGTGGGGCAGGGCAGTAAGAAAGGAGTTGTCCACAGTACCTGCAGCTGCAACCTGAGGGGTTCACATGGGGCCAGGTGTGCAACACATCTCCTGCAGAGGCTTTTAACAGAATGGCCACTTAGACAGTCTGAGCCATTTGAAGATAAGAACTTTTCCAACATTACTGTAAAGGGTTTATCTCAGATAATTACAATGGTCTTTGAGAATCTATTTCAATAAGCTTTTTATTGCAGGAATGTAGTCATTAGCAGATCATGCATATAGTAGACATCCTGAACTTTGATCTACCTGCAAAATTTAAGGTGTCACCATAGAAAAAGGGATGTTACCGAATGTGACAGTCACAACAAGTATTTCTCTCTATATAATCTGGTAAAACTTAAGCTCCATGAGGGTTGGGATTTGGTCTGCTTTTGTTTTGTTTTACTGCTATTTCCCTAGGACTACAGTGTACATGGCAAATAGTAAACACTCTATATGTATTTAATGAATGAAAACACAAATGTGTCTATGATTGACACACCTTAATAGCACACATTTATGGTGGTTTACAAAGGGATTTTGACATCCATTTCCCCCATTTAAATGTTCAATAATCCTGTGTGATAAGGAGGGAATTTTGTCCCTATTTTACCATTGTCAAACAGAGGCTCACAAAGGTTGATGGGTTTTCCCAGGACTACAAGGATGGTGAGTGGAAGAGCATTTTTATCGGAGGATTGCACAGGTCAAATTCCTCCATTGCTACTGAGAGTGGGGTATCCCTTTCCCTACTGGGAGCTTGGGGTCTGCTTCTTTAGATATATTAAGAAAAATAATTTTCTTAAGACTCCCACAGGAGAATGAGATGGGGTAGAAAGGTTTATTCATGTGAAATTAAATCCTTTGGGTAGCAAAATCTCATATCCCTTAAATCAGTCCTGGAAAATGTGTAACCAGGGCTTCAGCAGAGCTAGAAGCAGAGTCAGCGTCCAGAATTTCTGTTTCATGGTGGAATTTAGTCTGGTACAGTATCAATCCATCAGTCCATTGTGTGGGTCCAGATGGCTCAGGGGAGTGTACCCCGTGCAACAGGAGAGCCAGGATTTCAAGAGGACCAAGAGCACCAAGAAGGAGTACTTCCTTTGTTTAGGAGTTTAAATATCAAATCTTCCTATGCTTGCAGTGACCATGCCCACATGCCTATTCTAGGCAATGCCCTATTCCTAGGTATGAGTGATAGGCAAGCACCTTCCCACATCACCCAGACCCTGTTAGGCATGTGTCTATTGTCCAGACCCTTTCCCTAGCAATATGCAGGAAACAGACCTGGAGAGTGTTAAACTACAGCTTCCTGGCAAAGCTGTACAAATGTCATGCCTCTATTATCTGGCCTTCCCTTTACTCCTTTCCTGTTATTAATCAATAGCCAAGTAATTACGGCAGTATTACTATGAACTGAATGCATCCACTACTCAGCACTTCATGTAAACCGATATAAAAAGATAGAGGTGGGCAGTTTGCAAGATATTGAAATGAGTGGCAGGTATTTCATAGAATCTTTAACACTTAAAAATTTAATTACAAAATAGTTTCTTTCCTTGAAAAAAAAAAAGTGGTTTCAAGTCATGCCCTCCGTGAGTGGCTGCAGTCTCTAGGAACTGCATTTGACAGCTTAAGTATCTCTAAAGGAGGAGAAACTGCAGGGAGTGAAATCAGAGACAGAGCTGGTAAGTCCCTGGGCAAGCCCATCCCCTCATCATCATGTCAGTTCTGTTGCCCAGTCATAACTCCATCTTGGAAGAACTGTTTTTTCAGGAGGAGAGAACAAGGTGGCAACTGAAATTCACACTCACGGTATGCAGTGCAACTAACACTCAAATGTGGAATCTTCAGATGGTCCCTCTTGCTAGCAAGGGTATTTCTCAGTTGCATAAAACCCTTGACACAAAGGGCTGGCAGCAGACTTTTCCACAATGTGAAATGTTCCAAAACCTTCATGTTTATACTCCACAGCATAGTTGGCAAATGTAAATAGGTTCATTGTGCTTTGGGCTTTGTCACACCCATTACATGAGAAAGCAAAGACTGAGATTGCTCCCTGAAAGCTGTCTGGGAACAGAAGGACAAAGCACTCAAGCTGGGCACTTACTGTGCCTGAACAGGAAGGGCTGCGAGAAGTGGCTGCAGTCTGCTTAGGGCTTGTTTTTAGGACAGAGTAATGTCCTAATGTTCTACCAAAATCAGCGTTTGGAGGTATACTTTGAGGCCCTTAAATATTTTGTGAGTTTTTTCTTAAGGCTAAAATAAGTATCTTCCTTACTTTAAAAAATTATATATATATATATATATATATATATATATATATATATATATAATTTTATATATATATTGATTTCAGAGAGGAAGGGAGAGAGAGAGAGATAGAAACATCAATGATGAGAGAGAATCATTGATTGGCTGCCTCCTGCACACTCCCAACAGGGGATGGAGCCCATAACCTGGGCAGGTGCCCTTGACTGGAATTGAACCTGCAACCCTTCAGTAAGCAGGCTGATGCTCTATCCCCTGAGCCAGACTAACTAGGGCACTTCCTTACTTTTGGCTAAAAAAATCTTATTTGATCTCTCTTCAAATATTCAATTCAGGTGGAAAATGCTATAATAAATTGCACTAATAATGATCCTATATAATAAAAGGCTAATATGCAAATTGACCAAAAGGCAGACACTCAAGGCAGGATCTGCCCTCTGGTGGCCAGTGTGCTCCCACAAGGGGAGGGGTACGGGGTGGGGGGGAGAGTGCCGCTTAGCAAGAAGCCTCTCCTTACTCAGTGACAGTGCTAAGGATGTCCAGCTGCCAGCTTAGGCCTGCTTCCTATGGAGAGGAGGCCTAAGCCATCAGTTGGACATTGTGAGAGGCCACAGGCCAGGCTGAGGGCCCCCCCACCACCAATGCACAAATTTTATGCATCGGGCTTCTAGTTGTTGATATAAGAAAAATCCAAACCTGTAGATAATTTTTATGAGCTTATTTGAGCAAAACTGACAATTGCTAAGAAGCAAAAATCTCAATAAATACTCTGGAGAATGGCAGTTTTTCAGCTTATTTTATACATTAGAGTCAAAGGAGGGGGAGTAAGGAGGGTGACATGAAATCCACTGGTGGTAGATTAGGGAGGTGGGAGAAAGCAAAGCAGGGAAATCTCTGGGATTGGAAAAAGAGTAAAACAAAAGAGATGCATATTTCTTTACTTTGGTAGGTTAAAGATAGTTAATAATTAACATTTAGAGCACCATAGAAATGGTTTTGGGGAACAAGATAACCATGAGCAGTTCTGTGGTCTCTTGCTCAGAGGGGCCTGTAAAAGGAGATTACTCTGACATTATCAAGGTCTGTTATCTTAGATGCAAAACGACAATAGACAGGCTCAGTTAAGGTAAAGACTGACCTTTGTCAAAGAAGCTACAGGCCTAGGATGTGACTACCCGCCATGACCTGCTTTTTAGTTAGGAAGTTTTATGTCCAAACCATCCTATTTGGTTAGTTTTGGTATCTGTGTTTTTGGCCTTCCATGCTGGCCTCCCTGGAGCTTGTCAGATTTAGTATGTGGCCCCTTTTTTGTCTACATGATGAAATGATTGTTTCCACCCTCAGACCACAGATACTGATAACGTGTTAGCAAGTGGTTTCAAAATTTGTTACCCTTGGTAGGTGTGTGGCCAGAAGCACTGCTGACTATGTTGACCTATCTGTTCTCGGCTTGCACATTATCCTTTTCTGTCGTGCTGAGAGAGCCAAGTAGGACCTTGCTGTATTGGGCTTACTTGGTTTTCACCAAATTTAAGCAGGAGTCAATGTTTTTCTCCCACAAAAATCTGTGTCCAGATAGTGGCCAATTGCATTAATCAAAAGCCATTCGGTTACTCATAACCCTGGAATGCTGACTTGATTATAACAATAAAGGGAGCTAACAGAGCAGAAAGAAATGTTCCAAACAGATTAAAACCATAGGCTTTGAAATGTTCCATATCCCAAGAATTTGCTAAAAGCACATTTTTAAATCTCTGATCACCAGACCAGTTCTCTTTCCCCTAAAGTTTAGTCATATGCTGTAACAGAATGAACCACACCCTGAAATTCTTTCCAACTTTCCCTCTTTTGAAGAGTCATATGTTAACCATTGGTGCTATTTGTGGAAGCCAAAAGTGTCTTTCTGTTGTTTGGGTTGTGGAAACCCTGGCTGATTTTCCTTCAGTCTCTGAGGAAGGAGTCCGAACCGGCATAAAGCAGAAAAGGAAATCCACTCCTTGGTGCAGTAAACCTAGACAATTGCGTGATGTGGGCAGTTAGCTCCCTCTGGTCTCTGTGATTGCCTTTAGTGAGTCAGCCCAGTAAGAAGGGAAGCAAAAGTGGTAGTGTTTATTCTTATGGAGGCCTCTAGGCCTAGCCTACTCACATCCGTTATGTTTGTATTCTCAAGGGGACCCATGAGCAGGGAAAACAAAGAATATTTTGCCAATGGGCAAGTTTTCTTTGTTAGAACTAAACCCTGGTACCCGATGTTCTCTCCAAATACGGGCTGCCTATTGGGCTGGGATGATTAGGAGCACATGCTGTCAGTTTCATGCTCTGAGAACTGTGCCCAGGGCCAGGGGGCAGGGAAATCTTCAGAATGGGAAAGGACACTCTCAACAAAAAGCAATCTTGCTTCTTGCATTTGCATATGTGTACGTGGAAAGGGCCACACAGGGCTCTTCCTGAAGTCCTGCTTTGGATGGGACAGAGCGGGCCACACAAACACAGCTCCTCCTAATGAAAATAAGCATGAAGCTGTCAGTGCTTCATTCCTTTGTGATTACAGTCTTGTGCTCAGGCCTCTGTGCAACAGCAGTTTCATTCATTTTGGCCTTTCCCGCATGACTGGGAGAATTAATTGGACAAAGAAATCATTATAGATTCAAATCACATCCTCCCCCAAAGAAGGCTTGTTTTCTTACTCTCTTTCCCCAGAGAACACTTGAGAGTTTTCCCTATCACTCAACAGCATCCCTCAGGGTGGGCAAGGACAAGGGGCCCCAGAGATGGGGGGAGAGTAACTGGAGGTGGAAAACAGCACAGAAAACAGAAGTGAGAGGGCACAGCACACAAATCTTACTGAGCGCTGCTTTTCTGGTTCCCATTCTGAGCATAGAATTATGAGCATACATGTGGGCAGTGGGAAAGACCCAAATACTAATATACTTGAAAACTGTTGCCCAAAATTGTTTTCCACAAATTTAAGTTTCTTAAGACCTGACAGTAGAAGGTTAATATCGTCTTCTTCTTTTTTTAAAAAAAAATTATTTATTTTAAAGTTGAAAATGCTACTACTTATTTCTTTAGTCCAATATATCAATCACAAATATGGTAAATATAAAAAAGAGAATCATATGATAAACTCAGAAACAGCCTGATTCTAAATCCTGTCAGTTTTCTTATAGAATGTCATCTATCGCTCTGAAATTAAGGGAAACTGCCTTATTTTCTTTTCTGTTACTCAAAATCCAGAGCATCCTGTTCAGTGATGCTTTATCCAGTTTCATAAGTTTTCAATATTTTATTTTCTGCCATCATTTTCTTTTTTTATAGATATGCATTTATTGCCATTTTATTATTCATATTTTTGACATCCCCTTACCCCCTTCTTCTTAAAGAAGACTCTTTAACATTTCATGTAATATTGTCTTGGTGGTGATGAGCTCCTTTAGCTTTTTCTTATCTGAGAAGCTCTTTATCTGTTCTTTGATTTTAAATGATAACTCTGCAGGGTAGAGTAATCGTGGGTGTAGGATCTTGCTTTCCATCACTTTGAATATTTCTTACCACTTGCTTTGGCCTGTAAAATTTCAGCTGACAGTCTTATGGGTAATCTGCAAAGGTAACTAACTCCTTTTCACTTGCTGCTTTTAAGATCCTCTTTGCATTTAACCTTTTGCATTTTAATTATGATGTGTCTTGGTGCTGACCTCTTTGGATTCACATTGTTTTGAGAGTTTCTGCACTTCCTGGACTTATACATCTATTTCCTTCACCAAGTTAGGGAAATTTTCTGTCATTATATTTTCAAATAGTTTTTCAATTTCTTGCTCTTTCTCTTTTCCTATTGGCACCCTTATGATGTGAATGTGGGTATGCTTGAAGTTATCTCAGAAGCTCCTCACACTATTCTCTCTCTCTCTCTCTCTCTTTTTTTTTTTTTTTCTGTTCTGAGTGGGTGTTTTTTGCTTCCTTATATTCCAAATTGCTGATTTGATTCTTGGCTTTATCTTCTCTACTGCTGATTCCCTGTAAATTTTCTTCATTTCAGTTAGTGTATTCTTTATGTCTGACTATTTTTTATGGTTTCCATGTCCTTTTTTATAGTGTTGAAGCTCTCACTAAGTTCCTTTAGCATCCTTATAACCATTGTTTTGAATTCTGTATCAATTACTTTGCTTATCTCCATTTCTTTTAGTTCCTTATCTTTTTTTTTTTTTTTTCATTTGGGAATTTTCTTTGTCTCCTCATTTGGGTTGCTTCCCTGTGTTTGTTTCTGTGTATGTGGTAGAGCTACTACATCTCCAAGGCTTGGCAGAGCCTAATGTAGTAGATGTCCTATAGGGTCCAATGGCACAGCTTCTCATTCAACTGAGCTGGGCACTCCAGGTGCATGGCCCTCCTCCCCTGCCCTCTCCCCCCTGCCCTTTGCCCCTCTTCCCTCCTGCTATGTGGGCTGTGTGGTTGTAGTTGAGCCTTGATTGCTATTGGCAACTAAATGGGAGGGATTTATCCTCAGGTCAAGTGGTTGCAAGGACGGGCTGGGACCACTGTGAAGGATCAGCTATACAGGTCCCCCAGCCCTGCACAGAGCAGGACTTACTTCAGCAGAATTCTAGTGCCCACTTAGCCTGCCCCTTGAGTGTGTCACTGGGGGGAAGTGATTGGCTGTTGTTGCTTAATGTGGTCTGAAGCTGCCTACCAGGTACAATGGCTCTTGGGCCTCCTGGAAGGAGCAGGTCAAGGTCCGCTATCACTGTGTTCTGCCCAGGGCCTCATGGCATGAGCTACAAAGTGACCTGCAGGAGACAGCTATTGTGCTGGACTTGTGGGTGGCCAGGAGAGGCCAAGCTACAAACCAAGGCCAGCTGCTGCTAGTGGTGGGCCTGGGGCTCCATAGCAAGTGTTAAGGGCCACACCAAAGACAGATACTGCTTGTTTGAGAGATTTTAGAAAACTGTGAAGCATGAGCCATGACAGGCCATTTGTATGGAAAAGCCCGTGAAAACAGCTTGGGTAGACCTGAAAGTTGGTGGGCTGGGGGTTTCAGAAAATTACCAGGGTGGAGCTTACAGTATGAACAGGTTGATGGGGTCTCAGATGCAGAACAAACTGGTCCCACACTCATGTGTGTCAGATAAAAATAGGAATAGAGCCTGGCTGGTGTGGCTCAGTGGATTCAGCACTGACCAGTTCTGTCAGGGGAAGGCTAATGAAAGGAACAATGGCCTTTGCCAGCACTTCTTCCTGGGACGAAGCTGCCCCTCCAGGCCTCACTTTGATGGCAGACAATTCAGTTCCTCCTCCTATGTCCCTGGTGCCTTTTGAGCTCCTGCCCCAGTGCTGGAGCTCAGACAAATGAGTCAGAGTGTGAACACTTGTGACTCTAGAAGCCCTCCATCTCATTCAGCCAAATTCCTGTTGGTTTTTACAGCCAGAGTTTATAGTGTTCTCTTCCTGGCACTGGCATCCTGGGCTGGAACCCATTGTAGCTGAGATATTCCTTTATATTTTTAAATGTTTTTAATCGATTTTTTTAGAGATATAAAGGGAGAGGGAGAGAGAGATAGAAACACTGATGTGAGAGGAATATCCATCAGCTTCCTCCTACATGCCGCTACTGGGGATCAAGCCCCCAAACCAGGCATGATCCCTGACTGGGAATTGAACCGGTGACCTCTTGGTGCATGGCTTGATGCTCAGTCCATTGAACCACGTTGGCAAGGCTCACTCTCCTTTTTCATCTGACACATGTCAGTGTGGGACCAGTTTGTTCCACATCTCCACCCCTCCTACCAGTCTTGATGTCACTTCTTCTTTATATGCTTAGTTGCAGGATTCTGTTCATTTAGATTTCAGATGATTCTGATAGATGGCTGTTCTGTAGTTTAGTTGTAATTCTGATGTGGTTATGAAAAAATATGAGCACTGCATTTACCTAAGCCATTTTGGCTAGAAGCCTAACTTTGTTTTACTTAAAAATGTTTTTTAAATCTTCACCCAAGAATATGTTATTGATTTTTCAGAGAGGAAATGGAGACAGAGAGAGAGAGAGACATCAGTGTGAGAGTGAAAAATGGATTGGTTACCTCCTATACGTGTCCAAATTGGGTATGGAATCACAACCTAAGTAGGTGCCCTGACCAAAAATCAAACCTGCAACATTTTGGTGTACAGGATGATGCTCTAATTGACTGAGCCATCTGGCTAGAGCCTTAATTTTATTTTTTAATATCTTCTGTTTGATTATCATCCCCACCCCCCGCCCTGCAACACATACACTGGATAAGCAGGATCCACATAAACAGGTATGTGAGGTAACCTGGAGGCCTGGCCTGGGCCGGATTAGACTTGCTTGCAAGATGCTGGATGGGAGACCAAAAGGTTACTTTCTGGGAGGAATGCGTTTACTGAGATGTTAGATCCCAGTCAAACAGGCAGTTGCAAATTGGAGGAGCCTAGGTCTGAGGACAACTGAGATAAATCGAGGGGAAACCATCCAGAGACTGGGCAATGTGCACAGGGCAACTCCTGAGCAAAGGTGGATGCTCTTGGTCATATTCCTGAGAGTGGGCATGCAGAAAAGGAGAAGAAACACACTATACAGTTTATGTTTCCATTCCTTCTTATGATATCAGCATGGTCAGGGTGGTATGGCCATAGACTCACTCCTTCTGAAGAAGCAGAAATAGCAATTAAATACTTAATCTTATAAAATATTCAGATTACAAAGTGGAAAATCCTAAAAATATAACTGGGAGATCAATAGCCTTCAATGAATTTGATTTTTGCCAACAAATGGCTTTAAAGTACCTACAAGAGTTGTAAAATCAGACTTGATTCTGCATTATCAGCAATGCCTTTGCCAAAGAAAACAGGAAATTCTCTGAAGACATGAAAAAGAGAAAGAAGGGAGGTAGGGGACACCCTGGAGTCATCTATGCAGTTCAGCTTTGCAATTCTGGCTGATAAAATAAACAAGCATTTTGTGGGTGGTGGAACTTATGAGTTCCCAGGTCAGAGGGAGTGCCTTTGAAAATCCAGCTCAAGTTTACAGTTCATCCCCACCCAGGGAGGCTAAGATTGCAATTTCTAGTGATAATAAAGTCCAAGAGCTGGTGGCAAAGTGAGTCATGGAGGGCTATATTTGCTCAAATATCTCTCCTAATTTAAGTCCTTTTTTTCCCTTCATCCTATACTAGATCTATGGAGGCCCTGATTTCCACTTTCCCAGAATAGCCCAGCTGTGTACCCGGAGGTCACCTGAGAATCCCATGCAGGTCTCCAGCACAGGACATGAGCTGGCCATCCGATTTAAGACTGACAGCTTCATTGGTGGGAGAGGATTCAATGTCTCATGGCAGGCTGTCCCTGGAGGTGAGTGAACCAAAGAGAAATCTCAAAGTATTGAAGCTTTGCCCTTGAGAACTTTGATGAAATGATTGGAGAGAGATATGAAGGTTCCATCCTGACAACTCTGTGACTTCTCAAGTACTGCTTTGGCATATACTCTTCCCTAAAATATGGGATAAAGTTTAACTTCCAAAGAGTCACGGTGCATGTGAAAACAAGGAACATAGTATGTGCATCAATGGTGAGAGCAGGAGCTCGTGGCTGGTTAGATTCACTTCCTCTCTAAGGATTTGTGCCTGTTCACCAGAGCATCAACAAAGTGGTAAATTTCTTCATGCCACAGTTTAGACCTTCTCATTCTTGGCAGATGCCAAAGTTGTAAATGTTAAATTTGTGAGTTCCAAGGAATTACCAGGGGTTAGATAGTGACATTCTGCCCAGGAACTTAGGCAGTCTGAATGATTTACCTGTTGCAGATGGTTTAACTAAAAAATTAATGCACAAAATAGTTTAGCAGATGTTAGTTAACCTATACAACTACTCATATTATCTGCATTTATTGAATGCTTACTATGTGCCAGGAACTTTACTAACTATTCTATAAGACTCATCTCATTTCCACCCTGAGAGAGTGATTCATTTCTTACACTCATTATAGTAAGGAGGAAATCAAAGCTTAGAGAAGTTAGTGACTTTTGGAAAGTGCCAAAGCAAAAATGTAACCTCAAGTTACCTTATGGCAACACTTTTGTAACTCTTAAAGTAATATAACAAGTATATCTCATGTTTTCTAGAGTCAATAATGTATGAATTTAATTACAATTACCTATTATTTAGATGACCTCAAAATGATTTGCTGTTATTATAAAACTAGAGGCTCAGTGCACGGATTCATGCACGGGTGGGATCCCTAGTCTGGCCTGTGGGGATCAGGCCAAAACCAGTTCTCTGACATCCCCCAAGGGGTCTTATATTGCAAAAGGGCAGTTCTCTGGTAATGCACCCCAGAAATGAGCTCCCTCCTCTCTGGTTCTGGGTGAGTCACTTGAGAATCACAGCTACCAAGTCACACAGCTCAACAGTTCCTACATTGAGCATCTGCCCCCTGGTGGTCATTGCATTTCATAGCTACCAGTAAGATGGTCAGACAGTTGCTTAGGTTTTTATATATATAGATAATACTGAATTTTTCTGTTATTGGTTTGTATCATTATCAGTCCAAGAAATAATGGGTCATAGAGGTGGACATTAATGGATATTTGATAACATAAAATAAAAAACTGAATAAATGTACCAAGTCCAGAATACTAATTTTGTTTATTGTTAACAGTATTATAGATGTCCCCCATTTTCAGCCCCTTTGCCTACCTCCACCCAACTCCCGGCCCTTATCCTCTGGCTTTCACCATACGTGAAAATGGTGTTTTCTGTGTTCACAGGCTAGCATATATAATTTAAAAGGCAGATATTAAATTATTTATAAAAGCATACATTGCTGAAGTAATAAAAATTCTTGGAAGGATATATATTAGTCTTATACTTTGCTATATTTTTAGAGAAACATGACAAGGCATTTTATAGCTTTATGAAATCACTAGAGGCCCAGTGCACAAAATTCATGCATGGGTAGGGGGAGTGTGTCCCTCAGGCCAGCCTTCACCCTCTCCAATTTGGGACCACTCAAGCTATGTCTGACTGCCCATTTAAGCCAGATTCCACCAGACAGTCGGACATCCCTCTCACAATCCAGGACTACTGACTCCCAACCACTCACCTTCTTGCCTGCCTGATTGCCCCTGATTGCTTCTGCCTGCCAGCCTGATCATCCCCTAACCACTTCCCTGCCAGCCTAATCAACACCCAATTGCTCCCCTGCCAGCCTGATTACCCCCAACGGCCGCCCCTGCAGGCCTGGTTCTTCCAACTGCCCTCCCCTGTAGGTCTGGTTCCCCCAAACTTCTCTCCCCTGCTGGCCTGGCCACCCCTAACTGCTCTCCCCTGCAGGTCTGGTTACCCTCAACTGTCTTCCCTTGCAGGCCCAGTACCCCTCCCCCCAACTACCCTCCCCTGCAGGCCTGATAGCCCACAACTGCCCTCCTCTGCCAGCCATCTCTGGGACCATCTTGTGTCCACATGGGGTCAGCCATCTTTGACCACATGGGGGCGGTCATCTTGTGTATTGAAGTGATGGTCAATTTGCATATTACTCTTTTATTAGATAGGACTAGAGGCATTGTGCATGAATTCATGCATAGGTGGGGCCCAGCCAGCCTGCCCTGATGGGGGCCGCTTGGGCCAGACCAGCATGGGGGAGGAGCTTCAGGCAGTTGGCTGGCCAGCTCCACCCCCTATCATGGTGGGGTAGGGGGCAATAGGGAGCAGGGATGGCCAGGCAACTGTGAGTCATAGAGGTCAGTTGTGCTGACTGTTCTGGCTGTTCTGGTTATCTGGTTTTCTGGTTGTTTGGCTTTTGTATATATAGATGATTTCATTTGCATGTACTTTTCAGTATTTTAAAAAAATATATGTTTTTATTGATTTTTAGAGGGAGACAAAGAGAGAGGGCTATAAAGATAGAAACATTGATGAGAGAGAAACATCTTGGATTGGCTGCCTCCTAAATGGTACCTCCTGGGGATAGAGCCACAACTTGGGCATGTGCCCTGACCAGAAATGGAACTGGTGACTTATTGGTACTTGGGTTGATGCTCAACCGCTTAGCCACTCTGGCTAGGCAACTTTTCAGTATTTTTTAAAATAAATTTTGGCATTAGGATAAGGGGGAGGGGGAAAGGAAAACATGTACTACTATTATACTGCAAAAAATCAATAAAAAATAATTAAAAAAAATAAAAAAATAAAAATAAAAAATAAAAGCCAATGAATAAAAAAATCTGACAAACAGAATAAACTGATAAATATAAAGAATCAGGGTCATAGAAAGAGAGTGGACTAATAATTCTATGGGGGAAGCGGGTGTGGGGAGTGCAGGAAGAGACTGGAAATAATCATACACTTATGGACGAGGACAGTGGGGGGTAAGGGCATGGGGTGGGGTGGGAACTGGGTGGAGGGGAGCTATAGGGGGGAAAATAGGAACAACTGTAATAATCTAAACAATAAATTTTTTTTAATTGAGAAAAAAAAATAAAATAAAATAACTTTTGGCATTAGTATTTAAAATATTTGAAGTATTTTCTTAGTTGTTCTTACCTGTTTTGTTTGCATGAATGAATTAATGGTGAATATTCATGTCTTCAAAATGTTTAGCATAGATTACATAAAAGTGGTAGTCAAAGTATCACCTTGTTCTACGCTACCAGGTTATGGGGTAAAGTTTTATCCCATAAAGAATCAGGGATTCTTCTCATTAATTAATTGGGTTTTCTACCTGCAGGTTGTGGTGGGATTTTCCAGGCTCCCAGTGGAGAGATTCATTCTCCAAACTACCCCAGGCCTTATAGAAGTAACACTGACTGTTCCTGGGTCATTCAAGCAGAAAGAAATCACCGTGTTCTCTTGAACTTTACTGACTTTGACCTTGAACCTCAGGATTCTTGTGTTACAGTAAGTGACATAAATTTCAAACCTTGTGTAGAGTCAAACCTGGGTTAAAACATTGCCATATGAGCATATTTTGTGAATATATTAGTTGTGAGTGTTTTGAACATCAAATCATAGGAAACCTACCAATTAGCAACCTAAAATATGAAGACATTTACTTTTTACCTACATACAAATTATGAGGTAGATAATCTCATGGTCATTTAGAACTTCAATTTCTGCTCCATCATTCTTAGTGTGTTGGCTTTTTGTTTTGTTACCTCATGAAGCAGACCATCCAACCTTGGGAGATGGCAGGGGAAGTGGAGGTTAGAGATCAACTAAATGACTTGTATGCATTCATATTAGCATGACCAATGGACACAGACACTGGGGCAGTGGGAGCTTGCCCTCAGGGATGGGAGTGGTGGTGGTGGGGTTAATTGGGGGAAAAATGAGACATGTAACACTTTAAATAATTTTAAAAAATGACTGCAGCAATCCCAAACATTTTTTTAATGAGTTCAAATCTGAGAAAAGGTAGAAGAAATATTGTTAGTTGTTTATATTTTGTATTTTTTTCATCAAAAAGGAAAATTTTTCCTAGAAGCTCTTTTACATGTCATTGTCTAAAACTGGTGCAATAAAGGTTAGGAAAGTATAGTGGAATGGAAAGATGAATTTATCAGACCTACTTTAAATCAATTATTTTTAAGTCTCTGGGGCATTCTCACAGGGTTCTACTTTTCTTGAGATCAGGATATTTGATCAACTCTGTCTGATAGGAAAGAATATATTGGGAGAAGGGAGTGAGAGAGAAGGGATATGGCTATTGGTTGTTTAGATGACAGAAAGGTTCTGTTACTGCCAACACCTGTACTAATGCTATATGCTTAATGTATGAGTAAGTGAGACTGAATTTTGAAATTTTTTTAAATTTTAATTTAATTCTTTTTAACAAAAGACTTTCCACTTCTTATTTGTATTTTGCAACACTTTATTCAAATACCAACCAGATTCTCCCAGCTCAGTGGTTGGGAAACTCATTAGTCAACAGAGCCAAATAACAACAGTACAATGATTGAAATTTCTTTTGTGAGCCAAATTTTTAAAACTTAAACTTCTTCTAATGCCAATTCTTCAAAATAGACTCGCTCAGGCCATGGTATTTTGTGGAAGCGCCACACTCAAGGGGCCAAAGAGCCACATGTGGCTTGCGAGTCGTGGTTTGCCGACCACTCTTCTAGCTAATGGATAGTCCTATTTTAGTTTTCTGGAAGATTCTTATACAAACTCTAACTGGCTACCTTTCAAATTTAACTTTAAAAAAATCAAAATTGTTTTACATTTTTCAAAGTAGTCCAGTCTAATGGTATAATTGTAAGTGCCATTTTATAAGATTAAATCATTAAGTACTTAAAAATTCAGTTGAATTATGATCACGTATTAGCCTTCTAAATGAGTCTTCAGAATCTAAATTAGCAAAGCATTATACAAACTTAAGTTTTAGGATATCCACTTTCTATAATGGTAACTTACACCAACTCTCCTGAAAAAGATAATTTAAAAATTTTGGATGATATTTAAAAACATCTTCCTCAGTGCAAGAAAGACCTCCCAAGTAGTATAAAATTTCTGTGTTGATGTCAGAGAGAGATCGGAGCTTAGTACTGGGACTGCTTTTGCCTATAGGCATTTGCTGATCCAGGAGGAGGTAGCAACACTACTGACAGCCTCTCAGGACAAAGAGGAGCAAAGTTCCAGTCCAGACTTTGAATAGGTTGGAGACTCTGGTAAACCATCCTAAATCCTATGTAAAATGAGAGGAAAACAGCCTTCATAGAGGCTGCTTCTTAGCTTCATCACCTGAGTGGCCCTCCCAAATTTCAAGCCATAGAATAATGAGGGAACCTTGTCCTGCTAATGCATTTAAGCATTGGACATCCAGTAATTTAAGGGAGATAAATATCATCCTACACCTCATTTCTACCCATAATTTTTCATATACAATAGCTAGTGTACCATCATATATATGAGAAGATAATATAACATAACTGAGATACAACATTAATAACAAACAGTGGAAATAATACACTGAAATGCCAGATACTAAAATTACCAGACACAAGTTGGTAAACAACTGTAGTTACTAAGCTTAGGAAAGTAAAGGTAAAACTTAAAACGTTTAGCAAGGGCTGCAAACAATAAAAAGTAGCATTGAAAGACAGAAAAGGAATTAACTGAACATTTATAAGTGGATAAGTACAGTAGCTGAAATTAAATTCTCAGTGGAAGTTCTTTTTGCATATTAGATACTCTTTTTTTGTTTTGTTTTGCATATTAGAGATGAAGATAGAAATAGTGAACTGAAAGTTAAATCAGAAAACCTACCTGGCAAAAAAATAGGGATAAAAAACGCAGAGGAGAAGTAAAGACACACAGAGGGTAGAGTTAAAAATATATGACATACATTTAATTGAAATTCCAGAAGGAAAAGAGAGAAAAAATGGGACAGAATCAATATTTGAAGAGCTAATGACTAAGACTTTTCTAAAACTGATGAAAGACATCCACAAGACAAAAACAAGAATTCCAAGGAAGCCAATCAGCCAAGCAGAATAAATAGAAATACATAGTTATTTAAAAAGCAACAATAAATAAACAAAAACACCTAAAGATGATGAAAAAAATGTTACATTCATCCAGGGGAGTGAGCAGGTGGGAGAACAGATTACCTTTCAGGAAGGGGCAGACTCAGTGTTGACTTTGCAGTTGGGATAATTAGAAGCAAAAATGACAATGGATGGTATTTTCAGTTTGAGGAAAGAAAATAATTACAAACCAGGAACTATGCACTCTCTGAAATAGCCTTTAAAGATGAAGGCAAAATAAAGCATGGAAGCAGAAGAGGGGCTTTCAGAAGAAGTGTGTGAAGGGGCCAGAGACACACTGTCTACTTCAGAGTTTTGCCTGCTGTGGGCATTTTTCCATCACTCGTTCCCCCCTTTGTATGGTGCCAAGTATAGTTTCTTGTCCTTGATGAAGTCCATAAACCATAGAATTCAACTTACAGTGCTGTGTTACTAAAACAATAGGTCAAAGGCACACCCAGCATGGATGCATCATTTCCCTCCTGTGGTTGTGAATAGGCTTTCCCCCTCTACCTGAAATATAAATACACAGTCTTGCTTTTCTGTTAACCACTGCCTTACCTCAGCATGCAGCTGGGCTTGACTTAAACTGAAGTAAGAGGGAACAGATTGGAGGAAGTGAAACCTCAGCTATGATCTGGTCTTAAGCCTGGAAATTGGAAAATAAACCCAAAGACAGGAGCTAGAAAGAGTCCAGTCTGGCATATAAGGTAAAAACCAAAAAGTATTAGTCCAAACAAGTTGTTGGAATCAGAACATTCTGTATGAAGTAGTTGGAGTGTCCCTGCTAGTGGGCAAATGAGGCATTCAGAAGCTAATGCCACTAAGTACTTGGGTAACATACTGATATACAAAGTGCATTACCCCAGCAGTCCCATTGTTAGGAAATCTAGCTCTGAACTGGGGACCTGAATTGAGTCTGGGTTTGGCCACTTTCTAGCTGGGAGAAAGCTAATCATTCCACTTTAGTTTCCTTAACTAGGAAATGGGGGTAGTAATAACATCTGTGTCAGATCTGTTGTCAGGGTATTTGCAATTATGAACATGACCTGCCTGTCAAATAAAAAGTTCTCAGTTCCTGCTACCATAATCATAATGACGCTGATGATGAGTGCCCTCAGAGGCATGTTCAATCAGCACTGAGAAGAGGAAGATGAGCTACCAGAAGGGCAGTGGCTTTAGGAGCCAGGACCTCCCACCTGTGATCCTGGGCTTCAAGATCTTCAGTAAAAAAAGGACCTATATATGAATCTTTGTCATAGCATAGTGCCTAGCATTCAGTGTACCTAGGACTTGAAAAATTATAATAATAATCAGGAGAAAACAAGATTGATTCATTTAGGCCTGGAAGCCAGAGAAAGCTTCACACTGAAGATTCATTCCCTGGGAGAAAAGTGGCAGTGAGGCCAGGAGAGGAAGCTGTAGGGAAAGAATGAGGGCAGTTGTGCACAGAGGTGTGAGACTGCACAGACATTTGGGAATGGGAAAGGAGAGCGCTGTACTTGGAGTGAGCGATGTGCTGAAGAACATGTAGAGACCACAGGTCTATAGAAGACTCCAAACTGGACAAACTCTTTTTTTAAATATATTTTATTGATTTATTTTACAGAGAGGAAGGGAAAGGGATAGAAAGCTAGAAACACTGATGAGAGAGAAACATCAATCAGCTTTCTCCTACACACCTCCTACCAGGGATGTGCCCACAACCAAGGTACACACCCTTGACCAGAACTGAACCTGAGACCTTTCAGTCCACAGGCCAATGCTCTATCCACTGAGCCAAACCAGTTATGGCCAAATTGGACAAACTCTTATATGCTCGGTGAAGAATGGGAAATGAAAGTTTTCTGTAAAACAGAGGAGTAATACATTCAAAACCATATTTTACAATGATAACAGACAGTTGTTACAACACTGTTGGCAGAGAAAGACAGTATAAAGGCTGTTTCGGAAGCTATGAAACCTTGGGCAGTGGCCTTGGGGAGGGAGAAAAAAGCCATATTGAAAAACTCTTAGAATGAAATTAGAGGCTAATTACATGATGGAGGGTGGGCTAGGAGATAAGAGATGGAAGAGTTTAGACTATTCTCTTGAAGAACAGGTAATGGTGATGCCATTAACTAACTGAGTAAAAAGGCAGACTGCTGAGTTTGGAATCCTTATAGAGTTCAACACATGAATTCAGTGCTCCAGATGGGGTGTGGGTTGGACATATCTATTTGAGGATGCTTTCTATATATTTGGATGGTTATTAACACCACAGAGGTAGGTATGTCCATTTATAGGAGAATTTTGTAAAGACAAAAGGGACGAAGTACACTCTGGAAAACAGGGGCAGAAGAAGGAATAGAGGAGAAGAAGACTGAGGAAGGGCACTGAGAGAGAGTGGGTAGCATAGGTAGAAACGAAACCACTGGATTTGGTCTTTGATAACCTTATAAGGACCAAGATGGTGTGTATGGTAGTGGAAGACTCCAGACCTTCACTCTTTCCCAGAATGATGGAAGTGAATGATTTAGAGGGAAGGCAAGATCAATGAAAAGTTATGTTTTTAAATATGGAGAAGCATACGCATATCAAAAGAGTAAACTGCTAGTGGAAAAAGAGCAGCTGAATGTAAGAGGTAAATGGAATAACTAATGAAGGCATGTTATCAGAGCAGAGACCTAGAGAAGAGCCAGATTGGTCCTAATAATTTCATACTTTTAGAATGAGAAATTGGAACACACACCAACCATAAGCTTTTTCTTTACTTGCAAATGTATTTATTGTAAATTATATAAATCATATACAAATTAAAAATTGTTTTTATAATGTATAAATCACCCTTATGAAAATATAAAGAAACGTGAAAGAGGACTGTTCAGGTAAATTGGGGCAGAGATCTGCCGTGTATGGTTGCCAAGTGGACTCAATTATGGAGATGGGAGGTCAGCAGAGGTTTGGAACCAGGCAGGCAATGTGCTGGCGAGGCTGGAAGGTTGGCTCCAACTTACAGTGAGTGGTCCAGGGATTCATGAGGGCAGGCATTGAGGCACCAGCCATCTCTCATTTGCAGCTCGATGGACACTGGATGTGAAACTTAACTTAATGTCCAATATCTTACACAACATCTTTGCAGTTTCAGTTTATACAAAGCCAATCATTCATTCTGGAGACATGCAATTTAATTTCATGGTCCTGTCGCTTACACAGAGTCATTGGCAAAGAAAAAAACATTCAGCTGCCAATGATGTTACCAGATAATGTTTGTGTTCATGGAAATTTTAATAGACCTCAAGTGTACTGTTTAATACTGAGGTAAACTGTGTTTGGATGAGACCAGCCATCATGTGTGTGTTTTTTCCCCATATTCCCATAACAATTTGGATTGTCAGAAGCAGAAATATTAATTTTAAGAGTCATTATAGTTAATAATCATAAACACATAGATACATACAATGTTAAAGTTGGAACATGAGAGATCAGAAATATTTTACTGTCATCTCCTTATTTTAAAAAGAAGAAAACTGATGTTCAGATGGGTCAGCATCAATACAAGGTAGAAATTAATGGTAGAATCAGCATTGAAATGCAAGCAAATCTAAAGTAAGAATAAGTATTTTGGTAAAACATAAAAAATTATAGCCTATGAGTGGCAGAATAAAAGACAAGTAGGAAAATAGGGAGAGAAAGTAAAATTAGGGTTACTTTAAGACATTATGAATGCTCTTGCAGATAAGCCCAACATAGTCTTAACAAGGAACGTGTTAAGATTTAACTATGAAGTGGACAGTGTCTCTGCTCTGAAGTGGGTGGTCTGTGTCCCATCTGTCCATTCTGTCTTTGTTGTCACCTAAGTGCTGGGCACTAGGCACTAGTGTCTGGGGTTGGCCCCACCACTCACTCTCTCATGGCCTGGGGACCTCAGCGTGCTCGCTCACTTATTAAATTGAGTGCTGGGGAACCCAAGCAGAAAGAGGGACACTAAGAAAGAGGATCCTGTTTAGAGTTGTATTTATGTGTAGAAAGAGGAGAACACGGTGGGAGTTTGACAGAATGGGCACTAAGGGTCAGGTGATGTCAGCAGTGGGTTCATTCCAGAAGTCACAGTCAGACTGGCCCACACTAAACTTCTGGTTACCCTCTGGGGTGCACGTCCATCAGGCACTGGTTAGAAGAACAATTCCACTTGCTATATGGAGGAGAGCTCTTCCTATAGGTGGCCTAGTCTCCAGTGGTGCCAAGTGAGGCAGGGTAACCCAAGCAGCCCCAAGCTATCACTCCTGGTTTCATGGAACTAAAGGCAAGGCTCAGGAAGAGGAGGACATGAATGAAAAACTTTAAATGGAGCAGTAAAATACACAGCCTCCATCCTCTCTATATAACCCATAGCAGCAGACTTTGTATTCCAAAGGCGCTGATCTTTTGATGCATGGCTGGATAAAGGAATTCAGGCATTTTTGCTGTGTCCACTCCTGTGATGATCAGTGGGAAATTACAGGTGACACATTTGGGAATGTGCTGTGTAGAGTTCACTTCCTGGCACAGTTATTGATAGACATTCTCACTATTTTGAGCCACATGAGAACTTACATAACATCGCAGACATGTGTTTTTCACAGGTTGCCACAGTGAAAAAAGAGAGACACTGAATTTTCTGACTTCTGTTGAAATGGCAATGGCATCATGGGGTCCTAACGACAAAGCTAGACTTGCACTCAAGTTTCAGCTAATTTGGTGATGTGTTTGCTCCATTCCTTTACAGTGGCCAGTTTAATTAACCTCGGGCTCCTGAATGACACACATTGTGAGCAGTTCTTGGTGAGGCAGCAGTGGGAGCACTGGTGAGGCAGGACTCTGTATGGTCAACATGAAAATGGCTCCATTATGTTCCCTTTCAGGAAGGCTGTTTGAAAGTGACCTCCCACTGACAGTTTAATTGCTTAATTAAAGTCTCTCTTCTGAGCCTCAAATTCATGTAGTCCTGTGAGTGCTTATTGATCTCTGGGACAGGCTGCTTGTGGTTCCCTCTGAGAGCAGGGAGAGAAGTCAGTTCAGCAGCCCCAGTGGCCCCGGAGTCTCCAACCTCTGATTTCTGCATCCTTTTTGCTCAGCACAATGGAATGTCTGCCTTGTGACAACCAGTAAGAAAGAGATAAAAGCAAGCAGACCACAGTCCAGAGTCAGGCTCTCATCTGGAGAAAACACACACTCACTAGGGCTGACCGAGCCTAGAACAAAGAAAGGGCCCAGGATGAGTAGTCGTTTCTGCTCTGCAGCTTTTGGTACTGATCTAGGAGGAACAAAGCGAAGGGTCTGGTTAGAACTGAAGAAAACCAGATGCCCCCCACGCCCACCCCAGAGCTGCAGTGTCTGTTTTTATGAACAGTGTTTGACGATAAGGTGCAGGGTGGAACAGGGCAAACACAGACTGCAATTTCCACATTTTGTTTTATTTTTTTAAGACACTACCCAAGATGTGTTTCCTTTTAAAACATTGATCATTTTCAAAACAGATCAAATAGACACAGGAATAATAGAACTCTGGGCTTCAAAGAGACAGTGGAAACAACTCTTCCTTAAATATTTATTATTTTACAAATAAACCAAGACAAAAATCAATCTCTTCCTCCTCCCGCTACCCTCCTTATTTCTTCCCTCTCTTCTTCACTCCTCACCACAGAAGATTTACTTTCCATTTGAAACATGAGGATGGCTTCTGATTATCTCTTTAAAATTTTTGTGACTTACTTTTGATAAACTGCTTAGCCCTTTTGCACTCCAGCTCCAAAGGAGGCCCCAGACTCTGCGCCAGTACTTTACATTTCAAAGCAAAGAACAATGGAAAGGAAGCCACAGTTCTCAGTCTGTGGACCCAGGCTTTGTTTTGCTTTGCTTACAAGTCAGCTCAGAATCTCCCTACAGACTTGTTTCTTTGAGAATAAAATGAATTTTGTGGATTTCTTTTTATATTAGCATTGGAGTCGCCTTAGAATAGTTGCAAATTATTAGACTTGGTAGACTGAGTGTGATAATGTAGAAAAAAGGACTGCGAGTGACTGTCTATGAGGCTAGCGACTACACATTTCACTTGGTACTAAGTTCAGGGCAGGGTAGCTGGGAAGTACCACTGACAGGAAACTGATGCTTCCTACTCCCCACCCAAAAGAAAAGCTGCTAGAATGAGCAATATTTTCCTCTCTGTCCTAGCATTTATGACTCTAACAGCTTGGATAATTTCCTGAGGGATTCCCTTCCCTATCACTTGATATTTCCTCTATCATAGAACAGTTCTCATTCCAAAATGGAAATTCCATCAGCAGCTATGCTACCATATGTAATGTGTGAAAATATTTCATGGATTCTCACCTTCAAAAAGGACTTTGCACCCTCATGGGCATGATCTATTCTGTACCCTAAATATTTTCTTCTTCAGCACATTTTTTTACCCTGATAAATGTTAAGGCAATCTGAAGGAGTAGACATGTGTTGAAATAAAGACTAAAAGCCAAGTTACAGCAGGGGCCAGGTGAGGAAAGAGGCCATGCTGGACCGGAAAGGTAGGCTGTGGTTAGAAAAGGACAGGTGTGGATGTATATCTGAATTCAAAAATAGCAGTGAGTTTAGGAATCAGGGCTATAAGGTTGGTTTATTATTGGCCCAGCCACTGCACACTGCACACTTTGTTTCATAGTTTGCTAAATTAGCCATGCTGAGAATCCCATGCATGTTCAGTGGGAGGGAATGCATGACAGGTGCCAACCACTCTGAAACCCACAGGGGCCCCAAAGAAACATTTCTCAAATGCCACTAAGGATGCTTTATTTTGGCCTGGATGAGTGAGAGGAGACTTCATTCTACTTATAGAGCTCCCATAATTATCTTTCTAGGAGGCCATGGACATCTCACTTAGTTTCGTAGACTCATACTCTCTCAATATTCCATCCTCAATGGATGATACTTGACTTTGTCTTTTTAATTGGTTTAAGGATAACTGATTAGGTGTCAGAAGGATGGAATCAAATGGATACTCTTTCTACACTACTCAGTGTGTGACTGTGAGCAAGTCAATTGCATGTTTTCTGAGCTTCTGTATTATGAACTGAAAAATAAAATTGTAAAAAGTATTGAATTTTTTAAATGTATTTAAAGCATTTATCGCAGTGTCTGGTACAGATAAGTGCTGGCTGCTACTCCTAATATTTCTGTTACTGCTACTACTACTTCTACTACTACTCATACTATTTTAAAGGTCTTAATTTATCTTCTAGGCTCACAGAACTGGGTTATAATCTTCAGTTCATTGCTAATTATTATCATTAGTTTTTAAATAGGTTAATTTTATTTTATCTTAAAGTATTTTTATATCTTAAAATATACACTGAATGGCCAGATTATTATGACCTCTGAAAGCATACTAATCAGGCCACTCAGTGTGTGTGTATGTGTATATATCCATATATATATATATATATATATATATATATATATATATATATATATATATGAGAGGGGGGTACCTGGTGTACGAAATTCATGCACAGGGGGCAGGGGATGCAACTTAGACCAGCCTGCACCCTCTCCAATCTGGGACTTCTCAAGGGATGCCCGACTGTGCATTTAGGCCCGATCCCAGTAGGATCGGGCCTAAATGGGCAGTGGGACATCCTTCTCACAATCCAGGACTGCTGGCTCCAAACTGCTCATCTGCCTGCCTGCCAAATTGCCCCTAACCTCTTCTGCCTGCCAGCATGATCACCCACTAACCACCACCCTGCCAGCCTGATTGATGTCTAACTGCTTCCCTGCCAGCCTGTTTTCCCCCAACTTCCCTCCTCTGCCAGCCTGGTCACCCCTAGCTGCCTACCCCTGCAGGATTGATTGCCCCCAACTGCCCTCCCTTGCAGGCCTGGTCCCTCCCAACTGCCCTTCCCTACTGGCCTGATCACCCCCAACTGCCCTCCCTTGCAGGTCCTGGAACCTCTCAACGGCCCTCCCCTGCTGGCCATCTTGTGGTGGCCTCCTTGTGTCCAGGTGGGGGCAGGATCTTTGACCACACGGGGCCAAACCTTTTGTGTTGGAGTGATGGTTAATCTGCAAATAACTCTTGTTAGATAGGATAGAGGCCTGGTGCATGGATGGGGGCCAGCTGGTTTGCCCTGAAGAGTGTCCCAGATCAGTGTGGGGGTTCCCTGGGAGTGAGGGGCAGCCTGGGCAAGGAACCTGTGGAGGTTTTCAGGCCGGCCACGCCCCCCAGCCACCTGGGATCTGGGATTAATCTATGTCTACAATTGAAACTTTGTAGCCTGGAGCAGAACCAAGCCTTCTGCTTGCTCAGTGGCGGCAGTCATTTCTGTTTGAAACTTTGTAGCCTAGAGTGGAGGCCTAGGCCGGCAAAGGCAGGCTGAAAGCTTAGCTTTCTCTGTTGCTAGGGAAACCCAAGCCTCTGTTCTCTCCAGCTCTGTGGCTGCCGCCATTTCTGTATCTTTTATAATTGAAACTTTGTAGCATTGAGTTGAGGCCTAGGCTGGCAATGGCAGGTGAAAAGCTTGGCTTCCTCTGTTGCCAGGGAAACCCAAGCCTTTCTCATGCTCTCAGTGGTGGCAGCCATCTTGGTTTGGATTTAATGCATAATCTGCTCCTGATTGGCTGGTGGGCATGGCTGTGGGCATGGCTTTTGTGTATGGTGAAGGTATGGTCAAATTTACATATTACTCTTTTATTAGATAGGATATATATATATATATATATATATATATATATATATATATATATGAAGGCCCAGTGCACAAAATTCATGCCCAGGGGTGAGGGGTGGGGGAGAATGTGTGTCTCTCAGGCTAGCCTGCGCCCTCTCCAATCTGGGACCCCTCGAGAGATGTCTCACTGCCCATTTAGGCCCAATCCCGGTATGATTGAGCCTAATGGGGAGTCAGACATCCCTCTCATAATCCAGGACTGTTGGTTCCCAACTGCATACCTGCCTGCCTTCCTGATTGCCCCTAATGGCTTCTGCCTGCCAGCCTGGTCACCCCCAACCACTCCCCTGCCACCCTGATTGAGCAGTTGGGAGCCAGCAGTCCTGGTCTGTGAGAGGGGTTTCCAACTGCCTGTTTAGGCCTGATCCTACATCAAGCCTAAATGGGCAGTCGGATATCCCTCGAGGGTTCCCAGATTGGAGAGGTTGCAGGCTGGTCTGAGGGTCTGCCACCCCTCACCCTCCAGTGCACGGATTTCTTGCACTGGGCTTCTAGTATCTGTCTATCTATCTATCTATCTATCTATCTATCTATCTATCTATCTTTTTTATTCATCTATCAATGGACACCAAGGTTGCTTCCACATCTGTCTTATCCTATACTAGAGGACTGATGCACAAAATTCTTACAAGAGTAATCTCGGTGCCAGAGAGAAGCCAGTACCAGCAGCAGGGAGAAAGAAGGGTTTTATTGCCACTGTTAAAATTTCAAGCCATATGTCTTTTCTTATCTGGTTGTTTCCTTCCTCTCTACCCCTTGTTAAAAGAAAACTGGAATTTAGACCCTTTTATTTATTTCTCCAAAATCCCACAGACTTGACACTCTGTGTAGGAGACTTTGATTAAATATTTTAGGTACTGGCAGGTGATTACAGCAGAAAGAAGAGCAGCTGAGTTAAAATGTGATATTAGACTTCCTTGTCCTTAAAATGTCATTGTCATTCACTTTCCAATACTTCATTTCACTCCTCCTGTATTAGTTTTCTATATAACAAATTATCCCAAAGCTCACTGGCTTAAAAAACAGCATATATAGTTTCTGAGTTGAGAATCCATGTGTAGCTTACCGGAGTCTTTCCTAGCTCAGTCACAGTTCTCTGAAGTCTATTGGCTGGTGGCCTCCCTCAGCTCCCTGCCATGCAGCCCTCTCTACACAGAGCTAGCTTTATCAGAGTGAGCAATATACTGGTAGAATGGAAAAGAGAGTGACAATAGGAGGGAGAGTGTTGGCAAGATGGAAGTGTCCATCTTCCATCACCTAATCATGTAAGTGGCATCCTATTACTTTTGCTTGTAATCTACTTATTAGAAGCAAGTCACTAGGACCACTCCCTATGCCAGGGAGGGTGGGGGGACATTGCAGAAGAGCACAGATTCTTGGAGCCAGATCATCAGAAGTTTCAGCCCCCATAGTCCCAATTGAGTAATTCCTGTAGATTATGTCTCGTACTCAGGATCCCTCTGCATCAACATGGCTGGACAAACCTCCATCCTTGTGACTTTTTGCTTTTGCCTCCATAGATCTCCAGTTTCCTCTTGCTAAGCTTTATTCATTTCTTAAATAGAAATGTAGCTCTCCCCGATCTCACTTTAGTAGTAGAGGCTGATATCTATTAAGTACTTAAAACGTGCTAGGAATTATCCTCAGTACTGTATATCTTTAAGCCCATTTCATTCTGATGAACAATATGAACTGTGTTCTCATGGCCATTTTATTTTACAGATTGAGAAGCTGGAGGATAGAGAGATGAGAAACTTGTGTAAAATAACATTTAAAAAACACACAACATATCTCACAGCCATTCGCGGAAAGCCTGTGAAGGTGTTTTTCTATACAGAGAGTTTTTCTCTCTAAAAGAAATCCTGGCACCAGCTTCTAAATAATGCATCCTGTAAAATAATGCATATTTCTCTCAGCATTAAGTGTATGGCAGCGGAAAGGGTTCCTTTGGCTTAGCTCCTTTATTTTCTCAAATTACCAGTCCTTAGGACCCTGACCATAGGCCTTTATAAATATCATCAGGAAGAGATGCTAGTCTCTGCCTCAGTTTTCCTCCCCACATCACTTTATGCTGGAGATGACATGTGTGAACTTGGAAAAAGGGCTAAAGTTTGCCCAGAACTCCTTAAGATTTTAAAGCATCAGTGTTAAAATTCATAAATGATTGGCTTGGTTTTAACTCTGGCTAGAACTTAGGGTAGAGATTTTCAACCTTTTTCATCTCACTGGACATGTAAACTTAATTACTAAAATTCTGTGACACATCAAAAAATACATTTTTTTGCTGGTCTGACCAAAGCACACATGTGTAATTTTTATTCATGCACACCAGATGACTGTTGCTGCGTTGCCTGATGTCATTTCTTATTTGACAATATAAGGGAAAAGGTCAGTGCCTGTGGCTAAATAAATAGTCAAGTATTGCATGTTTCAAAGTTTCTTGTGGCACACCAGTTGAAAGTCTGTGGCTTAGGGTATGGATGGTTCCTGATGGTACTTCATAGGTCACGTGTTCTGCATACTCTCCTTGGGGATTGGTCTGATATTCTCCGCCCATCTTCGGCTTTCCATGTCCTCTCACAGCTGGCGAAAGGCTGGTACAGTCCGTGAGAAGGCATCTGGGAGCAGTGCGTGTGGCCTGAGCCCTGGGATTGGACCCTCCTCCATTGCCCTTTGGGACCAGAATGCAGAAAGCCTGCCCAGAAAGCAGCCCCAATTGACCTCTAACCCACTGTAAATAGCCTCTTTTACCCACAGCCATGTCTGCTATGCATTTACACATTCTAATCCAAGAGAGGGGACAGTTTTCCCTTAACTCTTAGTTTTTCTCAATCCTACCCTATTTTTAGAGGGCCATAGACTTCTACATGCATTTATTTATTTGAACACCAAACATTTGTAGTCTATGACATGCATGTTCTTTTCTTTTTAAAAGTCTCCTATTTATAAAAGAAAATTAAGGTTTGGTATTATGAATATGTATTCTGCTATCTGAACATTTTACAGAACTCTGGATACTTTCGAAAGAGACCAACTTTTCTGTTAAGATTCGATTACCACTGAACTAGATCTGTCTGTTTTCAGAGCCCCTGTAGTGTTAACGCTCAGGAATAGTGGCTACTTTTCCTTTGGTGTATTCAACTTCAAAATTTTATTTTACTAACATCAGATCAGAAAAATCAATTCCCAGGCCTAGAAAACTCTCAGCAGTAGACTTCAATAAGAATTCTATATCTATAAATTATATGACTACGTGGTAGCCGCTCCAATCTAATAAAAGAGAAAAATGCAAATTTGAACATACCTTCACTATGGTACCAGCCAATCAGGAGCAGGGGGTGGGGCCAAGGACAGAGGCCAGGCAGCATGGCGGCCCCGTTGCAATTGCAGCCCGGGCTGGCTTACACCTGGGTTTGGAAAAGGTGATTGCTGTGGCTACCTTCCTGTCACTGGCAGGGCTGGCGGGCACCTGCATCTTCCTGATCCTGAGGTTCTGGGGCCTGATCAAGTACTGGTTCCACTCCCCGCCTGGCATCCCCGTGGGCAGATCGAGGAGGTACGTGCGCACACACCGGTGGGAGGTGTGTGGGTGCCCACGGCCTCGGAGCGATCAGAATTAGAAGAGGTGCAGGCTCGAGCCTTACAATAGCCCCTGAGTGCCAGAGGGTGAAAGGTATAAACACGTGATACACACACTCCGCTTCCAAAGAGCTTCTGACCCGCTGCAGCATGATCGGCCCTGGAGGGCACTGTGCCAGTCGGCCAAAAACACAAAAACCACGTGACTGCATGCCATGAGGCACTTCAGGTCCTAAGTTCATAGACAGTGGAGGAGGGTGGGTGCCAGGCTGGGAGGGGGATGGGAGTTTGTGTTCAGTGGAGACAGTTTCTGTTTTGCAAAATGAAAATTATGAGATGGAGGGTAGTGGTGGTTGCACAGCAATGTCAGTGTACTCGACACTGCTAACCTGTATGCTTAACAATGGTTCGTGATTGTTTTTATGTTATGTGTATATCAGCACAATTAAAAAAAAAAGTTTAATGGCACCAGGTTGGCCAAACAGCAACCTGGCCAAGAGATTGGCGGCAGGACGGCCTTGTCTTGGGCAACACAGCACCGTGTGCTTTCTGGGGGACCCTGGGTGAGCCTGGCCGTTGCGAGCCGTAGAGCCAGAGGCCAGGAGAGAGCATGCGCTCCGGAGGCAGGGCGTGTGGACTGGGGGTTCTGGAGTGAACGCTCCCAGAGCTGTGAGCACAAGGCTTTGTACACCGGGAGGGCCTTTTCCCTTTTACATATTTGTGTACTAACCCACCGGCCATCTTCAAACAACCAAGAAGAAAGATTGAGCCCCCCTTACCTTAATTATTTCGGGAATAATCCTCCCAGTAATCAACCCCATCACCAACCAAGTAGTTGAGTCCCCCATAGTATAGGAATTAAAGTCGGACATTAAATGTTATGCTATGACTTTTCTCCTTATACAGAATATCAATTTGCTTGCAGAGTGGCTTCCTGGCTTGCTGCCAGCCTGTGCATGGTCCACGCTTATGAGTTCAGGACCTATGACAATGTGAATAATTCAGATGTTTACAATAAAAACACATGAATACACGAATTCACTAATGTTAATGTTAAAATTCATGGAAAAAATAGTCCTTTGAATCTTTGGTGGTTAGAAATTAAAGACCTCAAATCATATGCAATAAGCAGTAAATAAAGTTACACTGAGTGGGAAAAAAAATACATTAAGGGCCAGGAAATGTTCAAAGACCTGGGAATCATTCCCAGATTAAGAAGGGAAGTCACAGGGTGTATATTATTGCTACAAACACTGTATTTCCTACTACTTACAACATATACAATGTAATGTATTAGATGCCTTCCTATCTCAGGAAGTACGTATTCTCATAGGTAATACTGGTAGATATGTTATAGTTATGGCAGTATGTCATATCCTATCTATATTAATAAAAGGGTAATATGCTAATTAGACCATGAGACATTCAGATGTCCTTTCGGAGAAAGCCATGGTGGTGGGGCCGAGGCAGAGGCGGTTATGGGTGATCAGGCCAGGAGGGGAGGGCAGTTGTGGGTGATCAGGCTAGCAGGGGGGTACAGTTGAGGACAAGCAGGCTAGCAGGTTAGCAGTTAGGAGCAGTAGTCCCAGATTGCGAGCGGGTTGTCCGACTGCCAGTTTAAGCCCGATCCCACAGGGGTCCCAGATTAGAGAGAATGCAGGCCAGGCTAAGGGACACACTCCCCTTTACACCCCCCACCCCTGCACAAATTTTGTGCACCAGGCCACTAGTAGTAGTATAATTTGCTAGCTTTATCTGGGACACTAAGTGGAAGTAAAAAAAAAAATACATATTGATAATTTTTATGACCTTGGAATTTTAAATAAATGGGAACAAGTTTCCTATACTTTCTCCCTTGTATTTTTCCTTACAATTTATAATTAAAACTTAAATTGATTTGATATTACAAGTGTAATAACACTCTTAAAAGAATTACTGTTCTAAACTATTAAAAAAAATCAACTGTCTCCTTGATAACCTGAAGTATTATACTTTTATATAATAACAATTAGATACATATAACTTAATAATTCTAAAGAGCATTTTATTATTATTTTTTAAATCCTCACCTGAGGATATTTTTCCATTAAATTTTAGAGAGTGGAAGAGAAAGAGAACGACAGAGAGAAATATTGATGTGAGAGAAATGCATTGATTGGTGGTGTCCTGCACATGCCCAACCAGCGCCTAGGCTAGGAGGAGACTGCAACAGAGACATGGGCCTTTGACTGGAATCGAACTTGGGACACTTCAGTCCATAGGCCAATGCTCTATCCACGGAGCCAAACTGGTCAGGGCCTAAAAAGCATTTTAAATAGGAGTAACATAATATAATGTAGAAATTGGAGAAAGAATTAAGTTCCTGACTCTTGGATCACTAGCTCCCATTGTCACTAGTTGCCATGGTCACTAGTTCCCATTGTCACAAGCTTCCATTATCACTAGCTCCCTTGTCACTAGCTTCCATTGCCACTAGCTCCCATTGTCACTAACTCCTATTGTCACTAGCTCCCATTGTCACTAGTTCCCATTGTAACTAGTTCCCATTGTCACTAGCTCCCATTGTCACTAACTCCTATTGTCACTAGTTCCCATTGTCATTAGTTTCCATTGTCACTAGCTCCCATTGCCACTAATTCCCATTGTAACTAGTTCCCATTGTCACCAGTTCCCATTGTCACAAGATTCCATTGTCATTAGCTCCCATTGTCACTAGCTCCCATTGTCACTAACTCCTATTGTCACTAGTTCCCATTGTCATTAGTTTCCATTGTCACTAGCTCCCATTGCCACTAATTCCCATTGTAACTAGTTCCCATTGTCACAAGGTTCCATTGTCATGAGCTCCCATTGTCATAAGCTTCCATTGTTACTAGTTTCCACTCTCATTAGCTGCCATTGTCATGAGCAGCTCCCATTGTCACAAGCTTCTATTATCACTAGTTCCCTTTGGATGAGACAATACTTAATAGCTAGCACACTTGTTAAGTCTCACTTTAATAATTTTTTAAAAATCACATGGTATTGAGGACTAAGTTAGAATGTGAAAGTTCTACAGTGTGAATCATGTTTAGGGTGCCATTGCTATATACTTCTTATTTGGGGAAATTTGGGATCCTTCTACCTGGGATCCATTCCTTGTGAAGCAATGCTTCAGCCACATTTATTTCAGCAGAGGTCCTGCAAATCCAAGGTCTCTGAATTTGGGGTGGGGGTGGGGCTAGAAAACATGAAGACCCCCTGGAAGATTGCAGGCACTGCCTCCTTCAGGTAACTTTCTGAAGTTTCCAGCTTTAACTTTCTATGTTACTCCCCCCCCCCCTTTTTTTTCTTAATAGGATTGCAATCATGCAGAGGAAAAAAAGAGTTTAGAAAGGCAAGGAATAATATTCATTCACTCACAAGAGCTATGAATTTAGGGGGAAATATAGACTAGAAGAATCTTGCTTTCGTAAGTTCTGAATGATGTGTTGTTGTTACTTGGGGATATCTATAAACTTCATAGAACCCGAGTGTTCCACTAGAAATTAAGAAATGTTGTTCTAACAAACAAATCACCAAGAGAAGCAGGTAGTCTTGACCAAGAATCAATTAGTGTAACCCTGTAACCCTGGAAATTCTAGAAGGTAGTCTCTAGAGCAATTATTAATATAACATTACTGAAGCCCTACGTTGTTATAGTTATCACCTTAGAAAAGTAGAAAACCAAGTATAAAAATAATAAAGTCTTTAATTAAACCAATGATGATAATATTGGAAAATAGGGTTAAGTGTAAATGTCTCAAGAGATTCTGTAATATGGTTTATATGTTATTTTGACTACTTTTTTAAAGGTCCAAATTATTTTTTAAAAAGAAGTCAGACTAGATTTGAAAGTGTATTTTGAATTGGTTAAGAAAATGTTAGCCCAGCTGTGGTGGCTCAGTGGTTGAGCATCAGCCGATGAACTAGGTGGTCATGGTTTGACTTCAGGTCAGGGCACATGCCTGGGTTGAGGGCTCAATCACCAGTAGGGGGCATACAGGAGGCAGCCAATCAATGATTCACTATCATCATTGATGTATCTCTTTCTCTCTCCCTCTCCCTTCTCTCTGATATCAATAAAAATATGTTTTAAAAAAGAACAGAAAATGTCATCTAGAGTTTAATCCATCTTTAAATTTGAATAAATATCAATTTTAATGTTTATTTAAGGGTATATATATATATATTTAAAATTTGAGCATTCATCTTTAAAAAAAATAATTGCTGTGTCAGAATCACATTTATTTAAAATTCATTATTGTAAAATCTTTAGCCCTCCCCCCTTGTGAGTGAGTTACAAACTCTATAAATGTTTGATTCACATAACTTTTATAAATTCAACTGAGAATAGCATCCCAATTATATTCATGCTCTCAAAAGAACATTGATTTTAATCACCACTAGATATTTAGTCATTGGTGTATCCCTTCCTTATATTAAATCCATGAACTTTAAATTTTTTTCCTAAGACTTTCTTATAGATAAATGACATTTTTGAGTGAAACAACAGTATTTTCATTTCATATTTTAATCAATTTCATATTTTAATAATTCTACTCAATTGGTATCTTGCATTTGATAAAATGAGAGTTTCCTTTCTGTGCTCTAGAACTAGCTGTCTGTTTCCACATGACCTGCTCCCTCACAGGAACGTGAGACTTGGCCACATTATTTGGGCTCTTTGTGCATCAGATGAGGGATTCTTGGGAGGAGAAAATGGGATAAATGTGTGAAGAGCTGAGTCCAGCTCCTGGCACATAGTAAGCACTTAATGAATAGTTGCTACTATTATCATCACTCCAAGAAAAAGAACTCATTTACCACTGGTTTGCACAAAAGAGCATTAAAAATTTCACACAGAGTTCCAAGGAAATGAGCCAACTTCAATTTCACAAACCAATACAGCAATTTTGAATGCATGTAATGAAAACTCTATTCCACTGATAAGTATGGGAGGCCACCTAGTTCCAGCATAGTACTGGATGGACACAGAGCCCAATATATTTTCTTAATTTTTGAGGTAATTTTCTAAATTAAACTCACATCACTGTGTCACTTGAATGAACTCTGTTATTTCTCTTTCTTCTTAACCATGACCATCTGAAGAACAAAAAGTGCTAGCAAATGATAGGTTTCTGAAGAGAAATGGTGACTCATTGTTTTTCATCAATTGCTCCTATATTCATTCTTGCATCAAACATTTTCAGTACATGTTGTGGGTATGGCCTATGATGTGACTGCTTTGAAGTTAGAGAAGGAAGGAGGGCTGTGAGAGCAAAGGTGTTTATGAAGACATCCGGGGATCTAATAGTGCTCTGGCAGAGACTCTCCTACTGAAATCACCATCATGTTCCTAGGAATGGCCAAAGACTCAGACATTCCCATGAAACTCTGTGACATGACAGCAGAATAAAGCATTTGATCTGGCAAATGTTTTGTTTTCCACTCTCTCACCAATGTGCAGATAGTCCATGGAACATGGCCTTTTAGATGAAAGAATGAAGTTCTGAACCATTATTTTCCAATTGTCTTTCTTTGTAGGCATATGATGGTTTAAGCTCCACAACTACCCGCCTTGCCCGTGCTTGTGGAAGACAGCAGCTGACTAACCCCATCACCTCTTCAGGAAATAGCCTCTTTGTGAGATTTCTCTCTGGCCCTTCTAGACAGAGCAGGGGCTTCCAAGCTCATTTCAGGCAAGGTAGGTACAGGGTGGGTCTCTCCGAGGTACCGGCCATCTCTCTTTAAGTACCTCTCTTGGTGCTACAATAAAATGAGACCAATCTTTAGAAATTGGTCCTAGCTTTCTACCTCATATGCAACAACGTAAATAGAATCAAGGAACTATGATTTGCAATTATTCCACTTATTGATCCTTTCAATTTACCATTGTCTAGCTTGGTGCCAACTTCCTTTGGATCTCTGGACTGTCAGACAAGTTTTCAGAACAATACTTACAAGCAGCTTTAATACTAGATGTATGATTTCCAAGTGTTTATCCAAATTCATTTGCCCATAAATTACCTAACATTTATTTAAGGTAGTACACAAAAAAGAGATAAACTACTATAAATTACAACTTTCTTGTATTGTAGAGTCAGATTTTTAACCCTTGTCACTGTCCACCTGCCAGTGTTGTTTTCCATTGTTTTTGTTCTTAAATCACCACTTTCCAGTTCTTCTGACTAAACCTTTTTATTCATTGCCTTTTGATCTGATAATTCTTAGAGATCAATCCTTTACCCTACTGTCAGAGAGGGAACCCAGAACAAGAAGGGTTGTGAGTTGGCTTCTGTAGGCCTCTGATTTTATTCAGATGACCTTTGTCATTTCAGATAAGTTTAGTCTGCTTGGCCACTTGTGTGTTTCACTGTGCTTGCTTGCGTTCCAGAGTAGAGAGCCCTGGCGAGGGAGAGTTTCTGGATCAGAGTCTCCCAAAGACATACTGTACACTTCGGAGCATGACAGACTGGATAAACCAACCACGCTGTGCTTCCAGAGAAAGAACAGTTTCTGAATACATTTTCCCCATTTTAATTAATCACTTTGCTTTGCTTCAGAGTAAAAGATCCACAGTCCCCAGTGGATCTTCTCTCAGACTGTTATAACAGCCTCCTCAATCTCACCATCCTTTCTCCATCTTCCTTCAAAGTGAACTCACAAAAACCTCATTCTGGTCATGCCCTTGAAAGTGGCAATATGTGCCTGGCACTGCACTGCTCAGGTACTGGCCTCTGAGCTCCTTCAGATGTTACTCAAGGCTCAGGAACCTGCTCTGATCTTTTATGCAGTGCCACTTCCAACTCCCCCCAGGGTTCCACACTTCAGCCAAGTCTGTGTAGATGCAGTCCTTCCTGTCCTCTGTATTTCTGCTCAGGCTGCACTCCTCCAGAACTACACTTCCTCATCCCCAGTTCCTTCTCCAGCCACTATCTCTTCTGTGATACTTCTCTTACACTCTCGCTGGCAACAGACTCTCCCTCTTCTCATTCCTTTAGAGATTTGTACTTCTCTGATAATCCATTGCTATTCCTGTGTTCAATTGCATATTGATTTTCCTAGGAAAAAAAAAAAAAAGGTGTCCATGAAAAGATTATTTCTATACCTATAATTATGGGTAGGCAGAGTAAGTGAATCAATGCCAGAGTTTTGTTTGAGTGATTCAGTCAACTCAGAGCTATTTAATCTGCTGTTCTATGTGGCTCCCCACTTCCTGTAGTTGAAGAATATGTTTATAAATGTACAGTGAAAAGCCATTTCTCATAGCTTATGTGCAGCTTCCTCAGCAGATCACTTCCTTGGCCTGAATTTCAGAAATAAGGCAAAATCAATTATGTTTTCATTCATCAAATAATTGTTGTGCATAGTCAGTGGACATCCAGAGTACATGACATGTGTGTGTGTTTGTGTGCCCTCAGTCTGTGGAGGCTACATCCTCACGAACTCCTTTGATACAATATCCTCTCCATTGTTCCCTGCCAAGTATCCACACAATCAGAACTGCAGCTGGATAATTCAAGCTCAACCCCCATGTAAGTAACAAAAACAAAGAAGGAAAGGAATGCAGGATGGATAGTGTCTGTGGGAAAATCCGTCCATGACTAATGTTCTTATCTCTTCCGAGGTAACAATTGATGGCCTTCCTCTTTTTTTTTAAAGTCCCAATTCCTGCTCTGCACAAAAACAAACATTTCCGAATTTGATAGAAAAGTTATTTTACATTTTATTCTTAATTTAAAATTTATTTTAAGTTCCAATGCCTCACAAAGAAACACTCTATAACCTTACTGTATTGACAGGCCTGTGAGATTGGGGGTAAGCAAAACTAATTGATTAATAGTAAACAATTTTTGACACCTATGCCTTGGGTGTAGCAGACTCACAAAACAGTTGCCATATGGATAAATAAATAAGAACCATAGACTGGAAAATTAATAACTCATAGTTTGGAAATGCAATGCCTTGAGCGTATTGCTCTTTAATCAAAGTAGAAGTAAATTATAAAATCTGATCTCTCTTGCAGTGCATGTATTTAAAAAAAAAAAAATCCCAGCATAGGCCTGGAAGAAACATTTAATGAGTACTTACATTGTTTTGTTTTTGGAATCCTGGAATCTTGTTTCTGGACCTGGTAATAATCTGGTGGTCAAACCTTACCACGTGTTACAGACAAAGAGAATGAGGAGACTCTTCAGGACGCAAGCCGGGACTCGAGAGCGGGTGACCCGGGGCCATTATGAATCTTGTTTTAGATGAGCCCTGCCATTCCTTGAGTTTTCTGGAAGAATTTATGATTTCAGACATAATGTGAGAAAGGCATTAAGGTCTTGACTCCATTCTACAATTAATGACCTGGGTAATAACAGGGAAGTCACTTAAGCTAATGAGGCCCCATTAGCTAATCTACAAAAATGATGAGTTTGGTTTAACTATTCTCTAACACATTTCCTGGATGTCAAGAGTTAACAAATGGATATCTTTACTGATATGCGTAGACTTTGGGGGATGGTGATGTAATCCTTAGCTAACTGCTGCCTGGAGCTGAAGCATGGAGCCCCAAAGTAAGTTGCCAGCTAGCCCTTCAGAAACTGAGCCTTAGCTAAAGAGGCCCCGGTCTTGAGCTAGCAGCTCTGTGCCTCGGGATAATTTATGATGAATTGTAATGAATTTAGATGAGATCTCACTGGTTTAAAGCCAGCATCGGGAGAAGATCCTATTCCAAGGACAGGGTCCCTGGAAGAATGACAAAAGGAAAACATACACAGGCACTTGCTGTTCTGCAAGTAAATCAAAGCTTTCTTTTTAAATGACTACACCACAGGGCCCTGGCCTTACAGTGAAGCTGACAGTGCGGGGTAGGATATGCATGCCAGGAAGAAGAATGTGTCTTATTTACAATCGCACATAAAGAACCAGGACTTAAAGGAACGATTCTACTGAGAAAAATACTTAGGAGAAGAACATAGCGATGGCTGAAATATTAATCTGTAAAGCCTACATTTTCCAACAAGATGTTCCCCATAGTGCATAGAGGACACCTACCCAGGAGTCTTCTTTACCAGCATTTCAGCATTTCAGATTCTCCAGGTGTTTTCAGCAGAGAACTTGTCACTTTCCCTCTTTATTCCCTCAACCCCTGGGCAGATCTGCCCATTTCACTGCTTCCTGCTGGAGAACGCAGGCACGCATGAATCATCAGAGGTAAAATTTCCCTCCCTGTATGTTCTGTTTGCTAGTACGCTATTAAATAGAATTCTCTTTTCCTTACAGTCAATCATATTACCCTTTCCTTTACTCACTTTGGACTTGAAAGCAGCACAACATGCACACAAGACTTTTTAGAAATTTTGGATGGCAACTATGGCGACGCGCCCCTACGAGGTACCATGCCTGGAGTCCTATCCTTTCTGTCTGTGGCCGTGGCTGGGATTTATTTATATTCTGGCATATCTGTGTGCTGTCATTCAAGGTCAGAATGTTTCCAATAAACATGAAGAGCAGCGTAAGCCAAGTAAAGATAATTAGGGGATAAGAAACTGGAATTCACTGTGGAGTTTAAGAAACTCAGCTTGTTCATATTCAAGGACATGAATAGTTTATGCATGTTTTTAAGTTTAAAAGTTGCAAACACTTAGATAGTAGTGAAATGCAGTCTACCACAGCATTAAGTAGCATTCTGTGAGAAATTTCTCAAAATTTGATCATAGTTCTTGTATTCAAATTCAGCATGTTTTTATTTTCTGGTTTTGTCCTCAGTGGAAGCCAAAAAATAAGTAAAAGTAAATAAGTAATCTGGATTGGGTTTGTAAAACTCCCCTGTAAAACTAAATATTGTAGCTCTCTAGGTTCTAAAATGTTCTAAAAAATAATCTCAAGTTATTTAAACATTCTCCATGCGTTACTTATATTTGAGCATCTCCTGGTAAAATAGAAGATGAGCGCCCTCGGAGAAGGGATTTTGTTGGGCTCAATTCCCAGTACCCAGAACAGTGCCTGAGCCAGTAGCGGGCAATCAATGAATCCGCTCTACTCTGTGCCCACTTCTGATTGTATTGCTTTTTATCTCTGAGCATTTGACCAAGAATGAGGGTATATTATTTAACAAACACATCTAGAACTCACCTTGTGCTGAGCACTATTGTGAGAACTTAGTAAATAACATCTCAATTAATCCTCATACCCTTATGATAGAGGTTTCATTACTTATTGATATTATCTTTGCTCAAGTGGGGAAACTGAGGCACAGAGAACTTAAGTAACTTGCCCATGTCATGTGACTAGTAAATGGTAGAGCTCAGAGTTAAATCCAGGTATTCTGGTTCTAGCATTCACACTTTTCTTGGCTATAATATTTTACTTTTAAGCACTGGGTGCATTTATTTGTTCATTTATTACTGTGCTAGAGATTTTAGTATTAGTTATATTTGGAGCCAGGCCATTTACATTGTTCTCAGCTTCCCCTAATGTCCTTAATCATGTTTATAAATCATCTTTCCTATGTTTCTATTTGTAGTATATTTTTAATTCTCAGGCATTGTTTAAAACACTGACCCAATTTAAATTATTCTCCTAATAGTGATTGCCTCTGTTTGCTTCGGTTTCTTGTGATTCTAGTAAATCCGTTTACTAGAAATATTGGCCTGTGCCCTGTTATCATTCACTAGAGACCAAGTGCACCGGGGGAGGAGGGGACGGGAGGATGGTGTCCCTCAGCCCAGCCTGCACCCTGTCCAATTTGGGACCCCTCAGGGGATAACCTTAGAGATCAGGCCTAAACTGGCAGTCAGACATCCCCCTCACAATCCAGGATTGCTGGTTCCCAAACGCTCACCTGCCTGCCTGCCTGATTGCCCCTAACTGTTTCTGCCTGCCAGCCTGATTGCCCCCTAACCACTCCCCTGCCAGCCTGATTGATATCTAACTGCTCCCCTGTTGGCCCGATCACTCCCAACTGTCCTCCCCTGCTGGCCTTATTGTACACAACTGCCCTCCCTTGTGATGACATGGAGGCAGTCATCTTGTGACCATATGGGGGGGCCATCTTCTGACCACACGGAGGTGGCCATCTTGTGTGTGAGGGTGTGATGGTCAATTTGCATATTACCTCTTTATTATATAGGATTCTCCTTGTCATTATTTAGGCCGATATTGTGGCACCTCCATGCCCCATCCTATTACTTCCTTCAGCAATGCTCTGACACTGAAGTTCATCTCTGACTCTAGTGTGAGTTCTGATGGTTTCCATGCTACATATGCCGCATCATTATCAGGTAAGACACATCAACAAATGGCACTACTAGGTTAACAGGAATGTGGTTGAATTTCTCTTTTACCTTTATATTTGGAGGCTAGTTTCCTGTGTCTAACCTTGCATTCTTCCAAATTAGTTTAATACACTTTTAAATTATGGCAGCAGTGAACTCTCTACCACAACTGTATCCATTCACCCAACTATTGACATGTAGGGAGATTGCACACCTTGGCTATTGTGACTAATGGTTTCAGAGAGTGAACTCTGGAAGTGAGGAGAATTGGCTGGAATGATCTTGGATGGCTTGCTTAGCAGTGTGTTGGCGTTCTCCTCTGTAATAAGTAGGTTAAGGCAGCCCATAACTAACAGTGTCTGATGGCATCTCTTAAGAATGGACAACTGCTGTTCTCCTGTCTCCCTAGCCTCGAGGTTGGTCTCAGGCAGGGTCTGTGTGCTGTCACTGATGGCTTGATGGATGGTGGCACATGGGAATGAGAGGAAGGAGGAGCCACTAGTCCTGTGTCGCTTATTCAGTGCTGTTTGTCAGCTGCCAGCTCCTTGTTACCAGCATTTAAAAGCCTTCCAACCCGGAGGAGAGTTGTGTATGGCTCAGCCTTCTCTGGAGAGGAAAAGCCGGAACTTTGCCCCTGCTGTAGGCCAGGGTTGAAAATCATCCTGGTCAGAAATACTGAGCAGTTGTAGGATTAAAACAAGTTATAGTACACAGGGAGAGAAGGCGTTGAGAAAAGGAACTGCAAAGATTTCTTCTGATCCAGCATTCCCTGTGGCTTTTCATTTTCAGAATGTTTTTCTTATTTTATATGTCATGGGGTGTTTTTTGTGTGTGTGAAATAGATGCTCTGAACAGCTCCTCTAGTGCTCCTCCTCCTTTATCTTGTGGGCCTTGTATTGGATCTTTGCCCTGGCACTCACTGTTTCTCTTTTCTTCCAGCTTGTGGTGGAGACTTCCACATGGCTGAAGGCACCTTTGACAGCCCTGGCTACCCTGAAGTTTATCCCTCTAATGTGGAATGTGTCTGGAACATTGTCAGTTCCCCTGGTAACCGGCTCCAGCTGTCTTTCATGTAAATCCTTTTTTATGGAGTATTGTTTCAGTGGATCTGCAGGAAGGAAGCGCTGTTACTAATAGGGAGGGCAACTAATAGCACATGTGGCCAAGTAACTGTTAGAGAACATGGTGGGAACTTTAGAAACTCTGTTTCCAAAGCTCCTCTGGTTTAGTCACAGTTTGAGTTATAAATAGTATTACAATTCTCTTGAGAATGGTCCTAGAGTCCTGCCTAATATTTTCAGAAATACACGCCTGAGCTTTAATTTGCGGAGTCTTCATTTTTAGAGAACAGTAATTTCATCTTTCTTTTTAAAATTAGGAACATTTATATTCTGCCAGAGAATCACTAACATTCCTTCTTCCAGCAGAAATCCTGTCTCAGTGAAGCCTTCTTACTCACACACCTTATGACCCCCACTACCCCACTCTGATCCACCTTTCCTTCCGCTCCTGCAAAGAATCTTTGGGACTTTTTTGGAACTAGTGGTTTATTTGTAAAATCACTCTCCTATTCCTCAGTGAACTGCAAGAACTATGAACATAGGATCCCACAACAATCTGAATGGTCTTGAAACAACGATGATGTATTTTCTAGAAGTAAATAATGCACATGCTAAGTGAAGTGGGACTTTTTAAGCATCCGTAGAAAAGAGCCTGTGACATGCCACACTCATAATGAAAGCTTAACAAATATTGAATGATAAGACTAGTACTTAAATTCACATTTTAAATTAAAAGTTATTTATAATACTATATTGTATATTGTTAATCTTTGGTTGGATGGCTAATTCTATTTTTGAAAAGAATATAATAAGTTAGTGCTGAGAAAAGAGAATTATTTTGCTTGGCCTGTCTATTAAAAAAAAAATCTTGCTGCTTCTCCTAGACATGCCATTCTGTGCCTTAAGAATGGATAAAAAAATGAGAGAACAGTCTTATTTATAGACCAAACATCTCAAGTTGCTTTCTTTCAGCCCATCTATCAGACAGGCCTCCTTGGGGACAAGTGGCATTGTGTTAAAACAAAGGCACCCTGGCCAGCTGAGAGGCAAAGAAAGTTTAAGTTGCCACACTGGGAGAGAGGTTTTTGTTTGCTTTTGTCTTTACTAAAAGAAAAAAGTTCTGTATGTAATTTTTAGCTGATATACATGTATTCCTTTACTCAATATCTATTAAGCCCCTGCTGTATGCTAGGCACCTATTGGACAGATGTTACTCCCATGCTAGACTCTTAATAAGTAATAGCAAATAAAACATGATCATTATCCTTATGATGAAGTCCGAAGTCCTTCACATGGCTTATTAGGCCTCATAATTGCCAAATAAAACGGATTTTTTTTCAATCCTTTTCCTATCTGTCTCTACCACATTTACATTGTTGACCAATCTGATATTAATAGTGCCAGGCACTGGGATTGTTTAAAACCAATAAGATTTCCTTTCTTGGTAAGTTACTAATAAGTCAATGTCAAGAAGCTATTTATTTAAAGTCTAGAGAGATGCATTTCATCTATTGCAGATAATCTATAGGGTCACTGTTGAGATGAAAGATCTCGAGTTTAAAATGTATGGAGCAAGGCTGATGCATCCCAGATGTTCAATGAATGTTAAATTCTCTCACTTTGTCATTTCTAAAGTATCTTGGGTGGAAGTTCACAGTTAAATTCAATTGAAAAACACTTGACTCTCCTAGGAGATGGGAGATAGACACAAAAAGCAAGTGTCATCTATTTTACTGTTTAAGAGATACCAAAGTTCTATTTTTTGTATAGACAAATTTTAATGGCCCAACTTTTTCCTTTCTCATACATAAGAAGTTAATTTTTATTGTTTCCTGTTACTTGCTTAAGTTTTATTTGTAAAATATTCTGTGGAATGCAAGATGTTCCCCTTTATGTGGATGATAATGAGGAAGGCCTGCGAGTTTTTATTTCTGCCGTGGTCTAAACTACATCCAGATGGGAGGTTGGAAGTGTTCCTCTGGGCATAAGAGGAGCATATGAGAAGCATATGCTGTACGTCAAGTTCTAAACCACGAGGTTTGGATTGTGGACACTGTGGTGAAACGGAATAGGGAGAAAAACTGAAGAAATTACGGTTGATCTGCAACAAAAAGAGCAAGGGCAACATAAAAACTAAAAAGGAGTATTTTTTGTAAAGGGATTAACAAAAAATACATTTTATGCTTGTGAGCGCTTTTAGAAAGTGATTGATCTTGGTTCAAGAGTCAAAATGAGATAATGAGAAACAGTGATTGTACTATTTTCATTTCACATCATAGTTTTACTCACAGACCTTAGCCAAAGTGTTTTGGAAAGAAAGGAGATTTGCTTCTAAAATGTACTGACCTAAGCTTAATTTGATTCTTATGAGTATTATCTTACTACCACTTCTAATAAAAATGTGTGGCACTAAAACAGAGAAGACCTGCACTTAATAATCTTCTGGACCAATGGACCAAGCTTCAGTGTGCTTCCTGGCCTGCTGAAATCCACTTGGTTGGTGCACTCTGATTCTTTATTTCACACAGGCTCTCTGGGGCTGCTGGGGCATGTACCTCACTTTGAGGAGAAAGGCTTCATGTAAATCACCTGCGGAAGAAAATGATGGCCCTTGATCCTTTTTTTCTGAGAAGCAAAAGAAAACAGCTTTAGCATATTTTACAGTGTTGATATTATTATGGAATATAAAACCAAGCACCAAACTTGGCTATCATCCTAAAGATGGATTTGGAACAGCTTCTCGCCAAAAGTGATTGTAGGCATAAATTTTGTATTGCAAAAAATCAAGTTGTCAAGGAAGACAGTGAGGGTCAAGAGTGAAGTACAGTTTGCCTAGCCTGATATGGGTATTTCTGATTTCTTTTGCTCCTCAGCTGTTAATCATAGCTGGCTGTTAGAACTGTGTCCAAAACACAGGTCCTGAAGATTTATACTGTAGTAACCCACTTTGATGGGATTGTGAGAACCACAGACTTCCTGTTTCTCTGGCTAGAGACCTACGGATGGGATGTTAGTGTCTGGCTTGAGAAACTGGTGGTAGAGCAGAGCTGACCAGTCTGCCTTAGTGCTGTGGTTGGCAGTGAATGCTCAGAGGTCTCCCGGATACATTGACCCATCCATGGTGGGGCTCGAGGTGACTGGAGTCTCCAGGCCATTGTATCTACCTTAAGAGCATCCTAATTCATGAGCTGCAATAGAGCCCCAGGAGAGCACTATGCTCACGATCCTGTGAAATCTTTTAATGTTGGGTAGTGACTGAAAGATACACACACTAGAGAAGTACTTTTCTATGGTTGAGATGATTTTTTTTTCTTCTCAACAGTTTCTTTCCTATAGTCTTACTAGTCATTTTTTCTTCACTTTATCTTGTGCTTTCCCTTCTCAGCAAAAACTTCCTCCAATTACTCCTGAAAAAAGTATGGTTCCCACTCACTTACTTTACTTTTTCTTTAACCATTAAAATACATTTTTCTTTAAAATTTACTTTTAAATAAACAAAATGTAATAGGGCAGCAAAGTCCCCATCTACATCCGTTTAATTTCTCATCACATAGGTAACCCATGTTTTGAATTTTATGTGTCACTTCCAAGTTTATTTTATACTCTTTATATATAGGCCACAGGCCAATGCTCTATTCACTGAATTCTATATATATATATATATATATATATATATATACACACATATACATATATATATATATATATATATATATATTTCATACACCATGCATAGTCTATTTTTCTGTTTTACATTTTGCATAAATAAAATCATATTTATTTTACTGGAATTTTATTTTTTGGGATAATCTTTATTGACTCTTCATATTCTTTTTAAAAAATTATCTGTATTGTTGAAATTACAGATACTTGTACCTCTTTTTCTCCCCATTGACTCCCATTCACCCCACACTTGCACCTCCAAGGCCTACTATACTATTATTTGTGTCCATGGGTTATGCATATATGCACATAAGTTCTTTGATTAATCTCTCTCTACCCATCCCCACAGCCTTCTCTCTGAGATTACTCTGTCTATTCCAAGTTTCCATGTCTCTAGATCTATTTTTTACATTAGTTTATTTTGTTCATTAGCTTCCACATATGAGTGAGATTAAGTGATACTTGTCTTTCTCACATAGGCTTATTTCACTTAGCAGAATAATCTCCAGGTCCCTCCATGCTGTCTAAAAGGATAAGAGATCGTTCTTCTTTACAGCTGTATAGTATTCCATGGTGTAAATGTACCACATCTTTTTTATCCACTTGTCTACTGATGGGCACATGGGCTGTTTCAAAATCTTAACTATTGTAAATAATGCTGCTGTGAACATAGGGGTACATATGTGTGTGTTTTTTTCTGACTGGTGTTTTGGTATTCTTAAGATATATTTCTCAAAGTGGAATCACTGGGTCAAATGGCAGTTCCATATTTAATTTTTTGAGGAAACTCTATACTGTTTTCCACAGTGGGTTCATCAATCTGCATTCCCACCAGCAGAATAATAGGTTTCCCTTTTCTCCACATCCTTGCCAGCACTTGTCATTTGTTGATTTGTTGATGGAAGCCATTCTGGCAGGTGTGAGGTGATTGACTCTTCATATTCTTAGACTTGAAATATGTCTACATTTACTTCAGTCTTCTGTTATGTACACTAAAATGTCATATTTTTTTCTACAAAAGTCTTACTGGTATTTTGTTTTTACTTTATTCGTAGACATCTTATATTTTGCTTATTCCTAGACACCTTATATTTTTGTTGCTATTGAAAATAACACCCATTTTAAGAACTACAGATATAAGCAGTCTTAAAACAACTCCTCCTTAATTACTTTATTTTTTTTACCTAGAAGTTATCACTGTCTCAGTAAATATTTATTTTCTTATTATCTGTATCTCCCTTTATTTTTTTAAAAAATATATTTTATTGATTTTTTCACAGAGAGGAAGGGAGAGAGACAAAAAGTCAGAAACATTGATGAGAGAGAAACATCGATCAGCTGCCTCCTGCACACCCTGCACTGGGGGTGTGCCTGCAACCAAGGTACATGTCCTTGACCTGAATCGAACTTGGGACCTTCCAGTCCGCAGGCCAATGCTCTCTCTATTCACTGAGCCAAACCAGTTTCGGCTGTCTCTCCCTTTAGAGTATAATCTCCCATAAGGGAGGAACATTGTCTATTTTCTTCATTGTTCTATTCTTAATCCCCATGACAGTGTCTAGCAATATAGGAGAGTCAAATATTTGTTGAGTGAATGTTGCCTATATTACAACTTCTAATTTTTTGTTTGCTGATATAAAGAAACGCAGTTAATTTTTGTATATTATGTTAACCAGCAATCATTTTATTCTTTTTAAAAATAATTTTTATGGATATTAGAGAATAAGGGAGGCGAAGAGAGAAACAGAAACATCAGTGATGAGAGAGGATCATTGATCAGCTGCCTATTTTGGGGATTGAACCCACAACCTGGGCATGTGCTCTACACCGGAATCCAACCAGGGACCCTTCAGTCCACAGGCCAACATTCTATTCACTGAGTCAACCCAGCTAGGGCACTCATTCTATTCTTTATAATGACAAAAATTTTTGTCTATCTTGTGTACTGCCGTATCTTCAGTGCTTAGAAAAGAACCTGACATACTAAGTACTCAATACATATTTAGGAATGAATGAACTCTCTTGAATATCTATTTATAGCTTTTTTTTCCTTCAGTTTTTACAACCTTTACCCCTCTTTCGTTGTCTTATTGCCCTGGAAAATTCTTCAGTAGAATGTAGAAGAAAATAATGAGAAGAGGCTTCCTTATATTGTTTCTGGTTTAAAGGAAAAATGTCTTAAAAATTTTACCTCTAAGTATATTTGTTGTAGGTTTTGGTAGGCATTTCTCATCCAGTTAAGAAAATTTCTTTTTATTCCTAATTTTCTAAGAGTTTTTATGATGAATAGATGTTTAGTTTTATCACGTCTTTTTGCTATTTACACTGATTCTGCTTAGTATATTTTTTGCATCTATTTTTCTTTTTTAATCTTTTTTTGTGTGTGTATGGTGAATTGTTCTTTTAGAGTTTCTAACTTTAAACCATTGTGAATTCAACTTGGTTAAGATTGACATGTTTTACAAATTGAAAGGTTCATTTTGCAATATTTATGTAAGATTTTTTAAATTTATATTGTTGAGTGAGATTGACCTGAACTTTTTCTTTCTTTGATTCCTTGATTGGTTTTACTATTGAGGCTATACTAACCTTATTTAAAAAGTTAGAGACTATTCCATTTTCTATTTTTTATTACAGTTTGCATAAGATTGGGGTTGAAGTATTATTGAAGCTTTGGTAGAGTTTCCTATAAAACGATCTGGATTCAGATATGTGTTTTGTTTTGTCTGTGGGCAATCCTATATAATAAAAGGCTAATATGCAAATAGACTGAACAGTGGAACAACTGGTTGCTATGATGTGCACTGACATCAGGGGGCATGTGCAGAACATGGTGGGCATTGGCCCCAGTGAGATGGTGGAACAGGTGAACAGGAGCATCAGAACAAAGTGGGGATCCAGTTGCTGTCATCAGGGTGAGCTTCTGGTGGTTACTGAAAATTCTTTGCTCCACCATGCCGTGGTACCACCTGGTGCTCACAACCTGCTGTCAGTGCCAGCCCCACTTGTACCCATAGCAAGCGCTGGAGCCACAGCTTGCACCTGCTGCCCGTGCCTGATGCCAGTCCTGACCACTGGGCACCATCAATGAGTGCAAGAGGCAGGTGCTGGCCCTGATTGCCCTTGAGAGCTTCTCCACCTCCTACTGCTCCTGAGAGACAATTGGGGCAGCAGCCACTGCTTGCACCAACTTAAGCACTGGCCCCACTCTCACCGCTGCTGGAGCTGGCTCCAATTGCTCTGCACTGTCAGCAGGTGCAATTGGAGCCAATGCCATCAGTGTGTGGGAGCAGTGGTGGTGAAAGCAGGGCTGCTGGCAGACAGGGGACAGGGGGCCACAATATGAGAGGCTGGGCTGAGACCCACCCCTGTACCTACTGCAGCCTTGTGGCCCACAGTTCTTTTCACGGTGCACAAATTCATGCACCGGGTCACTAGTTTTTAATATTGACTTTTATTAACTCATCTTTTTAAGTTTTTTTTTCTTTCCTTCAACTAATTGCGTGGTATTTTTAAAAATCTAACGGTTAAAATGTTTGGCATAAGATTGTTAACAGATTGCATTATAACCTTAATAATTTCTAGTGTCTGCAATTGTGTCCTTTTGTTATTAGCAATATTTCTCATTTAAGCTTTATTTATTCTTTTTTAAAATATATTTTTATTGACTTCAGAGGAAGGGTGAGATAGATAGGAACATCAATGATGAGAGAGAATCATTGATTGGCTGCCTTATGTACACCCCCTCCCTACTGAGGATCAAGCCTGTAACCTGGGCATGAACCCTGACTATAACTGAACCTGGGACCCTTCAGTCCACAAGCTGACACTCTATCCACTGAGCCAGATCAGCTAGGGCTAAGCTTTCCTTTATTCTTCATCAGTCTTACTAAAAGTTCATACTATATTATCCTTGCTAAAATAGCTTTTTATTTTTTGTCTTTTCCAATATTTTCTACATTTCTATTTCATTAATGCCAGATGTTGTCTTGTTTCTTCTACTTTGTGTGTGTGTGTGTGTGTGTGTGTGTGTGTGTGTGTGTGTGTGTGTTTCTTCCTTGCTTTTAATACCTTCTGGGATTAGACACCTAATTCATTTTGCTTGGTATTTGTTCTTTTTTATTATAAGTACTTAAGGCAACAGTTTTCTCTAAATATTGCTTTGATTACATCCCATAAATTTTAATACCTAATTTTTTCACTCTAATTCAGTTCTAAATATATTATAATTTTCATTATGGTTTCTTATTTCACACATGGTTTATTCAGAAATATATTTGATGTTATCAAATTATAGGATATTATTGTTATATCTTTGTTAATGTGTTCTAATTTTATTCTGTAGTGGTCAAAGAACATGGTTTTTAATAGTTTTAATATTTTCTGAGACTTGATTTGTGGTCAATTATATTGGTACACTTTTATACATGTTAATGGGAGTATAAAAAGTAGAACTATAATGTGTGAATTCTACTGTTGGATATTACAGAAATCTTATTATTCTGTTGCTGCTTTTATTGTAATTTACCATCTTGTGGAAATCACCAATTTACTTCATAATATGTTTGAAAAATAATTCTATAATTGACTTTCTGAAACTGCTTCTTTAAAAGTTACTAACTTAGCCGAAACCGGTTTGGCTCAGTGGATAGAGCATCGGCCTGTGGACTGAAAGGTCCTGGGTTCGATTCGGTCAAGGGCATGTACTTTGGTTGCAGGCACATCCCCAGTAGGGGGTGTGCAGGAGGCAGCTGATTGATGTTTTTCTCTCATTGATGTTTCTGATTTTCTATCCCTCTCCCTTCCTCTCTGTGAAAAATCAATAAAAAATATATATAAAAAAATAAATAAAAGTTACTAACTTATTTTGAGGAACCAAATCTAAGTCCTGGATCTTTGCATCATTTGACATTCTTTATAACTCTTCATCGGATTTTCTCTTGGCTTCTGTGATAGATGTTCGATTTGTTTTTATCCTACTTCTCAGACCACTCCTGTGTCTATTGTTTTCTCCTTCTTTCACTGTACTAAAAATATGGGTATTTTCTAAGCTGCTGCTCTCATCGCTTATCTCTCTCTACCTATTATTCCCAGTCTTTCATTTCTAAACCCCCAATCTGGCCATACTTTCAAGTATTACCTTATGCATATGGGCAATTTCCAAGTACAGCCCCAAAGTCTCTTCTGAAGCCCAAACCTGCATAGGGGTCCCATAGATATCGCCACTGGAGTGTTATACCATTCTATTGTATTCAATTTTGCAAAAATAAAAAATATACTTTTCTGCTGCTCACAATCATTATTATTATGTTACTGAAGATAATATTCTCAAGCAAAACTCTGATTATCTGGTTTTACCAATCAGAATTCAATATACATAACATAAAGATCAGCATTTTATCCATTTCTATGTGTATATTTCTAGTACTTTTTTTTTCTAAGAGAACATTAATTGGGTAAATTTGAGAGGTAGATAAAGTAATTCCTTGGGCTTAGGAAATAAGTTAAGGAGGTAAAGGAAGAGCCTTTGGAGCTTGGGAGTAAGGAAGCTAATGGTAAAGTGCCTGGGTGGGAGAGAGGGGAAGGGGAAGGGAAAAGGGAAAAGGAAAGACAGGGGCGTGCTCCCAGGAGGGAGAGGGCACTGGGTCCTCCATCTTAAAGTTTTAATGGAGGAGATTTTAGAGGAGGTCCCAGGAGAAGATCTCAATAGAATACTCAGTAGCTTTCCAGTGGGTCCTTTCAAGGTTGTGGTCTCCACTGAATGATTGGCTGGCACCAGGGTAGGAGGTCATTATTTAATGCAGCTGGTCCTGAGGTCAGGTGGCTGGTTTTGCTGCTTATCTAGGCCTGGAGCTGAAACACAACTGAGGCGTAGATGTTATCTCTTGGGAGAAAAAGTCTGGGGGTCCAAATTGCATGACCAGAGATATGCTAGGAGAGGAAAAGTCACCCTGGAGGCAAGGCCATACCCTATAATTGGTTGTCCATGGCCAGGCACCTGGTCCTTGTTCTTCTCATGTCTGTCTAACTGCCTACCACAAGCATGTCAAACTCAAAGGCTATCATAGGCCAAATATACAAGGTTTAAGTTTATGTGGGCCACAAAATAACAAAAGCTTCAATTTTCATAGAAATCTAGGTATATTTTGATAGAAACATGCTGAATACAAGGGGCTGAAATGAATGAGTAATCATTAACATAAATTAATAGAACATTTAAATAAAAATTAATATTTTTGAATACTAACTTCTCAGACCCTGAGAAACTGTCACACAAATAAACCTATTTTTCTTGTTCTCCAAAAGCAAAATATTTCCTGTTGCACACACCAAACAAGTCAGTCCAAGACTAGTGGACGTGGCAATCGGCTGCTAAAATATTCACTGCTAGTGTTAGTGGAGAGAAAAGGTGTGTCTGTGTAGAAGGTGAATAAGGGAAATGAATGCAACACGATTATAGTCGTCAGTTATTAGTGAATATTGCATAACAGGATATTGTAAAATTCACTTACGAAATTTTTGTTAAAATGTTCCTTACATACCTTTATATTGGCTGGGCTGCAAAATTATTTGTTGTCGGCCACATGTGGCCCTCGGGCTGCGAGTTTAACATGCTTTGCCTACAGTATTCCCCCTCAAGGATGTTGGCTCTGAAATCTTTCTAAGAAAAGGGTGCAGGGTCTCTTCTGTAGCTGCTTCCTGCTGAAAGAGGGTAATATTTTTCTCCAGAGCCAAGGGATATTTGCTCTACTTTTTCATCATACTAAACAGAAACTCTGTACCCATTAAATAATAACTCCCCATTTCCTCTGCTCCAAGCCCCTCATATAAGTAGAATCAAACAATATGTGTTCTTTTGTGTCTAGCTTATTTCACTTACATAATATTTTCAAGACATATATCTATGTTGCAGCATATATCAGATTTTCACTCTTTTTTAAGGCTGAGTAATATTCTAGCGTATTTGTGTATATATAAAATGTGGTATTACATATAGTTGTATATGAGTTTATATATAGTTTTGTTTATAAAAAAAGTTATACACATATAATTGCCTATATAGTTTTGTTTATTTATATTGTATACAGGTATATAGAGTTTTATGTGCTTGTATATTACATCTATACTAGAGGCCCAGTGCACGAATTTGTGCACCAGTGGGGTCCCTTGGCCTAGCATGCGGGATTGGGCCAAAACAGGGTCTCTGACATCCCCTGAAAGGTCCTGGATTGTGAGAGGGACTCCTACTGGTGCACAACTGGGGCCGGGGATGGACATGGGAGGTTGGCCAGCCAGAAAGAGACTGTGGGAGGACTCCAGAACTTGTCTGGACCATCTCACTCAGTCCCAATCGGCCAGATCCCAGCAGCAAGCTAACCTACCAGTTGGAGAATCTGGCCCCTCTTGGTCAGTGCACGTCTTATTGACTGCTCTATTGGTCAACTGTCTGCAACCTGGTGGTTCAGTGCATGTCATAGTGAGTGGTTGAGTGGCTATAGCATATCTTTAGCATATTACACTTTGAATGGTTGAACAGATGACTAGACAACTGGACACTTAGCTTCATATATTTTAAAATATATCCTTTGGGTATATTTAATTACATATCCTTTCAGTATATGCCTAGAAATTGAATTACTGGACTTTATGATAATTCTATGTTTAAGTTTTTGAAGAACTACCTAATTGACTTCCACAGTTGCAACACCATTTTATATTTTCACCAGCAATGCAGAAGAGTTCCAATTTCTGCACATCTTCATCAATACTTGTTAATATCCGTTTTTTCAATAAAGGCCATCCTAATGGATATAAAGTTCTCACTGTGGTTTTGATTTCCATTTCCATAATAACTAAGAATGATGGGTATTTTTTTCATGCTCTACTGGTCAGTCACATATCTTCTTTGGAGAAATGTTTAATTAATCCCTTGCTATTTTAAAATAGTTATTTGTCTTTTTACTTTGTAGAATAATTTTTAAAATATGTTCTTATTGATATCAGGGAAAGGACAAGAGAAAGACAGAGGGATAGAAATATCAAGGATGAGGGTCATTGATTGGTTGCTTCCCACACGCCTCCTACAGGGCATCAAGCCCACAACCCAGGCATGTGCCCTGACCAGGAATTGAATCAGGACCTCCAGCTTCATGGGTTGACACTCAACCACTGAGCTACACAGGCCAGACTGTCTTCTTACTTTTGAGCTGCAAGAGTTCTGTTATACTCATGATATTAGCATGGTCATCTGTTTTTATTTCTTTTGGATAAAAACTTAGGAGTAAACTTTCTGGGAATTAATTTTATAAGAAATTGCCAAATAATTATTCAAAGTGCTTATATTAATACTATAAGTATTATAGTCGGACATCCTTCTCACAATTCAGGACTGCTAGTTCCCAACTACTTGCCTGCCTGCCTTCCTGATTGCCCCTGACCCCTTCTGCCTGCCAGCCTGATCACCCCCTGGCTGCCAGAGGTTCAGAGCAGGGAGGGATTAATAGGTGGGCCACAGGTGAGCTTTAGGGCAATGAAACTATTCTGTCTGATACTACATTAATGGTACATTTCTCAAGACCATAAGGTGTTGAACACAAAGAATGAACTCTAATGTAAACTGCAAATTTTACTTTTGTTAATAATGTGTCGATAAAGGCTCATCAATTATAATAAATGTATCACATTAATTTAAGATACTAATAATAAAAGAAGCTTCAATGTGGTATGGCTGGGCCTTGGGGCAGCTGGCACAGGTCCAGACCCCCTACTGGCTCTGAGGCTGCTCTTGGACCCCACTGGCCCAGCAGCCGCCTTGGCCTGCTGGTGCTGCCTCTCGCCTCGTGGGCACCTTGGCCCCACCATCCACTCCTAATTGGCTGGTAGTGTAGTGAAGGTATGATCAAATTTGCATATTACTCTTTTATTAGATAGGATACTTTCCTACAAGAAATTTATGAGAATTCCAGTTGCTCTGCATGCTTAAAAACTTTTGATCTTGTCAATCTTTATAATTTTAGCCATTTGATGAGTGTGAAATGGTATCTTATTGTTATATTTAATTTATGTTGCTCTGATGACTAATGATGGGATATGCTTTTCACAGTTTCATTGACCATTCACTCATCATCTTTTGTGAAGTGTATGTTCAAGTCTTTTGTTCATTTCTAATTTGACTATTTTTTTCCATTGTTTTTTTTTGTAGGAATTTTTTTATATTCCAGATCTGGGTCTTTTGTTAGATATATGTTTTGCAATGATCTTTCCTTTCTTCTTCCCCAAACTCTGTAACTTGAATATTTTATTTTTTAATTCATGCATTCTATAAGGATACATTTTTATTTTTATGAAGTCAAATTTATTAAATTTTTTTATTTTATATTTAGTGCCTGTTCATTCTAAGAAATATGTTCCTACCCTGAAGTTATAAAGATAGTCTATGTTTATTCTAGGAGTTTTATGGTTTTAGATTTATATCTATGGAAAATATTAAATTAATTTGTGTATTAGGAGAGGCAGGGTTGCTGTTCTTTTTCTTCTCCTCCATAAGGATATCCAGATATTCCAGCACCTCTTGTTAAAACAACCCTTCCTCCACCCATTGACTTATCTTGACACTGTGGATTGAGTTCTATTGGCCCTATACTTGTGGATTTTTCTTTGGACTTTCTCTTCTATGTCATTTGTCTACCTTACACCAATTCCACACTATCTTGATTATATCCAGGTTTTGAAAGCATTAAAGTTTTGAAAGCATTCATTTGTATCTATTTCAGACTCTATATATTTTACTAATGACCATCATATAAAGTAGACATTATTTCCTACCCTCTATTCCCTCATATCATCATAATTAGACTAGAATACAAGTTGAATCGGACATGCTTGAACTAGTCTATGTGATTATGGATACTATATTTTTTCTACCTTTCTAGAAATTAAGTGCATATGCCTTTGATTGACATTTAAGCTCTGTCAAAATTATCCCATCATACTGCTCTAGCTATGTCTCATAAGTTTTCTTAAAAGTACTGAAAGTTCTAAGCAAACTAGACCTCTCACAGATTTCTAAATATACCTCTTCTTTTTTTGCATGTGCGATTGCTGGCATGCAATCTCTGTCCACTATTTCTGCATATCAATTCAGCTAATATTTGCATTTCCATATCTAAATATCTCTCCACCAAGCTGTTACTAAGCCTAGCAAACAAATGTGATACCCTCACCTTAAAGTTCTTACACGAAGTTGTAGCTCTAATGGCACTTAGGATATCCTGCCTTATTTTTTTTTTCTGTATTCTTGACCAATTTTACCCCTAGAGAAAAATCCTCTTCTAGAAGGTTGTGTATTAATTACCTTTGTATCTCTTGACTGGACACATTTCAAGACATTTTGGTGAAGAAGTTTTTTGTTAGAAAAAGATATTGTGATTAAAATTAAAGATATTGTGATTAAAAATTTTAAAAAGTGACCAGATTAACCCAGCATGGGTTCAGGATAATCCCCAAATTTATTCTGTTAATTTAATTCCCCTATTTTTTTTCTTCTTTTCAAATCAGAACTTTCCAATTGGAGGATTCTCAGGACTGTAGCAGAGATTTTGTAGAGATCCGGGAAGAAAACGCCACTGGTCACCTGTTGGGACGATACTGTGGCAACGCCCTCCCTCTCAATTACTCATCCATTGTTGCACACAGCCTGTGGATCAGATTTGTATCCGATGGCTCAGGCAGTGGCACAGGCTTCCAGGCCACGTTTGCTAATAGTAAGTTGATTCTGTTTTAGTGGTGGCTTCCAAAATGAATCCTACAAACTGGAAAGGCTAACACTACTTTTAGGAATGCACTGGAAATAGTCCTGAACTCTACACAATTCTCCTATATTTATTGTCCTGTGGGAGTACTTCATTATGTAATATATTAGAAAAACTAAGTTACATATGAATGGCTCATTAAGAGCCAGTAAGAATGCTCAAGGGTTCTAATATTTTTCTTAAGTTTAATTCTACCTAATTGTTAAATTGAATTTTTCTGGATAGTATGTTATTCTTTGAAGGTATTATAGTTCAGGGTTGTTATATTTATAATCAAATGTATTTGATCCCATAAAATTTATATTCTTCAAATTAAAAACATTTAATAATACTTTGGAATTGACTAAGTTGCTCAATTATAACAACTGGGTGTTCTTCTAATAGCATAAATGTTAAATATTTTTATTTCTAACTCAACTTTTCCATAAATAGCTAATGTGTGTGTGTGTGTGTGTGTGTGTGTGTGTGTGTGTGTTTCCCAAATGTCAGATCATCTTATTTTATATAATTTTTATAAACATGTTTTAGTCTCTTATAAGACAAAGTAGATAAACCAAAATTAGAAAATGGGGCTGGTAACCCCTTTCCCAACCCCCTAAATTTGAGAATTCCTTTCAAATTAGAAGTTATCCTTTGTTTTCACACCAGCAACCTTCTAAGGAGATGGAATTCCATTCACAAAATTACCTTTCTCCAACATTTAATAGGTAGCATAGAAACCAAAAGGGAAGCAGTATTTCTTTCAGTGGTCAGAAAAGAAATCGCAGCCGATTAAAAGTGCATCTTTTTCAACACCCCTTGCCTTTTTCTTTCATCTGACTAAAGAGCTGTTCTAAGTAGGTGTGACTTACTACTTTGTTTTTCCACCTAGTATTTGGCAATGATAATATTATGGGAACTCATGGGAAAGTTGCCTCTCCCTTATGGCCTGGGAATTACCCCCACAACTCTGATTACCAATGGATAGTAAATGTGAATGCCTCTCAAGTTGTCCATGGTAGAATCTTGGAGATGGACATTGAATCAACACACAACTGCTATTATGATAAATTAAGGGTGAGTTTCCAAGTGCAACTAATGCTTATTACAGGTGAATTGCTATTGACAAAAACAAATCAAAGTTATAGTTTATTCAGCATTTGCAAATTGTATGAAATGGTCTATCTCCCTTAAATCATGATTACCTCTTCTATATTACCTGCATCAAAGGTAATTCTGGTATTATATTTACTTGTATTTTTATCATTATTGTAAAAATGCCTCTTGAGCTTTGTCTAAGTATATATGTATTTCTTAATTATTCTTTCTTATATCTAATTTCCTGTTATTCTTATGTTAGAGTATTAAAATTTAAAGAACCCTTTTAAAATAGATATATTTATATATTTTAATGTACCCATTGTAATGATCATTGTCAATTTGGACACTGATTATTGTATCAATTTCAGAAACACCATCAGATTTTATCCCCAGCTTTATTGAAGTATATTTGAGAAACAAATATTGTACATATTGAAGATGTACAACTTGATGTTTTGATATATGTGAAATATATGAGTTTCTTGAAGGCCATGATTCTTGGGTTCACAATGGCTAAAAGATAGAATTTAGTGCCTGATAAATGTTCAGTACATGAGAATATAACTATTATATACATTAGCTTATATTTCAGTAGAGAAATTTATGATAATAGGTATAATGAATTTGTTCCAAATTATCTAGGAGAAGGTGGAGGGAAAGATAGGAAATGTGGCTGGACACCATCCATCACATATTCAATAAAGAAAAAGTATGCTCCATGCTGTGTGTTTGAGAACTCGCATAAAATGTGTCTCTAAGTAGGTACTCAATATTTTTAAACCAAATGAAAAAGATTTATTGAGTGCTTTGAAGGTGTGCTGAGCAGTTGCAAGCTACAATTCTTTTGTTGTTATTAATTCTGCATCTTTGCTTCTGTGGAGATAGGAATTCCTTTAAGATAACTCTTCACTTTCTCCCATTAAACCTTTCCTCTTTCTTGTTTTATTTCCTTTCTTCCTAATTTCCTTTGAGGCCCCAAAGCACATTCAATAACTGCTAGTTTTGCATACCTCTCTTGGTTTCTACTTTCCACCACCAAATTTTACTGTGTCATACAACGAGCTATATCACATAGAATATATTTATGAATATAATTTAGCAGTAAAGATATAAATAATTTTAAAACTTTAAATTATTGCAATTATACCACATGTTTAATGGCATTATTAATTTTAAAACAGATATGTTTACTTGCTTATTTTTTCCATTATGATAAATTATAACAATACATTCTTTTAATTTTTTAATGAAGAAAAATAGAGATAATTGCCTTAATTCATTGTCCTATTATCTGTGTTTTGCCTGCAGATTTATGATGGCGCTGGCATTCATTCTCGCCCCATTGGAACATACTGTGGTGCTCAGACTGAATCTTTTAGCTCCACAGGAAGTTCTTTGACATTTCAGTTTTCCTCTGACTCTTCAATCTCAGGGAAAGGATTTCTTCTAGAGTGGTTTGCAATGAATACTGCTGTTGGACCCCTACCTACCATTGCTACAGGTATGTTTAGTAATAAATGAAAAAATTTTAAAGGGGATGATATGCGTAGGTCAGTATTTCAAAGGGTTATAATATAATAAGACCAAATATGCAAATGAGTAAGAAGAACAAATACAGTTCCCAAACCTCCCTCCATATGTACAGGTGTTCTTTTAATTCCATAGATATGTAAAAATTATATGTTTATCTCTGGTCGGTGTGGCTCAGTTGGTTAGGTGTCATCTTACGCCCCAAAGGTTGCTGATTCAATTCCCAGTCAGGGCACACGCGTGGGCTGTAGGCCAGATCCCCGTTGGGGGCTTGCAAGAGGCAGCTGATCAAAGCTCTGCACTCACGTTATGTTTCCCTTTCTCTCTCCCTCTCCCTTGCCCACTCTCTAAAAATCAATAAAAATATGTAATAATAATAATCCTCCTGGTGTGGCTCAGTGGTTGAGCATCAACTTAAAAATCAGGAGGTCACAGTTCAATTCCAGGTCAGGGCACATGCCAGAGTTGAGGGTTTGGTCCCCAGTAGGGGAGATGCAGGAAGCAGACAATCATTGATGTTTGTATCTCTATCTCCTTTTTCTTCCTCTCTGAAATCAATAAAAATATATTTAAAAATTGTATGTTTATTTCTAAAAATGCTAGTTTCACATATACTTTTCATATTAATTAATGGTTTAATATCCATAACATATTTTACTTACAATATGTAGAGATCACCTTAGAGATCTCTGAAAATTTGATTTTCGAACACAATCACACACACGCATGCACACACACATATACATACACACACTAGTTAAGGATTCACTAATAGAAAGAGTTGCTTTCCCTTATTTTAAATTTGCCTTCAGAAATGCTTCATTTTACCCTTTGCTGGTTGTAAACCTTCATGTTTCAAGGTAAAATTGGCCTATTTTTTTAAGAGAGAATGGAAAGGAGGAAAAGAAAACATTGACGTGAGAGAGACATGTCAACTGGTGCCTCTTGCATGTGTCCCGACTAGGGCCAGGTATCAAGCCTGCAACAAAAGTACAAGCCCTTGACTAGAATCAAACCCCAAAACCTTCAGTCTTAGGGCCAACACTCTTACCACTGAGCCCAACCAGCTGGGCGAAGAATGGAATTTCTTTTTTTTTCTTTTTTTATTTATTTCAGAAAGGAAGGGAGAAGGAAAGAGAGAGAAACATAAATGTTGAGAGAAAATTATTGATTGGCTGCCTCCTGCATGCCACCTACTAGGAAATGAGTTGCCAACCCAAACATGTGCCCTGTTGGAATTGAACCATGGCCTGCTGGTTCATACATAAATACTCAGCCACTGAGCCACATCGGCTGAGCTGGCATAAATTTTAAGCTTTTATTTTATTACTACAGGCCTGATGCATGAAATTCCATGCATGAGGGTGGGTTCCTCAGGCCAACCTTCACCCTCTCCAATCTGGGAGCCCTGATAGCTTAGGTGCCCACTCCCCATGGTTCTCTGCTCTCTGCAGGGCCTTGCCACGCCATGCCCGCTGCCCGGAGGCCCTCTGCAGCCTATGCGGAACACTTGCCTCATTGCTGTGGTGACAACGCAAGGATCCCACCCCGGCTGCTCTGTGTGCATGCCTGCTGCCCAGAGGCCCTCCACGGCTGGGCTGGAACGCTTGCCTTCTCACTGCAGTGACGAAGCAAGCGTCCCGCCAGGCTGCTCACACTGCCCGCTCTCAGCAGCCGCCACCCCAAGACTGGGAGACTCCGGCAGGGCTGAGGGGCCTGGGTGCCAACATCTTGTGGCTATGGGAGCCTCCATCTTTGTGAAAGAGTGATGGTTAATTTGCATATTACCCTTTTATTAGATAAAATTTTAAGACATCCTTAGTTCCTTCAATGAGCAGTGTTATGGGAGACTGTGCTTTTTCCTTAAAAATTTGTTTAAACAATTTTGAATGGCTTTTATAGATGTGAGGATTGACATAGCAGAAATTCAACAGATATTTCTTGGAAGATAGTCTTAGTACTTGAAATATTTGATTGGGACACGTTATCATAGGATTTCAATGAAGAATATTCAAACTGCGAACTTATTGTAGGAATAAAGGGACCTAAAATGATTAGAAACTACTTGTTTATAACTCCTTGAGAGCTTATATTAACAAAAATTACTAAAGGTATAACTCATAGTTATCTTTATTTAGTGACTCAGTATTTTCTTATGAGATATTGTTTTCACCTCCTTTATAAAGGTACTTTCATAACATTGAATATGAATCTTTTCCTTAATGTAGTAATCTATCCTGGAGCAAAGAACCATTGGCAAGATTGCCAAATGTAATTTAGAGCTACTCATTTAAGTCTGGATAGCTCTTATAATTTCACTTGAGTTAAGCTTCTTTATGTTCACAAATATCAAGTTAGAGTAGGAATCACTAACTCATGCAAAACATTGTATCAACAAATACAATTTAGTACTCACAAAAAATGTTTTCCTATTACACATGCGTTTTATAATCATATCGTTTTAGTGGGTGAGTAAATACAATATAATAAGTCTCATTTTTCTTAATCAAGAACAAAGAAGGAGAAAGTAAGAGGGTGAGAAAATTTTGTAACTTACTGGTTATCTAAATAGTATCAATGATTGTCTCCTGATGAGGTCACACTCTGAGATTTTCATTAAAATGGAAAAGAGCTTAACGTTTTAAAATGTATTAATATATTGAACATAGACTCATCAGAATTTCTTATGCATACATACAGTACATATTCAATACATATTTATTGAGGATTTATTATTGATACACTGATTAAGAAATGAAATCAAGATATATTCTCTACCTTCTAAAAGCTTAACAGTATTTGGAAAAGATAAAGCATTAATTATTTCAGTTAAGTAACAATATAGCAATTAATTGACAAATCAGGTGGTATAAACAGCAAAGAAAAAAAAGAGCAATAGAAGGTAAAGAAGTCTAAAGTGGCTAATGTGGACTAAGGTCACCTGAAGGCCATAAAGGTGTCAGGTCGGGACCCTGTGCATTGCTGGTGGGAACATGAAATGGTAGAGCCACTTTGGAAAAACAGTTTAGCAGTTCCTGAAAAATTGAAATACAGTGTTACCACCAATTAATCTAGCAATTTAATTCCTTATTATATACTAAAGAGAACTGAAATGTACGTCCACCCAAAAATGTATACATGGATATTTAGAGAAACATTATTCATAATAGTTTATAAAGGGAAACAACCACAATGTCCAACAAATGATGAGTGGGAAAGCTAAAAATGAAAGCAGTACTGATATAGGCTAGAATATTGGTGAAGTTTAATTGTTATGGTAAGTAAATGGAGCCAGTTGCAAAAGGCCCCATATTGTTTGGTTATATTTATTTTTTGTTTGTTTTTGTTAATCCTCACCCGAGGATATTTTTCCATTGATTTTTAGAGAGAATGGAAGAGAGAGGGAAAGACAGAGAGAAACATTGATGTGAGAAAAACACACAGATTAGGTGCCTCCTGCAGGAGCCCTGACCAGGGCTCAGGCCGGTAGGAGCCTGCAACCAAGATATGTGCCCTTGACAGGAAATGAACCTGGGAGCCTTTGGTCCCCAGGCTGGTGCTCTATCCACTGAGTCAAAGCAGCTAGGGCTGGATGGTTATATTCATACTAGAGGCCCAGTGCATGAAATTCGTGCATGGGGGGGGGGCAGGGGATGTCCCTCAGCCCAGCCTGCACCCTCTCCAATCTGGGACCCCTCCAGGGATGTCCAACTGCCTGTTTAGGCTGGATCCTGGTAGGATTGGGCCTAAACGGGCAGTCAGACATCCTTCTCACAATCCAGGAGTGCTGGCTCCAAACTGCTCACCTGCCTGCCTCCCTGATTGCCCCTAACAGCTTCTGCCTGCCAGCGTGATCACCCCCTAACCACTATCCTGCCAGCCTAATTTATGTCTAACTGCTCCCTTGCCAGCCTGTTTGCCCCCAACTTCCCTCCTCTGCTGTCCTGGTCACCCCTAACTGCCCTCCCCTACAGGCTTGATAGTCACCAACTGCCCTTCCTTACAGGCCTGCTCTCTCCCAACTGCCCTCCCTTGCAGGCCTGGAACCTCCCAGAAGCCCTCCCCTACTGGCCATCTTGTGGTGGCCATCTTGTATTCATAAGGGGGCAGAATCTTTGACCACATGGGAGTAGCCATCTTGTGTGTTGGAGTGATGGTCAATCTTCAAATTACTCTTTTATTAGATAGGATAGAGGCCTGGTGCATGGGATGGGGGCAAACTGGTTTGCTCTGAAGGGTGTTCCAGATCAGGATAGAGGTTTCCTTGGGGCATGGGGTGACCTGGGAGAGGGGCCTGTGGTGGTTTGCAGGCTGGCCACACCCTTCAGTGACCCAAGCAGAGGCCCTGAGATCTGGAATTAATATATGTCTACAATTGAAACTTTGTAGCCTGGAGTGAAGCCAAGCCTTCTGCTCACTCCGTGGCAACAGCCATTTCTGTTTAAATCTAAAATTGAAACTTTGTAGCCTAGAATGGAGGCCTAGGCACTAGGGTTACAGAAGCTTGGCTTCCTCCATCTCTCGGGAGACCCCCGTGGCTGTCGCCATTTCTGTTGGAATATATCTTCTATAATTGAAACTTTGTAGCATTGAGTAGAGGCCTAGGCCGGCAAAGGCAGGAGGAAAGCTTGGCTTCTTCCATTGCCGAGGATACTCAAGCCTCCCTCCTGTCGCAGCCATCTTGGTTGAGGTTTATTTGCATAATTTGCTCCTGATTGGCTGATGGGCATGGCTGTGAGTGTGGCCTGATAGAAGGTATGGTCAATTTGCATATTACTCTTTTATTAGATAGGATGAAATTTTCTGAGTAGGCAAACCCATGGAGAGAGAAAATAGATTGGTGATTTTCATGGGCTGGTAGAGTAGAGGATAGAGAATGGTAATGGGTATGGAATTTCTTTTCAGAGTGGTAAAAATGTCCTAAAATTAGATATTAATGATTGTTGCAGAACTTTGTGAGTGTTCTAAAAAACCAGTGAACATTACATTTTATTTTATTTTATTTTTTTAAATATATATATTTTATTGATTTTTTACAGAGATGAAAGGAGAGGGATAGAAAGTCAGAAACATCGATGAGAGAGAAACATCGATCAGCTGCCTCTTGCACACCCCCTACTGGGGATGTGCCCGCAGCCAAGGTACATGCCCTTGACCAGAATCGAACCTGGGACCCTTCAGTCTGCAGGCTGACGCTCTATCCACTGAGCCAAACCGGTTTCGGCGAACATTACATTTTAAAAGGCTAAATTTTATGTGTGAATAAAAGCTCAATAAAGCTGTTATTTAAAAAATAATCTGAATGAAAATAATGAAGCCTGTTCTTATTATGAGCTCATTTATTTTTTAAAAAATATTTCAGTTTAATAAATTGAAAATTGTTTCAAAATTGCCTAGATAAAACTGCATGATGAATAGCTATACTAAAAAGGTAAAGATTAAAATACATAGGAATCAGAGTTCTACTTAAATAATAAGAATAATAGGGTCTTCTATGTCAACTTGCTTCATGCTTAATAAACAATTAATGAAAGGGTTATATGACAAAATTATAGTGAAAAAAGTAGAACACAATGTGATTTTATTTACAAAATACATAAAGATTTTAACCATAGCTGTCTGAATCGAATCAGTGAGTAAGTAATAAGTATTTATGGATTTTGAGAAAATTGTTTTAATTGGCCATTTCATTTCAGCACAGGACTAACACCTACAGTGAGAGTACTAGTGCCTATCCTCAGAGCCGTTTCAGAGATGCCTTTCACTCTGCAGGTGCCTGCGGTGGGTTCCTGAGGACCGGGGCAGTGCCAGGCTTTCTTTTCTCCCCGGGCTGGCCCCAAAACTACGGGAACCGTGCTGACTGCGTGTGGCTTATCCAGGCTCCTGACTCCACTGTGGAACTCAACATCCTCTCCCTAGACATCGAATCTCATGGGACATGCAACTATGATAAACTTGTGATACGAGATGGTGAGGAACCTTTAAAATGCAAAATAAAACAAAAAGCTACCAAGTTTCTACCTTACCACATATTAAACTACATTCCACTGTAATCATACTTGTTTACTACCTTCATCTGTTTGCATGGAGTTTCAACAGATATTATTAGGGTCAATGAAGGCATCAAATACTGGAATCAGCTACTGTTTCTGAAGAACATAAGGAAACTGTGGAATTGTTGCTAGTAAAATCATCCACATACTATGGTCAGGGACAGCAATATATTTTGAAGAAGAAACACTACCTTTGGTTTAAGTAGGAACTAACAGTCTGAGTTTCCAGGTAGCACTGCTGTCTTGTTGAAAGGCTTTGGGGATAAATCTTAATAATTTGTACCTTTGATTTTAAGATCCAAGCGTGAAAAGTATTTGTAATTACAATATATTTAATTCTCTTTGTCTACAGGATCTCTGGGTGGAACGGGTAGAATTAAGGGCTAATAATTTTCATCTTTTCCTCTATACACAGGCGTGGTATTGCTATGCATTGGTTGAGGGATATGAATGATGCTGACATGCACCTGTACAAACCATGCTTCACCATTTGCATGGGACCAAGAAGATTAAGGAGGCCATAACCTCCAGCCATGTGGTCCCTAGCCCAGCAACATTAACATCACCTGGGAATCTGTTAGAAATGCAAATTTTAAGCCCCATCCCAGAACTACTAAACTATAGTCTCTGGATGGGTCCCGGATCTGTGATTTCGAAAGCTCTGCAGGCAGGGCCAAGATTAGGTTCAGGAGAGTAAGGCAGGAAGGACCAGGCAGTCAGCATAGTTAGGTCCTGCCTTTATTTAAAATTTTTATTATTTTGTTCATTTTTCATTAAAGTCAATTTTTAAATATTGCACTGAAATATTATTTATCTTGATTTTTAAGCTCTTTAGCACCTCCTTACATTTTGCCCTTGATTTAAAGTGTTCACTTGCCTGCCCCCCTCCCCTGCCCCCAGGTGATTCTGATGGCCTCTGAAGTTTGCAAACCACTTCTCTACATGGTAGACCTTGCAACTTCAAATGCCTACCTAGACAACAGGTAGCATAACCAGTGAAGTGTTAAACTGGAGAACAGAACTGAAGGGCAGCTATTAGGAATGCAGGCTCATTGTTTTGGGTCTTATTTTTTAGGAGATGTGAGAAATATAGAATTTTCTATGAATTTTCCAAATGTTAAATTAATGAAAAATGCTTCCGAGTATTTGGGGGGTCGGGGTGGGGCAAACAAACATGTGCTTGCTTTTGGCTCTCTGGTTGCTAGTGTGCAAGCTCTTGGTTTAAACAGAGAGAAAAATCAATGGGAAAGGTGCTTTATTTTCCTTCTGTGGGGGTTTGATCCTAAGTGAAGACTCAAATTAATCATACAAACAGGATGACATAATAAATCATAACTTTCCCCTCTTTTTCTATCAATAATCAGCTATCAGGAAATTGCCCAGAGGAACTATCATCTTTCCTCATATCAAGGCATTCCTGTGGATATTAAAAGTTAAAATTTTTCATGCAACAACATTTGTGCATCCTCACACATGTATTCCAAATATTCAGAACCCAGTGGAAATTTTAAAAATATCTTCAGTAGGTAACTGTGTCAATGGGTGAATTATCGTTATTTTAAAAAATCACTTTTATTGATTTTGTTCCACCAATAACTCTTCTTCTGGGTGGTGACCTAGCACACATTACTAAATGGCTCCAAGCTTCTCCTGTCATCTGTGAAAGAGACCAACATCTAACTCAGGGGGCTGTTGTGACTATTAGGGAAAGTAATGATTGCAAAACCCTCTAGCAAAAACCCTGGCCTTTGGTATATGGAGAATTTGAATAGTTTGATTTAGATTTCAGATTATTTTGAGATATTTCTAAAAGACTTTTCATCATGTTCTCTTTATAGAATGAATGTGTTTTTACTGAAACATACAGCTGCTTTAAAGAACTCCGTTCATTGGAGTTTATGCTAAAACAATATTTTTTTTAAAATATATTTTATTGATTTTTTTACAGAGAAGAAGGGAGAGGGATAGAAAGTCAGAAATATCAATGAGAGAGAGACATCGATCAGCTGCCTTCTGCACACTCCCCACTGGAGATGTGCCCGCAACCAAGGTATATGCCCTTGACCGGAATCGAACCCAGGACCTCTTAGTCCGTAGGCCGACGCTCCATCCACTGAGCCAAACTGGTTTCGGCTAAAACAATATTTTTAATTGGTTGTGTGAGTTATCCATATTGATTCCTTTTTGTTCACCATCAGTGTGAGTAGCTGCCCAATAAGTTAATTCTTTCTGAATCTGTTTATTTATTCATTCAAGAAATAGTTATTGAATGCCTATTATGAGTTAATTGCTGGGGTTTTTTTTTAATATGCACAGTGGTAATATATTTTAGAATTAAATTTTAAGTCCCACTTCAATTATTTGTTCTTTGTCCAACCATATTTTTACTTCTGAGCAGCAAGGTCATAGAACATTTTGAAGAAAATATCTAGAGCCCATTGGCCAGTCATCATAGCCTCAGGGCCCTCTGGGGGCTGTGGACATTTATGGGCCCCCACAGAGGCCCCTGGGGCTTTCCAGGGAGAGCTGAGTCACTCTTTCACCTGCTTACTCATTTTGCGGTGTTGTCGTGTTTCAACATTGAATCAGTCTTTTCCAGACTGTCTCCAACAAATTCTGCATACCAAAGGTTTCCATAAACTGAGGCTCCATGACACTACATTCAACCAAAAAAAAAAAAAACAAAAAACAAACAAACAAACAAACAAAAAAAACCACGTTAAGAAAAGAAGGGAGGAAGGAGAAAGAAAAAGGGAAAGGAAAAAAATGTACCAAACATCGGTAATACTTTTATGTCTTGATCTTTCTTCATGAACTTAAATACATCATTTAATAGCATAGTTTGGGCATCTGGAGTTAATTGGCTAAGGTTTCAAACTCTTGTTGACTTTTATGTTCAATGCCCTTGGACAAATTATATATCTCCTCTATGACTTTTTCCTGTCTACAAAATGAGGATAATAGTGACACTCCCGGATAGTGTTAATGTGGGGATATAATCAAGCATTACACGTGAAGCACTCAAAGTGGCTATAGCAATTGTTCAATAAAGGTTGGCTACTAATATTCTTGGGGCCTTAGCTTCCATGTCTCTAAAATGATGAGGCTGGGCTAGAAAGTGAAGCCCCAAATGACCTTCTTATCCTATTCCTTTACTGTTGGTTGACTTGGTCCTCTCTTCTGAAGGTCGATTTCATTTCTGCTGCAATCCATATACTGAGTATGTGGGAAGCTCTAGAAATACTACAGTGTTCATTATGGAGACTGGGGGAGGACAAACCATCTTGTGGTTGTTGGATTATCTACTAAGTCTTTAGTTAATCAATAAGTAGTTATTTAGTGACAAGCATTGATTCAGCAGACTTGGAGAAGTTTAGGGAAAAAATTCCCAGTCTCCCTAAGATAGTATTTATTTAATATGTGTATAAATATAGACATATTAAATAAATACTAATGTATAATAACTTCAAAATTTGGCAATATATGTGATTACAGAATGAGCTAACCAAAACAATTTTGTGTGAAATGTGTAGCAAAATAGCATAGTGAAGATAAATGCAAAAATAGTTAGAGATAAAATTTTAAACTATAAAAAATACAAAAGTTTCTAGAAGTCAGAAACCCTCCAAAGAATGCCTTTTCAAACATCTTGTATTTATAGCTATGCCATTACATTTGTAATTATAGAAAATAACTTGTTTACTGAAGTAGTTAATAATGAGTTTTAGGTAGTGGTCAGTGTCCAAAAGGACTCATTTAGCTGGTTATGTGAAAGGGCAATTTTCCATATCCTATTTTTGTTTTTATAAGCTTGAAAATCATTAATTCTCTGCCCTTGGGAAAAAATATAATGTGTTTTCCCAGTCAAGGACTCCATGTCTATTATAATTTCCTCTGCTCCATTCCAGCTTAGGCTGGAAAGTTGTTTTGACTAATACTTACCCAACAGAAGCCAAAGGAAAAGGGCCATGAGGTGACCCAGCCTCCTCTGTGTCTCTGGAGGAGCACACTTGCTGAACCTATTTTTTCTCATCCTCCACACATGGTCACACATGTCCTTCTAACAGCAAAACAACAACCAACAAATGAAGAGTAAAACAAGAAAAACTAAAAACACCTCTGGAGCTGAAGGCACACATCTTGGTAAATGACCCTATAATATTAGCATAGGATCTGAGGTGGAAGAACCAACCTTTTACCTGTTTTTATCTATCTATCTATCTATCTATCTATCTATCTATCTATCTATCTATCTATCCATTCATTCATTCACTCATTCATTCATTCATTCATTTAATATATTTTATTGATTTTTTACAGAGAGGGACAGAAGTTAGAAACATCGATGAGAGAGAAACATGATCAGTCGCCTCCTGCACACCCTCTACTGAGGATGTGCCCACAACCAAGGTACATGCCTTTAACCAGAATCGAACCTGGGACCCTTCAGTCCACAGTCTGATGCTCTATCCACTGAGCCAAACCACTTAGGGCTCTTTTTTTTTCTTCCTGTTTTGGATACTTGACCTTCAGCAACAGGAATCATTTAGGTCTGTGTATAATGTACACATCAGCACTGGTCCACAGTCACTCCCAATCCACATAATTCTGATTTTGAGTTTCAGTGTCAGCAAGAACTGTCAGTCGGCTTTTACAAAGACAGTGGGAACTTTCAGAGAAGTGTTTATAAAACAACAACAACAAGAGTAAAGAAGAAGGCAGGTGGTACCATTATGAACTGGAGCCAGAATGATGTAGTCCCTGGGCTCCCCTTCTATTTGAGAATCACATTATGTGCTAGGGATGCACATGTTCTGAGAAAAATTCTGAGCCTCTTTGGCTGGGATGTAAATTATGGTGGAGGAGATTCTGAAGGCATATTTTTATGCTGATGTTTCCTTTCCTTGATTCCAGGAGACAATAACATGGCACAGCAGCTGGCAGTTCTCTGTGGCAGAGAAATCCCAGGACCCATCCGGTCCACTGGAGAGTACATGTGGCTCCAGTTCACCTCGGACTTCAGTGTGACCAGAGCGGGTTTCAATGCCTCCTTTCACAAGAGTAATATGACCTTATTTACTTAGTCTGATCTCATTCATTCCACCTATCTCTTGCTCTCTCCCTAATCTACTCTGCTCATTTTTCCATGCTGGACACAGATTTGTTATAAGGTAGAGCGCATGGTCTCTGCCCAGCCTCTGGATGGCTAGCCTTATGTCAGGTACTGAGTCCTGATCCAAGAAACAGGCCAAATTATACAAAAGGATGGGGTATCTTCTCTCCACAGTAGGCACAAGAGTAAGATCTGTAAAACAAAATTTTAGCCTAGCTGTGGGCGGAACTAGGAGACAGCACAAAGTCATAACACATCAAAGGAGCAGTAAGTAAGAGTTATCATCAGTTCAGGAAATAACTGCAATATAGAAGATACCTTCATAAATCCTTTGGTCGAAATAATTCATTTGGAGGCTGACAGGAAGAGTTTTCTGGTCTTGAAATAGGAATTTGATGAGTTAGAGAATGTGCACAGATTATGGCAGGCTATCACGTGTAGTGTGATTGAGACTTTCACATCTTGACAAAATGTGAACTCCAATAATAACTTTCAATTCAAGCTAGATTAAAGTTCAAGAAGTATTTAATGGAATATGAAATATCAAAAGGCTCTCATGCTTTTAACTGAAAAAACACAATTTTAAAGTAGATTTTCAATATAGACCTTAAAAATTAACATTTTCTCACTATTTATGTCTTTTCTAGAGTAGAGAGCGACTGAAGATATATTGTCTTTCTCAAGAGAGGCAGGCTGCATAGTGATTTAACAGAATGGGCTTGGGAATCAGACAGACCTAAGATAAATTTCCACCTCTGAGATTTAGCCAGTTGTGTGAACGCTCAGCTCTCCCTCACTGATGAGCTGTTCAGTGTCTGACAACTGGCAAGTTACTGCCTGCTCCGACTATTCTCTTTCCCGAACTCCCAGCCTCTCACTCTCTCTCATGTATGACAGCTCATGATAAATAAAGTTTCTGTGTGGAAAACTGAACTCTTGACCCCCACCATTTTCCATCACCCCTCCCAAACTTTTTCATGCTACACATCTTCTCAACTTTATTTTAGGTATATTTTTTTCTAACTATTGAAACTGAAAAGCTTGGCATCACTCTTGAGTCATCTTTTCTCACTCTATAAATCCTAATCATCAGCAAATCAAAATGGTTCTACCCTCACAATATATCTAGATTCTAACAACTTCCCACCATTTCTACCTCTAGTCTAGGTATCTATCGTCTTTCCTTAGACTCAAGAAATCACTCCTTTAGTGGGCACTCTGCTGCTACTTTTCTCTACCCTCTCTCACAGCTTAAATATTACAAAAGAATGATTCTTCTAAAAGTTAAGTCTGAGCATGCCCCACTGATGCTCAAAACCCTTCACTGTCTTCCTTTTCTGATTAAAAATCAGTCTTTTTAGTTTCCTGAATGATCTACCCTGCTCCCATTTGGATCTCTCCTTCAGCTGCATCCATTCTGACTTGAATGACATATCTACCACTAACATGCCAAGCCTTTCCGCCAAATGTTTTCTGGACTGGAATGCTTTTCTCTCACAAAGCCTATGGCCCAGTCTCTCATTTCATTCAGGTCCTGCTCAGATGTTACCCCAACAACATGCCCTTCTCTAACTTCCACAAACAATACAGTACCACTAGCCCTCTCCTTGTTCATTTTTATTCTAGAATTTAACACCATCTCAAATATTACATGTGTTTATTGTGTGTCTTACTCATCTGTAAAGTAAATTTCATGGAAATAATCTGTCTCTATTGCTTATTTCCCTTTCTTAATATTAGCAACAACAACAAACAAGTACCCAGTAGTGTGCACCCCAAAATACTTGTGCTATTCGTTTTTCATACTTTGGCCTCAGTTATTTTCAAACCTCATTTCTATTGCCTAAGTTAGAAAATCCTCAAGAAAAATAGAAAAGCCTTATGTTATTTAAAGGGTTTATTTAACTTTTCAATTTAAAAATTAATGTTCTTTGTTTCTTCTTGGGAAGGTTGTGGTGGATATTTACATGCAAACAGAGGAATTGTCACATCACCCAACTATCCGGAGACCTACCCTCCCAACCTCAACTGCTCTTGGCACGTCCTGGTTCAGAGTGGCCTGACCATCGCTGTCCACTTTGAACAGCCCTTCCAGGTTCCAAACAGGGATTCTTCTTGTACCGAGGGGGATTACCTGGTGGTAGGTCTTATTTGCTACTCTTTCTGATTATTTCTCTGCAGATTTCATTCATAAAACAAAATGATGATTTTTCTCTCCTCGAATGAACATAGGTCAGTAGAACTTTTGTACTTCATCCTTATTAATATGAAGAAATGTATAGAATTTTAATTTGTATTTCCAGCTAAAAAATGGACCTGACATCTCTTCTCCACCCATGGGACCTCATGGAGGAAATGGTCATTTTTGTGGCAGTCGCCCTTCATCCACTCAGTTCACCTCAGATAATCAAATGTTCGTTCAGTTTATTTCTGATAGTAGTAATGGAGGGCAAGGATTTAAGATCAAATACGAGGCAAAGAGTTTAGGTAAGTACTTTCACTGAGAATAATGTCTGTACTTTTCCTGCAATTGTTTGGTCTTCCTTGTTTAAATAGACTTGAAAAAAAAATATGCAAAGTTTTCTTTTCTGAAATAAAAATAACGAGAATAGTTACCTATTATCAAACACTTACTTTATGCTTGGTACATTCAATATGTCATCATGGCTACTTTTAAAGGAAGGTATCATTGTTCCCATTCTACAGATAAGTAAAAGAAGGCTTAGATTTCAGCCCCCAAGGCCACATAACGAGAGAATAAAAAAAGTAAAATTCTCCCTGAGCATAAATTGAATTGATCTTAATGATTCCTGAAATTTCTTAGGCTTCTCCATTATAAAATACCTAATTATAAGTTACATTCACTTACAGAAGTATTGTCAAGAATAATTACATTGTTTTGTAATAATTTTTATATTTTTTCTAAATGAACACATAATTCTTTGATTCTATTTCCCATTTAATTATATATTAAGTAGTATCTTTACTTAATTATACTTGATTTTAATTAAATTTAATTCTACTATAACAATTTAATTTTTATGACATTTATTTTTACAAAATGTTTAATTGAATTAATAGGTAAAAAAGCGTAACTTCAAACAAGGTAGTAATATCAGTAGAGAGTATTAGGTAACAGGATTTTAGGATAATTCTATGATCTCAGTCTCAGATTCTTGAATATATTTCAAATACATATTAATCTATGATGTTATAAGCTTTATTACACATTCTCCAAAATATTAGAATTAATATCAGCATATTTTCTTCATTTGGGAAAGAAAAACAAATAAGTCTCCACCAACTGATACAGAAAATCATCTAATAGCTCAGATAGGTTCTGTGACGACAGAGAATGTCTTCTGTCACTTCCCAGCACACGTGGCTCTGGTACTTGAAAGGATCCTTTAAAGACACAGCTCTGTGACACTAACACCATCACACTGTAGGTCAAGAGTTCTCCTCCCTCTTATCTCCATGATGAGCTTTGCTGCTGAGTAATGACTAGACAGGATTTTACCAAGTCCTGAGACTTGTAGAGTAACGATGCCTATGTCTAGAGAGGAGACTTTAGCCCACTCCACAGAATTCTGCTTCTCTATCTATACCCATGCTAGACTCAGTCTTGAATTATATTTCTTAAATCAATATTTAGTGGGAATTTGGATAAACTAAAGGTCTATTTTCAAACAATGTGACTCTTTTATTATTCCTTTGTGTACCCTCTATTCATGTAAGAATGGTATGGCTATTACTTTCTCCCCATCTTTCTGACCTTAGTATTAGACTTAGCTGTCTTTTTATTTCTATTGATGGGTAACCCTAACATTTTGATCACTCTCATTTCTCCCAACTTTCTCAATCAACCATCTCCCTTATTTACACAGTCAGCCTTTTACTTCCACCATTTACCTTTCCACCACACTTAACTTCTATGCTATTACCACTTCTCAGCCTTCCACACCAAATTCTCCTATTTCTAAACCATCTTTTCCCAGAGACAACTGATTGAGATTTTCATGTTCCTGTCCTCAATGCTCTTTATTTTCACCAATTAATTGACTTATTAAGTAATTAACCAAACATTTACCAAGTGCTTTACACCTTACAATTTACCAAGGAATTCATAGTGCAGTGCAAGAGAGACAAGCAAAGGTACAATTAGAACATGGCATGATGAATGCTAGATAGAGGGATGCATCAGGAACGATGCAAACATGTAAGAGAAACACCTAGCCCAGCCTGAAAAATTAGAGAAGGCTCCAGAGGAAGGAGATGAATAGAGATGTGCCAAGCGGTGAGGAAAAGATGTGACAACATATAAATTCTCAATGGTCATGTAATAATGCATATCCATGGATTTGAAAGAATTCAAAACAGAGTAAAAGGGAGTTAAAAATAATGGTGAAGCAGACAGGAAGCATAATGCTAAGGGCCATAGCTACCACCGTAGGAGTTATGATTTTAACTGAAAGGCAATGGGGAGCCCTTGGAAGGTCTTCATCCAAAACATGAGTGGCGTGATCAGATTAGAAATGTCAGTGTGGCTGCAGCACTGAAAACACATTGAAAGGAGGAAGACTAAGGTAGAGAGACCAGATGAAAGAATAATTCAGCAAAAAATGGATTAAATCCTAAACGAAGGCAATGTCAGTAAGGATGTAGAAGAGAAGACATATTGAGAGATATTATAAATAAAAATTTGAGTGGATTTGGAGGTCAGCTGGATGTGGGAGAGAAGGGAAGGAATGGGAAGCACCATAAATGGCCCATAGGTTTCTGGCTGAGTGGATACTTTTATTTCACAAATTAATTAATTAATTAATTAATTATGTGACAGACACTATACGAGGTCCTGAAGATACAGCAATAAGCAAATTTATGTCTTCAGGAGCTTAATTTTAGTGTTAGAACACAGATTACAAATAAAATATACAGTATGTCATATGGTAAAAAGTATTAAGGAAAAAATAAGGTAGTGAAGATGGACTCAATTAGAAGAGAAGATGATGCTGTCATTAACTCACATGGACCTCTAGATAATGAGTAGATAATAAGGTCCATTTAGGACATGGTCAGTGTGAAATCTGAAATACATCCATTGGAGATGTCCAATAAGCTATTGGAACTGGGGTCTAAAGGTGGGAACAGTGATCTGGGTTTAATTTAGAAATATATAAATCATTAGCAGGCTGGTTGTAGTTTAAGTCATGAGGATGAATGACAATCAGAAGGGTATTTAGATTGGGAAGATGAAGGGCCTACAGAGGGTTTCCTGGGGACCTCCAGGAATGCCAGGGAAGGCTTAAAAAAAGGCACTCAAGGACCAAAGGAGGAATGGGGAAAGGGATTAAACAAGGAGAGGAGAGCTTAGTGTCAAAAGCTAAGAGACAAAATATAAAAAGGGAAGATGTGGTCAAACCTGTTAAATTCTGTGGATACAGAATGAAGATTTAAAAAGACCTTTGGGTACACAACTGTGAGGCGAGTGTGGACCGGACAAAAGTGCTTTCGTAGGGTTGAAAAGTGAAGGGAGGGTGAAAAAGATAAAAAAGAGGGTGGTGAGGAAGTACAGTGACTGTAAATTACTTGAGCTTGTGATATATGGAAAGATCAAAGGAGCAAAGAGAAGAGACAGATGGAAAGCATAAGTGAAGGGATTGAATAGGGCAAGGTCCCTGAGGAATGGGAGCCCAACCAGGATATACAGGAAGGCAGTGTGCAAGAGGAAGTAAAGGGGGTGGAGAAACAAATGAATTTATTAAGGATGGTAACAAACAAAAGGATTACCAATGAATAGCACTCTCATCTGACTTCTACTTTCCTGCCGAAGGAGAACTCCAAGTCAGGGGCTGAGACTAGAAAGTAAATGGGGAAAATGAAGGGATTAGGGCATATAGTCAAGTTTTAATTAACTGTTGCAGTTTACATAAAACATGGGAGGATTGCTTCGCAGTGTTGGGATTGGAGAACAGGCAGTTGCAGTGGCAGAAATTTCCATGAATGGTTTAAATGGAATACAACCATAAAATTGAGATTTTTGCAAGAATTTTGAAAGAAACACCAGAAGCAAGGGAGTTAAAAGCAAAGAAATTTATATCTTAATGTTTCAGAGATGAAGGCGTTCTGGGTAATGACAAAATTCAGGAAATGACCAGATGGGCTTAATGAGAGTGGAAATAAATATCAATAGGATTTAATAGATCTGGTATCTGTAGGGCTAATGTATTGGACAGGTTAATTTCATTGTTATGGTTAGTACCCAATTTAGCCAGTTTATTGCTTGGTTTGTTTGCTAAGAGTGCCAGAGATATTTGTTGATAAAATGAAAGTATTTTTTACATAATACTTTGTCTTTTAGAAAAGTTTAAAGGCTCCTTTTTCTACTGCAAAAATGCATCTAAAACCTGAAGCAACTTAATGAGTGATTGCCCACAGAGTTGTGTAAATATATACTCGCTAAGTCTTTTAAACAGATTAAGATCAAGGCGCTGCATCATTCTACTAACTGAACAGCCAGTGGGCAGTTATTAGTACTAGTGCATTCACATGCTTATTTAAGTGGTGGTCTCTGGTAGTGCTCCCATGATGTCCTGTGCACCATATCATTGTGTTGGCTTCAAGGAAAATGCAACTTCCAGGGAGAATAAATGGTTTGGCAAATTAAAAAGTGACACATTGTTAGCTTCCTTGATAGCAAATTCAGAATTTATTTGCTCAAAAAAATAAATAAGAATAATTTCAGATGAAAGAAAATTGAGATTGGAAATACAGATAAAGATCATTTTTAAAAAATGATCATGGCAGTTGATTCCATGCTCTTTCTCCAGACTGTAGATTGATTTAACTGTGTTTCCTGACAGCCTGTGGGGGTAACATCTACATCCATGATGTGGATTCTGTTGGCTATGTGACCTCACCCAACCACCCAGACAATTATCCCCAGCATGCTGATTGCATTTGGCTCATAGCTGCTCCTTCTGGAAAGCTCATAAGGCTACAGTTTGAAGATCAATTCAATATTGAAGTAACACCCAAGTAGGTCACCTCCATTTAATTTTTCTCCTTACCAGAGTTGGTAGTGTTTTTTTGTGTTGTTGTTTGTTTGTTTGTTTTCACTGGCATGTCTCAGTACAATTTCCTTCTTCATTTCTTAGCCACAAACACTGCGTAGGAAATCTAGGGATGCAGAAAGCAGATGCTTAATGCCTCCAGGCTGAAAATTTGCCTGCCAGACACTCTCCTGTCTGTTGAGCAGATTGTTTACAGATATTGTACCTCGTGACTCCTTGCATATCCTCCAAGAGACACTGAAGATGACTGTTTGAGATTTATGTGATCTGCTCTTCCTCTCACAGGAAACATGAAGTGTCTCTGCTAGATGAGGATTTATCTGCCCAGCCTCACACTGAGTGTCATAAATGATAAAATATCTGTTTAACAAATGGAAATTTGTGTTATGTGACATCAGAGTTCACCAGTTTTAGAAACAGGTCTAAAGCAAGTACAGTACAATTTCTAATTTCCATTTAATAAGAATTCTGAGAGGTAACACACCAAAAAGTAAGTCTTTACTATGTTGAACACAAAGGGAATAGGCAAAAAGAAAAAAAAAGTATTTTTTTCTCATTTAATGAAAGTGTGCATAATTTGCATGAATATGTGTCTGGTACAAAACTTAGTTACAAGAGCTTTTGTTTGCCATTTATGGGCACCTCATGCATGGCCATTCTCCCACTCAGTGAGCACTAATTGGCTGATTGACTCAGAAATACTGGGTAAATACTTAACCCCTTTTATGGACATAGAAAATTCCAGCTCAGACTGTCCATTAGCTTGGGTCACAGAGCTGACCAGAGAGAGTTCATCATTCTCATATGAAATGCGTTAAATCATCATGTGAAATAAAATACTTGTGTTTGTTTTTTTAATTCCTATGGGGTAATTTGAGGCTGACTTTTAAACTTTTAAAACAAATGCAGAATATGGAAGGAAAATGAATATTCTTCAGTGTGGTACATGTAAACCCCCCGCCTTTTTTTTTTTTTTTTTACACCTTCTAACTAAATTGTGTGTCATGGTTAGGAAGAATATTATAGAGTATTCTGAAGTGAAGTGACATGACACTTACATTGACTCTGTTGCAGTGTCTTCTGTTCCAGAAAAGCTAACTTACTATAATAATGCCCTTGGAAAAAGTGGGTGAAATCTTTTTCTAGCAAAATATGTCAAACCAATTGTCTTCATATATTAAACAGAATTTTCTTTCATTTTAGCTGTACGTCCAATTATCTTGAGTTGCGAGATGGAGCTGATTCAAATGCGCCAATAATTTCCAAGTTTTGTGGTACCTCTTTGCCCAGAAGTCAGCTGTCCTCAGGAGAGGTGATATATTTGAGATTCCGGTCTGACACCAGCTCCACTCATGTGGGATTCAAGGCCAAGTATTCTATAGGTAACATTTTTTTATATTCAATAAGAAAGTAGTGCTAGAATAAATACATTAAAACAAAAAACACACAATTATAAAAGTTTTTCCTTTTGCCTAATTTCAATAATTATTTTAATGATAGAAATAAGGAATATAAATGTTTAACACTGAAGTCATTAATTTTAGTTTTTACTTTGATTTCCATTTTAAGACACTTTTATAAATTTGATATTTTATATTTTGTCCTAACTTGTTTGTGAGAAATACATTAGTTAAATCAAATTCTTCTTTCTTCCTATTATAATGAAATATTTATTATTTTTAAATGGCAAAACTCTTTAGTAAATGTTAACTGTATTTAAAATAGTGATTTTGAACTCTTCATCATTAATAGATAATTAAGTTGATTTCCCCTCTAAGCCTCCAGTGCCAAATCAGTCAGTAGACAAAAAGCAAAGAACTCTTCAGTGTATTGATTTCCTTATTTTATTTTATTTTTTATTTTTTTTTTTTAAATATATATATTTTATTGATTTTTTACAGAGCGGAAGGGAGAGGGATAGAAAGTCAGAAACATCGATGAGAGAGAGAGACATTGATCAGCTGCCTCTTGCACGCCCCCCACTGGGGATGTGCCCGCAGCCAAGGTACATGCCCTTGCCGGAATCGAACCCGGGACCTTTCAGTCCGCAGTCCGACGCTCTATCCACTGAGCCAAACCGGTCTCGGCGATTTCCTTATTTTAAAAAACTCACTATAATATATTCTGGACACTAACCAGACATATTTGATGCATATAACACTTGGAAAGCCCAGTTGTAACAACATTTAACCCATACCTTAGGTTGTTTAATAGCTGATGCAAATTGTATATAATTCAAACATTTAACCTAATACCATAGGTTGTTTCATAGCTGATGCAAATTATATATAACTCAATCAATCACACCTGGCTAATGAAAAATAATTGAATAGTAATTTTCAAGGCCTTGAGATACCAGTTATTGCAGTAAAACGTGTATTTGATAGTTAAACTAGAAATGGTCAGCAACCATAGCACCTTCCCAGCGGAAGTTGGACTCAGCCTTCAGAATCCAACACAGAATACCGGGCAGGCCTTATCAGTCCATCAGTTGGTTCTTGAAATGAAATGTTATTGCAACTGATACCTTTTATATGGCACCCCAAAATAATTAAAGAGATATTACAGAATATACCTTTCAAGTCTTTCAGTCTTTTTATTTTTCCATTTATGGATTGAACTTCTGCTCTCATTTCTCTGTACAGCAATAGCAGATTTCCAATAGTAAGGGAGCACTAACCAGGATTTTCAGAATTTTTATTTTATTTTATTTTTTAAAATATATTTTATTGACATTTTACAGAGAGGAAGGAAGAGGGATAGAGAGTTAGAGATATCAATGAGAGAGAAACATTAATCAGCTGCCTCGTGCACACTCCCTCTGGGGATATGTCCTTAATAACCAAGGTACATGCCCTTAACTGGAATCGAACCTGGGACCATCCAGTCCGCAGGCCATTGCTCTATCCACCGAACCAAACCGGCCAGGGCTTTTAGAATTTTTAAAACTTCAATTCATGTTCACTTGGTATATACAAGTTTTCAAATGTTCTGGTGAAATTGTAAAAAAAAAAAACAAAAACCCAAAAAACCATAACAGAATATTGCTCTTTTTTGCAGCCCAGTGTGGGGGAACATTGACAGGGCAAAATGGTGTCATCGAAAGCATCGGCTATCCTACACTTGCATATTCAGATGACTTATTGTGTGAATGGCATCTCAAGGGTCCCTCGGGACACTATCTCACCATTCATTTTGAAGACTTTAACCTTCAGAATTCTTCTGGCTGTGAAAAAGACTTTGTTGAGATTTGGGAAAACCATACCTCTGGTCAGTAAAATATGCCTGCTATCTTTAGGGGGCGGGGGAAGGCAAAGAGGGGGGAAGGAAGGCGGGGAAGAGGTGTTTATTTTCACAAGTACTCATTTAGCCTCTGAAGTTTCCTCACTTCCAAGAAAGGCAAAACTATGTCTATTCTTGGCAGAGAAATGCAGCTCAATCAGATGTGGGAAGTGCCAGCCTTTCTGTCCCTCCATGCACCATAAACAATGGGCGTCCTGACCTGCAGGTGCCATGTTATAGCTTACCCTGGAGACCAGAGAGAGAGCATATTTTTCCAGAGCCATATGTAGTTATTTGAGGGACATTATGTGGAGTAAGGAGAAGAAAGGATAATGTAGCCTGAAAATAATATAAGATGAACATATGTCACCCTATTTATGCCAACCATTTCTTTAACCAAATTAGCTAGCCTTCCTCATTGTGGTAAGATGCCATTGTCCTAACTGGTTGCCATTTATCTTACACGTCATATATTTGAATGTATTGATTTTTATTCATATTCGTCCTGCTTTTTTGACAGAGGTTATCATTTCTTTATGGACAGGGTCCTATCTTTTATTGTTTTCTTCATATGTGCAGAACACCTCCAGTAGAGGTTAATAAAATCACTTACCTGGACATATACATACTTAGTTATTTGACTCTCACAGGAAATTTACTGGGCAGATTCTGTGGAAACACCCTTCCTGGCAGTGTGGACACTTCTAGCAATGTTGCTTTGGTCCGGTTTGTCACAGATGACTCTCTTACTGCCTCAGGATTCAGACTACGGTTTGAATCCAGTCTCGAGGGTAAGTTCATGGATTTATGTAAATATATATATATTAGAGGCCTGGTGCACGAAATTCATGCATGGGGGCGGGGAGGGAGGGATTTCCCTTAGCCCAGCCTGCACCCTCTCCAATCTGGGACCCCTCGAGGTATGCCCGACTGCCCGTCTAGGCCCTAAACTGGCAATCAGACATCCTTCTCACAATCCAGGACTGCTGGCTCCAAACTGTTCACCTGCCTGCCTCCTTGATTGCTCCTAACCGCTTCTGCCTGCCAGCCTGATCACCTGCTAACCACTACCCTGCCAGCCTAATTGATGTTGAACTGCTCCCCTGCCAGTCTATTTGACCCCAAATTCCCTCCTCTGCTGGCCTGGTCACCCCTAACTGCCTCCCCTGCTGGCCTTATTGCCCACAACTGCCCTCCCTTGCAGGGCCTGGAACCTCCCAACTGCCCTTCTCTGCTGGCCATCTTGTGGTGGCCATCTTGTGTCCACATGGAGGCAGGATCTTTGACCACATGAAGACATCCATCTTATGTGTTGGAGTGATGGTCAATCTGCAAATTACTCTTTTATTAGATAGGACAGAGACCTGGTGCATGGGTGGGGGCCAGCTGGTTTGCCCTGAAGAGTGTCCCAGATTCCCTTGGGGTGAGGTGTGGCCTGGGCGAGAGGCCTGTGGAGGTTTGCAGGCTGGCCACACACCCCCAGTGACCCAAGTGGAAGCCCTGGGATCTGGGATTAATCTATGTCTGCAATTGAAACTTTGTAGCCTGGAGCAGAGCCAAGCCTCCTGCTAGCTCCATGGCAGCAGCCATTTCAGTTTGAAACTTTGTAGCCTAGAGTGGAGGCCTAGGCCGGCAACAGCAGGTGGAAAGCTGGCTTCCTCCATTGCCAGGGAAACCCAAGCCGCTGTTCTCTCCAGCTTAGTGGCTGTCATTTCTGTATCTTTTATAATTGAAACTTTGTAACATTGAGTGGAGGCCTAGGCCAGCAACGGTAGGCAGAAAGCTTGGCTTCCTCTGTTGCCAGGGAAACCCAAGCCTTCCTCCTGCTCTCAGAGGCGGCAGCCATCTTGGTTTGGGTTTATGTGCATAATCTGCTCCTGATTGGCTGTTGGACATGGCTGTGGGTGTGGTGTGTGGGTGTAGTGAAGGTATGGTCAAATTTGCATATTATTCTTTTATTAGATAGGATATTATTGAGCACCTACACTAGATAGACATTATACTAGGCACAGATGTTATAGCAGTTGGACAACTCCCACCACCCCCGCAAAAAAAAAAGCAACAAAAACTTAAAACCTGACTCCTGTCTTCTTGGACCTTATAGCATAGTAGAGAGGCAGATATCAATCCAACAGTCACACTGACAATTGAAAACCACACCTGTGATCAATGCTACAAAAGAAGGGAACTAGCACTAGGAGAGTCATAAAGGGATGTACTACATTACTCATTTTAAGGAAGCCAGCCTAAAAGTCCTATTCATAATTTGCATTCCAAATTCCCTGACAAACTCAAGTAAAATAAAGATCTTGTCTGGAAAAAAAAAAAAAAGAGGATAAGTACTTTAGCCCACTGATTTTCCTGACTCTAAGATTACTACATTTATTGGTCTTGTATTTCTTGGGCCATGATGGTAAAATGCTGTGAACTATCATCCATGGAAACAAAGATTAAATATTAATAGGAAGTGAATACAAATGTTATGTGTAAGTCCTTGCATACATATAGTTATGTCATTGTGGTCATTGGTGCCAACTTAATGCCAGCAGGAATCCTCAATTTAGAGTGCAGTGAAGAGGAAACTTTATTGAGTACAAAACAGCTCAATTGTGATACAGCACAGTGTGAAAACAGTATAGCTGTCAGGCAACTCTGGGAGGATTAGGCAGCCCTGGGGCCAACACCCTCTCTAGGGCGACAGCTCTGCTCTGCTCCTGGCTGGATTTCTCCACCCTGTGCTGGTCTGCTCCATTGTGCAGTGTTGTGACATTAGTGTTTCAGCTCCAGTCAGGGAAACTGACTCTTAGATAAAAAAGGGTAACTGTGGTCCTGGAGGGGGAGAGAAGCTGATTTAAATAGACAGAAGTCCCCAGTCCTGGTCCCTGATTGGCCCATCTTCATGCAAATGAGGACTCCAAATCTTCACATTTTGATTGGTCAGAATGGAGCTGCTCTGCTTGGTTGGTAAAGAAGCTGATGTTGATAGAACTGGGCAGCTATGATTTGATGAGGAAAGCCTCAGTCCTATAGGTTGAAATAAGATTCTAAGAATCCCTTTATAAGGGCTGGCTCATATGGAAGAACACAGTGCAGGCCAGCAGTGCAGTGCGAGCTTCTCCCGGAAGTGCGGTTTTCATGAGAGTCCCCTGTGCAGAATGGCTGCTAGGTTTTGTTTTTTATATTTAAGCCCAGTTAGCTACAACTTCTTCTTAGTAGGTATCTTCTTTCTCAGGATCCACGTAAATAAGGCAATAATTTTGTCTAATATGAGAATGGGGGAAAAAAACCACTTTAATTTTGAGGATATTCTTTATATAAAGAGTCAATTTGGTTTCACTGGAAATTCTTTTTTCTTCCCCCTTCAGCTTGCGGTGGAGATCTACAGGGCCCTACTGGAACATTTACTTCTCCCAATTACCATAACCCAAATCCTCATGGCTGGATCTGTGAGTGGACAATCACTGTGCAGGAAGGAAAGCAGGTCACACTAATTTTTAACAACCTGAGGCTGGAAGTTCATCCATCCTGCAATAGTGAGCGTGTGACAGTAAGTGTCCCGTGCAGTCAGGGATATTATATTCCATTGGTTAAAGAGTTCATTGTCTCATAAATCATAGTCAGGAAACTAAGTTAGGAATATTTCCATTGTACAACTGTATCTCAGACAAACTCTAAATGTTTTAGATAGGACAAAATCTCAGTAAACTGCCACAATATTTGTAAAAGCTGTTTTAAGAGGCTATTAGTTATCACAACAGACATCAAGGACATTGGTAGGATAAATTTTAAGGATAAATAAAATGGTCATTATATATGGCAAAATGGGGTAAACAGAGAAATTAAGGCTATTGGTAGGTAACACATGGCTGAATGGGGCTAGTCACAGAACAACCCACCACCACAAGTTTTAAGCAGATGAGTAGTCCTGCACATAACACAGTTCTATGCCAGAGGTACTGAGGGACCCCTTTGAAGGGCCATGGCTGCTTGTCTTCCACGTAGCTCAAATGCTTTGAAATATTGCCTCAGATTTTTTTTTACTTTTCCTTAGCAAAAAACAAAAGTAAGACTCATGAGTGTGAAAGGTTATTATTAATTGTGAAATGACAGATCTATGTGCTTATACTGTATGGTTTATAGATTAATATAACTGTATTTTCCTACCCAACTTGTCCTTTCTTCAGGCTTTGTTGTCTCAGTAAATAATAATTCCAAACTCTTGATTGCTCAGGTCACAAACGTTGATTTCTGTTTTGTATTCCTTTCTCTCACACCTTATGTTACGTCCATAAGCAAGTACCATTGGCTGTATGTTTTTAAAAGATTCAAAGTCTAACGACTTTTCATCATATCCATTATTACCACTATCACCACTTGCTTAGATTTATTTTAATAACTTCCACCCTGTCTCCCTGCATTCTCAACCCAGCAGCCAGTGTGATAGGTTTAAATGTAATCATTTCATGTTGCTCTCATTAAAAATCTTCTAATGGAAAATCCCAAATCCTTATAATAACCCAATGACCCTACATTACTTTTCCCCCTCCTTTCCTACCTCTGCACCTTATCTCACACGCCCTTTCCCGTTTGCTCATTGGCCTCTCTTCAGTTCATTGAATATGCTAAGAACCCCCTCTTCATGCATACACACACTCTCCCAACTACTCCGCATGCGCATGCACTATTGCCTTTGTTTAGATGGCTGTCCAGTTCATTTTTTCACTTCACTGAGGTCTCTGTTCAAATGACTTGATCCATGAAGCCTACCCCACTACCTCATAGTGGCCTCTTCCTTTATCTCTATTGTTGCTTGCACAGCTGATATTCCACATTTATTTGCTTTCTGCTTATTGTCTGCTCCCCCAACAAGGATGTGAGCTCCATTAGCCACACACTTAGCTGCCCAGTGCCTGGCGCATAAGGACAAAAGTTGTTGAATGAATAAATAGAAGTACTATCATTATTCATTTTAAAAAACAAGCCACTTTTGTTTTCCATTTAATTGTCTCCTGTTGGATAGTGAGTTTCAAAAATATGAAACATCTTTGTATGTTTCTACCACTTTTTATTAGCCCCAAATGATCACATTCAAGCTTAAAATTTTGCCAAATTCTGCTATCTGAAGAAAAAAAATGTACATATTTCAATGCAATTTCTTGCCAATGGATAATATTATGTAACTAGTAGCCCTGCACATGAATCCATGCACTAGTAGCTCTCTGCGGGGTCTGGCCACTCTGCTCCTGCTGCCCAGAGGCTCTCCGCAGCCCAAAGGCCCATCTGTGACTGGGCGAGGAACACTTGCCTCATCGCTGTGGCAACAAAGCAAGCATTACGCCAGGCTGCTCACGCTGCTTGCTCTCAGCCGTCACCCCCTCCCCCTAAGGACTAGGGGACTCCAGTGGGGCTGGAGAGGACTGGGTGCCAACATCTTGTGGATATGGGTATTGGCATCTTTGTGACAGAGTGACAGTTATTTGGATATTACCCTTTTATTAGATAGGATTATAACCATGCGACAAATTTACTAATTTTAATCTATTTTTTTCTGATTATAATCACAATAGATGCTTATTGACCAAAATTAGGAGAGTTCAGAAAAATAAAAAATAAAAAATATTTGGAATTCTACACACTCATTAAAATTGTGATGTGTGTATGCTGGGTATTTTTTCTTTGAAATGGTTTTCATAGTTGAGATGAAGTTGAATCTAATGATTATTAAGAATCTTTCCAACAGAATATCCACATGCCCTGTAGGAAAGATAATATGAATAATTCTAATTTTAGAACTCAAATAATTACAATAAAATTCACAGTGATAGCCACAAATTCTGAATTATGTTTTGTCATTTCCCCATCTCTGAATCATATATGCCAAAGGCATCCACTCTCAACTCTGTCATTATTTAAAATCTAGAGGCCTGGTGAATGAAATTCATGCATGGCAGAGGTGGGGTGGTCCCCTCAGCCCAGCCTGCACCCTCTCTAATCTAGGACTTCTTGGGGGATGTCTGACTACCGGTTTAGGCCTCATCCCGGGGATCAGGCCTAAACAAGCAGTCAGACATCCCTCTCTCAATCCTGGACTCCTGTCTCCTAATCACTCACCTGCTTGCCTGCCTGGTCACCCCTAACTGCCCCCCTTGCCAGCCTGATTGCCCCTCACTGCCTCTGTATGCCGGCTTGATTGCTACTAACTATTCCCCCTGCTGGCCTGGTCTCTCCTAACTGCCCACCTCTGCTAGCCTGGTTGCCCTCAACTACCCCCACCTTGCTGGCCTGATTGCCTAGAATTGTACTTACTTTACCCTTACGTTTTTAATATATTACATATTTTAAAATATCAAATGTGTTCAATATATTAATATATGAATATCCTATCTAATAAAAGAGTAATATGCAAATTTGATCACACCTTCGACATGTTCACTAGCCACGCCCACCAGCCAATTAGAAGCAGAATATGCAAATAAACCCCAACCAAGATGGCTGCCGCCACTGAGAGCAGGAGGAAGGCTTTGGTTTCCCTGGCAACAGAGGAAGCCAAGCTTTCCGACTGCCTAGGCCTCCACTCAGTGTTACAAAGTTTCAATTATAAAAGAATCAGAAATGTCAGCAGCCACTGAGCTGGAGAGAACAGAGGCTTGGGTTTCCCTGGCAATGGAGGAAGACAAACTTTCAGTCTGCCATTGCTGGCCTAGGCCTCCACTCAAGGCTATATTTCAAACAGAAATGGCTGCCGCCATGCCAAGGAGTTAGTAGAAGGTTTGGCTCCACTCTAGGCTACAAAGTTTCAATTTTAGACATAGATTAATCCCAGATACCAGAGCCTCCACTTGGGTCACCGGGGGACGTGGCTGGCCTACAAACCTCCACAGGTCCCTTACGCAGGCTGCCTCTCACCCCAAGGGAACCGGCATCCTGATCTGGGACGCTCTTCAAGGCAAACCAGCTGGGCCCCACCAATGTACCAAGCCTCTATCTTATCTAATAAAAGAGTAATTTGCAGATTGACCATCACTCTAGCACACAGAGGGCTGCCTCCATGTGGTCAAAGATCCTGCCCCCATGTGGACACAAGATGGCCACCACAAGATGGCCAGCGGGGAGGGCTGTTGAAGGTTCCAGGCCCTGCAAGGGAAGGCAGTTGTGGGCGATCAGGCCAGCAGGGGAGGGCAGTTGGGAAGGATCAGGTCTGCAAGGGAGGGCAGTTGGGGGTGACCAGGCCGGCGGAGGAGGGAAGTTGGGGGCAAACAGGTTGGCAGGGAGCAGTTAGACATCAATTAGGCTGGCAGGGTAGTGGTTATGGGGTGATCAGTGGTTAGGGGCAGGCAGAAGCAGCAGTTAGGGGCAATCAGGGAGGCAGGCAGGTGAGCAGTTTGGAGCCAGCAATCCTGTATTGTGAGAAGGATGTCCGACTGCCCGTTTAGGCCAGGTCCCTATAGGATCTGGCCTAAACGGGCAGTCAGACATCCCTCAAGGGGTCCCAGATTGGAGAGGGTGCAGGCTGGGCTAAGGGATATCCCCTGCCTCCCCTCCACCCGTGCACTAATTTTGTGCACGGGGCCTCTAGTATTAATCATAATTTTAAAGTATTTTTCTCTTTTTGTGGTCAATTTCTTTTAAGTTTCTGTTTCCTATTTACATGTATTTGTCTCTGCCTTTGCCAAAAGGTGTTTCCCTAAATGTCTAGTAACCTTGGCTGTTCATTTCTATTTAATAATGAAGTACTAAATGCCTAATGGGAAGCTCTGTGTGCATGATTGGAGCTGTCTATTTGTGTGCTTCATGGGAGGTGACAAGTGGGGAGATGACTATTTAATTATAGGAAACTACAAATGTCATATCTATAGGTCATTTCTCCTGGGGAGGTTAAAACTCCAACAAAGAAACACCTTCAGAATTAATTTCTAAATTTTTAATATGATGTCCACATTCCTTTCCTTTGCAATATATTTTTATAGATTTGAGGTTTGTTTTGTTTGCTCTTCGCTTTACTCCAAACAAGGGGATGTGGGCTGCCCTTTGCTCACCTTTTATTTATTTGAGAGTGTCTCAGAGAGAAAGGTAGAGAAAAGGAGGAAAGAAGAAAGGGGGAAGGAGAGAGGAGGAAGGGAGAGAGGAAAGAAAGAAGGAGCTAAATTTAATAATCAATTATAGGAAATAAAAAAGCTTGTAGCTTTGTGATGGAGTACTAAGCTCTTTCTGCAGAGCTTAGTGTCATACTCTGAAACATTATTTCTAATTGTGAGCCATTCAAATCCTTTCTAAAAAAAAAAAGAAAAGAATGTCAAGCAATCACTCATTCAATTATTGTGTAGTTACTTCTGGATTGTCCTTGAATTGTAAAAACAAGGAATATTAGTTAAATCATCCTTTGCCAATTATATAACTATGAACACAACTAGAGTTATCCTACCTAATAAAAGAGCAATATGCAAATTTGACCGTATCTTCGCCACATCTACAAGCCATGCCCACAGCCAGGCCCACCAGACAATCAGGAACAGATTATGCAAATAAACCCCAATCAAGATGGCTGCCACCACTGAGAGCAGGAGGGAGGCTTGGGTTTCCCCAGCAACAGAGGAAGCCAAGCTTTCCCCTTGCCAGGCCTCCACTCAATGTTACAAAGTTTCAATTATAAAAGATACAGAAATGTCAGCAGCCACTGAGCTGGAGAGAACTGAGGTTTGGGTTTCCCTGGCAACAGAGGAAGCCAAGCTTTCAGCCTGCCAGTGCTGGCCTAGGCCTCCACTCCAGGATACAAAGTTTCAAACAGAAATGGCAGCCACTCTGGAGGGAGCAGAAGGCTTGGCTCCACTCTAGGCTACAAAGTTTCAATTGTAGACATAGATTAATCCCAGATACCAGAGCCTCCGCTTGGGTCACTGGGGGGTGTGTCTGGCCTGCAAACCTCCATAGGTCTCTCACCCAGGCCACCCCTCACCCCAAGGGAACCCCTACCCTGATTTGAGACACTCTTCAGAGCAAACCAGCTGGCCTCCACCCATGCACCAGTCCTCTATCCTATCTAATAAAAGAGTAATTTGCAGATTGACCATCACTCCAACACACAAGAGGGCTGGCCCCTTGTGGTCAAAGATTCTGTCCCCATATGGACACAAGATGGCCACCAGAAGATGGCAAGCAGGGGAGGACCATTGGGAGGTTCCAGGCCCTGCAAGGGAGGACAGTTGTGTGCAATAAGGCCAGCAGGGGAGAGTAGTTGGGAGGGACCAGGCCTGCAAGGGAAGGCAATTGGGGGCAATCAAGCCTGCAGGGGAGGGCAATTAGGGATGACCAGGCTGGCAGAGGAGGGAAGTTGGGGGCAAACAGGCTGGCAGGGGAACAGTTAGACATCAATTAGGCTGACAGGGTAGTGCTTAGCGGGTCATGAGGCTGGCAGGCAGAAGCAGTTAGGGGCAATCAGGGAGGCAGGCAGGTGAGCAGTTTGGAGCCAGCAGTCCTGGATTGTGAGAAGGATTTCTGACTGCCCTTTTAGGCCCGAACCTAACAGAATCAGGCCTAAAGGGGCCATTGGATATCCCTCAAGGGGTCCCCGATTGGAAAGGGTGCAGGCTGGGCTAAGAGACATCCCCCCCCCCCCCGTGCACGAATTTTGTGCACCAGGGCTCTAGTTGTTTAATATTTTGGAATCACCAATATTCTAATCAACTTTTAAAAATTCAAATTACTAAGAGAATTGAAGCTTGAATCCATTAGTAATTAGGAAAGAACAATTGATAATGAGATTGACTTTTTAAATTACTTTTCAAGGCATTTAAAAATACTTGATTACATACTTTACATCATCAGAGACAAAAATTTCAGCCTTCATTCTAATTATCAAAGGTCCTGATGCATTGTTCAGAAAACTGCCCAGCAGTGAACTCTGTGAACTGAGATGTAAGCATGTTGGCATATCTACTTTACATTTAGAGCACAGTTTCCTATTGCAAAGAGTACAGCAGTTTTTCACTTGTCACCACATGGCAGGAGGGCATTGCTGCTGTATTTTCGTTTAGTGAAATGACCCCGAGCTAACAAAATGTGCTCTGGGTAACATAGTGGTTTGTGGCACTGGGCTAGGAGCCTGAACTGTTAAGTCATTCATTTTGGCACAGAGTTTCCTTAGAAGGAAGTGTGTCTGGGCTGGGAATATAACCTCCTAAAAAGTACTCAGTAAGATTGACTGTGTGTCTAAAGGTTAAACTGTCTTTCTAACAGGTGTTCAATGGCATTAGAAGTAACTCACCCGTGCTCGGGGAGCTATGCAGCAGTGTGAATATAAGTGATGAGATAAAATCTTCAGGAAATACAATGAAAGTCATTTATTTCACCGATGGGTCCAGGCCATATGGAGGCTTCAGTGCTTCCTACACATCCAGTGAAGATGCAGGTAATACAAGGGGTTATAAATATATGTGCTTGCAGATGTCCCCGCAGCTACCTGCTCACAGCAGCAGAGCCATCTTCTTTAACTTCAGTGATTAAAACGGCAGCTAGAATCTTCTACATAACACAGACATGCATAATGAAATAGAAAACCCATGATGGATAAAAATTTAAAAGATAAAAATTCCTTTGGTTTTAGAAAGAAGACTGCCATTGTGAATTAAAACTTTAAAAAAATGCTGTTAGAAGAGGTACTGGCTCAATTCCGTTGTTATAGCTGGTTTTCATTCCCACAGTCCTCAGTTACTCTTTTGTGCTATAAGACCATCTTCCTCTTAGAAGATAATTCCCTTCCAGAAAGTATCTACATTCATTTAAGACAGAGACATTTCTGCTTCTTAGCAATCCATCCTTATACACATTTCTAGCATAAATGAATGGGGGGGGGGGTTACCTTTGATGTAGAGTATTTTAAAATTAAGCAAGGGTATAGCCTTTCTATTCTAAATATCCTCCTATTCTCTTTATTGGTGTTATTATCTAAGATGTTTTAAATTTAGAAAAATTTGAATATTAAAAGACTTTAAGTTATTGATATATGAAGTCTTTATTTCCTATTTAAAGGGGCAATTTATTGGCACTATAATGTTATATAATCTGTTTGATCCAATTAAATTATTGGATCAAGTGGAGAATTGCTAATTAGAAGTCATTGGACCACCACTATATTTCAATATTCTTCTAACTTAAATATTAATGATCAGTAGGCCCAAAATTAGGAGATATTGATGCAGAGCCAATCCCTACCTACTTTTTCTTCTCCTACAGGAAAATGAGCTGCTCATTTTTGCGCATATTTTGTTCTAAACCCACAGAAACTTCTTCCATAGTTTGTATGCATAAGCCAGCCATTTTACCCACAGCCTTGACTTCACCTGGGGTGGGGGGTGGATAAAGTAAAAACGTTGCTGCTGTTATGTTACTGATTATTCCTATATTGTTTGTATCTTTCGTTATGGCATGAGTTTTACTACTTTCTCTGTTGCCTTTTATGTCTTTAGTGTGTGGTGGGGCCCTTACCAGGTTCCCAGAAGGAAACTTTACTTCTCCTGGCTATGATGGAGTCAGCAATTACTCAAGAAACCTAAACTGTGAATGGACTCTCAGCAATCCAAATCAGGAAAATTCATCCATTTACATTCATTTTGAGAATTTTTACCTAGAAAGTCACCAAGACTGTCAATTTGATGTCCTAGAGTTCCGAGTGGGTGAGTTCAATAGGATCCTGTTCTTCTACTTCTCTACAGTATTCTTCTTATGCCTGGAGACCACCGAGGGTGAAAGGAACCAGATGGCTGTAATATACGTACATAGGGTCCAAAAGAATGTTGGTCAGCAGAGCCATAATTCTGTGTGTGCCCAACTGAGGAACACATGCCCTAAGAACAAGCAGTGAGGGAGATGAATCCGTGTTCATAACCAGACCATATGGTTCAACTGATGAGAGATTCTGGCTTGTTTTGCTAGTAATGCGTTCAGGTGGCCCCTTTACCGTAACCCAGTACTCACAGACTGGAACATGAAATTGTCAGTGTCAGTGGTTTACTGAATTTACAGGATTCATAAAGGCAGCTGTAGAAGTCTACTTAGGCCTTAGAAGTCAAAAGAAGTTTTGAAATACACCAAATGAAAAAGCACCTGGAAGTCATTTGAGGAATCATACCCAGAACAGTCAAATTTATCTTTGATTTTGTGACAGAAAAGGATTTAGGTATACTTGGTAAACCATAATTTTCTTAAGTATGTTTAAATATCTTCATTCATGAAAAATGAATACATTTTAGTTCTTTCCCATAGTCAAGGCACACATTATCTACTGATATTTTTTTCTCGGTTAAAAAACAAACAACAAATAGAGAAGAAAAGTAACCATCAATTTTGAAGTAGACCATCTATTTTGTCCAAAGTTCACCAAGTTCCATGTTACTGCAAAATGTAGAGAAAAATAGGTTGAAAGCAGCAAGACCTAATGTAGCTTGTTGTTTGCAATGTTCTGGGGCAACTTTAGGAATCAAAGATGGGTTTGAAAACATGGAAGATAGCACTTTCTAGAAGGAGAATTAGATGAAGTCTATGGTCATAAATCAACTACCTCAGCAGAAGAACCATCCAGGCTCTCCAAGATAGACAAATCTAGAGATGGCTTATGAGAAAAATAGATGTTGTAGTTTGAGAATGTTCTCCATATAATTCAGGTAAACCCTGACCACTGCCACCTGGCTCAAAACCACTGGCTTGTAGAATCAAATAAAACAGTTAAATGCGATCTCTCTACTCCCTCAGTTTACAGACAGTTAAAATACTATCTTTTGTTGACTTATAAGATCAGTGATGATGTTTGACTCAAAAAGCAGAACAGATCAGTGTGAGTGCTGCAGGTATACTATTAATGTTAATTACATTACTGTGAAAAGTAATCTTCATAAAATACTCAACTCCAAATATGATAGTTCTTGGTCTGAGTACTAATACCTTTGTATTAGTTTATTAAATTCAATGAAGAAATAATTGAAATATTAGGGACTTACCTTGACTGATTGCTTGATTGATTTTAAGGATATAGGAGACTTTAGTAACACTATCAAGCAACATGACCTGATTGACATTTTACAGAATGCTTCACCAAATCACAATCAAATACACATTCTTCTCAAGGGACATGAAACATTTACCACATTGATTTCTTAGTATAATCCCAATCAAAATATCAGGCAAATTGGGATATTTACAAACTAATTACAAATTTTATATGGAAAGACAACTAAAATAGCCAAAACAACTTTTAAAAAGCACAAAATTAGAGAACATATGCTAATTTATTTCAAAAATTACTATAAATCTATAGGAATAAAAACAGTAAAGCTACGTTGTAAAAACAATATAGTATTGGCAAAAGTCTAGATATACAGTTCAATGTAACAGAATAGCACATATTCACCTACAAAAATAAGGACGTTTGAATTTGGACAAAAGCACAAAGGTAATTCAATGGGGAAAAATTGCCTTTTCAAATAATGTGCTAGAACAAATAGACCTCTATATGCAGAAAAAAAGAGAGAGAACTTCAACCCATACTTCACATTATATACAGCACTTAAGATGTATTATAAATTAAAATATAAATCTAAAACTACAAAACTTCCAGAAGAAAAATTCTTTATAATCTTGGTTAGGCAATGTGTTCTTAATCACAATACTAAAATCGTTTTTTAAAAATGGTAAATTGGACTTCATCAAAATCAAAGCTTTTGCTCTGTGAATTATACTAAAATTATGAAAAGATAAGGAGAAGATATTTGCTAATCATATCAAACTCAAAAAGAAAATAAATAAAACACTGGGTGAAATAACTGAATTGGTATTTTTTTTATCAAAGAAGAAATACAAACAGCAAAGGGAAAAAAGCTCAACCTCATTAGTCATTAAATAAATTCAAATTAAAATCACAACAAGACATTAGAAAGTTAAAATTTAAACACACACACATACAACAATACCAGATGCTGGTGAGAACACAGAGCAACCTGAATATTCATACTTTGCTGATAATATGAAATGGTGCATCCACTTTAGAAAACATTTCCTATGAAATTAAAAAAAATACATTACTATATAACACAGTGATCACACTTCTAGGTAGTCAGCCAAGAGAAATTTAAACTGTGTTCACATCAGAACTTTATACAAAAGCCTATTGCAAATTTAAAAACTTCATATTTTCTTGATGCCTCAACATCCCCACAAGCAAGCTGTGAGCAACCTGCCTTGGTGACTTGGTGAGCCGAGTGATAAGGCTGGTCCTTGCCACAAGCTCCCCTTCTTGCCCTCCCCTGACTGTGACCTGGTGACATTCAAACGCACCAGGGAATTCCCTCACCCTTTGGTTGCATTCTCCACCATGACTCCAATAAAGGCACTTCCTCACGGCCTTCACTCTCTCTGGGCTCCCCACCTGCTTGGTGGAGCCAGCTCCCTGGACACTTCTCTCAAAAGGTCCCCTGCCTGCCTCTTCTAGGACCAGTCTCTATGTGAGCTCCACTTTCTGTCCTTGGTTGTCAGGGTTCTCTCCGGCCAGTCTTCAGTTAATTATTCAGAGTGGTTTTTCTGTATTTTTGTTGTAATTCCATTTTGGTCCTGGGAGAGTGTCAGTGTAGCTTCCACTTCACCAGCTGCCATTATGGAACCTTATCACTTTTATCTTGATAATGTATTTTGTCATTGTTGTTTTATATTTCTTATCTCTCAAAAAAGAGGGATCCTTGACTTCACATGAAAAAAAAGAATGAAAGCAGTAAAATGTTCCATCTCAGTTTAGACATGCTAAAATAATTATGAAAATATAAATTAGAATAAAATGGCACCTATGTTAGAGAAAGATGTTTATACAAAAATACACAACATTTTATTTTTTATTTTTGCCTGCTGGAGGGACTCTTTCTTTTGCAATTGACAAAGATAAAAATAAATTTTTTGAAATATCTGCTATTAAGTAATTTAAACATGTGTTGTGAATACCTTGAAATTTTGTTATGATTGATTCTTACTGAATCCATTTAAAATCTACATAAATAATGGCACTTGGTGTGATATTTTGTTCAGGTAATGCTGATGGGCCTTTGATATGGAGACTTTGTGGACCTGTTGCATCTACAGTGCCATTGGTTATACCTTATTCTCAAATATGGATACATTTTGTCACTAATGACCATGTAGAACATATTGGATTCCATGCAGAGTATTTCTTTACAGGTAAGACTTCTAATTAAGCTCTCCAACTCTGGCAATAAAATAATAGATAAAATTTGTATAATAGTTTATATAAAGATAACATAGATTTTGTTAGATTTCTTTCTAGGTTGCTATTGGTTTTGTTGCCATTGTCAAATAAGACATTCTAAATTTCATGTTCTGTTTGGTTGTTGCTAATATGTAGGAATTTTTAATTTTTTACATTGATTTTTAGCCCAAAGATCTTTCTCTACTTTCATTAGTTTTATTTTTTAATTAATTATTTATTTATCTATTTATTTATTTATCATTAGTTTTAGTATTTTGTTTATAATTATCTTTGGTTTTTCTGTGTAAATCATCATATTTTCTGCAAATAACAGCGCTTTATTTTCAGCCCCAGTACCTTATTTCTTCTTCTTATATTATTTCATTAGTTAAGTCATCATCATAATTTTGAATGGAAGAGATGATAGCATCTTTTTTTTTTTACCTTAATGATATTTCATTGTTAAATATATTGGTTGTTCTTGGGTTTTCAATAAGTATTCCTAATAAGAATAAAGTAGGTCCCTTAAATTCTTAGTATATGAAAAGTTGTTTGCTCTTTTTTTTCTGTGAATGGACACAAGATTTTATCAAATAATTCTTCTGCATCTATTGAGATGGTCCTATTTTCACCTTTTAATATGTTAATGTAATAAAGTATATTGAAAGGTTTCTCTCTTGTTAAACCATTTTTTTATTTCCAGGATAAACCCAATCCAGAAATAAACTTAATATGGTCATGGTGTATGTTTTGAACATATTACTGGATATAATTTGCTAATGTTTTGTGTTGGATTGTATTTGTGACATTTTAGTGCCTGAAAATTTCACCCAATACAGGCAGGACTCCTGTTGCTTCTTGGGGTCATTAAAGTTCTCTAGATCCTTTTCACTAACATGGCAGTTCTTTCAGATTCCCAACTTAACATAAAATTCTCAATTCCATTCTTTGGTTTTGTGGAGGTGCAAAGCCATGTATTCTCTTGCTGTCTGAACCTTAGAGCCCAATCCTTGTGGCCCATAGCTTGGTTCTGTGTTCTCTCAGACTAATACAATTTCAGTTTGTGATTACCCCTCAGAATTTGAGGACTTTTATTGTTTTCTGATTTTTGAGATCTCCTTTCTTTTCATTATGTTGGATATGAACCAAAATGTTTTGGTTATGGTTTTATCTAACATCTTTTTTGTTACAATCAAATGGTTATTACATGGAGTGAGGTTGATTACTCAATCAACCATCTTGTCAATTTATTTTTTTATTAAACTAAAGTAAAGAAGTCAGACTTCAGAAAGCAGTATTATTTGTATAAAACATCATACCATACTGTGTTTTATAAGTGTATTTGTTCTTCAAATTGCTATGCTTATGTGTACCATGGAAGATTACTATAGACGTGTTTATTATCAGGTGACAAAGTTTTAAATTATGGGACTAATCATGTTCTTCCAACTTATATTTTTTTCACTGGCCTAGTTTTTTCCAGAAAGGCAATGTTATTTACTTGGTCTCTAGTGCATTTACTCTCAATTATACACACATATAATTATTCTCTATTTATGGTACAGACTATCTTCTTTTTGCTTCATACTAAACTTGAGCCTGTTTTCACTATGTGATTCTATATATGGCGTTCTGTGTATTTCTAATCTTTAACCCAGTTTTACTTTGCTTTTATCCAATTTCACATATGTATTCATTTATTGTATTTTTAAATTATAAAATATGACAGTTTTGAGTATTACTTTACCTTGGATCTGTAGCTATTTTTTTCCTATCTTATTTAGAATTTCACAAATCTACTTTCAGACTGTGGTGGAATACAAATAGGTGAGAGTGGAGTGATCACAAGCCCCAACTACCCAGCTTCATATGACAGCTTGACCCACTGTGCTTGGTTGTTGGAAGTCCCACAAGGCGACACCATCACTGTGAGTTCAGATGCCTGAGTAAATTACTCCTGAGGCCATTAGAACCACAACATCATGTGCTATGTGGGAACAGAGTTTTCTTAATAAGTAACTATTAACACTTTGATCTTGCAATCAGTTCATTTTCTCCCTAAAATTATCTCATTAGAGTATATACATTGACATCTATAAGTTTACAATTAATGAAAGATGAACTCTCATTTTCAAGCATTTCAGGGTATACATACCATAGAAGATAATTCTGCACCTGGAGAGCAGTGTATTCATGTTCTTGATATGCGAGCTTGCCATCCCCGCCCAGGCACTGAGGAGGTCCCCTAGTACTCCAGTTTGGAGAGAAATATTCCTTCTCACAATTTTCAAGATAAATTTCAATAAAGAAGAAGAGAGGAGGTCAGGGGAGAATTAAATAAGAGACATAAATATTAAAATGTATAAATTAAGACAAAATAAAATGATGTGAAGGACCTTATACCACTCTAGGTACATAAACTCACAACTTGCTTATAAAATAACTAGATGCCCGGTGCATGAAATGTGTGCATTCGAGGAGGGGAGGGTCCCTCAGCCATCCTGCACCCTCTTGCAGTCCCGGAGCCCTTGGGGGATGTCCGACTGATGGCTTAGGCCTGCTCCTCATGGGCCTAAGCCATCATTTGGACATCCTTAGTGCTGTCAGAGGTGGGAGAGGCTACTGCCACCACTACTGTGCTCACCAGCAGTGACTGAGCAGCACTTCCCCTGTGAGAGTGCACTGACCACAAGAGGGAAGCTCCTGTTTTGAGCATCTGCACCCTGTTCAGTGAGCACCTTAGCAACAGGCAGTTCTGTCATTTGGTCTATTTGCATATTAACCTTTTATTACATAGGACTAGAGGCTCGGTACATGAAATTTGTGCATGAGGGGGGGCGGAGGGTGGCCCCTCAGCCTAGCCTGCACTCTTTCCAATCTGGGACCCCTTGAGAGATGTCTGATTGCCCGTTTAGGCCCAATTCCAGTAGGATCGGGCCTAAATTGGCAGTCAGACATCCTTCTCACAGTACTGCTAGCTCCAAACTGTTCGCCTGCCTGCCTCCCTGATTGCCCTTAACCGATTCTGCCTGCCAGCCTGATCACCCCCTAACCCATACCCTGCCAACCTAATTGATGTCTAACTGCTCCCCTACCAGCCTGTTTGCCCCCAACCTTCCTCCTCTGCCAGCCTGGTCACCACAAACTGCCCTCCCCTGCAGGCCTGGCCCCTCCCAACTGACCTCCTCTGCTGGCCTGGTGGCCCACAACTGCCCTCCCTATCAGGGCCTGGAACCTTCCACTGTCCTCCCCTGCTGGCCATCTTGTGGTGGCCATCTTGTGTCCACATGGGGACAGGATCTTTGACCACAAGGGGCCAGCCCTCTTGTGTGTTGGAGTGATGGTCAATCTGCATATTACTCTTTTATTAGATAGGATAGAGGCCTGGTGCATGGGTGGGGACCAGCTGGTTTGCCCTGAAGTGTGTCCTGGATCAGGGTGGGGGTTTCCTTGGGGTGTGGGGCAGCCTGGTAGAGGGGCCTGTGGAGGTTTGCAGGCCAGCTGCACACCCCAGTGACCCAAGCAGAGGCCCTGGGATCTGGGATTAATTTATGTTCTACAATTGAAACTTTGTAGCCTGGAGCAGAAACAAGCCTTCTGCTCACTCCATGGTGACAGCCATTTCTGTTTTAAACTTTGTAGCCTAGAATGGAAGCCTAAGCTAGGACGGCAGAAGTTTGGCTTCCTCCATCACCCTGGCAACCCTAGCCTCTTCTCTGTCTAGCTCCGTGGCTGCAGCCATTTCTGTTGGGATTATGTATCTTCTGTAATTGAAACTTTGTAGCGTTGAGTAGAGACCTAGGTCAGCAATGGCAGGCGGAAAGCTTGGCCTCCTCTGTTGCCAGGGAAATCCAAGCCTCCCTCCTGTTCTCAGTGGTGTCAGTCATCTTTGTTGGGGTTTATTTGCATAATTTGCTCCTGATTGGCTGGTGGGTGTGGCTATGGGCATGGCTTGATCAGAGGTACAGTCAGTTTGCATATTACTCTTTTATTAGATAGGATGAGTGCCTCATTATTGCTTTTCTCTTCTGCAGCTTACATTTAGTGACTTTGATATTGAAAGCCATATCATCTGTGCTTGGGACTCTGTCACTGTCAGGAATGGTGGTTCTCCAGGATCACCCATAATAGGACAATACTGTGGAACTTCAAGCCCCAGTCCAATCCAGTCTGGCTCTAACCAGCTGGTGGTGATTTTCAATTCAGATCATTCGGTGCAAAATGGCGGATTTTATGCTACATGGAACATACACACTTTAGGTAAAAGAAACATTCTCTGCACTTATTGTCTTTTTCCTTGAGTTATTTAAAAAATTTAATAACGAATTTAACAAGTATATATTTTGTACCTACTCTCTGTAAGACTAAATTTTAAATGTGTCATCTCATGTAGCAGCTCTGCAAGGAAGACACAATACATATTTTTTTCCCCTTTGAGCAATAGAAATCTAAGATGCATGGGTTAATCATTTGCCTAGGTCATGTACCTAATAATCACTGGAGTCAGGCTTTGAATAAAGACAGTGGAGCCCAGAAACTTTGATCTTAACATTTCACCATTCTACCTCAAGAGTCACAGAATCACAAGTAATAGAAAAGATGTGTTGGAATTACATGTAATTTAGTATGTTTGGAACCTGGAAGAGGACGAATGAGAGGTGAGGAATACAAGAGTCTACATCAAGAAGAGCCTGGGCTTCCATATTGTCCCTTAAGCAGGGGGGGAGCCATTGAACAGTGCTGAGCAACAAAATTTCAAGATAAGATCTGTAATTTAGAATGAATGTTCTGCCTGTAGTATATGGAAAATAATCATACATTAGATTTCAAAGGATGTAACTTTTGTGTACATAAGATATGAAGTTCCCAGAAAATATAAGAACTGGCACTGGAGACTTTAATCAGGATTTCTTTAAAGCCTGCAATGTCAAACACACACACAGGGCAATTCTTTCCAGCAGAGTCAGTTATCATGAAGATCTTAATGGAATGAGTCACATTTGCCCTTATTAAACCACTGGTTACTGTGTAAATCAGAGGGGAGTTTTAGATGAACCACTGATTTTCCAAGGGTTCAAAAGCAGAAGATTCAGGGAGTACTCTTTAATTTGACTTAATTTTGTCTTGAGTCTCTACTTTTTTTCTTTTGCCATGTCTTAAGTATGTATTTCAATTGTATAAAATAATTCTAGATTTTTCTTTATGTCAATTGATGCAATTTATTTTCATCCATCAGGGTTTTAATATGAATGAATCACAGTGCTTTAATGGAATAATTTTCCCTTCCTCAAAATCATTTGCTCTAGTCGTATGTGTTAGAGTTAAATTAAAAATGATGATAGACTTGTATTCTCATGTGTTAGTGGTAATAAAATACAAAATTTGGGATTGCTGGGCCACAAAGATTACATAGCCTCATGAGAGTAAAGCTTATTGATATCATTTGAAGATAGGATAAAAGTCCATCCTCTTATGACAAGAAATAGAATTCTCAGTTGAGTTCATAGGGTGTAACAAAACAGTAACAACTGACGCTTCCTATGGATTCAATGCACCTTACATACATTGAGCGTTCTTGTTGTATACCTGCCCCAAAGGCCAGTGACTCATAAAAAAGGAAAGATGAACTGAATCTCATATTTAGAAATGTGTTTTCTCTGAAAGTCTTGGTTTATCAAACTGTTATTTTCCTCACAAATTAATGACTTTTTTCCATGACACTTTTTAAGGCTGTGGTGGAATACTTCATTCATATAACGGTACAATCAGATCCCCTCACTGGCCTCAAAATTTTCCCGAGAACAGCAGATGTTCCTGGACAGTCATTACTCACGAAAGTAATCACTTGGAGATCACTTTTGACAACAACTTCCTAATCCCCAGTGGTGATGGACAGTGTCATTACAGCTTCGTGAAGGTTAGTGGGCTTGTTTATTTAATTGAAGCAGAACTGGTTTTGTGAACATAAACATTTAGAATAGCAATGACTCACTGCCTCTTAAAGTAAGGAAAGGACAATCTTGCTCCTTGGATTTCTTGAATTAAAAAGTAAGAAATCTCACCGTGGCTGGGTGGCTCAGTTGGTTGAAGTGTTGTCCTGTACACCAAAAGATTGGGGGTTTCATCCCAGGTTAGAGCAAATATGGGAGGCAGTTGATTGATGTTTCTTTCACACATCAATGTTTTTCTCTATCTCCCTTCTTCTCTTTCTAAAAAACAGTGAAAACAAGGGATATATTTTTTTAAGCGATAAATCTCAACTATTAGGATTTAAACTTTGAACCATGACTCATGTTGCCATGTGACTTTTCATTCGTTAATACATAAGCAAAATAACTTAAAGAAATTCTTTTCTGGACTTTTTAAATTCTCATGAACATTAATGGTTCTTCCTTTCTGTAGAATCTAAAGAGAGAGGCCAGATTTTGTTTCTTTCTTTCTTTCTTTAACAAATATTTTTATTTATTTCAGTGAGGAAGGGAGAGAATGATAGAAACATCAGTGATAAGAGAGAATCATTGATCAGCTGCCTCCTGCACCCCTGCTACTTGGGATGGAGCCCACAACCTGGGGATATGTCCTTGATCAGAACTGAATCTGGAACCCTTCAATCTGTAGGCTGACACTCAATCCATTGAGCCAAACTGGCTGGGGCTGTTTTTTGTTTTTTGTTTTTTTTTTCCCTTCCTCTCTCTCTCCCTCCCTCCCTCCCTCCCTTCCTCTCTCTCTTCCTCCTTCTCCTCCTCCTCCTTCATCTCTCTCTCTCTCTCTCTCTCTCTCTCTCTCTCTCTCTCTCTCTCTCTCTCAGTAGGCTAGAGAGGTGGCTAGTACAACCTTCACTTTGACCTTAAGAGACTAGAAGCGGAAAAGACTATGAGATGGGCCCATGTAAAATCGTGACAATGAGGCAGTCAATAAGGCTGTCTTACAAATACTGCTCATGTGGCACTGACCTCACTTTTCATTGACTTATGACTATGATGACTGTATTATAAATTCATTCCATCTGTGCTCTTTTGCATCTTATGTTTTATCTCCAATAGGCAGGCTAGGCCTTTTAGTGGAAAGAACAGCAGCCTTAAGTTCCCATTAGCCTGGACTCTATTCATATCTCTTGCATTTACCACCTGCATGTTGCTCTGTGAGCTAATTGAACGTTTGAACTTTAAATTACTCAACCATAAAATAAAGAGAATAGGTCCTACTTTAGTAGGATTGTTTTAAGCATTAGAGATAATATGATATAATAACCTAGAGTTCAGTACTTGGGATGTAACAGCACCTAATAAATAAAAATGACTTTTATTGTTAATGTTATTATTACATTGTCTCTCAAATTATATTGTATATCTAATTGATCTATGCTTATTGTGTAAATAAGAATCCCTTTCTTATATAAAATATATACATAATCAAATGCATTTAATATACACTTTTCCTAACTGCTTTTTTTCATGAAACGAGTGAACTCTCTCCCTCATGGATTGAGTCATCATTTAATGTATAGACGTAGGACTGGAAAGTTCTTTAATTATAAAATGGATCTCAAAAATGACCAAAGCCCATTTTCCCTATGGACGGACTGGGAGTCCCTAGGACAGCAGGCCAAGCCAGCACCACCAGGGGCAGGGGCAAGTCAGCGCCCTGCCCAAACCGAGTGGCCTGGGGAAGCACTCCTACTCCTTGCTGACCTGAGACTCTTGTTTCTGACAAGGGACACAGACACTGGTGCGCAGAACCAGCAAGTAGAACCCACCTACAGCAAGCACATTTAATCCTCACACGTTATACAAAAACTTACTCAAAATAGCCCATAGAATGTGAAATACAGCTGTAAACTTTCAGGGGAAAAATAGCAGATCTTCAGGATCTAGAGATAGGTGAAAAGCTCTTAGACTAAATATAAGCAGAATGATCCATAAAAAGATAACCAATGAATTTTATCTCATCAAAATAAAAAATGTTTTGTTTGTGAATGCCTCCTTGCAGAGGATGAAAATTCAGACTACAGAGTAGGAGAAAAGATTTATAAACCATGTATCTGGCAACGGACTACTATTTAGAAATACATACAACTCTCACACCCAAAGATAAATATGCAAAATTTCAACTAGCATATGGACAAAAGATATGAACAGATATTTCACCAAAGATGATATATATACATGGTAAATAAACATATGAAAAGATGGTCAACAACAGTAGCTGCTAGGGAAAATGCAAATTAAAGCCACACTCAAATATTGCTATTCACCTCTCAAAATGGCTAAAATTAAAAACAGTGACAAACACAGAATCCTGGCAAGGAGTGGCACATTAAGACACTGACAGGAAAACCTTGAACATGAAGTTGTGTTTGTGGCTCTGCTAGGTGTGGGCAGGAACTGAGGAGACGGACAAAGCCCTGTTAGCCACAAGCTGCGGGAATGTGGCTCCTGGTGCCATCATCACTCCAAGAAATGCATTCACGGCCGTGTTCCAGTCTCAGGAGGCCCCAGGCCCGGGCTTCTCGGCCTCCTTTGTAAGCCGTGAGTAACACCAAACACCAAACTGAGAGGTCCTTTGTAAGCCGTAAGTAACACCAAACACCAAACTGAGAGGTCCTTGAAAGGCAGTGGCTGCCACAGGCAGGCCTAGGGAAGAGTGGGAGACTGTGCCAGGGTTGGCTGCAACTGGGGGTCCATGGGGAGCAATGTGGCTTGGTCACCTAACCCTGAGAGTTCCCCCATCTTTCAAAAATCAATGAGAATGGAACTGAATTCAATTGTAGGTCAACTGAGAAATGTTATAAAAGGCCTGAGAGCCATTAACACATCCAAAAAGAAGCCTGAAATCTGGAGTGCACGAGAATTTGGCAGGACCTCAGGCGGCTGATAATTAGTGGACAACCAGGTCCCTGGCCTGTGGCACACTGACTGCCTGCACTGAAGTCACCTGGGCCTTTAAAACCGAACCCATCTCAGGTCTCACCGACCCCTTTGAATTCAGAATTCCCATGGGTGGGGACTGGTTCTCATGGTTAGTAACCTTGAGAGCCATGTTCTTTAGAATTTTTTTCTTCCTTCCTTATTACTACTTACAAATTAGGTTAGGGGAAATGGAGTTGTTTTTAAGCCTGCGAACCAATGGTGTGTACCTGTTGGTTGTGTCAAACTGAGTAGCTACTAGCTGCAAACCACTGTTTAGGGAAAAGTTTGGTGAAAGGAATTAGAGGAAATAATGCAGAGAAAGGATGCTTTAGACACAAATAAAAGAATGAGGGTGGTGTAAAGGAACTAACGAAAGACAACCACAGACCTAACCTTAGGCCTTCACCTGGTTCCTTGTCTTTGTATATGTGTGTAACTGTGTGCTTTAATATCAGTTTAAGAGAAACTGATTTTTTTATGTGATAGCTTAGCAAGTAATGTGGAGTAACTAGCTAGTGGTTATATGGAAACGTCATTTTTCTGATAAAAAGGTAATTCTATTTCTGATACTAGGGATGCATGTGAGAATTTTATGAGTTGGGATTTGTACATTCAACTTAATAAAAAGCAGAAAAGCAGGTGTTTTGTGGAAAGATCACAATGGTAATGAAATAATATACTTTTCTAGTAATATAATAAGATATTTCTGTACCAATCATGTACACATCACTTTTCATCAGTCTTATTTCTTTATCTACATGAACCATATTAAATCTTTTCTAAGTTATCCTTTATTATCTTAAATTAAATTATTTTAAATAGATTTGTGGTAAAATTTCTAGTACTTTGTCCAAAACCTTGCAGTATTTTCTAAAAATATGTAGTGTTCTCATTTATTTATTTTTGAATGTAAATTCCATTTTCTTAGTTATTATTTCTTGCACTTGGAGTACCTCAGGGAATATGTCTCTATACAATTTAAGAAATTCGAGTTTTTTCTTCACTGATAAAAAGATACTGTGTATTCTGATAATGCCTTTTTCTTCTTAAATAGGATGTGGGAGTAATTTCACTAAATCTTCAGGCTACATTATTTCTCCAAACTACCCGAAGCAATATGACAACAACATGAATTGCACTTATTTCATAGAAGCTAATCCTCTGTCTGTGGTCTCCTTGACTTTTGTGTCTTTCCATTTGGAAGGTAAGTTTATTCTTATGCGAATTAAAATTGATTTTTTAAATATTTATTGTCGAGAGTATTACAGATGTCCCTCATTTTCCCAGCTTTGCCCCCTTCCCCTTCCCATCCTAGGCCTTCACTGCACTATTTTCTGTATCCAACTGTTATGTATATATCCATATAAGTTCTTTGTTTAATTTTTTCCTTTCCCCCCTCCCCTCTTCCCTCTGAGAGTCAGCAGTCTGTCATGCTTACAATGGAATATACAATTGATTCTTAATAAAAGAATGATGGGTAGTAGAGGTAGAAATAGTCTAAAATGACCACTTGAAGAAAATATTTAAAATACTACAAAGTACATTTGATGTAAACTTGATTAAAATTCCACCCAATATTTTAAGAATGCATGTACCATGCTGCATATTCCATCCAGAAGTGAAAAAAATAATCTAAAAGCTTTAAGAACACAAGCATTACATAAATAGCTTATGGAAAATAAGTCTTAAATGTATTGCATTTTAATAATAATTTTTAATTTATTTCTTTGCATTTATACTCTACATATACATATATATAATTATGCACTACATATACATGTGTATACATATGTATATACAATCATACACATACTATAAACGTACTAGCAAAAGAAACAATCTATCAAAGCAAAATTAATAAATATCTGAACTTTACTTTTATTAGGTATTATTGTGGGACACCTTTTCATCTCCTCTCCCTTTTTTATCTTCATCAGTCCCATAGTTTTGAGAAATCCCTAACCACAACTGCCTCTCTGGGTATACTACAGCTTAGGGAATGGGCTGTAGGCTAGGGAACAGTGGAGCTCCTGGTTTGGGATTGGCCTATGGCTATAGTCAACACTGCAAAAGAAAGATCCCTTCTATAGATGGGTGTTTTCAACCCCTTAGTTGCACTAATATTTTTTAGAAATTAAATTTTCATTTCTAAATTATAACTAATTGGTAAATATAGCAGGCTACTTCTGCATAATCAAAACTTCTTTCTCTTTAGGTAGTTCACCGTGACAGTGAAAAGTTACATTTAGCAAAATGTTCTACTGTGTTCAGTATCTGGGAAATTTATGCTACATGAAAAGAAAAATGACATGTCAGTCCTCATACATTGATAAATTATACAAAGCCTCTCTCCTTCACTTGATCCTTTTTCTCTGACCGCTTTTTCCTATATCTCTACAAGCCATGGCTTTGGGCAAATGTATTTGCTAGAAAATGCTGACTACGAATAGATGTATGTCACTGTAAAAATGGAATATGAAGTTAAATACAATCTTTGCAGCATTTGCTAGCACCAAATCCCAATAATGTTCATAATATATATATATAGTATTAAGGAAAATAAAACAGTTGTGTAAGATGATTCAGTTTTCTCTTTAAAATAACATACATGTGGCTGAAACCGGTTTGGCTCAGTGGATAGAGCGTCTGCCTGGGGACTGAAGGGTCCCAGGTTCGATTCTGGTCAAGGGCATGTACCTTGGTTGTGGGCATGTCCCCAGTAGGGGGTGTGCAAGAGGCAGCTGATTGATGTTTCTCTCTCATCAATATTTCTGACTTTCTATTCCTCTCCCTTCCTCTCTGTAAAAAATCAATAAAATATATTTTAAAAAAATAAAATACATGTGAATAAAATCTATAAGGTGCTTAAGCCATCCTTGAAGAGTTGTTACAACTACACCATAGATTGTGATCTTTATTTTCTTCTTTATATCTTTCCTATTATTTTTATATCAGAGGAAAGTTGTTTTAGCAACAGGGGAAAACATGTGGCATTGGTATGGGCATCTGTTCTCATTAAATTACACAAATGGATGAATGTCATATGCCAATATCATTTAGAGTGAAATATGAGACACCAGTATTTATGCTATGAAATGTTGCCACAAAAAGCACTGCTGAAATCAATGGGGTATGTATTATTTACAAGGGAACCTATACTTACCCTAAGCAGTCATGCGCTGAGTTTTGCTGAGTAGGTAGGGAAAAGGGACAGTACTCTGACACTTGATGTGGGGTGTGGTTGGGAAGAGCACAGCATTTCAGGATGGGTCCCAATGCCAGGTCGACCACTTAACTAGTCACCTACTGTGTGCAAATTACTTAATCTTTTTGATAATCACATTCATATTTTAAAAATATGAAATAGTAGTTATGAAAGTCAGATAATGCTTGTAGAAACATATTTTATGAACTATAATTCATCTGAGTGGCCATTGTTTCATTATCATTTCTGCTGCCAGTCAAATCTCCAGATGTGGCACTACACAGTGGCCTCAGAGCAGATATTTAATTTGGCAGATTAAGTGACTTTGACTTCTATTAATGAATTTGCTAGTCATTACCTAGTTGAAAAGACTGATTTTTAAAAATAGATAAAATTCTTGTGATAATGCCTTGTGACATTTCCAGTGGTACAAGTACACAGTGTTTTCAAACTGCTAAGTGAGTGATTTCTAGTTACAAATTAATTAAATTATAGTGATTTTCCAGAAAGGGAAACATTAATCAAATTTATAATTCGATTCTTATCACTAACCATATCCATGCTGATGTTCACTGAACAACACTAAAAAGCCAGAGATTCGTTAGCTACAGTAAAACTAATCTCTTACCCCTTCTAAAATGACCCCAAGGAATTCAAAAGTAGTATCCTATATAATAAATAGGTAATATGCAAATTGACCATCACACCCTTGCACAAGATGGCCACTACAGGATGGCTGGCAGAGGAGGGCAGTTGGGGGTGACCGGGCCACAGGGGAGGGCAGTTGGGGTTGATCAGGTTGGCATGGGAGTGGTTAGGGGATGATCAGGCTGGGAGGCAGAAGCAGTTAGGGGCAATCTGGCAGGTAAACGGTTGGGAGCCAGCAGTCCTGGATTGTGAGAGGGATGTCCAACTGCCCACAGGAATCGGGCCTAAACTGGCAGTCAGACATCCCCCAAGGGGTCCCAGATTGAAGAGGGTGCAGGCTGGGCTGAGGGACACCCTCCCCCCCTCTTCTGGTGCATGAATTTCGTGTATCAGGCCTCTAGTGTTGTGATAAAACAGGATTGCTTTCAAGCAAATCACAACTTTTTTTTTAGGTACGTTCAAGATGCTATAGACCATAGGAAATGTTTCTGAGGTACTATATCCAAATGACTAAGCATTTCTGAGCCTACCATCTCAGCAGAGCCATCATTGACCTTGGTTGAGATGAGTGTGCTAGCATTGACCTTTTGGTAGCCTTTCCCAGGCTATAAAATACTGCAACACATTTGTCCATGCATTGTGTTTACTAAACACTGAGGTTTGCTCTTTAGGTATGTGTACTGATTATTCAACTATATGCTGGTTCTTTCCATACAGGGAGGTTACAAAGGTTCAGTGAACTACTTTATATCCTTTTTAAAATTACTTTCCACTAAAGTTGATCTAATAAAGCATGTTATCATATTTTATGTTGGCCTAAATTTCTCTTTCTCATTATTATTACATCTTTAATACTAGTCATTCTAGAAACTACAGACTTCTCATTTTTTTTCTAAACTAAAGCTCAGAAATGCTTTAGTATAAAAATTCCAGTGAAATCAGTTAACAGTCATGGGAGAAATTTTTACTTGAGCATTTATTTATATATTTTAAGACAACTTTTTTTTTCTGAATGTAAATGCAAGACTAAAATGGTTCTTGGTAGTATCTTCAAAAGTTGTAAAATAAAATTGGTAATTAACAAGTCAAAATTTTCCTTTTGGTCAAAAATACAACCAGAAACAGACAAATACTAACAGTGAATGATAATAGAGAAATCCCTGATGTTTTTGTAACCTCTTATTTTGTAATCAGATGTCATTTATTTTCCTAAATATTGAAGTCTAAAAGTATATTTTTGTGTTTTTACTGTTCATGTGGTCAAGTAGATGCCTCCAAGTTTATAGGCTTTTTAAAAAAATTTCATAGATAAAGCAGCTTGTGGATGTAGTAACCTAAGGCAAGTGAATGCCTTCTATGCCTTGATTTTTCTATGATTAAAATTAAATAGTAACATTGATTCACCTTTATGATAATGAGGGGTTTAGAAGTTCTTAACTAAAAAATTCCCGTATCTAGGCAAATTTTAAACTAAGTTTTTCTCAGATCTAGAGTATTTCTTGATACGATTTGGAGAGGACACTGGAGCACAGAAAATGAAGAGAACCAGAAAGGCTGATGCTTTTACTCACTGTCCTCTAGGATGGCCTCAAAAGCCCAACAGGGATGGGGCTCAATTTCTAAAACAGCCAGATAGGAAGTCCTATAAAATATTTGCTTGACTTTTTTTTTTATTAATTTACAAGTCCTGGTTTACAGGCTACACCCCAATATATATATATAAGGAAAGAAAATTAGTTTTTTCCTTTTGCCATTTTTTTGTAAGAAGCACAGAAATTGAGTTTTGTCAGTTGTGTTAGTTCACATCCTCCTTCCCCCATTTAGTCTAAGTTTTTTTAAGTGGCATGATCCATTATACACACACACACACACACACACACACCACACATACACACACACACACCACACATACACACACACACACACACACACACACCACACATATACACACACACACACTCACATGCACAAATTTCGTGTACTGAGCTTCTAGTCAACAATAAAAGCCAAAGTTGTTCAACTTAGAAAACATCAGCAGCTCTCTTCTGGCACGTGAAGGAAGCCAGGCTGCAGTCAGGGAAAATGGAGTTGTCATACAGAAAGCAAAAAACTCAAGGGGGAAAAAGAGAGCATGCTGAGGTTATTGTTCTGGCTTCCACATATTCTGGAAGCCATTCCTGCCCTTCTTATTTTTAAACCTTCCTTTGTGGCGATGAGATAACTTATAAAATCTCATTGATATTTAAATTAATTTAAAGGTAATCTACCACTTTAAACTGAAAGACTCTTGGTGAATGCATTTTTTACATATCTGTACATTAAAACATTCCCTCTCCTTTTTAGATCTGAGTATTATTTTAGATAAAATTGATTTTTTTACCCAGAAAATATCTGTGCAATATAAACCTTAAGTCATTTAGGAATGTATTTGGCTCCTCAGCTAGGTTTCTATCTAGCTTGAAGAAATCCTGAGGTATCATTTTCAGATATATTTATTAAATTAACCTCAAAGAATTCCTTCATTTTGAAAATCCTGGAACAGAAATGCTTCTAATTAGGCATAAACCTACAAGTTAAAAATGTGAAATACTTAATTTCTTTTTAAAAAATATATTTTATTGATTTTTCACAGAGAGGAAGGAGAGGGATAGAAAGTCAGAAACATCGATGAGAGAGAAACACTGATCAGCTGCCTCTTGCACACATCCCACTGGAGATGTGCCCGCAACCAAGGTACATGCCCTTGACTGGAATCTAACCTGGGACCCTTCAGTCTGCAGTCCGATGCTCTATCCACTGAGCCAAACCGGTCTCGGCAAAATACTTAATTTCAATAACCTTATCATGTAATTAGAAGCAACATGATGTTAGAAAAATAGAACAAATAAATAAATTGGTTAAACTGAGATTTGAATACTACCAGATTATGTACCTTAATTATAACCTCAGAATTTGCCTTGAAGACACCAATAGCTCCACTGGAATTTTTAAAATTTAGAGTAGGTGAGTTTGAGGGAAAAAAAAGTTATGCATTATTTATAAAAATATATTTTGCCTGCAAAACACACATACACACACACACACACACACACACACACACACAAAAAAAAAAAAAAAAAAACCCAGAAAGTTATAAAACCTAAACCTTGGAATGAAAAGAAATATTGCTGATGCTAGATTAAAATCTTGGCCTCACATTAATCAAATAGCCTGCTATGCAAGTGTCCTCTGAGTATTAGTTTTTAAGTTTGTTGGCCCACTGATATAGATTATCACAGTGACAGTTCTCTTAGGAAATTATGAAAGGACTCTGAAAAATAAAGTTTAGCATATGCTTGATTATTCTTTCAAATAATTAATTAAAATAACTAGTTCAATTATAAAAAGATCACCATGAAATAGAAGTGGTATATCTTTGTTAAGACATAATCAAAACTTATTAACTGTTTATAGTAGTAAAAGGTCTGTATTCAACAATAAGGAAGTTAGGAAGCAGAGGAAGCTGAGAGGGGATTTTAATATTTTGTAGATAGCAACAGAATAGCAAATAACTAAATAAACCATTAAAGATAATCCACTCTCTCAAAGCCTGACTCAATAAATTGCAAATGTTATATTTGGCAAGTTGTTTGTTGGGTTAAACATTCTTATATCTTTTTTCGGTAGTCATTTTTTTAAGGTAGGGTATCCTTCCAAATTTTTTTCCACAAGAAATCAAATATTACATAATATAAGATCTTATAAAATTACCTAAAGTCTAAAAACATATCAAGGATTATTATAATGAAGACTAGAGGCCCAGTGCACAAAATTCATGCACGAGGTGGGAGGAATGTCCCTCAGCCCAGCCTGTACCCTCTCCAATCTGGGACCTCTCGAAGGATGTCAGTTGGACATCCTTCTCACAATCCAGGACTTTTAGCTCCAGACTGCTCACCTATCTGCATCCCTGATTGCCCCTGACTGCTTCTGCCTGCCAACCTGATCACCCCCTAACCACTACCCTTCCAGCCTAATTGATGTCTAACGGCTCCCCTGCCGGTCTGTTTGCCGCCAACTTCCCTCTGCTGCTGGCCTGGTGACTCCCAACTGCCCTCCCCTGCTGGCCTGGAACCACCCACTGTCCTCCCCTGCTGGCCACCTTGTGGTGGCCATCTTGTATCCACATGGGGACAGGATCTTTGACCACCTGGGGGTAGCCCTCTTGTGTGTTGGAGTGATGGTCAATCTACTTATTACTTTTTTATTAGATAGGATAGAGGCCTGGTGCATGGGTGGGGACCAGCTGGTTTGCCCTGAAGGGTGTCATGGATCGGGGTATGGGGCGGCCTGGGTGAGGGGCCTATGGTGGTTTGCAGGCCAGCCACACCCCCAAGCAACCAGAGCAGAGGCCTAGGATCTGGGATTAATTTATGTTCTACAATTGAAACTTTGTAGCCTGGAGCGGAGCCAAGCCATCTGCTCACTTCATGGTGACAGCTAGTTCTGTTTGAAACTTTGTAGCGAAGAGTGAAGGCCTAGGCTATGACTGCAGAAGTTTGGCTTCCTCCATTGCCCCAGCAATCCTAAGCCTCTTTTCTCTCCAGCTCCATTGCTGCTGCCATTTCTGTTGGAATTATGTATTTTCTATAATTGAAACTTTGTAGCATTGAGTGGAGGCCTAGGCCAGCAATGGCAAGTGGAAAGCTTTGTTTCCTCTGTTGCTGGGGAAACCCAAGCCTCCCTCTTGCTCTCAGTGGTGGTAGCCATCTTTGTTGGGGTTTATTTGCATAATTTGCTCCTGATTAGCTGATGGGCATGGCTGTGGGCATGGCTTGATCGAAGGTATGGCCAATTTGCATATAACTCTTTTATTAGATGGGATAATATACAAGAAAATAAGATATAAAAATATTAGGGATAAAGTAATTCACCAATATACATATTTTTCTCAGCCTCTACATCATTGCATTAGATCAGAGATCTCAGCCTGGTTTTTCTATGAGAAGACACCTGGGGACAGGTATCAGAAAATAGTGATATTAAATACTTTTCCATAATCATAGAGAGAACCAATTGAATATATAGCCAAAGTATACAAAAAACTCTCAAGTAGAATAGGTATAGTTAAATGCAACCAGGATGATTATTTTTTAGGGAAAGCAAGGAACTTAGTCAAGATCTGGAAAAAGTTCTCCAAGGAACAAGATGAATATTAAAGTTGAGTTTATGATCAAGAGACAGCATCCAATCAAGCATCTGAGCACATGTCAGGAAGATAAGAGAAATTGAACACTACTTTTTCCTTGGACTAGAGCCTCCTCTGTCATGGGACAAGGAGCTACATTTATTCTTAATGCTATCTTCAGTAAACAATCTGATGTATATTTACTACTGAAATCTCTAAAATGTAAGATGACCCTTCATAATTTGCTTTGATCTAGTCTCCATTTTTCTAAAAACGTTCAAAACATATTTATTATTTAAAATGAGTAGGGCTCTCCTCAACATATTGAAATGTAATTTTTAACATATTGGGCTTTATTGCAAAGCAATGTTCAGTTCTGAATTCCATTATGATTCCAAGAATTCAGAGAGAATTGAAAGAAAGTCAAGAATGAGTAACTCAGCAAATTGCATAAACTTAAGGAATTTAGATTCAGACTGACTGCAATTTTTTTTCCTAAGAGTCATAGAGAGACATAGAGGCCTAAGAGGAGTAGAAATAGTAGAAAATCCTTTGGGTTGAAATATTTTAATGTTGTAAATAAGATAAAGTTTTTTCAGTAAAGTTGAAAAAGAGTTCTAGAGTGAGGCAATGAATGAGAACTATTGTCTGTCTAATTAACTTTGCTTTTAAGTAGCTACAAATCTCAATGGAGAGCATGATTCAGCGAGAGAGAGAAGTGATTACTAGTATAAAACTATGCTCCATAGAATGTGCAGGCCAAAATTTTAAACACAGGCAAGTGAAGAATCTCACATAATTAAAGTGTCTTCTCTAGTGCTCAACCAATTTGAATAAAATATCAATAGGAACTATTTCAAAAGAACCATTGCCATTTACCATTTGCCATTCATTTACCATTTCTTCTCTTTGCTTTCTCAATCATTTCTGAAGAAATCAGAATGTTGGCACATTTCATAATTCATTACCTTAGAAAGATTGGAGAGGGAGCAGGCTGGACTTAAGGATGCACCCCCCCACCCCATGCATGAATTTCATGCACTGGGCCTCTAATATTATTCATAATAGCCAAAAGCAGAATCAAATCAAAGTCCATCAAATGCTGAATGGATAAACAAAATGTGGTCTGTATATGCCATGGAATACCATCCAACCTTGGAGATAATGCAGTATTGACCCTATGCTACAACATGAATGAACTTCAAAAACATAATGCTAAGTAAAAGCAGCCAGTCGAAAAAGGCCACATATTACATGATTCTGTTTATGCAAAATGTCCAGAACAGAAAAATGCATAGAGACTGAAAGTAAGTTAGTATTGAGTTGGCTGCCTAGGGGTGGGGAGCAGTAAGTAGGGAGCGGTAAGTGGGGAACTATTTTGAATAGTATAAGGTTTCTCTATGGGGGATGAAAATGTAGTTTAGGTGATATGTCAGCTATTTAAAGTGCTGTGGGACTGTCAGCTAGTAACACCTTTCCAAAGGGCCATTTGAGAACCTGAAAAAGACTTATTTTAGTACCAGTAACTCAACTTCTAAAAATGTATTCTCATGAAATAAGGAGAAACTTCCACAAATATTTATGTACAGAATGTTTGTTTCAACAGCATTTCTTATCACAAACCAAGGGGACAATAGAATTATCAATCCTAGAGATTAATTGAATACAGAATGGTGGTGCACTTGTGTCAGAATTTGCTGTATTTATTAAATTTAATGTTTTAGGAAAATATTTAATCACATAAAACTGCATGTGTTATGTTATTTTAGGTTAATAAAAATTGAGTTATGTGAGAGCATGGCCAATATGACCCCAATCAATGCTTTAAGAGTATAATTCACATATAAAGATGACTGCATACGTTGTGATAATTAAAGGCTTTATAATTTTTGTTTATCCTTTTTTTAAATTTTTCTTTAGGATGTGTTGGAACTTATTTATTTATAATTAGAAAACAAAATGAAGATACATATTTTACAACCACTGAACTCAACTTAATATTGATTGTATGAACACTTATAACCATTGTTCAAAAAATAATAAGGAATTTCTAGTTATCTCTCCATGGTGGGAGTTTATCTGTACATAGCTCTATTTAAAGCTGGGTTTTTCAGGAGCAGCCCAGTGGGTTTTTGGGGCCAGGCCACCTTTGCTGTGGCTTCAGGGCAGGGATGTGGAGCTGCCCGGATCATTGCAGCATCAGCAGCAGCATCCCTGGCTCTACCCACTCCGTGCCAGTGCGTATCCCCGTGTACAGCAAAAAGTGTCTTCAGGTACTATTGAAGGTCCCTGGGAGGCAAAATTGTCCCCAGTTTATAATCACTGAATTAAGGAACCATTTGGTAAAGGAAGAAAATTCTGGGTTATTTCAAAATGGATTTATCTCTGTGAAGTTCTATCTGTGTCCTCACACCTGAGCTGGGTTTGTCACTAGGGTAAACCTCAGGAAACCAATTAAATAGGGACTTACCATTTCTATGTAAATTGCATAAATCTTCATTACATTTTTGCTTGGTGTTTACAACATTGATTGTTTATGTTGCTTCTGATTAACATGCTGGTTGTCCCATGCTTCAGCTCGCTCAGCCGTGACAGGAAGCTGTGACAATGATGGTCTGCACATTATCAGGGGCTACAACAGTGCCTCTACACCTTTTGCTACCGTGTGTGGTGATGAGGTGCTGTCTCCTGTTACCATCTCTGGTCCAGTGCTGCTTAACTTCTACTCTAACTCACACACCACCGACTTCGGATTTAAGCTTTCCTACCAGATAACCTGTGAGTAGCCATAATGATGTGTGAAATATTTTTCTTGACTAATGCCCTTAGGAGTTTTAATTGTGATTCATAAATCACCAAATTGAAATTCAAAGACTTTAAGGGTAAAAATGACCAATTAGGTTCATGGTCCAAAAATACTTAGACATTTTAATTTTTTTAAGAAATGGGGAGGCTCTTTTTCATGAATTTTGGCTAGAGCTACTTTTTGAAAATCAAACATAAAGTTGAGATTTATTCTGATAATTTAAGTTAAAATGAACATTCCTGCTATCTTTAGCTGTCTGGACATTACTTTGAAGTGACTCTTTGGCCTGCACTATACAGATGCCTATTTCATTTTGTCAGTTTGCTAATGTGAAAAGCAATATTGGTCCTGTCCAGCTGGCTTAGTTGGAGCCTCAGCGCGCGCGCACACACTCACACACACACACACACACACACACACACACACACACACGATTGAATGTTACATTCCTGGTCAGGGCACATGTACACCTCAGTTGTAGTTCAAACTCTGATCAGGGCTCATTTGGAAGGCAACCTATTGATGTCTCTCTCTCTCTCTCTCTCTCTCTCTCTCTCTCTCTCTCTCTCTCTCTCTCTCTCATTCCTTTCTCTCCCCCCCCCATTCCTCTCTCTAAAAATCAATAAAGATGTATCCTCAGGTGAGGATTATTAACAAAAAGAAAAGCAATTTATATAAATTTAGTAAAAAACTAAGAGAATATCTTTATGATCTTCTGGTAGGATTTTTTTCAACAACATACAAAAAACACAGGCTTTGAAGGGAAAGGAAACATTGATAATTTGCAGCATCTCATGTCAAAGTCAAAGTGAGAAGATGAGCCATAGACTGGGCAAAGGCCTCTATAGCTACCAGGCTCTTCTAATTCGTTACAGACAATTCAACCTGTTTATTTGAAAATCATGCAAAGATATTTCCCTATTTTGAGTAACCCTTTCTTCTCCTGCAATAAGCTTTGTTGGTTAGTTTCCTAACAGTGTTTTTTTTCTCCACTTCATTTATGTGAGACTCTGCTAGTGTCTATGTGGAAGTTTGTACACAGTGTTTTAGGAAAATGAGGGATTGAAGGCTAAAAGAATATAAAGCAATGATGTAACTCTCCAAAACACCAGTTGTACCAAAAGAATAAAACAAATAATCCATTTCTTTATTCAACAAGACAACTGGGGGAATGCCCATTGTTCAGTTTTATTCTGGTTGTGCCAACAGACCTGTAAAGTCATAGACAATAATACTTTACAAATAGGGGCCGGACTCAGGTAGCATCTCACATGAATGAATTGTGAAGCTCTTTTATCATGAGTAAGTAAATATTTCAGTCTTCTCTGTGGATGGGAACAGTAATTTATTTGAAAGATAATTATTTAACTTTCTACTTTTAGCAATGGGTTTGGCCAAGTAAAGACAAAAACCAAAACAATACTTTTGCAAGATCTCTGAGTCCCTTTCACTAATGTTGGAGGAATAAAGAGTTTCGTTGATAAGATTTCAAATCCTGACATGTACAAATTTGGGAGTTATTGAGGCTTTGATAAGCTTTCAGAGGCCACATAATTGTATACAAGATGAAATAGAGTAATGGCCACACAAATCTGACATTGAATTCACTCCATACGTCCACAGGGATCTGAGCACATGCATACATGTGGAGAGCAGCTTTCCCTGCAAAGTGGGCTCAGCTGAGGTGAAGTACATCAATAAGTAAACAGTCTCACATGGCAGCCACCACTTGCTTCTCATTTCTAAGACATACAAGTGGAAAATGTCTATTGATAGCTTATAAACCATAGAGATAGCATCAAAATATACTAACCCCATTCTAATTTTAGAATCAGACAATAAAATAAACATAAATCTTTCTCATTGTAATGATGGGAGGGAACTTTCCATCATTAAGTGGCACAACCTGATCCTCCTTATATGTAAGTCCAAGAAAAAAAAATAATGTTATATTAAAAACAATAGGTTTATGATAATGTTATGGCTGTTTTATTGATTAATTGGATAACTAAGGGTTCTGGGCAGTTGAGTGCTGGAGTCCGGCTGGGGAGTGGGCCTGGCCTCCTCATGCTGCTGAATGCCAGTAACACCAATGTGCGCAAGTAGAGTTCTTACCAGTTTAACACTAAATAGAAATACATAGGACCCAGGAGCTATAAATTGGGGCCCACAGAGGGAACTAAGCTCAAATGTTCCAAAAATGATTTCCAATACTTCACTTTCTAATAGTCCATCTTTGACAGAGGAAACTCGAATCAATATTATTGAAGATTTCTAGTGGGCAGACCTTCCTGGGTTCATATGCCCACAATGTGCCTTGGATTTTGTTTGCCTTTTCTACATTTCTACTTATTACTGTCATCCCTCTGAGCCTATGAATTTAATATAGAGAAAGGACAGTTATACCTAACACTTGAAATGTTTCTCCTCATTATTTTCACTCTGGCCATTAATTTGACTCAGACTTATTCAATCCAAGATGTGCCTTAAGTATTCTTCCCTCCTTCTCCCCATACTGTCTCCTCCTTCTACTTCGGTAGAAAAATCAGAATTAAGAGTGCTTTAAGTTGCTTTAAGAAAATGATAATAGTTATCTCTCAGGAGAAAAAGGTACATTAGTAAAGGTTATCTCAAAACTATTTTTCCATGGTGTGAGTACTAATTGTTCTCTGCATATTCCCGTCTTCCATTGCAGCCTGTGGTGGTGTGTTCAACTTCTCCAGTGGAGTCATCAAAAGCCCTGCCTACTCATACTCAGATTACCCCAACAACATTTACTGCTTGTATAACATCACTGTGAGAGATGACAAAGTGATTCTGCTCAAGTATGTAAGACAAATTCACCTTCTTAAGAAAATCATTTTAGCTTGGTTTACAGCAAGGCTTTCCTTAATAATGGAGAGCATCGATTCTCATCAGAAGATAGAAGGGAGGAAGGGAGGGAAAGTGAGGTCCTTGTGGAATCCTGGGAAACAGCCCTCCTACCCTCCACACAAGCCAATAGCACATGGTTACCAGGTAAGGAAGAAAAACAGGCACTCCACCTGTTAAAATTACTGCTATAATTTTCTTTTTTTAAATGTATTTTATTGATTTTTTCCTGAGAGGAGGGGAGAGGGATAGAAAGTCAGAAACATCGATGAGAGAGAAGCATCGATCAGCTGCCTCTTGCACTCCCTCCTACTGGGGATGTGCCTACAACTAACGTACATACCCTTGACCGGAATCGAACCTGGGACCTTTCAGTCTGCAGGCTGATGCTCTATCCACTGAGCCAAACCGGTTTCGGTGACTGCTATAGTTTTCTAACAGGTTCAAAGGAGCTTATAATGGATGTAAAGTTATAAGTCTATCTTGAAATCCAAGAATAAAAGAGTTTCCATTTGTTGGGCACTTATACACACAAAAAAAATCTTTAACACTTTCCATAATTCTGTTATTTATTTCTTTTTTTAAAAAAATATATTTTATTGATTTTTTACAGAGCAGAGGAAGAGGGATAGAAAGTCAGAAACATCAATGAGAGACATCAATCAGCTGCCTCTTGCACGCCCCCTACTGGGGATGTGCCCACAGCCAAGGTACATGCCCTTGACGGGAATCGAACCCGGGACCCTTCAGTCCCCAGTTCGATGCTCTATCCACTGAGCCAAACCAGTCTCAGCTGTTATTTATTTCTTAAAATAGTCACATAAGGTATGCACTATTAAATGAAGGATCAATATCTAAATCCATGTCAGGTTTCCTCCCAATACCCTGTCTCTAGTATATTCCTGTGCTACCTCTGAAAGGGTAAAATTTCTTCTAACTACTTAAATTTATTTTTGTGTATCACAACACTGGCACTATTCAAGATATCTCACATCAGTAGAATTTTCCCAAATCCTACTTACTCTCAAGTCTGATGAAGGGAATGCAGCCTCCAGTTTTCCAGTGATAAAGTCCCACATTGCTTTTGTCTAAATGAGTGTTCTAGTTCTTGTGTTCCAGGGTTATACAGCTTGTGGTGGGAAACTCTGAGGGTTGGCAGAGTTCACAGCTTGATGGGCTAGGACCACTCCTACCCACATTCCCCTAAAAATCATAAAGTCTCTGCAATTAACTCCAGAGGCCTTGTGTACCAAATGGGTCCATGTATTGTAGGATAGGTCTCATAAAGCTTGATTTGGTTTCTCTATCAGACAGTAAGTGGTCTATAGGCAGGGCTTTGAAGGAAACGGCAGATCTCACCTGGGACGATTGGTAAGGAAGCTATGCCGCAAACCCAAAAATTCCTAAATCATAGGAATAAAAACAAAACCAAAAAACATTGCCAAATGACCAGGTGCAGGAGGCCTGTGAAGGGATAGCCTGCCCAGAATGGAAGCATAAGGGATGGTTCTTTTCATTTGCCATTATAGCCCAATATTTGTTTCTTACATATATAGGATTATGGTTAGTGTGTGTGTGTGTGTGTGCATGGGTGTGTTTTTCTTTCTATTTCCTGCCTCGGCTCTGGGCCACATACTATATCAAAGTTTACATCCCCATGTTTGAAAAAGTACTTATTGTAATATTTCTAAGAGTCTGCTTTCTATCTGTATGTTTATGAAAGAGATATTATTCTAGTATTCTAGGTGCTGCAGAAGTTGTAGACATTAGTAAAACATACATCCTTGTAGGAAGGCTCTCAAAATATGCCATGGGATATTCCATGGGGTTTCGGTCCATGGGATTTTCCAGGAAGCTTTTGGGGAAATGGTGTAAAATAAAAAGCCAAAATAGCTTTGAGTCCTCCTGGACACTCAAATTTTTCTTTTTCTTTGTAAATTTATGTTGTAGAAAATAAGTATGTTGTCTATAAAGAATAAAAGTAGAAATCACCTAGCTGTTGTTCTGCTTTAATCTTTTTTTACAAGAACATTTAGTGTTATGTGTGGCTAAATAGTTTTTTCATCTGGATCTTCATCATCAGTTTTAAAAAAATTCAACCAATCAAACCTTTTGGGGAAAAAAAATAGATGATTCTTTTTTCTTAAAGTTCTTCCAAGTATTTTATTGTTAAATATTTTCAAATTACTCTGCGCTATGTGTTATTTATTACAGCTTCTAGAAAATGAAGGAAAAAAAAACTAAAAAAAAGCAGGAGAGTGTAAAAATGAGATTAGGAGAGCAAATAACTTTTATTTTATTTTTTTCCAAATAATAAGTACGTTAAACAAAATTTTTAAAAGTAAGCCATTAGTAAATAAGTCATAAAACCCTAAAGAAAAAAAATGGTCAGAAGGCCTTGCTTATTTGGGAGCTCTGTGAATAGTAACTTGAAATGACAAAGCATAAGACCTAGACTAACGTTTAGGCCATAAAAGAAAAGTCAGGGATTTATCTTTCAGGATCAGTGGTTTGCAAACTCATTAGTCAACAGAGCCAAATATCAACAGTACAATGATTGAAATTTCTTTTGAGAGCCAAATTTTTTAAACTTAAACTTCTTCTAATGTCACTTCTTCAAAATAGACTCGCCCAGGCCGTGGTATTTTGTGGAAGAGCCACACTGAAGGGGCCAAAGAGCCGCATGTGGATCATGAGCCGCAGTTTGCCGACCACTGGGATAGGTTATAAGTGATAACAAACAACCCAAAGGCCTAGGAGCTTAACTCAGTGAACTTATTTCTCACTTGCATGAGTATGTCCAATGTGGCCTGCCCAGAGGCCTGGCTCCCTGTGGTCACTCAGGGGCTCCGGCGGATGGATTTCATTTCTGCATTTGCTTCCAGGACCATCGCTACAATGGGCAGGCAATGTGGCAAACTGAGTAGGGGTTTCATAAAATTTTTCCAGAAGGTAGACTCTCCACAATTAAACTTGCTTTGGCCGTGGAGATGTGAGTCTTAGGGCATGTCAAAGCTCAGAGTGTACACAGAAAGGCAGTCTTAGCAAATATCAGAAGGCAGAGAACCAAGATATGTGGGGCCACCACAATAACCTTAAATGTGCATTTATGGCACTCAAGTAAGATTAAAGAGAATTTAGTTCATTCTTTTCTACCATTGATCTTTTAAAATTTATTTTATGAGAAATAACTTATTTCATATTCCTCATTTTCAAAACAATAATGATCACTGGTTTTGTTGTTTTTTAAAACATCTGTTACATGCCTGACACCACAGTTTGGTTTTTGCTATTGTTTCATTTAACTTTACTCTAAACTCCCTTTTCGAAGAAGGAAACCGTGACTGTGGGAATAAGAATGGAGCTCTGATTCTAAAACCAGTGTTTCCTCCACTCAGTTAGCATCTTGCCATAAGTAAAGAATAGGATGATAGTACCACTTGATGGCCCCAAAATAACAAGAGAATAGTGTCATACTTTAAAAGAGACTGAAATGCTAAAGTGTTGCTGAAATGATAAATAGATAGCAGTTAAACTTGTCAAAACTTAATTTCATGAAGAATTAATTATGTCTTTGACTATAAACTCCTAGAAGTCCAGAGCCATATCTAACTCATTTTTATATCCCAAGTGCTTATCATGATTTTTGACATACTGAATTACTAAAAAAAAATTTGCCTAAACTTTTGAACTGATTAGTATACTATTTCTAATATTTCCTATTAAATAAGGCTTGGACATTCGCTTTTAACCTTTGTCTTTTTTAAAGACAAAAACTCAAGGTACTATTTAATGGAAATCCAAATGGAGAACATCAGTATTAATAAGACTCATTTTACAGGTTCATTGATTTTGATGTGGTTCTCTCCACCTCCTGCTCCCAAGACTACCTGGCAATTTATGATGGTTACAACATCAGTGATCCTCTTCTTGGCAAATTCTGTGGTTCCAACCTTCCACCAAATGTTAAGAGCGGTAATAACAGTATGCTCCTGGTGTTCAAGACAGGCTCATTTCAAACAGCAAGAGGTTGGACGATAGTTTTCCGGGAGTCACTGGGTAAGAATTCTGGGCATGTAAATCTATTTTTCATGACTGTTACTTTTTGCTTTATTTTATTTCACCTTATTAAAGTTGCTTTTCATTTAAGTTTAGATGAATGTCACACAAAGTTTTGGTTTTTTAGATTACTAATAATGTATCCTGATTTTTTAAAAAAATAACTCAACAAGTGTACTTCTCTAGAATACTAAGGTAAAGTCTATCTATACAACCATCTGAAATAAGACACGAACCTTATTAATCATCGATGAAAATGGTGAAAGTTGAGCCTAACGGCAGTCTAGGCACAGATCAAGACAGGAGACCCATCGCCTATTTTGACTTTCTCCTTAAAATGGTTAATATCCTTGGAGAATGTTAAGTAAAGACGGAATGCTCAGATGAGTTCTGGAAAGCTCATAGTGGTACTGTGTGGAGAAAAGCACAGAGGACTCTCTGGCCTGAGAAGGGAGAAGCTTGTCATAGAATTCCAGATGGGAAATGTTGGAGGTTCAAATTAACACAACAGAAATAGAAAGGGTAGAGATCCCAGAGGTATTCAGAAGTTAGAATACATTGGAAATACAGCATTTGAAACTTGATATAAGTTGCTGATGACTTCTTATGAGGATGTAAGTTGCTGATGACTTCTTATGAGTAACTTGTTGGATGGGGTGCCTTAAGAGACTCGGTTTAGGGAAGAAATATTATATTTGGTTTGAAGCATTTCGAGTTGGAGAGCCTATGAGATATCTAAATGAAGAATACAGGAGGAAGTTGAAGCTTAAATAAAATATTGGGCTAGAAATAATGATCTAGAGGTAAAGGAAAAGCTGAATGTGAGGATAAATAAAAAATAGCACCCTGGTTTATTCCCATTCCATGTGAGAAATAATTATCTATATAAAATCAACAAAGAACTTTGAATCATATAAGGTAGTTAATCCTCTGTTTATCTATATTCACAGCATCAGTGGCACAATCTAGTTCATTTTACACTTAACTCTGGAAAATGTGTTGATTCTTCCATTTGAGTAGGGATGATTAGTGTTCTGAAAATGAACCGCTCACCAAACAAATCACATCTTTGGTGAAGTATCATCTCAGAGAAAGCTGGCAAACTTTCTACAATGAAAATCCTGACTTATTGTTCAAACTCTTTCTTTCTCTTTATCCCATTCTGTGGTAACCTTCATGCTTCCAACTCAAAGCAGAGCTTACCTTAAGCTTCTTTGCATTTGGCATGAGTTCTGTATGTGTGTACATTTTTTGAGGGAAGCAGTTAGATAGTGTCTTAAAGGCTTCACAGTAAGCCACAAGACATCATGACAAATTGTATCAGAAAATCACTGCCACCTACCCTACTTAGCAGCATTACCAATAACGTGAAAGCAAATCTCAGGGGCAGAATATGAGAGGCTGGAAGAAAAATTAATTTTCTCTTGGAAATTGTTTTTGTGCAAAAGAACTCACAAACTCTTGCCTTTAGCACAGACTTTAGAGTCAAATGGCATATATTTGCGTAGATCTTGTTACCTGCTTTCAGGTTGTTTTTCCTTTTCCTAATGCTTTCTCACATGGCCATTGAAATCATCTCAAAGCACTCCACAAGCCTTCATCTGCATAAGCCCTGCCAGCTAGCTAGTGTTCTCCAGCCTCATTAAATTACTATGTTTTTCTGGGCTACAAAGAAGACACTTTTGGATTTATTGTGATTTTTACTGCTCTGAAATGGCACAGAAGGAAAAATCTTACACTGTAAGAGGCACTGTTCATCTCTGAGCATCAGACACTTTCAGTTTATTAGTATTTCCCTGGGCATAGCTAGAGAAAAGGTCCATATGTAGAAAGCAGAAATGGAGCTCACGGCTGCATGTTAGGATAGTGACTTTTACCTCTTCTTCATCTTCACACATCATCAATCACTGGGAAATATTTAGGTAATTTTCAATGGTGATTTTTTTTACTAAAAACTCAAGTGTCATAATTTTGAATTGTATGGTGTCACAAAGCTTTCAAAACCTTACATAAGAATTAACCTTTCATCTGCAGAATTTTAATCTTGTTTTTTGTTTGTTTGTTTTGTTTTTGTTTGTGGTAAGGAAAAGGGGAGGAAGAATAAGAATATATTGAATTCTGGAGTTTATGAAATCTTTTATTTTTATTTTTTGTATGTCCATTTATATGAAATGTCCAGGATAGGCAAATCCATAGGGACAAGGTAAAATACAAAAGTAGGTTTATAGCTGTGATTATGTGAAACACTGAGCTTATTCTTTTTTGGGGGGGAGAGGGAGATGTACATATTTTTTTTATTTTTCCCTTTTTAATTAAATTAACATTGATTAATTTGATTAGATAGGTTTCAGGTGTGGGCTTCTATGTTACAGGATCTGTGTTTTGCACTGTGTGCCCACCACACAGAGTCACATCTTCTCCTGTCACCGTGTATTTAGACCTCCTTTTCCCCCCACCTTTCTCTCTGGTAACCCGCACACTGCTGTGTTCCTGAGTTTCACTTTTATCTCCCACATATGAGTGAGATCATATGGGTCTTAGCTTTTCCTAACTGACTTATTTCATTTAGCATAATATTATGAGATATTTTGTTACAGATCTAAAAGCACCCTTCATGTCCATCCCGTCCGTGTACAACTACCCTTTGTTTCCTATAAAGAGGAGAAAGCAACTTTGTGGGCCACACAGCAGCTTCTTGTTTCCAGAACAGTCATTTCAGCCTGGAGAACAGTCTCTTCTCAGAGTAAATAGTTGATGTGAAGAGGAAACTGTTTTGGTCTGCAACATCTCAGTTCAGTTTATCTTAAAACACTAGAGCTTTACAGTTTTACTATTTAGATTACACACTTGGCGATACTTTATAAACATGTTTTAATTTATCAGAAATTAGTAAAGAGCCAGCTCACATAATTATGTGATTATCAGGTAAACTCTCCTCATGCATGTATTATATTTGCATTGCTAATGGGCCTGAACACATTTTGGGGAAATAGACCCTGGTTTGCTGTTAATTACTAAATATGGAGTGAAACCGGGTCTGTTCTTTCATGGAGCTGCGCTGTGAAGGGCCACAGGGTGGGACACAGGCCGAGAAGGCAGAGAAGGCATGTCCAGGAGCTGACCTCCAGCTGCAGTGGAGTCTGTCTTTCCCTTTCTCCCTGCACTGCAACATGACATGAGTAATTGATCCCAAATGACTAATGAGCAGCAAAATGATCATACTGGGCCCTGGGCATCTGTGAAACCCTGGAAATATATCTGCAAATCAGAGCATTTTTCTTCAGAGAGCGTATAGCTTTTACCTCATTGTCGCTGGTGTCGCTGACCTCATAAAGTTCAAAAGCCATAGGTCCTGTGCATTTGGCTGAAGTGGGCACACTCACAGTGCAGAATCCACACTTACAAATATCCTTTTATTCTATTAACTTCTGCCGGTTGAGTTTCTGTCCCTCCTTTACCACAGGATCTGCTCTGGCCATGACCTTGCTCACCTGTGTCACTCATGAAGCACTTCAGATTTGCACACGTATTTTTAAACCAGCAAAGCCCCATATCCACTTGCTGTACTGGTGTCATAAGATAGTGCTGCTCAGCCTGTTCATTTACAGAACATGTATTTACTGTGGAGCACCACAGTCATTTAGTTTGTCTCTAAAGCAACGTATTGTGTAACACTTAGGCAAGATGTCAGATTTAGAAACTGAGCTTGGCCCAATAAGGTATGAGGTTCACAGGCATTTGGATAAGTGAGTTGCCAAGGAGAGTGTGAGGCATGACCCCTTCAGGATAATATCCTAGAACAGTGGTTCTCAACCTTCTTAATGCCACAACCCTTTAATACAGTTCCTCATGTTGTGGTGACCTCCAACCATAAAATTATTTTTGTTGCTACTTCATAACTGTAATTTTTCTACTGTTATGAATCGTAATGTAAGTTACCTGTGTTTTTCGTTGGTCTTAGGCGATCCTACAGGTTGAGAATCAGTGCTGTAGAACCTATAAATCAAAGTGCTGTTAACCCAAGACTAACATTCCTGGTCCATTGTAGCTCAGAGCCCACTGCTGAGGATGAAGGCGGTTGTCCATCTTCCTTCATCTGGAGTATTTGTCATATGGAGAATGAGTCAGGTGACATTAGTCAAACTCGTAGAGCTTTGCTATGAAAGAAAAGCAATAATACCAAAGTGCATGTTTAACAAGGACAAAGTTAATCACAGTCTACAAGGTGAATCATCCTCAAATTGAAAGCGCTGCAGACCAGAAGGTAGCCAGGACCCAATTTCTTCTTATGTTGTTGCCCAGTGAGATGCTTTAGAAAAGTCCTATGATAATTATGAGCTCCACTTTATTCACTAAAAAGAGTCAATTTGAAGTATGACCACTTGCTATCTTTTCAGAATGTGATGGAGATGGAGTAGACAGTTCTGTAAAGTACCATACATGTCAAAGAGAAAAGCTGTGTTAGAAACTAATATTGAAGTCCAGGCTTTCTGTAGGGCTCCAGGCCCACCAACTCATCTCTAAACTTGGGGAGGGGTGACAGGTCATTACTATCAACAGGACCACTTCATGGTACAATGGTTTCTGGTTCTTACTCATTTTGCAATGTAATCTTACCAGCAAGTCCTAAAGTATATTTCATAACTTAAATCTGAAATCAAAGCTAATTTTGATTAATTCCAAGGCTTGCAAAGACTTAACACATATTGGCTGTATGGGCAAATTAAAGAGTACGTGAATAAATTATGCCCACTCTATAATTACAATGTTATACATAATATATTCAGCATATTATACACTATTTTATACCTAGATATGCTTCACTCTCAAAATGTAATTGTGGTTTATGTAGTTCAGCTACTACTTGGGATAGTAAATTGGATCACTTTTACTCTTACAGATTTAGGAATATAGGATCAGACTCAACATTTGGGTCATATGTGTCTGGCCTCTGGGTTTTTACCTGCTACCTTAACATCTGGAAATTCCTTTCAAAGGTGCTAAAGAAAAATGGGGCTGAGATGGGATGATATAGAAGGAATCGAACAAGAGTTCACTTGTGAGAGGGAATAGGGAAGATGGAAAGCGAGACCAAGAAAGCTGATGAGACTGGACCTCAATGATGGAAAATATGATCACAAGAAATAGAGAAAAATATAAAAACATGTCAAATTTCTTTTGACTTCTGTTTGTTTTTTAAGTTTCACAGTTTTGATGTTAAGCTTGGACCTTGAGAGGCATTCTAAAATTCTGCAGCAAAACAACACAAGAATAAACTTAAAAATATCAATGACTGTAAACATCAATATGTATATGTTATTTGCTTCTTAGCAGCCGGGTATAAGCTGCAAAACCACCTTACTTTTAGAAATACAAGTGCAATAAGATAGTTGAATTATAGCTTGAATGATTTTATAAGTCACTTCAAATAGCTCGGATTTTAGCAATAATGGGGGTATTTCTTAAAAGCAATGTTGTTTGTTTATTCTTTTAATGTTATTTGTTCCCTCTGATAAAGTCTGAGAATGAGATGAGCTGGAATTGGAAACCCGTTTGCAGAAAACTAGACTAAACTTATTTCCGCCCTTTGTAAGTCTCTCGCTAGTGACTGGACTTCTCTGGGAAGCTGAGACCAAAGACAAGGTTATCTGCAGTTTGTCCTTTGTGCGTTTTACTGAAAAGGGTTTTTTGCTGGGCTGAGAATGTGGAAATAGGATAAAGAAACTAACAAATGCTTAGTTCACCCAAACCTGACAAAAGCAAATAGACAGGAGTAAAATTCCAGATCAGCAAAAATAAAGGAAAGGTTTTTATTAAAATCTATTCCAGTATCAGAGTCCATTCCTGCCCCCTCCCCACATGACCAGATGCTACTGTGGAGACCAAGCTAAGTGATAAAAGTGAGTTAATGTTAAATTATAAGGTAACATTTTGAAAAACATTCAGGTAAACAAGAGCTTGGAAACAGTTATTACTTATAACTGAAGCCATACCAGACCTCCCCAAAATGTCACCCAGTTTTCCCAGATAATTGAACCTTTTGGATTACACTTTTTGTAACCATAAATTCCCTATAATCGTTATCCTTGCTCAGATCAGCCTGACTTTGGTGTAGTGTCCCCAGGAGCATGCAAGCTGTATCTGGTTAGCAGAAGACATTAAAAAAAAATTCTTTGGCTATAAATCAGCCTTTTAGAAACACAACATTATTAGATTTCCAGGACTGTATTCTTCTCTTCATTCTGATATATCAAAAAATCTATTAACTTTATGTGTTAGGTTTATATTTTGCTCACTTCTAAGGGAAGACTTGTCACAAAAATCCGTGGGCACGATGATAATGGACCCCTGTCACTGAGCATCGACACACATTATTTTATCTAATCCTCACAACTACCTCCAAAACATGGACTATCCCAGTTTACGAAGGAGGAAGTAGGAAGAGATTAGGTAATTTATCTTCATCCCCAGGGTTCCTTAAAGGTAAAGTGAAGCTTTGAACCAGGCAGCACTGTCTCCAAATTCAGAGGTTTCTTAATCAGCCCAAATCACTTCTGGCCATTGATGACCCAGACCAAGGGAGGTTGTGGGGGAATGTTCTGAGAGGCAAGTCATGTCTTTTCGTATGCTTTTAGGTAGAAAGAGTCACTTTTCTCCACTTCTATCTCCTCATTTGACACTGCCTGCATTCTAATTTATGCCTAGTCCCAAATAGTGCATTTGGTAATATCCTATTGTAGCTAAATATTGCACATAATTGTCTTCTCCTTTCCACAAAGAAAGATATATTTCAATAAAATACAGTTTGTAAATAGTATAATACAGTGTAATTATATTCATAATATTTATATCAAATAACTTCGTATTATAAATACTTATATATTATATAATGCTTATATTATTAGATATAATAATTACATATTATATATTTAAACCTTATATAATATATATTTTCAATATAAAAGACATTTAAATATTTATTGTATTTATATTATTATTTATATTTATTACAAATAGTATATTTATATATGAAATATCTATGCATATATTTTATACACATATATGTATAATATATGTATTTTATAAAACAATCCATCTATCTATATATAAAAGCCTAAGTGACTGAATGAACAAACAACCAAATGAACAGTAGACCAGTTGCTGTGATATGCATTGACCACCAGGGGGCAGACACTCAATACAGGAGCTTCCCCCGATGGTCAGTGCACTCCCACAGGGGGAACACTGCTCAGCCAGAAGCCAGGCTCTTGGCTGGCTAGTACAGCAGCAGTGGCAGGAGCCTCTCCCACCTCCACTGTAGGCAGGTGGTAAGGAGTGAGGAGTCCTGGTCTGCGAGAGCCCCAGATTGGGAGAGGGATGTCTGCCTGCTGGTAGGCAGACATTCCCCAAGGTGTCCTGGACTGCAAGAGGGCACAGGCTGAGCTGAGGGACCCCCCTCTCACAAGTGCAGAATTTCATGCACCAGACCTCTAGTATATTATATAAGCAGTAAAAGCCAATTAACTATCTGCTGTTGACAGACAAATGTGATATGTTTTATTGGCTTTGCAAGGCATAATGATAAAGAATTAACACAGTTAAGGGAAGTACTAGAGACCTGATGCATGAAATTCATGCAAGAGGCTCAGTCCTTACAGCCTCAGCTGCCTCAGGCCTTATAGCCCTGGCTACCTCGGCCCGTGCAGCTCTGGCTTCGTTCGGAAGATCGTCTGGATAGTAATTCTGCTGTTTGATCTAATTAGCATATTAGCTCTTTATTATATAGGATAATACATTTGGAATATAAGAATAATAAATCTCTGTATAACCAAAGAATTCTAGTCCCACATTATGGCCTCCAATTTAGAAAACTTCCTTACCACAACAGTTTAACAAAATGAAAGAATTCATACATTTGTTTTTATGATATAACCCTGAGTGATATTCTTAGCATATAGTTTAATTTACAAATTGGAGAGCTAAGCCAACGTCCCTTAGGAAGTTTAGAGCAAAATTGGGAAAATAATCCCTATGTCAATGAGATAATACTGCCACCAGAGTAGTAAAAGTTGAAATACATGTAGCACCATACATAACTTAATATATCAATAAGAACAATAAAACAATTCCTTGTTTTAATTATTATTAAAAAAGCTATTCAATATTTGGCTTGATTTTATAAATCGAACCTTTTTTATCATAATCTGTATATGAGTACTAAGCAGCACATTGCTATTTATCCTGACCTCTCTAAACAGAACATTTTCAACTTTGGATTAAGTTTTTATTTTGTAATTGCCAATGTTGAGTAAATAGTTTTACTTTTTAAAAATAGTATTGCTGTACACTAATGTGTCCTGAATTTTACAAATTTAGGAATTTTACTCTGCTAAAATCTAATACTAAGATTAAATTTTTCTTAAGGTCATTTGTCATTGCAAGTTTTTAGCTTAAAGAAGCATTTTTCTACTAAAAACCTATCCCTTCGGCAGCATTTAAAAATTGATGGTTATCTATAAGAACAAAGGGGTAATATGCTAATTAGACCAGACATCCTCTGGGGTCAGAAGGAAGCTGCCTGGGTCCAGGGATCAGAGGGAAGCCAGTGCCAGCAGCCTGAGGAAGGAAGGCCTACTTTTTCATGAATTTTCATGCATCTGGCCTCTACTACATATGCTAATCCTTACCCAAGGATATTTTCCCATTGATTTTTAGAGAGAATGGAAGGGAGGGGGTGAGACAGAGAGAGAGAAACTTCACTGTGAGAAAGGCACATTGATTGGTTGCCTCCCACACATGCCTCAACCAAAGCCGGGAGGAAACCTGACACTGAGGTACATGCTCTTGAGTGAAATTTAACCTGGGACCCTTTAGTCAGCAGACTAATGCTGCATCCACTGAGCCAAACTGGCTAGGGCTTTCTAGTGACATTTTTATTGTTGTCCCGCTAATTATGACTTCACAATCAAATATGTCACAAATATCAACTAAATTAGCTTTTAAAACAGGTTAATAAAGAGAACTAAAAAGTCATTTGTTTAAAAATATTATATACTAGTGGCCTGGTGCATTGATTTGTGCACATTAAAAGGAAATTAATTAGAAGAAGTATTTTAATATCACTATTCACCCTTTTTCTATAATAGAAGTGTCAACCAAATTCAAGATCAATAATGACAGATGGAAACACACCTGTGTGATTGGCACCAGGGAGAGCTTTAGATGTATCATGCAAGCACAAGTTAACTTAGCCTTTTATAGATATAGAATAAACTTGCTTAATTAGACCTGCTTTCTGATTTAGCTAAACTTTTTCCAGTCCAGTGAAGCACCCCAACTTCTCTTTCACATAATTGCCAGCAACACAGCCAGTAAATATCAACACGAAGCAGATTATTTTTGTAGATCATGCAGGGAGAATAATGGGTAAAATATTTAACTGCAGCAGTGTTTGACTATATTCTGTGCAGTGAGAAAACCTAAAGTCATTTTTAAGGTCCACCATTTCTTACTTCTTTTTAGTCAGGTCAAGTTTCTAAGCTTTCTAAATCTCTGTTTTCTAGCTAATGAAAAGAAAATAGGATTCTACTGAGTCTCCTATCTACCTACTCCAGGACTTCTCTGAGGATCAAATGAAATGAGGCATGGGAAAATGTTTCACAGACATTTAGTTACAGTGAAAAGTGTTTCTACCTGGCTATAAAGCAAGTCGTGTTCCTAGGCTGAAGAAACTGCAAGGAGGCTAGTTATTCCTAGGGAGAGGAAGCTGGGTGTTGCTACATGATGTCATTACCCAGCATTCACATCGACCGTTTCCAGGCTGGGCTGGGCTGAGCTGTGGACTGCATTTTGTGCCATGTGATCTTGGCAGCATTGGCTGCGATTTGGTGGTCTGTCGCACTGGAATGGTGGGGAGCCTGTGTCCTACTTGGGGGAAGCCAAGTGTTGCTTTGTAGTTGCCAGGTTGGCAGTGCCATTTCTCTGTGCATCATGGCAGTTCCTGCATTGAGCATCTACCTCCGGTGGTCAGTGTGTGTCATAGCAGCCCATCAGACAGAGGGAAGGACACTTAGCATATTAGCCGTTTATATATCTAGGTGGCCCAGCCAGTGTAGCTTAGTGGTTGAGCATTAATGCAGGAAGCAGGAAGTCACTGGTTCAATTCTCTGTCAGAGTACATGGTCATGCAAGAGGCAGCCAATCAATTGTTTCTCTCTCATCGATGTTTCTATCTCTCTATCCTCTTTCTTCCTCTATCTCTAAAAATCAATAAAAACATGAGAATTATATATGTACACATACATTCATACATATGCACACATACATAATGTTTATAATATAGTAACAACTTTATAAATCAAGAAATTTATGTAATTTAAAGAATCCCCTTTATAAATTCAGGCCAGAAAGCAAAAATCCATCTAATAACTATATTTTCTATTCACTCCTTTATTGCTTGTTCAATAATATCCACCAGCTACTTATTATGCAGGCAAAAAGCTTTTCCCTATTCTTGAGATGTTTACAGGTAGAAGAATCAGTAAATAATTACAAATTTGGTATGGTAAATGCTTTTTGACATAAATATGTGCAAAGGACAGAGGAAGAAGAAAAGAAAGGATCTGTGATACTTTGGTATACAGTAAAGAGGACACAAAATTGTTAGAACAGCTCAGAGAATATGAACCCTGAATTTTAGTGTAATTGTTATAAATGTAATCTCTGGCACTAGACTTCCTAAATTCAAACCCAGTTCTTATACATCCCAAGTTCAACCTCGAACAAATGATCTGTTCTTTGTCTTGGTTTTCTCCTCTATATAATGGGTACACTAATGGTAACTACCTCATAGGGCTGGCTCTTATTTGGTATGCGATGTTAGCTATTGTGTAGTATTAACTTGGAAGGGTGAGAAGACATTCACTGGGAAACAGACATTCTATGGGGAAAATAAAGCATGTACAAAGTTACAGACACATAGCATTTCAGAGACTATAGACTGACCTGCACATTGAATGGTAATGCTTTTGGGGCAGAGGCTAAGACAGAAGAGATAAGCTGGGGCTAGATGCCCAGGGCTTTGTCTCATGTGCAAACATAAACTGTTGATTGTTTTGATATAAGATAGATGCCAGATATAAGAATTAGAAACTCGGTAGAAAGGTCTCGCCTAGAGTTTTGTCCTCTTTCACATGGCACATATACATTTAAAGTCATTGTATTGTCCCAGTGAATTGACTCATATCATTCCGCAATATACTTTTTAAGTGCTTCTTGCTTTCCTGTCTACTAGTATTTTCTCTGATGTAGTATTAGCTTTCTTACAATTCATGTTTGCATGACATATTGTAGCACCTCTTCACTTTCAACCTTTTGCTATCTCAAAGAATATATTGGGATTTTGTTTTGCTTTATCTTTCAGTTGGAGGATTTACTAGTAATGTCTGTACATAGGATTAAATTGCAAATATTATTGGATTTAAGCAGACCATTGTATTACTTGAATCCTGTTGGTCCCGCCTGTTCTTATGTTTTTAAATTATTCTTTCTTGTCTTTTTTAATTGATCAGTTTTATTACTCTTTTAAACTTATTTTACTTATACAGTTTTTAAATTCTTCTTTTAATGGTTATGTTAGAGATTACAATATTTTTGAGTCATTAGAATCTAATTTAAAACTAGTTCTTTTACTACTTCATGGTAAGTCAAGGACCTTAAAACCTTTTAAATTCATTTAGCCACTTACAGTCTTTTTTGCTATTAATGTTAATAATATTAATGCTATGTCTGTTTTAAGCAATAAAACATTTTCATTGTTTTATGCAATAAGTAATACTTACCATTGTTGTTTTTTTCTTCCTGAATTTCTGTGCTTCCATATGGAATCAATTTCTTTCTTTTAGAAGAACTCCATTTAGTGGTTTTTTATTTATTGCAAAACTTCTGGTAAAAAGTTGTCTTGGTTTTTCTGAAAAGGGCTTTATTTTGTCTTAAATTTTGTTGGATAGTTTTTTTCTGAATATAGAATTATAATTTTCCATTTATTTTACTCAGCACTTTAAGATGCCATCTGGATTCTATTATTTTGGTTAGGAAACACTGAAGAGTACTTCCTGTGCTATCCATACTTTGGGACCCCCAGCCTTCATCACCATCCCATTGTAGTGCTGTGTTCTACAATGATCTATCACTTTGGACAGGATTACCAGATGATAATGTGGTTTTAATTTGCATTTCCCTAATGGTGAACAATTTTCATCTGCTTTTTTTATATGTAAATCACATTTGCTGAAATATCTATTCATATCTTTTGCCTATTTTCTAATTGGATTATTTGTTATTTTTCACTACGTGTTTTGAAATTTTTTATATATTCTGAAAAAGTAGTCTTATGTGGTTTACAAAAAGTTTTCTCCCAATCCATAGCTTATCTTTTCATCCTCTTAAAAGCCTTTCTTAGCACAAAAGTTTTTAATTTTATTTAAAGCCCAGTTTGTCATTTTTTTTCTTTTATGTATTATGCTTTTGGTGTCAATATTAAGGACTCTGCCTATCCTGAGGTATGAATGAGTTTCTGTTCTGAATTTATATAAAAGTTTCATGGTTTATATTTTTCATTTTATGTCTATGATCTTTTTTGAAGTAAATTTTGTTTAATGTCTGAGGTTTAGGTTGAAGTTAATTTTGCCTCTGGATATCCAATTTCTTTAGCATTATTTGTTGAAAAGACTGTCTCTCCTCCATTAAATTGCTTTTGCACCTTTGTAAAAAAATCAGTCGGGTGTATTTGTGGGGATTTTATTTCTGGGTTTTCTCTTCTGTTCCATTGATCTAGGTGTCTAAACCTCCACCAATATTGCACTGTCTTAATTACTATTGCTTTATAGTAAGACTACATTTGAGACAGACTGATTCTTTCTACTTTATTCTTCTTTCTCAAGTTTGTTTTAGCTATTCAAAGGCCTATGCTTCTCCTTGTAAACTTTATGTAAATTTTTTTATGTTGATGGAAAACTCTTGCTGGAGTTTTGATAGGAGTTGCATTATACCTATGCATCAGTTTGGGGAATAATTGCTATCTTGACTATGTTGAGATCATTTTTTATTTCTTTTATCATTTTGTAATTTTAGCACATAGATCCTATATATTCCTTATTTTGTATACCTAAGTACAGTATTTTCTTTGGAGCAATTGGGTTTTAATTTTAGTTTCCACATGTTTATTGTTAGTATATATAAATATGATTTATTTTTTGTGTATTCTTTTTGTATCCAGAGTTTTTGCTGAACTCACAATAAGTGTTCTAAGAATTTTTGTGCAGATTCCTTGGGATTCTTAGATACATAAATAATATGTATGTAGTGTGTATATTGTTTTCCTTGCCTATTCCACTGGCACAGATTTTCAATGCTATGCTAAATAAGTTGAGAAAACAAATATTTCTGCCCTGTTTCTAATCTTGGAAGAAGAGCATTTAGTTTTTTAACCATTAGGTGTCATGTTAACTGTGGAATTTTTATAGATACTCGTTATCAAGCTGATAAAATCGCCTTTAATTCCTCATTTGATGAAGTGTTCTTATCGTGAATGTGTGTTGGATCTTGACAAATTCATTTTCTGCATCAATTGGTATGGTCATATCATTTTGCTTAGTAAATAATTTTTAAAATTTCAAAGTTGGCAAGAATGATTTACATGAAATGCCCTGGGACTGATGATACACACTTATGAAGTTTTAAGTAATAGTAAAATAATTTAACATAAATTAAAAAGATAATAAAATTATCATTATCCTGAATTCTTTATACATTTCATTGATTTTTTCCTAGTGACTTTAGCTATTTATTAGGTGCTAAATAACTTTCCTTTTAGTAAATTACCTTTCTTTTAGTATTTTATTTTTATGCTTCTCAAATATTACCAGACTAAATACATATTCTAAGTTAATGTAGGCTGAGTTTCAAATTAGAATATCTAAAATGAGTCAAATTGGGTTATGTTAATAAAAAGAAACCAATAGGACTTTAAAAGGAAAATAGACAACTCATGTTACAAAAGCCATTAAGATTTTATTTTGCATAACATAAATATAATACCTAAATGGTTGTACATAATTGAGATTAATGAGTAGAATAATAAATACAACTTACTTTTAGATAAAAAGACAAATGGGTTTATGTGGAATCTAGTTGAATTTAAAAAATGAATTCACTGCTTTAGGGCAGTTGTGTACCAGGCTTTGAAATCACAGCTTACAATGCTTTTGTCCTGCTTCCTGTGTATTGCTGGGCTTCCTCCAGCTACAACCTATGGCTGCAGCTGGCTCACGGGAACAGGAAAATGCCTGAACTCAGGCCAATCTTTGTCTAAGTATGCCAGCCATCTGCCATTTTTTCCAGTTGGTGGCTGCCCAGCAATGGATAGAGATATTATCCAAAAGCCCTCAATAAAATATCAGCCACAAATATGTCAATTCTCAAAATAACTGTTCAGAAATGGATATGACTCCACAAAGCTTTGAGATGATTTACTTAGATAATATAGCCCTTTCTTACATTATCAGATTTCCCCTGGCTTGAGCTTCACTCTGAAGTTTAATAATTGGAGAGGAGTAATTTAGGATTCAGTTACTGATTTTTAATTAAGTAGATCTTGACCCAGATTTTACTGCATACTCTGGGTTTATATTTCCAATATTTTTGTAGCCAACTTTTTTCTCTGAAGAAGTAGTTTTTTGCAGAAGTGTTTCTGACTTGGAGAAGAAGGTTAGAGTGACATTAACAGTATTTCTGACACAACTTGACTGATGGAGGAGCCGCTGATGGATGGGAGTTCACTAGTTGGTAGAAAATGTGTAGTAACAAGGAAGATGATGGAGTTATGGTGCTAAACTGCATGTCGAGGTTAGGATCTTATATTAGTTTTTTAAAAAGGAATTTTAAAATATCAATATAGCAAATAAATATTTTCTTATGTATGAAACTATTTCAAAGTTAGAGTTCTATTCTACTAAGCTATTGTTGAAATATAGAAATAGTAATGTGACAATAATACTTTTTGGTGAATAACCCTTCTTTTGTTAATATTCATTTTTATGTTTCCAAAAGACACAAGTTTATAGTATTTACATTTTGCATAGGAGGAGCAAGAGCATAGAGCATTTGTACTATGTTTAAATATAAAAATGGGGAACATCCTATATAATAAAAGGTTAATATGCAAATTGTCCCCTCAACTGAGAGTTCCACCAGGAGTTTGATCACAGGTTGGGGCTGGCCAGCCAACCACCCACAGCCGCTCCTCCAGGCTGGCCACACCCTTGATAAGACCCCCCCCCCCCCAGGATGGGTCAGCTAGACCCCATCTGTGCATGAATTCATGCATCAGGCCTCTAGTACAGAATAATATTGAATGTAATTAAAAAACATTTTTTAAAGATTGGGGTAATCAGAGCAATTGTAATAATTTCCTGTATCTTACAAACACAAAAAGGTATTTACTCATATGTGACTTTACTTGTTACTCATACATTTACTTCAATAATTTGACTATTCACCCATATACTACTATATTTACTCATATTTATATATAATATGAATTATATAATTCACTTATATAATTTTTTATTTATTTAACTAGAGGCTCAGTGCATGAAATTCATGCACTTGGCGGGGGGGCTGGGGGGGGATTCTCAGCCTGGCCTGCGTCCTCTCACATTCTGGGAGCCATCAGTGGAACATCCTTAGTGCTACCACAGAGGCAGGGGAGGCTCCCACCATGGCCGCTGTGCTCGCCAGCCAGTAGCCTGGCTTCTGACTGAGCAGTACTCCCCGTGGGGGAGCACACTGACCACCAGGGTGCAGCTCCTATGTTGAACATCTGCTCCCTGGTGGTCAGTGCACATCATAGCAACTGGTCATTCTGCTGTTCAGTCGATTTGCATATTAGCCTTTTATTATATAGGATTATTTGACTACTTTGGAAAGGATTATCTATGATAATAGCTTTTCACTTTCATTATTTTCTGTGTATATTTTAGGAATTAAGCAATGTGCTTTATTACAGTTTGGTTACTAAAACAAGCTACTTATTAATCAGTTATTGCTACAAGAAGGGCACATAACTAGCCATCCAAATTTCAATGGTTTATGCCTACAGCATTTATTTATCACTCATGGGTCTGCAGACTGGTTTGACTGCCTCTGCTCCTGGCTGTAGGTTAACTGTGGTTGGTTCTAGACTTCAGGTTGGGCTCAGGTCTGCTCTCCATCTACTTTCTCTTTCACAAGCAGTCACCCTGGGCATGAGCACTGGGTGAATCATAGGAGCACAAAAGACCAAGCAAAAATCGCAAGCCCATTTAAGGCCTCTTTCCAGAAAGATTCCAATGTCTAAAGCAAGTCATATGACAAGGCCTAACAACAAGTGGATGGAAAAATATCCTCCTCCGTTCTAGTGCACTTCAAAGAGAGGAACTGATGACAGAGGGACTGAAGGATTAAGAATCATTCAGTCTACCACTCAGTCTATGCCAATACATGCCAATGATTTATGGATTCTTGCTCTGGTGTTCCCTGGAGGAAGAAGGGTATTTCTGTCTTTTGACAGCAGTAGAAGTGGTGGGAGTAGTAATAGTATTGTATGATAAATGTGTTTAATGGCACTTACTGTGCCCCAATACTGTTATCATTCTTCCCTTAGTAACTTATTAGTAACAATAAACAGTAGTGATAAAATATATAACTTGAATTTTTAAAAATAGTATTTAGTTTTGTGGAGCTGATGTAGTAATAGAATTAAGCCAAGCAGCATCATTTTACTGTATGAAAACCTCCAAGTTTTTATTGCCCCTTGCTACCTCCAGCCCTACCTGGGACGATGTCTTCTTACCGGTATCACCTCCTCCAGTCCTGTTTCCCTACATTAAACACAACTACCAGATAGTTTTAAATCAGACTTGACTAGAAAGTGCATTCTGAGCCTATCACTCTTCTGACAAAAAACTTTCAAGTGGACCCCATTGTCCACAGAAAAAAGTCTAAATGTCAAATTCTGTACTCTGACATTTGAGGCCCTCTATAGAACAGCCCATCCTATTTCCTAACCTTCTCATTATTCTCTTTCATGAACTCTGTTGTTTCACAAACAGAATTTTGCTCTTCTAAGCATATAATGTAAATTCTTGTCCATTTAACCTTTGATGATGAGGTGCTGTCAGCCTGGAATTGCCAGCACCAAGCCCACCTCTACCTGGTCTTGTCCTATTTACTCTTCAAGATCCAAATCAGATGCCACCTCCTCCTCGAACATTCTAGATCCTCATAGCCTGAGCTAATTTCCCCTTCCTGCTAAACTCACAGGACTTTACTGCCTCCTTTATGGCACTTATCAATTTCTAAATTGGACTATCATTATTTTTCTATTCATAGCATTGCTCCTGGACTACTTACTATTCATCTTTTTTCCCACTTCAATACTAAATATATTTCCTTCACTATTAAAACAATATTTATTGAATTAATAAATAAATGTTTCAATTCATTAATACCTTAAGTAATTGTTTTCCCCTGTTATGCATGTCAATAAGCTTACGTGGTTTCCTTAAGTAACAGTACCAAAATAAAAGCTGTGCAAACTTCAATTCTTTTTGTAGTTTGCAGGCCTGTTTAATATGAAAAGGATTATTAGAATTATACCATGAAGCACTGCACATTGCTTTGGTTTCAGAATAATTTTGTCCTAGATACCACGATATTGTGGAAATATCAGAAACTGGGCCTTTGGAAGAATTTCAGCTCCAGAAAACATCTGACTGTGCCTATAATTTATAGTTTGACCTGAGTTAGGAGCGATGGACAAGGCAGTCTGACCTACTAAATAATGCCTGCCTTGAGCAACACTGCAGGCTGATAGCCTTTGCCTCTGAGGAGAGCTGCCATTGTGCATATTTTCTGCCAAGTGCCAAGGCCAAAATTTTAGCGCCCCCTAATGTTGAAAGCAACCCTTTCACTATTCAAAGCTAAATAAATGGAATAAGAATAAGTGAAGGCCAAAGTCAGTGAAATTTAACTTTGAAAGTAGTAATGATCTGTTTGTGTAGAATGATTTACATTAGTTCTAGTATTTAATCCCTAGTCCTCTTACAACTATTTTGAGCTTAATTCATCCTCACTAATTTTGTTGAAATTGTTCATAGCTTTTCTTCCTTTTATATTATTCTTAAGTCATTTCGTTAGGCATTGACTTAGGCTGTGGAGTGGATGAAACTAAATCCAATGTTCTGAAGATTTTCCATGTTTTTTCATAGTAGATCATTTAGTTATCTCATGGGTTCTTTTTTATCCTTCTCTTTTTATTCTAAATTTTAAAATTTTTATTTCAAAGTAGCCTTTTTTCTTCACTAATGTTCTTCTTTAACTTTTCTTTTTTTCTGAAAAAGGGAAAATTAAATTTAGAATGTGATTTAATATGAACTAGAAGTGCTAAATGCCTCGCAGCCTCTTTCTGACAGATTATTTAAATAAAAGGTTTTTTGGGAGCCAATTTTCTTGGCATGTTGGGTAAATTCTTCATAAATTCAGTTTTAAATTGGATAGTGTTCATAAAAGCAAAACACAAAAATAAAACATGTTCACAGTTTCCACCGGTTTTATTATGCAAAACACTATTTTCTATAAAATTGGATTCTTTGAGGCTAGAAAAATCTTTAATAAATCACATCAGCAGGTCTAAAAATGCACATAGAACCAACTATGATTTCCTACTTTTCTAAGCAACTCTGTGTGAGTGAGAAGAAAGGGACTGAGGGGTGGTGAGAAAAGTGGAGAGGAATTAGGTAATGAAGAAGTTAAGGCCAGTAGCAATAGCACCTGCACAAGCCCACTGAAGCTCAGAGAACAGTCTGACATAGTTATAAATATTGTGAGAGAAAGTAGAAACAATATGAATTTTAAAAGCCTCCATCTGAAAGTTAAGATGTGTTCTCCTCAGTCTGCTTAGTGATGTCTTTGTTTTGACACAGGGCCTCAACATGGATGTGGTGGCTATCTGACCAGCTCTACTAACACCTTTGCCTCTCCTGATTCTGATGCAAATGGAAGATATGACAAGAATTTAAACTGCATATGGTTCATAATTGCCCCTGTAAACAAACTAATTAAACTTACCTTCAATACATTTGCTCTGGAATCAGCATCTTCTTTGCGAAGATGCATTTATGACTATGTAAAGGTAAGGCTATTATATTTCTTAACAGAATATTCTAAACCAGACTTTCATATGGTATATTCCACTTTTTGCCATACAAGAGGTTTTTAAAATTGTTAGTACTGTTAATTTTCAAAATGACCTATATTTCAATGATATAATGTACTAGAGGCCAGGTGCATGCAATTTGTGCACTTGGGGAGGATGTTCCTCAGCCTGGCCTCTACCCTCTTGCAGTCAGGGAGCCCACAGGGAATGTCCAACTAACATCTTAGGCCTGCTTCCCACAGGAAGCAGGCCTAAGCCAGAAGGTGGACATCCTTAGAGCTGCCTTGGAGGTGGTAAAAGCTCCTGCCACCATGGCTGTGCTCACTAGCCATGAGCCTGGCTTGTAGCTGAGTGGCACTCCACCTGTGAGAGTGCACTGACCACCAGGGGGCAGCTCCTGCATTGAACATCTGCTCCCTGGTGGTCAGTGCATATCATAATGACCGGTCATTCCACTATTTAGTTGATTTGCATATTAACCTTTTATTATATAGGACTAGAGGCCTGGTGCATGAAAATTCATGACTGGAGGGGTGTCCCAGAGCCCGGCCTGCCCCCTCTCACAGTCCAGGAGCCTTCAGGGGTGGGAAGCAACCTGGCAATCAGAGGAAGGTGATGCCCTATCACACCTCTGCTGCTGCCATTGCTGGCAGCGCAAGCCTCAGCTGGCCCTGGTTACCTGAGCTTCAGGCAGTCCTGGGCAGCTGGGCAGCCACCATCCGAGGTTTGCCTGCACTTAGTCTGGCTCTGGAGGTTGGGGGGCCGTGGGTACTGGGGGACTCCAGAGGCAGGCACCTGGCAGGGCTGAGGGGACTGGGCACCACCATCTTGTGGCTATAGCACTGCCATCTTTGAAGGCGGGGCAGCAATTAGCATATTCCTTCCTTATAAGCTGTGGACTCTGCCATCTTTGTGATGGCATGAGGGTCAATTAACATATTTCCTCTTTATTAGATAGGATAATATTACAGATGCTCTATCTCTATATCAAATTAACCTTTAATGTGGATGACTCAAAAACTTTGGGTGGCTTCTAACATTAGCTTTAAGATTCACTGTTTATCCATGTCTCATAAGGAGATGATCTGTGGAATAAACTTGTATAGAAAGTGATACTCAAAGGACCTTTGGTAAATACTGCATATAAAAAAAATAACCCTAATTTATCTATTTTTAAAGTTTATAGATTTACTTTTCATATTACCTTTAGATGTGGAAAATATCTTAGTTCCAAAATCTCATTAAAATCCAAATTGAACAGAATTTAAAAAGTCTAATCTGGAATCAGGATTCTGGGTGAATTGTCACAGGGCATGTCTGGAGTTAGGGCCCGAGGTGAGATTACTTTTGTCAGGAGGGTTCAGAGATGGTAGAGATGACAAGTCTGGTGCAAGATAAACTTTTAAATTCAAAATCATGTTAAACTTTAAAGAAATAGTGTGTGTGCAGTTTTAAACAGGGAAGGAAAAGTCATAGGTGGAATATACACTTGTGCCCTTAATTATATACTATCTCACATTTCACTGTGATAAGCCCCAAGCCTCAGAGAGCAGAAGAATGTCATTGCTATTAGGAAGAGAACATGGTTTTTGTAAGGGATTGGGGCGCGTTGCATCATAGCAGGGCAGACAAATGCCATTGCCTGTGGGGAGAGGATGGAGCAGAGTTCTAGCAAGAGAAAAGAGCAGAGGAGAGATAGAGAAGAGCCCTTTTGAAATCAGGGGAAACAGTGCTTTCATTTAGGGGGACAGCCTGGAGCTAGACAGCCTGGAGCTAGACGAAAGGTTCACAGTGAGGCAACTAAAGAGCAAAAGACAAGAAACACGAGTCATGGAAAACAACAACAACCAGGAATATACATTGAGTGACCAGATTATTATGATCTCTGAATGTATAATAATCTGGCCACTCAGTGTATATCCTATATAATAAAAGGCTAATATGCAAATTGTCCCCTCGACTAGGAGTTCAGCCGGCAGGCAGACTGGCCATCCCCTCCCCCTGGCCAGGCTGACTGGACCCCACCCATGCACAAATTCATCCACTAGGCCTCTAATATATATATATATATATATACACACACACTGAGTGGCCAGATTATTATGTATTCAGAGATCATAATAATCTGACCACTCAGTGTATAGTATCAGTGAAGTCAAGGAAAGAGCCTTTTACCAAGGATGGGTGGTCAATGCATTTAAATGGTAAATTAGAGACCAGGAAAGGTTAAGATGAAGGAAAAATTCATTAGATTGGATGACAACTTTAAATAAAGTATTGACACAGGAGCAAGATCAGAGGGAGTTCTTGAAAAGCTAGCCTAACGAGAAATGTCAGTTCAGATTGAATTGTTCCTTTCTGAAATGAGACCAAAATGGCCAGGAACAGCAGAACAGCTGATGTTCAAGAAAGTTCAAGAGCTATCTTGATTTCACAGAAAAGTAGTAAGCGATAGAGACAAATAATATGCACTCAAACTGAATTTTGCCACTCTACAAATTTTGTCTCCTTGATTCTTATCACTGCATCTACTAAAACACAAACAACAAAAAAATCACCTAATCATACCTATCTTGCAAAGCTATTTTGAAGATAAAGATTATGTATGCTAGATCAGTGGTTGGCAAATTCATTAGTCAACAGAGCCAAATATCAACAGTACAACAACTGAAATTTCTTTTGAAAGCCAATTTTTTTAAACTTAAACTTCTTCTAACACCACTTCTTCAAAATAGACTCACCTAGGCCATGGTATTTTGTGGAAGAGCCACATTCACGGGGCCAAAGAGCAACATGTGGCTCGTGAGCCACAGTTTGCTGACCATGGTGCTAGACTGTTAAGCACTATGCCTGACATATAATTTGCAAACCTATTTATTTCTTTATTTTCCCCTTTGTGAAATTACAGAAGGCATTAGACTGTACAATCTCCTTTTCTTAGAATATTAAAAATAATTGATTTGCATTTACATTATTTTAAGTATAAATTCATAAGGGTGTTTGGGCTTGATACTGCTGGGAAGGTTGATAGGATTTATTTTCAAGATCCATTTTCATATAGGAGATTGTGATTTGATAATGTCATTAAAATAATAGTAACTTTAAGATAGAAATAGCAATATTGAAAACAAGGAGTTACTTTCTAGCTTTAAGATATAATAAAAAGCCCTAACCAGTTTGGCTCAGTGGATAGAGCATCGGCCTGCAAAGTGCAGGTCCCAGGTTCGATTCTGGTCAAGGGCATGTACCTTGGTGGCAGGCACATCCCCAGTAGACGGTGTGCAGGAGGCAGCGGATCGATGTTTCTTTCTCATCGGTGTTTCTAACTCTCTATCCCTCTCCCTTCCTCTCTGTAAAAATTAATAAGATATATTTTTTAAAAAGATATAATAAAAAACAATCTGTTCAGATCTACCCTTATTTTACTTCTTGGGAAAACAATTTTCCTCACTTGGTAATTTTCAGCTTACACGAAATGGGCAGATAAAGAGCACCCCTTGGAATGGGAAGCTTGGAGAGGTCTTTATGAAAGAGTTCTCTGTGATAAATGGGACTTTGGATTCCTTTTATATTACTTCTTCGATATTATAATCAAATAACTTTTGAGTAAAGCTAACACAATTCAATTCTGTAAGTAGATATACAAGTGAAAACTTGCCAATTCTATTATTCATCTATAATTATATAACTATTTTTTAAAGGGTTTATTTGGGAGGTTATTCAAATATGCAGTGAATTGTGTGTGTCACTGAGTGGATGCTGTTGAAGTTAACATCACATCCATTCCATAAAGAGTCACATGGCATCATTCTGTGCTGGGCATTGTCCCCTGCACTCAAGATGTGGAAAAGTAAAAATATAGTTCCTCAAGGAGCTGAAGAATGAGGACACAGACATAAATAATTTAAAAAACATGACAAATATGGGCCACATAGGAAAGCAGAACAGAAGCAAGAGTGGTTGATGTCATTTTGGGGTCAGGAAAGGCTTCTGAAATGGGATGACTGAACTGGGCTTTGGAGGAACATCACAAAAGCGAGCTTCCTGTGGGAGACTGGTTGCAAGGAAAAGGCAAATCAGATGAGCCGTGAACTATGCAGAGCAGGCCCAGCTTCTGGACACTAGCTTGCCAATTGGTTAAGACTCCTCTGTAGTGAGTGGTGAGTGAAATGGCAGAGAAGGCTCAGAACTGGCATCCTGGCTGATGCGTCTGTCTCGGAATATATAGAACCAGCGGAAAGGAGATGGCTTCTTCCTAACATTCCCACCAATACTTTGTAATGCTTCCTTGACCATCGAAAGACAAAGTCAGCTATGCTATAGCCTCCCCATATACATAGTTTCATCAATCAATATAATGTATTAATTGCAATGAAAAGGAGAAATAAAAGGAAAGTATATAAAATAGTGCTTATCAATAAAATGTTATCAATTCTCTGACACAGCTACACTATGTCAGGTGTTAACCTAGTCAGATTCTTCTGTAGTATGTGGAGTCATGGCAGATGTAAAAGTTTAAGTTTAAACTAATATGGGTGGGCTGTATCTGTAACACAAATGCAGTAGCAGTATCACCATTTGCAACATAAATTTACAAGTAATGCTAAAACTAAAATAAAACAGTTCTAAAAAAAATAAAAGCTTTCCTTCAACTTATACAGAAACTCCGTTTTTGGGAATTTGGTGAATATTAAAGCTGTGCAAACATATTTTTATGTTTGAATATTGGATGTATTTAGGTTCTGGGAACAATTAATTAGTAACAGTTTTTTATACAAAAATGTCTGGGAGGACATTCAATAATGTGGGACCTTCACTTTGCAGAACTCTCCTGTGAATTACAGGATGGGATCCTGCCTTGTGGCTGCTGATTGGTAAATGCCAGTTAGAGCCCCAGGTTATTGTGATGACCACAAAACACCACACATTCTTCGCAAAGCACTCACAAGGGAACAGTTCCGCCCCATTGAGAACATCTATCTTAACCCACTGGGCTTCCCCGTCCAGTCTGTGGTCAGCCACTGCAGAGGGGGTGTCCACCTCTGGGAAGAAGATCAGCGATCTGTCCAGGCATCAGGTTCCTATCCTTATGAGGCGGCACCTACTATTGTTCATTCATTCACTCACCCATTCATGGGATAAATATTTATTTGAGCACCCATTATGTTCCAGACACTATTCTGAGTACTAGAAAAGAACAACAAGGTAAAAAATACTATGACTGCTAATAATAATGCTAAAAATTGCATTGTAAAAATCCCTGCATTTATAGAGCTGACTCTAATTACTTCTTGTGGCTCTTCCTGAGGCCACTGGGACCAGGATGACATTTTCCCCAGAAACTTCTGAAATGATCAGAGTTCAGGCCTAAACTTGAAAAACCACTGTGCTCTGTTTCCCATCCCGAACTGTGCCCTGCCGTGTTGGCCCGCAGACTCTAACAGAGGCTTCTCAATGCAGTTAAGGAATTTGTGGAGATACTCTAAGAGGCAATGTAGACATGCTCCAAATAAGAATATAAAAATCTTCCTGTTATCAAATTCACAGGAAATTATTAAAAGATAATGTCTTAAGAAAATTAATATCTGAAATGAAGTTAAATGGGAAAGTCCACTATCAAAGTCTCTTGCCCTTTAGCATTCAAGTTCACAGAAATTAACATTCAAACACTTCCTTCCTCGGCTCAAATTAAAGGCTGGGTTTTTAAAGTGCAGGGTCTTGCGGTCCTTGTAGGCAGACGCTGACTTCCCCTAAGTTATTTGTACAATTCCATCAAGATCTTATGTAGATTCTAATGTGCTCCACTATCAAAGAGTTTTAAAAGCTGAGAAAACACAAAGTTATTCTCAGAGCTCATCTACATCCATGACACTAAGAACATGACTTAAGCTCCGGTTCTGAAGCCCTGGTGCCAGGCCACATATGCGCCCAGTATGCAATCAGCAGCAGCAGCAATGATTGTACAGGTCCCGAGGGCGCCACCCCTGTCCTGGTCCCAATGTGCCATCTCCAGCACTGTGCAGTGTGCCCCCTACAGAAGTCCACAGTGGAGATTTAGCATTATCAGCCAATGGGTTAGAAGATGAAAAACATTTTGGCTTTGGCTACAAGGAGTCCAGGAGTCCAGGAGCCCATATCAGTTGTCCAGAGGCCACAACCTGTCTATTTCAACTCAATTAAGAGAAGTCTTATTGTGGCAGTGAATGAACAAATGCAAACATCACCTCAAGGCTGGGCATTATGCAATTCCCTTCCATCACTTTTACCAGCCATTTATTCAGAACCCAAATCAGATCTTATAACTTTCACAGGAGAAGATGCAAACTCCTTAGGAAGAAGCATAGAGAACTTCAGTCTTGTCCCAATGTACTTCCCAATCCCAATTCTCTCACCCTAATCTCCAGGCACATCAAAAGGTGGCGAGTTGTTGAGCCGTGTCTTGGTACTCCTGCAGCCTTCTGCATCGCCTTCCATCTGCTTCCTCTTCCATAGGGCTGGACGGTCTCCACTTACTCTGTGTGTGTGTGTTGTTCACAGTATTACAAATGCACCTCCTGCCCAATTTTCTCCCCTTTGCCCTTCCTTCCAGCCCCTGCCCTACCCCAGGCCTTCACCACACTATTGTCTTTGTCCATGGGCTATGCATATGTATATACAAGTTCTTAATTTTAAATAACAGTTCAAACAAATGTCTGTGTGAGGTCTTTCCTGACTCCATCATTTGAGTTCCCCTATTATATAAAACTAGTGGCCTGGTGCACAAAATTCATGCACTCAGAGTGGGTGGTCTCTCAGCCCAACCTGCCCCCTCTCACATACAGGGAACCCTTAGGGGATGTCCAACTGATGGCTCACCCCTAGCCTGCCCAAGGCCTAAAGCCTCGCCAGAGGTTTTAGACCTTAGGCACTCAGCCATCTCCCTGCTCAGGTCAGCCCCAGCTGCCTGTGACCACCTGGCCCCAGGGGCTGGGGGCTCACCTCTGCTCCTGCCCCCTGACTGCTTCTGTGCTCGGGGGGCCAGGGCACCACAGCGCTCATCACCACTGCTGCTTCCTCTCCACCCCTAGGGCTCAGCCCTCATACTGTTCGGCCCCCACCCCTCGGCCCCGCCCCCTTCTCCTGATTGGCTGGTAGCGTAGCTGAGGTATGGTCAATTTGCATGTTATTCTTTTATTAGATAGGGTTATTTCATTGTAGCCTTTATTTTCTTTGTTTTATGTATAATTCATACACAGATATATATATGTGTGTGTGTATGTGTGTGTGTGTGTATATATATATATATATATATAAAATTTATGGATCTCTTTCTCCCACTAATTTATGAGTTTAAATTAGTGTCTTAAATGTATGCAAAGTGCTTAATAATCATTGTATACATACAACCTAGCAGAGAGGCCAGACACACAGTACATAGAATAAAAGCGCTGCTAATATGAATGTGCTGATAAAGGTAGCAATGTTTCTAATAGAAGTTTAACTTGCTTACCTATAAAAGTACATTAGCTAAAATTTGACCAAACTACTCTTTTATAAAAGAGGGATACATGACTTAACTCTTGAATCTCTTCTGGCTCTAAATTTACTAAAATCGTATTCAAGCAGGTGAGACAGTGCCATCTAGTGGTGTGTCTTTTCTTCTGTTCACTGTTAAATTACTCTAACCATTTCTATTTTATATATTCCTAACATTTTTAATTAATATCAATAGTCATATCTATTCTCAGGTTAATATAGCATACCACAATTCTTTTAGAAATTCATCTACACACATACTGATTTTAGAAATGCCATGATTACTGAGCTGGAGAAAACACTGTTTTCTAGTAATTAACAGAAATCCAAGTACCCACTATTACAACAGTTTGTCCACTTATTCTGGATACTGATGATATCACATGAATAACCAGCCTTCCCACCTGTGGCATTTAAAATCTTGTTGGGAGAAAGACCAGAAAAAAATCAATAAGCAACAAATAAGATGGATTTTTATTATAATAAGAAAACAGAAGAGGGGAGGGCCATATTAGGTAAGATTGGCCTCTCTTAGAAAGAGACAAATGAGCTGAGATCCCTTGAGTCTGGCCCATCCAAGAGCTGAGGAGAGAAATGTTTGTGGCAGAAGAATAGCTAGTGCAAGGCCTGGGGTCTGGGTAGGAACTTGTCCTGGGATGGAATTACAAAGAGCAGGGAAGTGGGAGGGAGGCTGAGGCAGGCCCAGGTCAGACCAGGTAGGGGCTTGCAAGCCTCAGAAAGTTTAGTTTTACATTGAATGCAATGGGAATCCACTGGAGCATTTTAGGCCGAGCAGAAGGATACTCTGATTTAAGTTAGAAAACATGCAGGCAGCTCCATGGAGAATAGTCTGGCTGCTCTGGATAGACACATCCGTCAGGAAGATGTTACAAGAACAAAGGTTTAGGAGGTGCTGGAGATGGAGCATCTGGGATGGATTTTGAAGGCGAGTGGAACAGATGCGGGGTAGAGGAGAGAGACAGGACCCAAGGATGACTCACGCTGTAGCCTAGAGCCGCTCATTGATGAAAGAAGTCGGGGAGAGAACAGGGCAGCAGGGGTGGGTATTGGGAGAGAGGAGTCAAAGCACTTATTTATTAGCTCTTTATTGATGCCCCTCCGGTGTCAGCCAGACACTCTTCTAACAACAGGACTTGCAGTGCACAGAACATGCAGCAACCTGAACTTTCATGGAACTTTCACTTCCTTCAGAACGGAAGATAGTAACCTAAGTAACACATACCATGTATAGAGGAAATGCACGCACTAAAGAAAATAGAATGCAAGAAAGAAGGAAGAGAATGATGGGAAGGATGCCATTTTAAAAGAGTGATCAGGCAGAGGGAACAAGACACGTGGCAGCCAGGAAGCAGCTGCTGCCTCTTTGCTCAGGGAGTGGAGGAAACAAAGTGGAGACAGTAGGATACAGAGTGAAAAGGTCAGGGTGGGGTGGAGAGCAGATTCTGTTAGGCCTTTGAGGCCACTTCCAAGACGTGGCCTTTGTGTTGAGTGGATGGGAAGCAGTGAGGAGGGTTAGCAGAATGGTGATCTGGCCTGACTCTCCTTTCCACTGTTTCCTCCGGCTGACATGTTGAGGACCCAGGCAAGGGTGGGCCCCCCACGGTAGTGAGTGAATGTGAGGGTAGTGATGGGTTTGCTGACTATAAAGACACATTGTTTTATTTTATTTTTATTTTTATTTATTTTTAATCTTTATTGTTCAGTTTATTAATTACATTGTTTCCCCTTTTTATCCCCCTATAGCTCCCCTCCACCCTGTACCTATCCCACCCTCCCCACTGTCCTCTCCCATTGTTGCTAGATTTTTGTCCAGTCTCTTGCTGCACTTCCCACAACCCTTTTCTCCCCAAGAATTGTCAGTCCATTCCCTCTCTATGTCCATGTCTCTGTTATATTCACCAGTCTATCCTATTCAACAGCCTGTCAATTCACTTGATTTTTATGTTCATTTGTTGATAGATGTGTATTTGTTGTTCATAATTTTCATCTTTACCTTTTTCTTCTTCCTCTTCTTAAAGAATATCTTTCAGCATTTCATATAATGTTGGTTTGGTGGTGATGAACTCCTTTAGCTTTTTCTTATCTGCGAAGCACTTCATCTGACCTTCAATTCTGAATGATAGCTTTGCTGGATAGAGTAATCTTGGTTGTAGATTCTTGCTGTTCATCACTTTGAATATTTCTTGCCACTCCCGTCTGGCCTGCATCATTTCTGTTGAGAAATCCGCTGACAGTCGTATGGGTGCTCCCTTATAGGTAACCAACTGTTTCTCTCTTGCTGCTTTTAATATTCTCTCTTTGTCTTTTGCTCTTGGCATTTTAATTATGATGTGCCTCGGTGTGGTCCTCTTAGGGTTCCTATATATTGGGGTTCGGTGCGCTTCTTGGACTCCTAAGTCAATTTCTTTCACCAGGTGTGGGAAGTTTTCAGTCACTATTTCTTCAAATAGGTTTTCATTGTCTTGGCCTCTCGCTTTTTCTGGCACCCCTATAATTCGGATGTTGGTATGCTTGAGGTTGTCCCAGAGGCCCCTTACACTATCTTCAGTTTTTTGGATTCTTTTGGTTTCTTGCTTTTTCAGCTGAGTGGATTTTACCTCTTTGTATTTCAAATCTTTAACTTGGTTCTTGGGGTGCTCCAGGGCACTTTTAGGTCTTTGTATAATATTTTTTGTTTCAGTCAGTGTATGCTTAATTTCTGGTTGGTCCTTTTTCATATCCTTGAGAGTCTGCTTTATATCCTTGAGGGTTTCTTTCATTTCCTTGTAGGACTCATTCATTTCCACGTTGGTCTTGATCATTTCCACATTGGTCTTGATCATTTCTTTGCAGCTCTCGTTTATATCCTTGAGGGTGTTGTTCATTTTCTTGTAGGACTCATTCATTTCCTTTGTGGTCTTGCTTATTTCCTTATAGGCCTCGATCGTTTGTTGCAGCCTCTTAAAAAACCCTATAACTGTGGTTCTGAATTCCATGTCCAGTCGTTTTTTTCCCTCCATTTCTTTCACATCTGATTTCTTTCCATGTTGCTGCATGGTGGCTGCTTCCCTGAGTTGGTCAATTAGCTTTGTGTGGTAGACTTCCTACTAGGGACAGTGGCTCAGCCTCCCCGGTTACCTGAGGTGGATATGGGCTGCACAGTCTTGCTGAAGTTAAGCTCAGTTAATCGTTGTTAGCCCTTGGAGGGTTGACCTCCAGGCCAATTGTCTGTGAAGCTCAGCTATGCTCAGGTTGGGTGGGCGGAGTCTCCGGGCCAAGCAGACAGCGTTAGCCCCGCCTTATGCGGCCCCAGGGACTCTGTGCCGGGGGCAATGGCCGCCAGCACCTCTGAGAGAGAGCCGCTGCGGAGCTCCACCGGCTGCCGGCTGCCGGGGAATTCAGACTTTCCCAAAATGAGTCTGCATGCGCAATGTCTCACCCAGGGTCATAAAACAAAGCAGTCTGACGGTTTTCCGAATGAGAGGCAAGTCGCAGTGCGCTCTCTGCGCCCTCACGCAGCCAAGCTGTTCGCGCAGGCTGCCTTCTCCCCAAGCCGGGAGACCCGGCAGCACCCGAGCTTCGGCGTGCCCTCCCACTGTCCAGTTTTCACCCCGTGTGATAGTGGGTTCTCTGGACTTTGCCCAGAGCTGGAGAATCAGTCCAGTGGGACGCCTTTGTCTCCCCATTCGAGAAAACTGGCCGGTTTTCAGCCGCCTGCCCTCTCCGCGGTGCGTACTCCAAACCTCTCTCCGTGCAAATCTTTCAACGCTGTTCGCCGCCGCTCCTCCGAGTCACAGTGTCTTATCTTCACTTTTATTTGTGGAATTTTCACTCGGCGAGCTTTCTGGTGATTCTGGAAGGTGTTTGTTCTTTCGTTAAGTTGTAGTATTAAAATTGCTGATTATGACGGCAAGATAGGTGTTTTACCTTTGCCGCCATGTTAGTTCTCCCATTGTTTTAAAAACATACATTACTTTCACAGTCACAGGAAAACTTTTTAGACATTGTACCAGGTTTTTACTGAAACTCCTTATATATTATATTCAATTTAATAACTATTCTGCTCCTAAATTAAAACTAGCTCTAAGAACATCCATGGAAGATTCTTAATCATCACTTATTGGGACTACACATCCATTTTAGTATAAAACTTGCAACTTCTAGGAGAATAATGGAGAACTAATGAACTGTTTTCTTTTCAGATATATGATGGAGAGAATGAAAATGCCAAGTTGGCTGGAACCTTCTGTGGTTCCACTGTACCCGCTCCCTTTGTATCTTCTGGGAACTTCCTGACAGTTCAATTTGTCAGTGATATAAGTTTAGAAAGGGAAGGATTTAATGCCACATATACCTTCATCAACAGTGAGTAAATGGAGACATTTTTATATATTATGAAACACAGTTACTTGTGCACTAAAAATAATGTCACACTTATATCTAAACTCAGTGTTAATTTTCATCTATGTTCAATGTCAATTACGAAACACCATGTAACTTACACTATGTTTACTTTGGGGTATAATCTGGTACAATTCTTAGCCAAGAATATATATTTTAAATTCTTCATGGAGTGATTGATGTAAATACAATTCCTTTGGGTTGGGAAGGCAGAATTTTAAATATTGCATGTATGATGAGACACGAGTAAAATTTGTCTTGAAAGTTGTTCTTTTTCCCATCTCAGTGACTTGTGGTGGCACATATAATGCAACTTGGACCCCACAAAATATTTCATCACCCACTCCATCAAACCCAGATGTCCCACTTTCCACCTGTACATGGGTCTTCGAAGCTCCTCTTCGCCAGCAGGTCGAGATAACTGTGTGGGCATTACAGCAGCAGTCTGGGGACTGTCACCAGAATTACTTGGAGTTTCAAGACGCACCGGAGGTAATCACTGCAATGTGAATGGCATTCACATCTAGTGACCTTTTTACCAGTACTTGCAAAACACTTAAAGTGTGAATAATGAAATAAACTGTCAACATTTCTCCTACCTTAATGTGTTTTTCAGCTATATATAAACCCTCTATTTAGGTGTTCAGAAATTTGAACTTGGTTCTTAGGTCAGGAGCTCTCAAACTTTCATGAGCATAAAAAAACATCTGGGTATCTTGATACAGATGCATACCCATGGGCCTCTCAGAGAATGATTTCCCCCGCATAGCACCCATTACTGTGAAATCTTTTTATGTTTATGTATTTTTTTTACTCATTGTCTAAAGTTTTACATATATCTTCTTCTTTTTCCCTGATTGACCGCCCTCCCTCCCCCGCCCCCAGCCATTCCCACCCTGGACAAGCCCCCACTGCCCCAGTATCTATGTCCATTAGTTATGCTAATATGCATGCATACAAGTCCTTTGGTTGTTCTCTACTGCCCTCCTCCCCCCCACCCCCCACCATCCTCTGCCATTTGTCTCTGGATCTATTCTTGTTCATCAAATTATGTTGATCATTATATCCCACATATGAGTGAGATCATGTGATGTTTACCTTTCTCTCACTGGCTTATTTTACTTAGCATAATGCTCTCCAGTTCTATCCATGGTAAAAGTTTCTTTTTATTTTATTTTTATAGCGGCATAGTATTCCATTGTGTAGATGTACCACAAGTTTTTAATCCACTCATCTGATGGGCACTTAGGTTGTTTCCAAATCTTAGCTATGGTAAATTGCACTGCTATGAACGTAGGGGTGCATATATCCTTTCCGATTGACGTTTCTGTCTTCTAGCCCTAGAAGTGGAATTACTGAGTCAAATGGTAATTCCATTTTTAACTTTTTGAGGAAACTCCATACTTACTGTCTTCTCCAGTGGCTGCACCAGTCTGCATTCCCACCAGCAGTGCAGGAGGGGTCACCAGCACTTGTCATTTGTTGACTTGTTGATGAGAGCCATTCTGACAGATGTGAGATGGTGCCTCGTTGTTGTTTTGATTTGCATCTCTCTGATGATTAGTGACTTTGAGCATCCTATCTAATAAAAGAGTAACATGCAAATGTGACCGTACCTTGGCTCCTGATTGGCTATGCTACCAGCCAATCAGGAGCAGGGGGTGGGGCCGAGCTTGAGGGCTGGGCCCTGGGGGTGGAGACGAAGCAGTAGTGGCGGCAAGCGCCAGGGTGCCCTGGCTGCCCGAGCTGTGTGCGGAGGCAGCTGGGCAGGGGTGGTGGCTGGAAGCACCCCACTGCCCCCGTGCACTACATGGGGAAGTGGCAGGGCAGCCTTGGGCACCCAGCCATCTCCCTGATCAGCTCAGGGAATGGCTGAGGCTGTGAGGGACTGGGCGCTCATTGCCACTTCCATGCGCAGTGCCCGGGGGCCGGGCCCTGCCCTGCCACTTCAGTCCGCAGGTCGATGCTCTATCTACTGAGCCAAACCGGTCTCGGCAAAACATATATTTTTAAAAAGAGGCCATTTAGCCTGAGACCAGTGGGATTACATTTATGGTAATGTATGAGAGAAAAGGAGGGGAGGAGTTGTTTTTTTTTTTTTTTAAAGTTTAAATTGCCCATAGGATAAAATATTGAGGAGACAGTTGGACATAAAAGGGTGATAATGAGAGAAGGCTTGAAGATTTGGTTGTCGTCATCATATGAGTCAGTAGTTAAAACAATGAGAGTAATGAGATTATTCAGGGAACACATGTAAAGTGAGAGTTAGGAACTGAGGACAAATGCCTGGGGGAACACTTGAGAATGCTTGCAGTTTGAGGAGATTAGTTCATCTACCCAAGTTAATTTTAGGAGGGTCATGTTCAAAACCACATGTGCTGGCTAGCAATAGAAGAGGATACAGTCTATCACTTCTGAGTTTTCAAGTCCTCCTCACTCTAAATCTGTGTCCCCTGTATTGCACATGTATCTTGGTGGAGGCTGACTCCAATTGGAGAGAGGTTTGAGAAGCAGACACCAGATTTGTTGAATTATTACAAAGCATAGACAGCGAGGTATATCCTATTATCCAGTAGTGGTCAAGATGCTAGGTTATCATCATTCCATTGGTCATCAGAACACTATTTGTATATCCCACTGTACCCTTCCTGGAAGGACTTAGAGCTAAACCTTTAGTTAAAGCTCTATCTATTTCCCATTGCTTCATGAATTCAAATTTCCCACTGGGTATAGACATGCTATTCACAGGACACCAGACAGCTCTGTATTATAATGACAACTAGATTGGCCTCAAATAAGACCCAATATTTGTCATGAATAAATAATGTCTTTCAGCTGAATGAATAAAGGAAATAACAAACCGTTTCAACATGAGTAGGGAGAAAGAAAAGTTAAGAAATCAACTGCTGAGAGAAACTGAAATTCTCAGGGTGTCCAAAAATAGAAAGAGAAGATATAGTTGGAAGATCATGAAAGAATCATGTGGTGGAGGCATTGCAGATAATAAAAAGATCTGACTGGATAGCTGGCTTTACGGTTGGCAACCATTGAGAGTAGAAATAAAAGTCAGTGGTATTAAGGAATGCAATTTAGGATGTTTAATGGGTTCTCTGTAAAGGCACTGAAACCTCCAAGGGTTCATAAAATAACTCTGAGCTAAAATACCACAAGTGTTTAATTAAGGGAGGGAAGTAACCAGGAAGAAATTGAGAATGTTGAGAAGTTCAGAGAGTATGTTTGGCCAGATGTAGAGACTCTCAAAGGAAAACTGGCTTTGATGCAAGGACATAGGCTGCAGTGAGCAGCCTGGGGATCCCTGCCCATCCGCCCACCCCTCATTCTTACTTAATAAACTGTGGACTGTGGGAAAGAATGGTCTCTACCAGAAGACTGATGGAGACCCAGGTATCACTCAAGACTAAGGGTGTGCACAGGAAAGGTTAACAATGCAGTTAAAGTTCAAATATACAACAGGGAAGGTTAGGAAAGGACCAACAGCAGGAGACATTGTGGAGTAGAAGCACAGATCAGTAACAGGAGTTTGCAGCAGGAGTGGGGAGTGAGCCTTTCAGTAGATGCCCAAGAACTACAGGTATTAGAGGCATATCTGTGTGAGAGGCAGCAAATGTCCTGACTTTGATACACGTAGACAAACTGTAGTTAGCTTGGACAGCACTGTGCTCAGAGCAATTACCTGTCTGGTGATTTCAACATAAACTTGACCTCCCCTACTTCTTCTCCCTTAGAGAATGTGAGACAATTGTGGATTCCAAGGCTAATGCCAGCCTTATTGCCAAGTGCTCAAACAATATAATTAGTTTCCATGGCTGAATTTTGAAGCACACTTTCATATGCATTTCATTTTTGCTATGGCTTATTTTCTTTTGAAGCAAAAATATAATGTGATTTGGCTTCCATTTCTTTTCAGAGTAGTGGAAATGCAAGAATTCACTTCTGTGGCAGAAATGCTTCAGCTGTTCCGACGTTTTATTCTTCTATGAGCACTGCCATTGTCATTTTCAAGTCTGAAGTTTTTAATGACAACTCTAGAGTGAGTTTTACCTATCAGATTGCAGGTGAGCCCTGGAACTTTATCTTTTGTACTGAACATCTTCTATCAGTACATTTATTGCTGGAATGGACTCCTGTGGGTAAATTAGGGCTTGTTAACTTGAGCCACACCCATGTGAGGTGAGACTCTTCACTAGAAACCAGAGCCAATTTAGCAAGTTACTAAAGCTGGTTTCTCAAGAGGTCAACCTAATATAATACTAATTCAAATATTTAGAATACTCTTCAAAGTTAACATAATTAACCATTTAAAAGTATTCATTATTTTATTAATTATCCACTTGAACATTTACAGAAATCACTGTAACTTAGAACATTTTTTTGTCAAAACCAGGAAGCTCTGAAAGGCTATTGGATTGCTAAAACTGAGAAGTTTATTTTCAGAGAACATTTTCTTTAATGTTCATTCCAAGCTTGATCAAAGCTAACACTGCCTTGATTAAAACAAACAAATAAAAACACTATGGTGTTTTCACCAAAATTTTAAAGAACAACAGTTTGCCAGTTCAATCAGAACAAATAATCCATTAAAGGGAAATCCTCATATAAGACTCTGTCTTAGAGGTAGAGACTTTATTGTGAAAGAGTCTAAACGTCAGCCAACCTCCTCAGTGTAATCAGAAAAAGTGCAGAGAATTCTAGAATATTCATCATTAAAGGTGAGTGCTCATATTTCACATTTCACCCGGGGGTGTTTCCTGTCACCAAGGCCCTGCTTAGTGTTTGCTCCCTGTGTCTTTCTCCTCCCCTCGGGGATCCCAGTAACCTCAAGGGTAGATGCAGAGGCTGGGTTAGCTTTTTCCTGAAGTGTTTAATCATTTCTTGAATTATTCCAATCAAGTTGAAAGAACACTAATAATTGGGATACATGCATTAATTGTGAATATATGTTTTTTATCTAAGGTTGTAACAGAAACTATAAAAAGGCGTTTGGCAATCTGAAGAGCCCCGGGTGGCCCGATAATTATGACAATGACATGGATTGCACTGTTACTCTCACAGCCCCACAGAACCACACTATATCCCTCTTCTTCCACTCATTTGGCATCGAGGACTCAAGTGAATGCACACATGACTTCTTGGAGGTAACATACATTTGGATCTCATGCAAATGAATTATTTAAAAGATGATGGGTCACGTCAAGTTTTTCACCTTTTTCTCTGCTGCTACTAAAAATATATTCCTTACTCATTTCATTGAGTTATTCATTATTATTTCAGTCCATAAGTCTTCTATGGCCAGGCACCAGAAATGCAATAGGGCTTCCAGGAGGCGCAAGGTCCAGTGGGAAGGACAGGAAGAAAACAGTCAACTCCCACACAACATGGAAAGGACTAACAGAGTCATGTTGGGGACAGAGAAAGCTCCTTGAAGCTTCCCATCCTCCTCTCACCTTCCACTCCTCCCCGCAAACACAAGAGAGCAGCCACCTGGGCCTGGAGCCAGCAGAGGCTTGCTCTCCTAGCTCTTGCCCCTCTGTGATTCCCAGAGCCCCAGCAGAGAGCCCTCTGTGTCCTTTCTGCCCCACATCACCCATTTTGTGGAAGTGATAATTGTGGCGTTGTTATTCATGTTCTGAATGAGACCATAACTGACACAGACTGTGTATGGAGCCCAGTGCCTCTCTTCTGCCATGAAAGTCTCAGAGCTCCCCTGGGTGTTCTTTGCAAGCTCTGTGGAAAATGAATTTCATTCTGAGAAAATAAAATGGTCTACACAGAGGATGCTGAATTCTCTGCTCTCTTTGAGTCTGCAGTAAGGTTTCCTTAAGGCTTGTTCACTCCTTTACACCTTTTATGGAACGCTCTTCCCTACAGAATTCATCTGAGTCCTTTGGTGATGAATATTCTTGACCTATAATGTGACAAGCAGTGGGAGGAAGCTCCTGCCTTTTCCTCGGGGAATACTTGCCCTGGAAGGAAACTGGAGGAGAGGGATGTAGCAGGGAGGGTTGAGGAGAGAAATACAGTGCTGTTTGTGTCAATCAGGGTGTTAAACTCAGACCTATGGACCTCACCCACCGCGGAATCTAAGCATTTGTATGAAGTGCAAAGCAGAAAGGAGGGCAAGAGTGAGATACCGAGAAAGGACAGAATTCTACGGTCATCTTGGAATCCCACTGAAGCCTCGTCCTGCTCACCTCAAGCCCGAGTTGACCATCACCGACTGGAGTTAATGTTTGTCCTTTGCCTTTGTCCACTGGGAGTGAAGGCCAGCTCTAGAGTACTGATGGATGAAGACTTCTACTCCCAGCTGACCTTCCTTATTCCATAGAATTGGGTCTGAAACTTCTTGTCCAATGATCAAAAACAGGAAACTGCTCCTTAGGCCTGTGAAGTGCAGCTGCATCTGGTTGTCGGTGGGAAGATTGTGGCATGGTTCATGCGGCAGCCGTCCCAGCCAACCTCAGCATTCTATCTGTTAGGTATGGCTGGAAGATAAATTTCTAAGGATCCCAACCATATTAATCACATTTGGAATTTGCATTTGTCTTCAGAACTTTCAGATCCTCTCTTCTCAGGGTCCTCTAATGTCCCGGAGATGTCTACCCACTCTCATGCTTCCTGCGAAGAGAAAAGTGTATAGAATAAGTCATTAGAAGGTTCCTTGGGAATCAATACCTTGCCTATCTCTCATGCTTTCTTAAAGATAATCAACAGGAAAAAAGCCGAAAGCCAAGAGTATTGTGGTGGCACATCTGATTCTCTAGCTTCCTTGGATTGGCACCTGTCTCTCTCTCCTGGTAGATAACTGGCTACTCTGTCCATGGCAAAGCACTCCAAAAAGCACCAGAGAGGCATTATTCCCTCAAATGGCTACTACATAGACCTAAAAGGAACCTCTGCAGGCCAACACAGCCCAGTAAGACGAGCCACTGGGCCTCTGAGGACACCCTATGACTTAGGACAATCAGCAGTGGACCAAATGTTAAGTTACAAAATTATAAAGGAGGAACTTCCAAGATTCTGAGTACCCATATTAATAAAACCATCATCTCTGCTTTTCCTGGGGGTCTTCCTCTAATGCGCAGGAGGAGCCAGGCCTGAGGACAAAATGAGGATAAGTTCACAGTGTGTATGTGGTCATACACATGTTGACTTGCTTCCTGGTTTTCTATGTGTCTACTCCATGCAGTGAATTTAAAAAGAAATCTAGTCAGCTGCAAAATGTGACTTTAAAATACATCTTAACAGTAAGAAATGTTGGCAATTGAGTTGTCTCCTTTTTCTATATAGAAATTCCTTTTGTTTGAACATTATATACATTACTAGAGGCACAGTGCACGAAATTCATCCATGGAGTGGGGGGGGGTCCCTCAGTCGGCCTGCACCATCTTGCAATCTGGTACTCCTTAAAGGATGTATGACTGCTGATTTAGGCCTGATCCTGCATTGGGATTGGGCCTAAATCAGCAGTCAGACATCCCTCTCACAATCTGGGACCACTGGCTCCTAACTGCTCACTGCTGCCTGCCTGATCACCCCTAACTACTCTGCCTGCCTGTCTGATAATCCCTAACTGCCTCTGCCTATCTGCCTGATCGTCCCTAACCACTCTACCTGCCTAATCACCCCTAACTGCCTCTACCTATCCGCCTGATCACTTCTAACCACCTCTACCTACTTGCCCAATTGTTGCTAACTACTATGCTGCCTGCCTGATCACCCCTAACTGCTCATCTGCTTGCCTGCCTGATCACCCCTAACCACTTGCCTGCCTGCCTGATCACTTCTAACCACTTCTACCTACTTGCCCAATTGTTGCTAACTACTATGCTGCCTGCCTGATCACCCCTAACTGCTCATCTGCCTGCCTGCCTGATTGCTGCTAACAACTCTGTCTGCCTGCCTGATGCCCCTAACTGCTTGCCTGCTTCCCTGATTGCCCCAAACCACTCTGCCTGCCTGCTTGATCACCTCTAACCACTCGGTCTGCCTGCATCATCACACCTAACCACTCTGCCTGACTGCCTCATCGCCCCTAAGTATCTCCGCCTTGACCCCTGCTGCCACAGCTTTGTCCAGAAGGATGTCCAGATGACATCAGGCTGTCTGGTCTAATTAGCATATTATGCTTTCATTATTATAGATTATATGATAATGTGTATCAATGTTAAATCAAAGAAGTATAACATACTCAAGGATAATAATTCATGACTCATTTTCAAAGGTAAGAAATGGAAGTGATAGCAGTTCGCCATTACTCGGCATATATTGTGGAACGCTATTGCCAAATCCTATCTTCTCTCAAAATAATGAACTGTACCTGCGATTTAAGAGTGATAGTGCAACTTCCAGTCATGGATATGAAATTATCTGGACCTCATCTCCCTCTGGTAAGACATTTGCACTTTGTGGTGAAGCAGTGTAGGTAAGAAAAACATAATGTGCCTAATAGAAAAAGGCCATTAAAAGTGACCTTATCTTTTTAGACATCTGTATACTTGATTATTTTTCTGATAAAAGTAGAAATTTTTAACAATGAACGTGCAAAGTTTCTTTTTAATTCAACTTTTACTCATTTCTGTAGATTATTATATGTTAAAAAATATGTGTGCATTTACATATAAAGCCCAGAAAGTATAAAGATTTTAAAAATTCCTTTATAAATTCTGATTTTGTCATATCTTTTACTTTTGAGTTAATTATCAAGGTAGTTCTCTGAGAATTAAAAATAAAAGTTTAAAAAAGGCACATTCCAACCCCATCCTTGTGCGAACGTAAGCTACTGTGCTCTGGGCAGCTCCTGTCACTTCTGGGCAGTCCTGGAGGTTTAATTGCTTTCTCAAGGCATTAATGTCTTTCTGCATCTTTGATCATTTGTTTATCAAATAATGAAGGAAATTTAAGTCATGTGTTTTTAAACTCAAGAGAGAAAGAATACTTTGTGAAGTATCCTCAAAATACCTAAAATTTCAAAATGAGAATGATAAAAATGACATTTTAAATACAGTGAAGAACAAGAAAAGGGTTCCAGCAAGACAATCATAGGTAATGGAATCTTGGCTCCTAAAGATACTTAAAGATGAGCTTCGATTCCTTAATTTCACAGATGAATACATACAACACCAAACCAATGAGTTGCCCAGAATGCACAGCTAGATTGTGGTGGAGGTAGGACCAGACACCAGTGATCAGAACTTAGCCCAGTTTTTTTTTTTTTTTTTGTCGTACCATTATCTTCTTCCTATGCAGCACCATATCTGGATACCCAAGGCTATCTGATCTGCATAATAGTATACAAATAAACAAATTGACACCAACACTTACTATTTGGTTTTAAATATGTCAATCTCAGAACTGTCAGTGATAAGCCCAGTGAAGTCATTTTTATAATTACTGCCCAAACATCCAGTAACGTTTTTTGTTTAGCCCTGAAATTTCACTTTTATTTTGCCCACATCATTATAAGAACTCGCTGCTTATGGAGAGCTCTACCATAAAAAGTGCACAACAACTTCAATGACTCTCTCCTACAGTCCTAATCTAGTTCTCAGTTTTCCCATTGTATTTGCAGCCCACCGTTTTCAAAGACCTGAGCTGGAGGAAGCTGCCCCTAAGTCATGATAGAGGGGAAAGGAATATGTAGTGCAGAAAGGGATGGAAGAGGCAGGGGGAGGCCTGGTGGTGATGGGATGGGAGGGATTTGGCTCAAAGGAGAAACAGGAAAAGGGTTTCTGCATCCATTGTTCTTGCAGTGGGTCTCAGCACCTTAAGGAAACAACAGCCCCATCTCATTGCCTTACAAGTGCACTGAAGGACTCCAGCTGTTTCCTTCTTTGTTGAATCAATTTTCCTGCAATTATTTCTTGCAGGCTGCGGTGGGACTCTTTATGGAGACCATGGCTCCTTCACCAGCCCTGGCTATCCGGGCACTTACCCAAATGACACTCACTGCGAATGGGTCATCATCGCTCCTGCTGGAAGACTGGTCACCGTCAGCTTTTACTTCATCAGCATTGACGATCCTGGAGATTGTGTCCAGAACTATCTCATACTCTATGATGGACCAGATGTTAATTCTCCATCCTCTGGACCATATTGCGGCACAGTGAGTAAAACCAGATTTTCAAATTCCCATTTATTATGTTTAAATAATGAAAGTAACTTAGCATACACTTTTAAAGGCAGACAAATGCAAAGTACAAAGTACAATGTACTGTTATACAATACGGTTTTTAGATTTTTCTTTCTATTTTGGGGAGAACGATTGCCACCTAGTGGTCATTGCATTAAATTAATAGCAATATAGTTTCCAAACCTAACTGTGCATCAGAACTACATGCAGTTATACAGTTTTTACATAGAATCACCTATGCCGTTACAGTTATTACATTGTAGACTTCCAGTACACACACCTACTGAACCAGAATTTCTGCGGGAAGAGGTGTGGCACATTATTTTTTTAAAGTTCCTTTTCAATGCACCACTAAAGGTTGAATACCTGTGATTATTTCTGCATGACTAGGACTTCAGAAAGTTTAGATGCCTGGCTCCATTTCATATACTTCTTGTTGAAAATTGTGGGGATTCTTTAAAGAAAGACACAGCTATTAAAGATTGGTCTGGTGACTAGGAGTTTTATAGTTTTTGCAAAGTTCTGATGGACTGGTAGATTTCTGACATTGACTCAACACTGCTTGCATGTGCCCTCACTGCCCTATCATTCTACTGAAAGTAGACACTCACAGAGCTTTCAAGTAAGCAAATGTGATTGCTGATGGGAGGGTATGTTCTTGTCACTATTCTACTTTTCAGCCACTTAGGCTTTCTAGTCAAACCTGACAGAGAATTATGTCATCTGGCAAACTACATAGTTTTTTTCAAAATATATTTTTATTGATTTCAGAGAGGAAGGGAGAGGGAGAAAGAGATGGAAATATCAATGATGAGAGAGAATCATTGGTCAGATGCCCTCTGCATGCCACACACTGGGAACTGAGCCCACAACCCAAGCATGTGCCCTGATCGGGAATCAAACTGTGACCTCCTATTTCATGGGTCCATGCTCAACCAGCCGGGCAATCTAGCAATCTAGATGTTTTTTTATTACATGATTTGTAAAATTAACAAACGTTTATTTTCAGAATTATCAGAAAATAAGTGTGTTTCTCCAAAGCCCTGAAAATTCTCCCATGTATTTTTCAAAAACACTTTTTGAGTATATCTGCAGATGCACAATGTATTTTTATACTGTTTTGTCGTATGGATTTTTCACTTATCAAAATATCATTACCATCTTATCATACCAATAAAAACACTGGGGTACCATCCTGACCAGTTTGGCTCAGTGAATAGAGCATTGGCCTGCGTACTGAAGGGTCCCAGGTTCGATTCCGGTCAAGGGCATGTACCTTGGTTGTGGGCACATACCCAGTAGGCAGCTGATTGATGTTTCTCTCTTATCGATGTTTCTAACTCTTTCCCTCTCCCTTCCTCTCTGTAAAAAGGTCAATAAAATACATTTTTAAAAACCACAAAAAACACTGGGATATCATATTTAATCATTGGATGGGTATTCTATTGCATAGATACAGCCTAAGTTATGTGATGAATCCTCTCTGGTTTATAGACAATAACGTGAAAAACTCTGGTAGCTGTATCCTTATATAAGAGTTAATCACCTGGGAGCAGTCTTAGTCACTTGGCCAGGAGATACTGAATCCCTGTTATTCTCAAAGGATTCACAGGAAAGAGAAGCCAGTCAATGTGTCACATTTCAAATTTAGAGACTGACTAGGTTTTAGAATTTATTTGAAATTTGTAAACATTTCAAAAGGGAGAAAAAGAGGTCACTTTTTTGTTTAATTTTTTTCATTCTTTAAAGTATTACAAATAATACTACATATGTTTTCCTTTTTTCCTCCCCATGGTCCTCCCACCAGCCTCCCCTACCCCCCAGCACATGTCCTCACCTGCCCCCCCCCCCGCAGTGTCTTGTATCCATTGATTATGCTTATATACATGCATACAAGTCCTTCGGTTGATCTCTTACAACCCCCGCCCCTCACCCTCCCCAGCCTTCCCACTGTACATTGACAGTCTGTTCAATGCTTCTTTGCCTCTGCATCAATCTTTTCCCCCCATTTCTTTTCTTTACAAAAATCTTGCATCTGCTATAGGAAATAAATATATAAGTACAAAAAAATGTTTGAGTCCCAGTTTCAATGCCAAATAGTTCCTTATGTATACATGTCAGCAGTGGTATCTGGATGGTGGACATATAATGGCAATGCAGGTTCCACCCTCTCTGGTTTGGACCTGGGTTGCCCGTAGCAACGCACAGCTGCTGACTGCTAGAATGGCAAGGTGTCATCAGTGTCTTCCATCTCTGGACTGTCTTTGCAGTTGGAATATACCTGTCAGTTCCTCTTTGTTGCAGGAATCTATATGGCCTTGGAGTTGTTTTCTAAAAATATACAAACATATTCCCGACCAAAAGTTAATAAAGGAATCTTTTCTGTAAATTAAACTTGGGATTTTTTCTATTTTTTCCCAATTGATTTTCCTTTGGCTTATTTTGCCACCATGTGTTTTTTATGGGTGTCCTGCTGTTAGCATTACAAATGGAAATTAATTTTCTGGAGTAAGAATTTTCTAGATGTAATTTACTTACAGGATATTTTTCCTTAAATGATGTTACCCCACTATCTCCACTCCCCTTTATTTTTCATTAATGGGGGCTTTTGGAAATTTTATGTTGCAGTCTTGGTAACTTTAAATTTTAATTTTTGAACAAAAATATGACTGCTTTAGGTTCTTTGCATGTTAGGCAATTTTACATTGAGATGAACTACTAATAGAAATTTTAGTTAATATTTTAGGAACAGCTTTTTTGTCCAGTACACTTAAATTTTCTTGCGTGTTCACTTATTTCAATTGGCCAATTTAAATTGTCACATTAATCTGAAACTTGATTACTATTTTACTGTCAAATTTAATTCTTAAACAATAATCTTAGTTTATGCTATAAATATTAGTGGAGAGGATTTTTTTGCATTCTTGAGTAGGCCCTGAGCATTCCTGATACTAGACTGGATTTAGATATAGGCCAGCTGTTGCTGGCCAAGTCTCTGTATCCTGTGTCCCAATCTGAGCTGTGTGTGGGAGGTGAAGCAGCCATGGGGGCAGGAGACCTCCCTCAGAAGGGGTGAGAGTTCAGGCCCCTGCAAGGTTACGGGGATGAGGGTCTGTGCCCCACCTCTGTTGACCTTTAAGTTCTCTCCTGTTGGCCCCTCTGCAACTGTGCCTGTCTTAGGGTGTTCCTTCCCTGAGGAATCTTACTCATCTCTGGCTACACAGCCATCCTCCGGGGCCAAGCAGGGTGATATGAGGTTCAGTTCTGTTTCCCTGGTCTTTTATGCCCCCGTGGCCTCCATGCCTAGCCCCTGCCTTGTGATCCCCTCGCCTGCTGGCGGGTCCCATTACTGATCACATAACTCAGGAGACTCAGGTTGAAAGAGGTCACTTTTAACACCACCATTATTTTGAATCTGCTTGGCTTTTTTTTGTTTTGTTTTCAGTGACTTTCAAATGTACAACCCCATTTGCTCCCCACAGAAATAATTCAGTGATGTGGGAAGTACAAGGATAACCGGGACTCTGCAGATAAAAGAAAACTGAGGGTAGACCTTAACTGTTATTTAAATTAATGGCACACTAAATCAAAGTCTATAATTAGATATGTCAGTATTTTTTTTCAAAACTGTATTTATAATATTTCACCAGTTTTACATTTTCTTTGATAAATGAGGGTATCATTTAAGTATAGTTGTTTTCTTTTTAAAATTATAGATACAACTGATTTCTTTAGCATTTCAAGTTCAATAAAATTAGTTTACTTCCAGAGTGATGATAAAAGCCACTCTTTAAGATTGTTAACCTAGGTAACAAAATCTAAACATGAAAGAGTACCAGGAAAAATTCAGGCAATCAAAGTAGAGTTTAAGACTTTGGTTAACTGTTCACACTAGTTTGTTAACATAAAATAATAATTGAAAAAAAATTGGGAGTACATTAAAATGGAAAGAAAAAAATTACATGCATGTGGAAATATGCAATATTGAATATACCTTGATATATCTCTTTGAAAAAATATTATCTGTGCTGTACTCGAATAATTCACTGTCTTGGACATATCTGCCTTTGATGAGTCTTTGGGAGAAGTGATGCAAGATATCCGACTGCCTGTTTAGGGCCGATCCTACCGGGATCATGCCTAAACGGGCAGTCGGATATCCCTTGAGGGGTCCCAGATTGGAGAGGGTGCAGGCTGGGCTGAGGGACTCTCCCCAAACCCCGTGCATGAATTTCGTGCACTGGGCCTCCAGTTTTTATATAACTCCATTGCTAAAAAAAAAAAAAAATTCCTGCAACATGAAAGTCTCTTGATAAATATTTGTTAAATAAATGATTAGGAAATGAGAGAAAGCTGAGACCCATTTATTAGTCCCTACCCCCAAATACACATTGTTCCATAGAGATGGACATGAAAATGAATCTCCAAAGAAAACTATAGATATTAAGGTGAGAGAGTTGCATACTTTACTTATATGATTGTTTTGGTAGCAAATATAAGTATGTGTTTTCATTATAAATATTAAAGTTCTAGTAAGAACTTGAATTGGAAATTCAATTTTTGTGTTGTTAATTCTCACCCAAGGATATTTCCCCCCCATTGATTTTTAGACAGAATAGAAGGGAGAAGGAGAGACACACAGAGAGAAACATTAATGTGTGACACATCAATTGGTTGCCTTTTGCACTTGGGGATCAAACGTGCAACTGAGGTATGTGCCCTTGATCAGAACTGAACCCAGGACCATTCAGTCCACGGGCTGACGCTCTAACTACTGAGTCAAACCAGCTAGGATGGAAATTCAATTTTTAACAATAATTATGCTGAGATATAATTCACATGCCATACAATTCATCTACTTAAAGTGCATAATTCAATTGTTTCATTAGACTGAAAGTTGTGTAGCTATCATCACTACAATCAATTTTAAACATTTTCATTACCCCAACAACCCCAGTAATGGAAACTATATTTATAACACATTTCCCTTTAACCCTTAGCACCAGTAATATTCTTTTATAAAGTATGTATATTAATTCCTAGCAAGATTATTTCTAGACATATACTATATAACAATTTACTATAATTTTGTTACTGGTTTTTTTTGTAGTATCTTTTACTTAACATTTTTTAAAAAAAATGTTCAGATTTGTGAAAAATATAATGTTACTTTTTTCCAATTTTAGGACACTAACATAGCTCCTTTTGTGGCCTCCTCACATCGGGTCTTCGTAAAATTTCATGCGGAGTATGCAGTGCGCCCCTCAGCAATACAGTTAAGCTGGGACAGCTGAGGGCGCCATGCTCATCTGCAGGCGCCTCCAACATCGCCCTGGACTGAGTTCTGCCATCCTGATCGTGACCCTGCCTATGCCACTGAGAGTAACTTTAACACTTGTTTCTCACCAAAGAATGTGTGGAATCAATACGTGCAACATTTTAAAAAACGTGGAACATAGCTAGCTTATTTAATTTTGGCTGTGCTCATCATCCTTAATTCTAATATTTGAGCTGAAATTTTCTAAAATTCTCTAAAGAGTTGGAAATGATTATAGCATATGTGCTGTAAATTTTCAAAAGCAAATGATAAAACAGAGGTGTGATTTTTACTCTGAATGTCAAATAATGTGAAATAAACTTGAATTGTACACAAATATGCTGCATTCAATTTTAACTTTTTAAAATTTAGTCTTTTACTATAAGATGTAGGTGTTCAAGTTGAATTTTTACACTTTCGTATGAATACTTCAGGGAATGAACACTGGAGCCAAGCTGTAGCGTTTGGATTTAGTTCTACCAGTTAAGTGTTTACTTCTCTCTGTTTCAGTTTCCAGAAGTAGCACCAGTTAAAAAATATAATACATGGTGTTATAAGTAGTTGAACAACACATTTATAAACTTTTCTGCTGCCTTTAACAAAACAAGAGACTTTATGTTGAATATGAAAAGTTAGGTCCTATTAAGAACATGAGACCAACAGAATGAAAGAAGCTGTGGGGATGTTTTACTTTATTGTGCTCTTATATTCAAATGCCACAGAAATTTTTTTCTGCACAGAGTAGAGTCCCATAAATAATACATTTTTTTTGCTTTAAAAATTCCTGCTTCCTTTCACTCTGTATTATGGATAGATGCATCAACTTTATGGATGACATGCTATTGGAAAGAACAGTGAATACAATGAAGAGTTACCATAAAATCAAAAGGAACAATGCACTAAAACTATCAAGATGAAATTTGATAGTAAGTGATATAAGATCTAACATTAGTATCTAAAAATGAATCACCAAGCTACAGAATATGGAAAAAGTTTAATAATAACCTATGAAATGATGTAGGAGTCTTATCTGAAAGGAAAATTAACATAGGCAGCTGTCAAACAATAAAAAATGATTAGAGCTTAGATGATATCATTAGAGTAATGAGATCTACAAGAATCATTTTCCATCAGAGAAACATGCTTCCCTAGAAGGCATATTACAAGACTTAGGAGATGAAGAAAGCATTGTCAAATACAAAATTGAAAACTTAAAACAGAAAAAAAGAATCTTTTGTCCCCCTTTTTGTTTTTTAAATATACTTCATTGATTTTTTTACAGAGAAGAAAGGAGAGGGATAGAAAGTCAGAAACATCGATGAGAAACATCAATCAGCTGCCTCTTGCACACCCCCTACTGGGGATGTGCCCACAACCAAGGCACATACCCTTGACCTGAATTGAACCTGGGACCTTTCAGTCCACAGGCCGACACTCTATCCACTGAGCCAAACCAGTTTTGGCTTGGCCCCTTCAATAGGTTGTTTTTTCAATTCATTAGTGGTTTCCTCTGCAATATGGAAGCTCTTTAGTTTAATGTAGTCCCACTTGTTTTAATTTTTGTTGCCTGTGCTTTTGGTTACTTCTGAGAATTCATTGCCAAGACTGATATCAAGAATTTTTTTTTCTGCTTTCTTCTAGGAGTTTCATGTCTTACATTTAAATGTTTGATCCATTTTGAGCTAAGTTTTGCAAGTGGAATAAGGGGGCCAGTTTCTTTCTTTTGCATGTGGTTGTCCATTGTTCCCACCACCACTTATTGAAGAAATTGTCCTTTCTCCATTTTATGCTTTTGGCTCCCTTACAAAAAATTACTTGACCGTACATGTGGGGGACTATGTCTAGGCTTTGTATTCTGTTTCACTGATCTATGGCCCTGTTTTTAATACCAGTATCATACTGTTTGATTACTATAGCTTTGTAATTTAGCTTGAAATCAGTGTGATGCTTCTAGCTTTGCTGTTACTTTACTTTTCAATTAAAATTTATATTTAATATTATTTTGTATTAGTTTCAGGTATACAGCATATACTTTACATAGTTATTACAATACTAGTGGCCCAGTGCATGAAATTCATGCACATTAAAAGGGAATTAATTAGAGGAAATATTTTAATATTGCTATTTGCCTTTTCTCTATAGAAGTGTCAGAAATTAAAGAAAATTAGTAAAATATATATGAAAATCATCCTCCTGTCAGAGTCTTGGCATGCCGTGGGACCCAGAGTCTCCGCCCACCCATGTGGAAATCACACAAGACCCAGACTCATCTGGTCCCACCCCCATTGGGTGAGATCCAGATCTGGCCGGCCCCAATCTGGTCAAGCCGTGCTGGGCAGGAGGCACAGCCTCAGTTCCTCCAGTGAACCCTCAGGTCTGGGCAGGGAGCATAGCCTGAGGTCCCCCGGCCTGGCGCCAGGGCAGGGGGTGCAGCCTCAGGTCCCTGCTGATCACTCATTATGGCTCTTTCCAGGAGTCCCACCTTTGCTGTGGGCACAGCCATCTTATGTTATGGGAACCCTGCCTCCACTGTGGGTGCAGCCATCTTGTGATGGTGTGATAGAGTGATGGTCAATTTGCATATTACCTCTTTGTTATATAGGATTATTGACTATATTCTCTATGCTGTATTTTATATCCCTGCAATTATGTTGTAAATACCAATTTGTACTCAATCCCTTCACTTTTTTCACCCAGTCCTCTAACCACCTCCCCTCTGACTACCATTGGTTTGTTCTCAGTATTAATGAGTCTGTTTCAATTTTGTTTGTTTATGCTATCATTTAGATTCCACATATAAGAGAAATCATAAGGTATTTGCCTTTCTCTGACTGACTTCACTTAGCATAATACCCTCCCATCCATGGTGTCACAATGATAAGATTTCATCCTTTTTCATGACTAACTGGGTCATGCTCTGATGTGATCTGAAGCCTGCCTCCGGGCATGTTAGTTCTGGGGCCTCATGGGAGAGACTCCAGGATAGATCAATGTCAGACACTGCTTATCACCCATCCTGGGCTACCCATTTGGCTTCCTCTGCTGGGGCTGGGTACATGTGGAAGGGGCCAATCTGTAGACCAAGCACAGCTTCTACCATCACTGATCATAAAGGCAGATCAGCAAAAGGTCCAAGGCCCTCTAAGATTTGCCTCAACCTGCCAGCTGTTCCACTACCCTTTGAATCTACCTGGACCCCCTTGAGGGCTTTCTAAGAAAGTCTGTGCAGTGGGCCCAAGCTGGCTTCAACCAGCAGTCTTCTCTGCATGGTAGAGTTTGCAGGAAGGGACCACTGAGAGTCGGGAGGAGGTGGCTAGTGGATTTCCTATGTGGGGGTTGACTCTAGTCAGGCACATAGCTCAGTCTCTCCACATGCCCATCTCCAATATGCTGAGTCTGTCCAAACCTTCTTAAGAACTCTCCCAGGAAGTCTGCATTGCAGGCCCAGACTAGCTGCAGCCAGTAGATTCCTTCACAGTGTAAACTCAGCAGGGTGTGGCCACCTTGAGTGTGGAGAACGAGGGTACTGGATCTCCTGTGTGTGGATGATCTAGTCAGGCCCACAAGTGTGTGTGTGTGTGTGTGTGTGTGTGTGTGTGTGTGTGTGTGGAGGGTGAGGGGGGGATGCCCCTCATCCCAGAGTCACACAATTTAGTCTCTCTCTGTGCCTATCTCTGACACCTCCTAAGACTGCCCAGTCCTCCTCAAGAGCTCTCAGAAGAAGTCTACATCATGGACTCAGCCGGGCCATAGCCAACAGACTCCTCCACAGAGCTCAAGCTCAGCGGGGTGGAGCCACAGGGAGCCAGGAAGATGGGTTTAGTGCATTCTCCAGGCTGGTGCCCTATGGAGGGGAGTACTTGACCCAGAAAAGATGGTGTAAAGATGGCGTCTGTGGGCAGTGGAGGTGAGACTGTCCCTCTAGCCCTCTCCTCAGGGACACACAACCTAGTCCTCCTATCTGTGTAACTCCAGTCCTCTCAGAGCTGTCTGTTCTCCGCCATAGCCCTGGGTGAATACTTGAGAATGAGATTATGTGTATGGGCCCTTTAAGTGGGCACTTGCTTTTCTAGAAGACTCCCATCTCATCCTGGTGGGCAGAATCCGCACTGATTTTCACAGCCAGGTGTTATATGGGCTCCTTTTCTTGGCTCCTTTGCTCTGGGCTGTGTAACCTGGCATAAGGTTGAAATCCCACACTCCTCAGGGGTGACATTTGCAGCTGTGACATCCTTCCAGATTCTCAACCTCCCCATATAGGTGCAGGGCCAGCCCTTTCCACGACTCTGCCCTTCCTACCAGCCTCTTTTGTAAATCCTTGATTATAAGACTTCTGTTCAACCAGTCTTCAGTTGATTATTCAGGATGGTTGTTCCATAATCTAGCTGATTTGGTCCTGGGAAGAGATGAGTATAATAGCCACCTACTCTGCTGCTATCTTCGGAATAATCTAGCTTTGTTCTCACTCAGGATTTCTTTGGCTCTGTAGGGTCTTTTGTGGTTCTATACAAATTTGGGGAGTGCTTTTTCTATTTCTGTGGGAGAAAAAATGCCACTAGAATTTTGATTGGGATTGCATTGACTCTGTAGATTATACTTTGGACATTTTTCACAATATAAATTATTGTAATCTAAGAACAAAGATCATCTTTCTATTTGTGTTTTCTTTAGTTCTGGCATCAGTGTCTCACACTTTTCAGTGAACAGGTCTTTCACCTCCTTGGTTAAATTTATTCCTAAGCATTTATTATTTTTGATGCAATTATAATGGATTTGCTTCCTTGACTTTTCTTTCAGATAGTTTGTTGTTAGTGTATAGAAATGTAGCTAATCTTATATAATAAAGAGGTAATATGAAAATTGACCATCACTCCAACACACAAGATGGCCACAAGATGGCCAGCAGGGGAGGGCAGTTGTGGGTGATCAGGCCAGCAGGAGAGGGCAGTTGTAGGTGATCAGGCCAGCAGGAGAGGGCAGTTGGGGGCGAACAAACCTGCAGGGGAGGACAGTTGGGGGGGACCAGGCCAGCAGAAGAGGACAGTTGAGGGGGAACAGGCTTGCAAGGGAGGGTAGTTGCGGGGGACCAAGCCAGCAGGGGAGGGCAGTTAGGTGTGACTGGCCAGCAGGGGAGGGCAGTTGGGGGCAACCAGGCCTGCAGGAGAGGACAGTTAGGGGAAACCAGGCCTGCAGGGGAGGGCAGTTATGGATGACCAGGCCAGCAGGGGAGGGCAGTTGTGGGGGAACAGGCTTGCAAGGGAGGGTAGTTGGGGGGGGGGGGACAACCAGGCCTGCAGGAGAGGACAGTTAGGGTTGACCAGGCCTGCAGGGGAGGACAGTTGGGGTCAACTAGGCCTGCAGGGGAGGGGCAGTTAGGTGCAATTGGGCCAGCAGAGGAACACTTAGGCATTCAATTAGGCTGCCAGGGAAGTGGTTAGGGGGTAATCAGGCTGGCAGGCAGAAGCAGTTCAGAGCAATCAGGCAGGCAAGCAGGCGAGTGGTTGGGAGCCAATAGTCCTGGATTGTGAGAGGGACATTCCTCAAGGGGTCCCAGATTGGAGAGGGTGCAGGCTGGGCTCAGGGACAACCCCCAAACCCTGTGCATGAATTTTGTGCACCGGGCCTTTAGTTTTTATATGATGACTTTGCATCTTCCTACTTCACTGAGCTCATTTGTTAATTTTAACAGTTTTTTAGTAGTCTCTAAGGTATTTTTATATATAAACTTATGCCACCTCTCATTAGTAAGACCCATCTCATTTCTTCCAGTTCTGCTTTATATTTAACTCACTCATTTATAAATGTTTATTGAGCATTTACTATGCAACATGAGGATAAAGTGGTGAACAAAATTGCCATGTAACTCCATAAACCCTCCCTACTTCAAAAAGCCTACTTCTCTGCTCCATCTTGCCTGGTTTCCTGAGCCAGTATTGAGGCAAATACTCAATTTCCTTATCTGGTGAAATTTTACAGTATGCCAGCTCCCAGATCCAGTGACTAAGTGATAACTTTCTTGCTCCCAAAATGCATCACCATGAAACTCCATTGTTAGGTATGGGAGCCCTGGAGAGAGCTAACAAGCAGTTCACATTTGTATAAGCATGCTGGTTGTTAAAATACTATGATACACCAAAATGCTGCTTTCAGGGTATACTAGAATCTCCAAAAGTGAGGTCATTAGCTAGGCTTTAATGGAAAATGGCATTCTACCTGAATCTGAAGGAAACAAAACAAGCACACATTTAAAGAAAAAGAAATCTCTACTGTCTGCAGCTGATCATACACTAAACTAAGAAAGTCTTACGGTCACCTTCTCACCTAGAACAGGAACTTTAGACACCCTGTAAGAAGGCACAGGGCAGGTGACAATAGCCAAACCCTGAGGACACCTCTTCCAGCCTCCCCATGATCCAGCAACTAAAGGACTAATGCCAACATAGAAGGGGCTTTAGGAGCCTATCCAGCATTACCTGGGGCCATTTCTCCTGAATGGAAGTACTGAAGCATAGACTGTATGTAAGCAGAGAACTTGGCAGTGATACTGTGGAAGCAATTTAAATCCTGGTATTGACTTATCCATGCAGAACTGGCTACATACTTTGCAAGGCTCAATGCAAAAGAAAATGTTTTTTAAATTATTAAACATTAAAAATTATTAAATATTTCAAGATGGTGACAGCAGAGCCTTAAACCAAGTGTGGGGCCCACGTAGGCATGGAGCTTTGGTAACTGCATAGGTGGCATAGGTGGTTCTGTTTCCATATTATAGAAATCTGGAACTTAGGGACACATTTCATAAAGAACTAGAGGGCTGATGCACGAAATTCGTGCAAGGGCCTTGGTCCCAGCCCTCCATCCTCTGCCACTTCTGCCTCAGCCCCGGCTGGGTGTGGGTTTGTTTGGAAAAAAGGATGTCTGGAAAAATGTCCAGTCTAATTAGTATATTACCTTTTTATTATTGTATATTGCACTGGTAAAGTGAAGAGACTGAGAGGAGAGTTACAAGGGAGTGAAAAGAATTTCTGGAAAACATGTTGTGAATGGAAGCATGTGGACAAATGAAACAGACATTGCAGCCCCAAATAATTAATAGAGAAATGCAGCGGAATTGGTTATCGATTTTCCGGGTGCTACCTAGATGTGGGGTTGGTAGGTGCAGTTTGAGAAGATGAAACCAGAAGTAATACAACAGCCATAGCTGGTGCTCATAATTCATTTCCCTCCATCAGCAAGGCAGTCTTGTGATTACATAGAGGCATAACACTGGGTTCTCACCTCTAAAGACAAGCAGCCCAGGGAAAATTAATGCTGATCTGGGAGGGAAACTAACACTCATTAACAACAGACGAGCTACCACACCAGCTATCTAGAAAAATCCACTCAGACCTTCATGCTTGAATATGAAATGATACCTAAGAATCATCAGACAGAATTACAGCGGCAAGAATGGGAAAGAACTAAACACGCATAAAAAGGGACACTTGAGGGATCATAATTTAGTCAACCCCAGCAAGATGTACACAAAGAAATGTCGGTGAGAACCCAGAAATCAAGTGAAATCAGATAACCACTCAGCTGGAAAGGCACAATCAAGTTAGAGCAGTAAATTAGTTGCTTCTTAATCTTCAAGAATAATTCATTGGATTTCAAGCAATAAAGACGAATGTAGTAAAGCTGCAAGATCGTCGAGATATCCTAAAGGTTACAAGAAAAATAACATCAGTTAGAAACGCTAGTAAAAAAAAAAAAGAAATCACCATTCAATACAAAGCAAAATAAAATATGAAACAATTTTGAGAGTAGTATTAAAAAAGAGAGCTCATTTATTTATTTTGGCATTTCCCATTCATGTGACACAGAGGTCCTTAGCCGGGCACTGGGGACACAGACCACCAGGCAGTTCGTCTTTGACGCTCATAATACGGCTGGGGGCACACTCACGGGTAGGGGACTCACGGTGGCAACTTCTGCTAAGTGGGTTCGCGGCCACAGAAGCAGGATCTGCGAAAAGGTTCACTTGCCAGCTTCCCCGGGAACCAACACACAGTCGCTTCCCAAGCTTCCCCACTTTCATCCACGGCGCTTCCACCTAACTGAGCCTGCGCCACCCCTAACGCGCACGCGCCAACTCCGGTCCAATCAGAATCTCAAACCCAAATTCCAGGTGGAAGGACTAATCACGGGGTGGGGCGGGATCTTCAGGCCGAAACGCGGACGTGATTGGCCGGTTGAGGGGGACACAGGTTCTCATTTAGGCGAAGCCTCGCCGGCCGGCCAAATGTAGTAAACTGTTCTCCTAATTTGGGAAGCGTCCAGCGCGGGCCTGGGCGGGGCGGCTCCGAGTGCGCCTGCGCAGAGCGTCCGCCCGGGAGTGTTCTCCGTTCGGCTATTGCTTTAGCTTTGGGCGGAGTGCATCTGTCACCCGCAAAACGCGCCCTGCGGGAGCCTGCGGTTTCCACGTACCGCCTGTTAGGTGCTGCCCTCTGAGGTGAGTGTGTGTGTGGCATGGCACTTGGCTTTGCGTGTCTCCGCGCGGTTTGAGGGGTGCTGGACCCTTTCCCCTTCCCGCCCCATCCTCCAGTTTGCACCCGTACCTTGCCCGTGGATGCCCACTTTCCAGGGCCAGGGGGAAGCCCCGAGTGCCAAGCAGAGTTCTCCCCCTTTCTGTGTCGGCACTCTCCGGCCTTCTTCACCCACGTGCTTTGTCGTTGGTGCAGATCATGTCCAAGTCTCTGAAAAAGTTGGTAGAGGAGAGTCGGGAGAAGAACCAGCCGGAAGTGGACATGAGTGACCGCGGCATCTCCAACATGCTGGATGTCAACGGCCTGTGTGAGTGCTAGGGCCGGGCCTTCTTCCCCTGGGCGGGGCTGGAAGGGCTTCAGAGTTTTCCAAGTCACTGTCGGCCGTTGTGTGCGAGGTTGGAATGGTTGATATTCCACCCTCTGCTTGTAAACCTCACTTGCCAAGACCTTAGCTCAGAAAGTTTGCCATCAGAATGTGTTCCCTTCTGCCCGGAGAATGCGTGTCGGGGCCAGGGCAAGAGTCACACAGATGATCACTGGGAACACCGCTGCTGAACCTCAGAAGTTCTCTGTGCGGCTTTATGGCATTTGGGTGGGTTGTCCACACAGTTTACTTAATAGCCACTTTATTTTTTTTTAATTGGGAATTATTTTTTTGAATTCTTCTTTTCTCCTAATATGGTCTTTGGCCCTTGAACGAATGCCACACAAATGTTACATGATAAGTGTTCTTCTGCCTGGAGTATGGTAAACATTTCTTGACTCATTACCATTTTGTGGGTCTGTTCTCTTTAGACTCTTTTGTTATTTTCAGCTTGTGCTATTGTTACGTCTTCCTAACTTTCCCACTTGCCTCCAGGTTTACTGACCCTGTGGTCTAGTCTCTTGCTCGCAGTGCTATTTTTTCTGCAACACAGGTCTCTCTTGTTATTCCGTCCTTTAAACCAGGGAATCAGGGAATGCAAACTCAACGGTCTGGGGGCGGGGGGGGGGGGGGTAGTCATGACCTCCTTAATAGTATCCCACCTACTGCTCCGACCCAAACAGTTGTTACCACCTGGAGAAGTTTGGTCAGTGTTGCCAGAATGTTTTTGTTTGTTTTGTTTTTTTAAGAAACCAAGTATACAGGTGACATTTACCAAATTTCAGAGGTTGGCGATTAATATCAGTCTTTGAGAAATACTTCAGATAGGTGGAAAAAAAAATACTCTTCAGGCTGAATGTGGCTTCAGTTGGGACCTTCTCTCTTAAACACCTCTGGTTGTTCATTACCAACAGTAACGCTCCAACTTCGTTGGCATGACATGCAGGGCCTTCCTGCATCTGACCACACCCTCCCTTAGGTCTGGCCCCCTCTATGCATTTGGTGTCCCAGCCATTCTACCTCATTGCCCTTCCTGAGCCAGGGCACACACTTTCAAGTTTGTATACTTTTACAAGTATTGTTTCCTCCTTCTTCACTCTTCTTTACCCAAAATATTTTTACTGTTTATCGTGAGTCATCTCAGACGTCCCAGCCTAGGGAAAGCCTCTGTCAGTACCAAGCTGACATGGTTAGTTAACCCTCTCTTCTGTGAAGTTAGACATACCTTGTTTCCTGACCTTTGTTACACAGGATTGTAACATGCTGTTTCTCTTCCTCACTGGGAGCCTGGAGGGGCTTAACGCTGTGCAAATTTATATTTACCTTCTTTCTAATATTGCCTGGAACACAGTAGGTACTCAAAACTGTGGTTGATGGATGAAAGAAAGAAGGCTGGAGTAGGCCTGTGAGTTTATGAGATCCACACTAGTTTGTGACAGTGGAGAAGAAGGGAAGAGGTCCAGGAGACCCCAAAATATAATAGATTGCTTCTTAGGCCTGGAGAGAGCACAGTCAGATTTACTGTGATAGACGGGGGCAGGGGGCATGGTGCCATTGATACATCTCTGAAAAGTTGATGAAAATTTGTAAACTTTTAGGAAGATACCTGCCATTAAGCTCAGCTTTTATACTAATTAGCATTTCAGCCTCCTGCTATGTGTTGGCCTCTCTCAGTGGTGATGGCTTCCCAGGGGCAGCAATAGAGCAGATGTCTCCGGTGCTGAATTGGCACTTGTGGACCTGGTTGTGTCCCCGAGCTGGTCCTGCTGATGACCACTGGGGACACCGCTGCAGTGAGGGAAGAGGTGGGGAGCAGCCAGCCGGAGGCCTGCCTCTGCCATACTCTTGGCCCCATGACTTTCTGCTCCTTACACGCATTTTCTCATGGGCTTGAAGAGGTTGCTTTCAGCAGAAAAACATTATATTTCTCAGCTTTCAAGAGGATTTTTTTTCTGTAATATTTGTAAGTAGGGAGAGTGGTGTAGCTATTTTGGTTCAGTTGCATTATCTCTTTGAGGCCTTGACTTTTACTGAAGTGAAAAGAGCCACTTGCTTTTTGAAAAAGGTGTTTTTGTCATCATATGAGGTGGTGGAAAGTAAGATCATTCTTAATTTTTCCAGGAGAGCGTACTAAAGGAAGAATGTACTTCCTGGGGAGTTGAGCGGAAGTGAGTTTGGCCTCTGGAGTGTGTGTAGATCCAGCGAGTGGCTGCTTTCTGTGATAGCTCCCTGACTTCTGGAGCCGGGAGGGTCCCAAATGCCATCCAGAGCCAATTCCTCCTGGAATCCATGTATCAGTAGTGCACATCATATTTTATATATTAGTATATTTGATGAGATTATGTTAATTGCAGCATGAGAAGTCACAGCCTTTTACCTGTAACATTTTTAGCTGTTATCATGTAGTTTTATGAATAGTTTTATTGGTTTAGTGCTAAGATAAGCCTCTTTGGAGAAACTGAAAAAAAAATGTAAGGACATTAAAGAGAAATTATGAGACACAATAACCATTCTCTTCCACTGAACTCAGGAAGTATGTTCATTTTTATCTCCCAAAAGATAAGAATGGATATTTGTACTTATTCTCATATGAGATGTCCATCTGTCTGTTTGCCTGGGAGAGTTGTGTCTTAGAAGCGCAGCACTTCCTCTTGGACAGTACTTGGCTTTAAAACATGTTTTCAGGAGCTTGGATACCAAAAACTTTCTGATGGAGAAAACTTCCTAGGCCAGAGATAGCCAGAGATAGACAGGTTCTAGAGTTTCCTGTCTGATTCTGGACACGGTGCTCAGAAGTGGGGCCTGGGAGTGGAATAGAGTGGCTTCAGATTCTCCATCTTCTACTTACTGCTGTGAAACTGTAGAGAAGAGGCTTAACCTTTCTGAGCCTCAGTTTCCTCATTGTCAAATGGAGATGTAAGTACCCATTTGGTTCGATGGGTTTAGTGCTGAGTGCACTGATGTATGTCAGCTGCTGAGCACTATGCCTGCCTGCACATTAAATGTTAACTGTCAGTGGGAAGTTCCAGATGGAACTTGGTAAGCCTCAGCCATCACCAGTTCCACCATATTGACCTGAACCAAGAAGAGCATGGTTAATTGGACAGAGTGAGGGATTTGCGTCCTGTGGGGATGTTTTTAAAAATCTTTTTTATTTTTTATTTTATTGGTTTCAGAGAGGAAGGGAGAGGGAGAGTGAGAAACATCAATGATGAGAGAGAATCATCGATCGCTGCCTCCTGCATGTCTCCCACTGGGGATCGAGCCCACAACCCAGGCATGTGCCCTTGGCCGGAATTGAACCTGGGGCCCTTAAGTCCACAGGCCAACAGCTCTCTCCACTGGCCAAACCGGCTAGGGCCTGTGTGGGATGTTTTTATGTGGCTTATTAGGATCTGGAGGGTATGGTACTTTTGACTAGGGTAGTTATAGGTTTAGATTACTGTTATTTTTTTAATTACCCCTCATTTTCTCTTTTTCTTCATTGTTTTCCTATATGACGTATAATCTGCACACATGTTCTCTTTAAAGCTTCCTAGTGTAATGACACCGATTTTGTTCTTTTCAGTAAAGAACTTTCACTGCAGAAACTCTCCCACACAGCAGCTGTCTTCACTGGATGCTTTTGAAGGGTCCTGTAATCCACTTCCAGGAGCGAGAATCCCATCAGGAGCCTGCAAGACTTTCCCCATTTCTTTTACTTAAGTCTTTTGTGACGTTTTAATCTCTTCAAGTGTATTACCCTCTGGGTGTTTTTTTTTTTTTTTCAGGTTAGTCTGAAATATCTTTCAGATCAATCTTAAAAAATAACCTGCCTTGTGGTCTTTCTAAAGAAGCATATAAAATAATCCACAAAAGTACTCATAAGCTCTCTGGTTTCAAAAGCTGTGTTAAACCTGGAAGTAGTCACCTCTGTTAGGAATGATCAGTTACAGACATACCTTGTTTTATTGTACTTCACAGATCTTGCTAATTTTTACAAATTGAAGTCAAAGACCCTCCAGCACAAAGAGCTTATGACTCACTCTATTGTGATACTGGCTCTATGGAGGTAGTGTGGGACTGAACACGCAGTATCTCTGAGTGAGCCTATAGGTTGTCTTTGAGGGGTAGGTTAAAAGCTGGGAAGACCATGTCTTGTTAGCTGTAATCTTTATCAAGACTTTTTGTATTTCGACTCCTCTAAGTTGCCCACCTTTGTGTTTTTTTTGTGGTTTTCTTTTTGTGTGTGTTTCTTAAAAGTTCATCTTTATTGTTGAAAGTATTACAGATGTCCCCTCTCTTTTCCTCATTGAACCTCTCCACCCTGCAATGTCTTGGCCTGGGCAGCCCTTTTCTCACATCAGCTCACTAATCCCTCCCTTGTCCCTTAATGCTTATAAAAGAAAAAATGATTGATCTGTCTACATAACTCCATTGAGATGCTTCCCCACCCTCCCATTCAGCCTGGGCTCGGTGGCTCTTTTGGGCCTAGTGTGCTTGCTTCTGTTACCTCTGTACTTGACATTGTGCTTGGGGAAAGTTGATTGAGGAAGGATGCTACTGGATTACTTAAGAGGTCAAATGAACTAGGGTGGGCAGCGTAGCACGGCGGAGGGAATGTTGCGTCTGTGTCCCCGCCACAGACTTTTCCTTGACTTTCCAGAGGGAACAGTTTACAACTATCAGGAACACGATAGAACTGTTTAGTGTTCAATTTTTTATTTTTATTTTAGGACAGAGTAGAAACAAAACATTTCATCCAGGTAGGAAGTAAAATGAAAAAATTGTGACCCCTTTGATATAACTGAACTAATAATTAATGACCTTTTACAATTTTTCAATCATTGGGCATTTTGGTCCCCATTAGCCATGGCTTCTTTTTTGTGAGCAGCGTTATGTTTCTAGCAGTCTAATCTTGGGCAAGTCACTGAACATCTCTGTGCCTCAGATTTTGCATCTGTGAAATGGAAATAGTAAGAGTAGCTACTTCGTAGAATTGCTGAGTCATTATCTATGACATTCCTTGAATACCATCTAGCATGTCTTGGTCCATTCATTTGGGCTGGGTGGCTTATAAGTGACAGAAATTTATTTCTCATGGTTGTAGAGGCTGGAAGTCTAAGACCAAGGAATGGGCAGATTCCCTGTCTGGTGTGGATCCACTTACTGTTACATAGATGGCCGTCTCACTGTGTCCTCACATGGTAGAAAGTACAAGGGATCTCTCTGGAGTCTCTTTATACAGGGCACTAATGCTTAATTCATGAAGGCTCAGCCCTCATGACCTCATCCCCTCCAAAGGCCCCCCTCTCCCAATACCATCACAAAGTAGAGTTTAGGTTTCAGTATATGACTTTTAGGGGGAAATCCAAACATTCAGTCTATCTCATGGCACATATTATTCTTAATATTCACTATTATTAATATTTTAAACTTTTATCTGATTATGTAAAATGTGCAAAAAAGTGTCTCTGTAGTGTTTTGAATTCTCAGTCATGGCACTTCACTTCTCCAGTGGTCTTCACCTCTTGTCTCACGTGTTCATAAAGTCTGGGCACCCAGTGCCTCCTTCCTCATCTGACTGAGATTTCCTGGAAGACAGTAAGTGGGTATGTCAGTGTGATGGGGTCAGGAGCCAGGGACAGTATGGGAGATGGCTGGACAAGAGGGTGTTTCATAGGATTTTAGTTGTAGTGTGCTCCTGTCTGTTGAGAATGACGGGCATTAAAACTGTTGGCAATTTTTCAACTAATAACTAAAATACTGTATGTCATCCTATAGCTATTTATTGAATGTACTTGTTTATTTTTGTGATGGGTACAATGTAAGCTGAGTCTTTGGGATCTTCTTCCCTGTTGAATCTTTAAATTACCCAGTGATTAATTAATATTTGCTAAGTTAAGAAAACTGTAAGATGGTTAATGGATTAGAAGTAGCTAGATTTTTATAAGAAACCACAACACCTATTGCTTTGCCATTATAGCCCTCTTTTAATTGTGATAAAAAGTGCTAGAGTTGATATGGATAATAATTGCAAACCAGATCCTAGATCCTCTTCTCATAAATTTATAAGAACCTGGTTTAAAGAATTCGATCTAGATAACTGGGATGCATAATTACAAACCAAAAACTAGAATTGATGTCTTTACATCATATAAAGGTCTCTTCACTGAATAGCAAATTTGTGCAGGTTGATTTATTTTTTTACTTTTTAAGGCAAAAGCATAAAAATGTGGTCTAGGAACAGTCTATGTAGATCAAGTGCCAGACCAGCATGGGTCAGTGTGGAGCCTCTGCGTTTTCCTCAGCTTCCTTAGCTCACACTCGTCATCATTCCTGCTTGGGCAGTTGCTTCCTCTTACCCCGTCATGCCTCCTTTTTCAGGTGAAGGGATATCCTCGTTTATGGTACTTCATCCTAGAAGCTTATAGCCAAAGAAACCTCCCCTTGCCATGGTCTCTCTGATCCAAAGCATCTTTATGATTGGGGTGTTTCATAACTGCAGTGTGGCCTGGAGCCTCTGCTAGAGGCACAAGGGCTTCCAAATAGAGAGGTACTGATCAGTGAGTTTCCCAGTGAAAGATAGGATGAATGGAATTTGCTATGGCCCCTTGGGGCATAGTTCATCGTAGTGTGATGTTTAACAGTGCTGGGGCTGCCATACACAATACCACAGATGGGATGGGGTTGAGGGGCCGGACTTAACATACATTTTCTTACAATTTGAAAGGCTGGAAGTCCAAGATCAGGGTGTAGGCAGGGAGGGTTTCTCTTGAGGCACCTCTGCTTGGCTTGCAATGGACGCCTTCTCACTGTGTGTGTCCTCACATGGTGTTCCTTCTTAGCATACCTGTCCCTGGTGTCTCTTTGTGTGTCCACTTTCCTTGTCTCATACAGATAGTTAGTTTTCATTACGGTTCACCTTACTGGCTGCATTTTAACTTGTTTAAAGGTACTGTCTCCAAATACAGTGACATTCTCAGATACTGGGGGTTAGGCCTACAACACAGGAATCTTAGGAGCCACAGTTCACCCCATCACATCTACATTAGAAGTTCTGAATGGTTCATGCTTGAATACTTACACTGGGGCAACTGCTTCTCACTTATAGCATCATCCCTTGCTGTAGCGTTTACAGATGAGCAAGCAGAATGGGATCTAGAGTCTGCAAGTCCCAGCATCACACAGTTAGTGGCAGAGTCAGAGCTCACACTTAAGTGTATCTAATACCTTTGTTCTATAATAATTGTGCTGTGTTGTTTCCCACCCCTGCAGTGTAACAAAGGTCTGGCTCAGAGGTTAAGGAGTGGGATTTCTGGGGTACCTGGGACAGAGGCTTTACCACAAGGCATTCACGTTCAGAATTCTTAAAAACTCTGGACCAAAAAAAAAAAAAAAGCGTCATTTGGGTAGCCTGAACCCTGGAAACTTAGGTTTATCATATGTTTTTCTTTATTTTACTTTTTTCATCCTCTTAATTTCCCCTTATACCTTCCTCCATCTCTGTCCACCCCCCAGAATCACTCCCGTGTTGTCCACATCCATGAGTTCTCTCTCTCTCTCTTTTGACTCAATCCCTCTACTCCCCCAGCTTCACTCCCAGAACTGTCAGCCTGCTTTCTGTCTATGAGTCTGTGTTACCATATTGTTGCAGAGCTTTAACTGTGGAGGAAAACACTAGAAGCAACTTATTCTCTATCTGGTCAGTATTAACCGTGAACCATTCTTTTTTCTTATGGTTATCCAAAAAACTATTAATCTTAACTGAATTTAGTGATCAGCTGTGAGATGACTTTGCACTGTATATTCATTTTTTCTGTCTTCAAACTTAGAACATTAGTTCAGAAGTCTGGTGCTAGGAAAGATTGTGTTTGGGAAATACTGGTTCATCTATATATATAAAAGCGACGGGAAAGGTAAAACGACCAGAGTGACTGGTGGCTATGACTCGCACTGCCACAGCCAACCAGCCTGATCCAGTCCCCAATCAGCCCCCAGCACCCTGATCATGGGCGGGGCCAGTGGCCAACCACCGACGGCCCCCCTCACCAGCCGGCCCTGCCCCTGATCAGCCCCCAACACCTCAATTGAGGGCAAGGCCCGCCAGCCAATTGCCCACAGCCCCTCCCCACCACTAGTCCAGCCTGATGGGCCCCCGTTGGGGCAGGCCAGCTGGACCCCACCCATGCAGGAATTCATACATTGGGCTTCTTGTATATCATAACAGAATAAACGTGAATTACATCAAATGGTACTGTTAGTTATCATTTATCTGTGTTTCGTTAAGAATCTTTAGTATATTTTTCTGTACATCTGTTAATTATTCTTTTAGGCTCAAAATAGGTCTCAATTTTAAGTCTAAACTGGGCCACACGAAAGACACACATCAGACCACATAGTTAACAAGTCTTGGCCTCTTATTTTTTTAAGGCATAGTGCAGACCAGACATTGGTAGCTTGATTTGCAACCTCAGTATTCAAAAGATTGTTTTGCAAATGTTCATATGTAAGTTGGTTTTTTAAGTCTTCAGGCTATGTAAAAGTTACTTATTTAACCTGTTATGTATTTGTATTCTACAAGGTGTGCTTTCTTTATTAGAAGCATAAAAAACAGATAATATAATTAAAGTGCCATGTATAATGGAGTGCATTAATACACATGCACTAACACACATACATGGCATTTGCCAGACGTTGTATTCTTCTTATGGCTAATTTCTTTTGAACCTCACAATTTTATTATGATTATTATCATCCTTTCCTCATCATCTTCTAGCTTACACCTGAGGAAAGGGATTTCTAGAACTTAAGTGACTAGCTCTGAGTCACACAGCTAATAACTAGTGGAGCCAGGCTTGGAACCCAGGCAGACAGACTTCAGAAGCTGTGTTCATAGCTTATGCTATTTCACCTTATTTATGTCACTAACATTTTAAAAATAAATCTTTGTTGTTCAGATTATTACAGGTGTTCCTCCCCTCCCCCCATAGCTCTCCTCCAACCAACCTCCCAACCCACCCCATGCCCTTACCTCCTGCCACTGTCTTCATCCATAGGTGTAAGATTTTTGTCCAATCTCTTCCCACATCCTTCACACCCTCTTCCCCCCTGAGAATTGTCAGTCCACTCCCTTTCTATGTCCCTGATTCTTTTATATTCATCCATCCATTCTGTTCATCAGATTTTTTATTCACTTGATTTTTAGATTCACTTGTTGGTAGATACGTATTTGTTATCATTTTGTTGTGCATAGTTTTTATCTTTATCTTTTTCTTCTTCTTCCTTTTCTTAAAGAATACCCTTCAACATTTCATATAATCCTGGTTTGGTGGTTATGAACTCTTTTAGCTTTTTCTTGTTTGTGAAGCTCTTTATCTGACCTTCAATTCTGAATGATAGCCTTGCTGGGTAGAGTAATCTTGGTTGTGGGTTCTTGCTTTTCATCACTTTGAATATTTCTTGCCATTCCCGTCTGGCCTGCATAGTTTCTGTTGAGACATCAGTTGACAAGTCGTATAGGTACTCTCTTGTAGGTAATCAACTATTTTTCTCTTTCTGCTTTCAAGATTCTCTCTTTGTCTTTTGCCCTTGGCATTGTAATTATGATGTGTCTTGGTGTGATCCTCTTTGGATTCCTCTTGTTTTGGGGTTCTCTGCGCTTCTTGGACTTGTAAGTCTATTTCTTTCACAGGTAGTGATTATTTCTTCTAATAGGTTTTCAATATTTTGTTCTCTCTCTTCTGCTGGCACTCCAATAATTCGGATGTTGGTACGCTTAAAGTTGTCCCAGAGGCTCGTTACACTATCTTCATCTTTTTGGATTCTTTTTTCTTTTTGTTTTTCTGGTTGGGTGTTTTTTGTCTCCTCATATTTCAGATCTTTGGTTTGATTCTTGGGGTCCTTTGATCTACAATTTAATTTCTGTATATTCTTTATTTCAGACAGTGTATGCTTAATTTCTGACTGGTCCTTTTCCATTTTATTGGCATTCTCATTAAGGTCCTTGAAGGTCTCATCAAGTTTCTTGGTGGTTTTTAGAAGATTCTTGAGTAACCTTATAAATGTGATCTTCAACTCTATGTCCAATAGTCTGCTTTCCTCCATTTATTTCATTTGTGTCATGTTTCTTTCTCTCCACATTTTGCTGCTTCCCTGTGTTGATGGAGTGGAAGAACTGCTGTACTGGAGACATGCCTATGGGGCAGGACTTGCTTCAGTGGGGCTTTGGTGCTCACTGAGTCTGCCTCTTGAATGTGTCACTTATGGATGTGAGTAGTTGAATTCTGGTGTCGTCTCACACTGACCTCTAGATACACTAGCTTCTGGATCTCCAATGGGGTGCAGGTCAGCTACTTTCTGAGGCAACCCAGCAGGAGCTACAGTGAGAACTACATTTTTCTACTCTTTGCTTGGGGTTTGGAGGTTTTGGAACTGTCTGAGCAGAGCTGCAGTTTGTTAGATTAAGCTGCGATAGGGCAGGGCATTTATTTGCAAATGCCACTGCAAACAGCTGGGGCAGATTTGCAGATTGTGTGGGGTGGGGTCTCAGGGAGTCACTAGGCTAGCGTGTGGCAAACAGCGATGGCTGCCACTCAGCTGTTTCTGTGTCTCCACGTTTCCAAGTCCCTGCGTCCCGTGCCCCCTCACAGTGAACAATGATTGCTGCACGCACCTCTGCAAGGGAGCCACCCTCACTTTCCGACCTGATGGCAGACAATCTAGGTTCTTCCCATAGGAGTCCGGGTCACCAGCGTCTTCCCGGAAACTGGAGTTCAGAGTAATCAGGAGCTTGTTTCCCTTATGGTTGAAAAAAGCAGCTCCCCGTTGCCAGCCACTAGCCCAGTTCACGCCTCGGCTTTTCAGCGCTTGTGCACGTCTCCATGCTCTTTTCTCTTTTCTTCTAGTTGCAGAACTTCCAGTCGGCCAGCTTTCCTGTGGTTCTGGGTGATAGACGTTTTGTCTTTTAGTTGCAGTTTTGAAATTGTTGTGTGAGACAGCAATTTAGGTGTTTACCTATGCCGCCATCTTGGCTTAGATCGTGACTCTGCAGCTTGATCGTGGGCTTTGAGTGCGGTGAATTTTCCACACCTTTTCTTGGTGTATTTTTCCTCCTTCGCTCTTTGGGCAAAAACTTCAAATGCTGTATGGTCGGGTGCCAGATTTGGAAACCCCTTTCACATCTCGCGTGGTTCAGGGTTCTGCTTCAGGGTTCGGGTCCTGGAGAAGGCCACATACAAATGAAAAGAGACTAGAAAAACATTAATTTGGGAAAATGGGGGCCAGGCAGTAGCCCAACTCTAGAGGAAGGACTACCATCACTAACATTTTGGACATATAAAGATAAAACGGCTAATTCAGTAAATTTACACTGAGTGTCTATGGGCACACCTGTCCCATTCTAGAAGACATAGCACCTGCCTGTATGAGGAAGTGATTTGGTATTGATTTAGGAATGTGCTCATAGATGTCCACAGAAGTGGCTGAGGGCACAGGAACCCTCTTTGTTCCAAACCACTTACACATAGTTTTAAAAAATCCACTTAAAAAACATGTATTGAGGTGTTCATCTAGATGAGTGCATGCATAATGTACAGCTTAACACATTTTCAGACCAAGAAGCAGAACAGGGTCCAAACCCAGGAGCACCTGCACTGCCCAGCCCCTGTCCCCTCAGTGATTCTCCCGATTCTGAAAGCATAGATTAGTTTTGTCTCTTTTTCATATACCATTAAAAAAAAGGATTACATAGTGTCCCCTTTAAGTGTCTGAGTCTCTTGCTCAGCATCATGTTCATGAGATTTATTCACATTGTGAAGTTGGTTATAGATCCATTGAGTGCCTCCATTCGTTTCTTCACCCATCTGCTGTTGATGGACATGTGGGTTATTTCTAGGCTAGGGCTGTTAAGGACAGTGCTGTTCAGTTATATTTTAATCCTCCCCTGAGGATATACTGATTGAGTTGTGAAAGAGAGATAGAAACAGAGAAACACTGATGTGAGAGAGAAAAATCGATTGGTTGCCCCGACTGGGGATGGAACCTGCAATCTGGGTATGTGCCCTGATTGGGAATTGAACCCGTGACCATCCAGTGTATGGATGATGCTCCAATCAGTGAGCACCTAGCCAGGACAGAATGCATGTCTTCTTATTCATTGCTGTTGTTTGTTAGACCTAGGAGTGGAATTGTTGAGTCGTGGATTACAGTCTTATATATTTTTTAAAATGGAAGGGAAGAATCACCAAAATGGGGGAAATATTTGAAACTCAAAATAGTACCCTTTTATTTGTGGTTTTGTTTGCTGTGGTTTTGGTTACCTGTGTCATCCTTGGTGCAAAAAGATTAAATGAAAAATTCCAGAAACAAACATACGTTTTAAATTTTGTGCTGTTCTGAGTCTTGTGGAATCTGCTGTCTCACATCCCCCTGGACGTGAATCGTCACTTTGCCCCTCGGCTCCATGTTGTAGACGCTCGCTGCCTGTTAGTCACTCAGTAGCATATGTGCTGTTGCAGGTCTGCAGCGCTTGTGTTCTAATAACTGGTAATTTACTTATTAATGGTCCCAATGCACAAGAGGAGTGATGCTGGCAGTTTGGATATGGCAGACAGAAGCCCTAAAGTGCTTCCTTTAAGTGAAAAGGTGAATGTAGCCAATAAAATATTTTGAGACAGAGAGACACACACATATTCATGTAATTTTTATTATAGTATATGGTTACAATTAGTTTATTTTATTATTGTTGTTGTTACTCTCTTACTGTGCCTAATTTATAAATTAAATTTTATCATAGATATGTATATATAGGAAATATCACGGTATATATAAGGTTCTATACTGTGTGGTTTCAGGCTGCCACTGGGGGGTCTTGGACTACACTCCCTGTGGATAAGGGGGAACAACTGTAGTAAGGGAGGCAATCAAACACCATGACACATTATTGAATATAATGTCATAAAGGTGTAAGCTGATTTGAAATTCCCATTAAAAAGGAAATGCTTGAGTCTAGCCAGCATGGCTCAGTGGTTGAGCATTAACCTATGAACCAGGAGGTCACAATTTGATTCTTGGTCAAGGCACATACCCAGATTGTGGGCTTGATCCCCAATAGGGGCTGTGCAGGAGGCAGCCAGCTGATCAGTGATTCCCTCTCGTTATTGATGCTTCTCTCTTTTTCCCACTCCCCCCCTCCTTTCTAATAAGTAAATAAAAAAAAAGGTGTGTGTATATATATATATATATATATATATATACACACATTATCTAATAACAGAGTAATATGCAAATTTGGCCATACCTTCGCTACGTTACCAGCCAATCAGGAGTGGGGGGCAGGGCCAAGCGGCACGAGGGGCGGGGCCCCACAGACGGATGGACCGAGCACTGCGGGCAGGGCGGGAGTGATGGCGCAGTGTCCGCTCCCCAGGCCAGGGCCCCTCGGACGGACAGACTGGACGCCGTGGGTTCAGGGGTTCCCAGAGTGCAGCCCAGCTCCAGCCCCAGTCCCAGTGGGCGATCCAGCTGCCCTCAGGGAAGGCTGGCCAGGTTGGCACTTAGCCATGGGCACTGGGGGTCCCCAATCTCAGCCCAGCCCCAGAGGACAAAGCCATGATGGTGGGGCCAAGGCAGAGGCCATTAAGGTTGACCAGGCCAGGAGGGGATGGCAGTTGGGGGTGATCAGACCAGGAGGGGAGGGCAGTTGAGGGTGATCAGGCTGGAGGGGGGGTGCAGAGGGGACCAGTTGGGGCAATCAGGCCAGCAGGCAGAATGGTTAGGGGTGATCAAGCAGTCAGGCAGGTAAGCAGTTAGGAGCGGATTGCAAGGGGATTGTCTGACTGCCCATTTAAGCCCGATCCCACAGGGGTATCAGATTGGAGAGGATGCAGGCCAGGCTGAGAGACACCTCCCTCCCCTGCGTGCATGAATTTCATGCACCGGACCACTAGAGTGTGTGTGTGTGTGTGTGTGTGTGTGTGTGTGTGTGTGTGTGTGCATATATATATATATAATCTTTAAAGATTTTACTAACCTTGAAAAAACTTACAAGTATTTCCATATGGAAATACTTGTAAGTTTTTTCAAGGTTAGTAAAATCTTTAAGGTCCAGTGTCAGGTTTTTTTTTTTAACATTTTTATTGATTTCAGAGAGGAAGAATGAGTGAGAGAGATAGAAACATCAATGATGAGAGATAATCTTTGACCGGCTGCCTCCTGCATGCCCCCTACTGGGGATCAAGCCTGCAACCCAGGCATGTGCCCTTGACCAGAATCAAACCTGGGACCTTTCAGTCCACAGCCAGATGCTTTATCTATTGAGCCAAACCAGCCAGGGCTAGAGTCAGTTTTATTCTATATCTACCTTCCTCTCTGCTTCCTCCTCTTTCTATGGGTTGTCTGTATTGACTAATTTTTCTTGCTTGAACTATTTATCTGTGGAACATAAAACAGATGTATTTTTAGAAACCAGTTCTAGAACCCCAGAAATCAAAAAGTTAAGCTCCCCATTTACAGGCGAGGGAACTGGGATTTTACAGAAAGGTAAAGTGCGTTTTCTCAGGTCCCACAGGCACCAGAATCAGAACTGAACTGCAGCCCAGGTCTCCAGATTCCAGATCTTCAGCTTCTTTCCAATATGGGAAAATACTGTCCAGACCGGGATGGAGTGTTCTCTTCAAGATGGCGGAAATTCCTGTTTTACCGAAATGAGGATTAACCTTTTTATTTTGAATGAAATATGATGGCTACATAAAGTAACTCAAGCAGCCTGAGACCCAGATTATGATCCCATGAGACCCTGATAAAAATCCCTGCATTTCTCTAGAGCATACCTTCCTCATTTTGAAGATGAAAGTCTGAATTCCATTATTTGCTTCTGTGAAACAAATTTTATAAAAGACATAATAAACAACTAATATTTTTGTGATGCCTGCTACATCAGTATACTATGTTGAGCACTTTGTTGCCACTCACTAGAATAAAAAATGTTAAAGTAAAATATGATAATACCATTAATAACTAATGTTTACCAAATTCTTTTTTTTAAAAATATGTTTTATTGACTTTTTATAGAGAGGAAGGGAGAGGGATAGAGAGCTAGAAACATCGATGAGAGAGAAACATCAATCAGCTGCCTCCTGCACATCTCCCACTGGGGATGTGCCCACAATCAAGGTACATGCCCTTGACCAGAATCGAACCTGGGACCTTTCAGTCCTCAGGCCGATGCTCTACCTACTGGGCTAAACCGGTTAGGGCATGTTTATCAAATTCTTAAAACGTGGCTGGCACAGATGTAAGCACTTTGTTTCCTCATCTAGTCTTCATATAACCCTTTACGATAGTCCTATTATTACTTCATCTCATGGAATTTTAAATGAGAACAATGAGGCACAGAGAGGTTGAGTAACTTGCCCATGGTTTCAGAGCTTGTGAGCAGAGAACTCTTTAAATGCTGTTTCCAAACAAGAAACTAATTAATTCTGACCCTGTTTTTTTTATTGGCCAAACGAATAAAGCAAACAAATATCCACAAATGGCCGAACTGTATGGCATTTTTATCCAAAAGATAAAAAGGAATCTTAGTCCATCAGTCCATTTCCCTCCCCCCCCCCCCCCCCCAAATGAGGACATGGGCAGTATCAAATGCATACGCTTTCCTTTTAAGACAATATGGTGCATTCTCAACTTCTGTGTATCTTGAGATGAGTAAGGAGCTGGCGGGGCACAGGCACTCATTTCTTGCCGGGGCCTGGTGGTAGACGTTTCTCTCCGACTCCTCATTTCTCTCCTTGAGCAGCCTCGAGCTCTGCCTCCCTCCATACCTCTTACCTCAACCCCAGAGTCTGGGTTTGCCTGTAAAGGCACACCTCCTTCAGAAGCAGAAAGCATGGACTCGTAGACCTGCTGCCTACACAAGAGTTGTCCTCAGCTCAGAGCTGGGAGTCCTTCAGCAGCCTTCATGCTTGAGAACCCCTGTGCCACCTGTTCTCACCCAAACCCATGGTTTGGTCTCACGGGCAGTTCATTGTTGTTTTTACCCTCTGCTTTCAGCTTCTCTCCCTATGACATGCCTTATCCGGACCTCCAGCTGCTTCCTTCCCCAGCCTCAGATAACTAGATTCCTGAATAGACACCCAGCTGTTTCCAGCTCAGACCTGGTATGTGTTTTTTTTCTGATCAGCTATAGGGTCCCTAGATCTTCTCCTGGCATGATGTCTGTCCCCACAGTCCAGCTCCAGCCTTTTCTGCCCTTTCCTCTCACACACACTGATGTATTCCCAGTGGCCCCCACAAACCCACGCCTCACTCCAGAGACCATAGACTTCTCACCCCCAGCCTTCGGCCCTGCAGAGCTCCAACAAGATCACAGCAGCTCTGCGCCAGATGAACCAATGCAGAATTACTTAATCCTATCTAATAAAAGAGTAATATGCAAATTTGACTATAGCTTCCCCACACCCACAAGCCATGCCCACCAGCCAATCAGGAGCAGATTATGCAAATAAACCCCAACCAAGATGGCTGCTGCCACTGAGAACAGGAGGAAGGCTTGGGTTTCCCTGGCAACAGAGGAAGCCAAGCTTTCCGCCTGCCTAGTCCTCCACTCAATGTTACAAAGTTTCAGTTATAAAAGATACAGAAATGTTGGCAGCCACTGAGCTGGAGAGAACAGAGGCTTGGGTTTCCCTGGCAATGGAGGAAGCCAAGCTTTCAGCCTGCCAAGTTACTGGCCTAGGCCTCCACTCTAGGCTACAATGTTTCAAACAGAAATGGCTGCCGCCATGAAGTGAGCAGAAGGCTTGACTCCGCTCCAGGCTACAAAGTTTCAATTGTAGACATAGATTAATCCCAGATACCAGGGCCTCTGCTTGGGTCGCTGGAGGGCGTGGCCAGCCTGCAAACCTCCACAGGCCCCTCGCCCAGGTTCCCTCACCCCAAGGGAACCCCCACCCTGATCTGGGATGCCCTTCAGGGCAAACCAGCTGGCCCCCACCCATGCACCGGGCCTCTATCCTATCTAGTAAAAGAGAAATACGCAGATTGACCATCACTCCAACACACAAGAGGGCTGCCTCCATATAGTCAAAGATCCTGCCCCCATGTGGACACTAGATGGCCACCACAAGATGGCCAGCAGGGGAGGGCAGTTAGGAGGGACCAGGCCTGCAAGGGAGGGCAGTTGTGGGTGATGAAGTCTGCAGGGGAGGGCAGTTAGGGGTGAGCAGGCCGGCAGAGGAGGGAAGTTGGGGGCAAGCAGGCTGGCAGGGGAGCAGTTAGATATCAATTAGGCTGGCAGGGTAGTGGTTAAGAGGTGATCAGGCTGGCAGGCAGAAGTGGTTAGGGGCAATCAGGGAGGCAGGCAGGTGAGCAGTTTAGAGCCAGTAGTTTTGGATTGTGAGAAGGATATTCAATTGCCCATTTAGGATTGGGCCTAAATGGGCAGTCGGACATCCCTTGAGGGGTCCCAGATTGGAGAGGGTGCAAGCTGGGCTAAGGGACATCCCCTGCCCCCCATGCATGAATTTCGTGCACCGGGCCTCTAGTTATTAATAAACATAACCGCCATTTTTTGAGAACATATTCTGTACCAGGTACTACTGACATCATCCTGTATTTAAGGAGCAGCATATTTTTTGCATTTTACCTTGGGGAAAATCATGTGTTAAGAATGTTAATCCTTTGCATGTGATAGGCAGTAGTCCCCTCTTTTCTGCAAGGGATACAGTCCAAGACCCCCAGAGGATTCCTGAAACCACTGATACTACTTAATGTCCCAATTGATGCAGCCTCCCCCCCCTCCTTCAATGACCAGCTCATGCGATGTTCTCACATGTGAATCTCTGCTCTAATTTATGTTTCGAAAGAAGTATCGCTTTTTTCCAATGATCACATATGATAAATTGCTTTTGGTTGGGTGAAAGCAATTAATTATGGTTGATGGACCCTTTATCTGTAAATAGAATTTAGTCAAGTAATCAGTTTTAAAAACTTGCTACTAAAGAATTTCCAACTCTTCAAAGTAATTAGTTATGAAGTAAAGGAAGGTTTTCATACAGTGGTGATTTTTTTTGAAGTTTTAAATTGTGAATGAAATGTAAAAAAAATGCTTTTCTGATCCGGAGTGTATTGATGAATACGATATTTGTATTGTGTCTTGGTACCAAACATTTTATGGTCTGTCTTCACTTTAATATATTGTCAGAAGCTGCATATTTAAGAAGATCTGAATCTATACCTTACTGCCATGGGTGAAAAAACTTCAGCCATGTAACATGGCAGGCATTTTAATCAGGCATCGTGGAGGCGCAGAACCCAAATGGGTCAGCATTGCTCCCTGGTGCTGATATCTGGCCACCCCCACAACCAGGTGGAGTCTCTGAATCAGCATTGTGTAGGGCTGTTGCTATGTCTACCGTCCTGGGGAGCCAAAATGGAAAAGCCATTTGGACCATTTTTCAACATAAAGAGTAAAGTTCAAATTAATTCTTTTTGGTCTGCAACTTGGGAGGAAACAATTTAACATAGGATACTGTATGCAGTGTAATTTGAGGGATAGCACAGGCTTTATTTTTTTTATTTCAGAGAGGAAGAGAGGGAGAAAGAGAAACATCAGTGATGAGAGAGAACCATTGATTGGCTGCCTCCTGCAAGCCCCACACTGGAATGGAGCCCACAACCCAGGGCTGTGCCCTGACTGGGAATCAGATTGTGACCTCCTGATTCATAGGTCAGTGCTCACCCACTGAACCACACCAGCTGGGTGTAGTACAGAATATGAATGTTGCCCCCTGGAGTTGTCAAACGGGGTGGCCCTCTTTGAATGTCCCAGGAGATGCTGTGGTTCTCCCAACATGGCAATATTTGATAACCACAGGAGCTGTCAAGAAGGGGTGACCATTGGCCTTTTGATGAAAGCAGTGCTTTTCTGATTGCTTCGATTCAGAGTGCAGTCCAGTTTTTGTGACCAATGTTATAGAACCTTTTGTTTGTAAGCAAAGATGGCTGGTTCTGACCTCTGACAAGATTGCAGAAACTTTCAGGCCTCGTACCATTTTGTGTATTTTCAAGTCTCATTCCGCTAGTGTCATCCTGGCCATGTTTTTCTCTGGATGTAAATGTCATGCTATAAAGCCAGAACTTTCTACCTTCTCTAAAGTGTTACCAAAGGGATAATTCGCTTTCTAATTTACCAAAATGAAACTAGAGACAATTTCCAATGTGCCACATCTTTGTGATATGTTGGGTTATTTTGAAAGCAAGTCGATAATTTCATCTTAGGGTGCTGTGGGTTTTATCATGCTTATTTTTCTCATCTCATGCTGCCTACTTTGTGCTGCAGAAGAAGGAAAAAAACGGAACCTATTTTACATAATATCTGTTTCCATTGTGTTATCTAGGAAAGGCAATTCTTTTTCTAGTAGTGTTTAGTTCATCCTTTTGTTTTTCTGAGTTTATTTCATTAAGATATTGGCTGCTCCCTCCTGTCGTGTACCTTTCCTATTTTCCATCTCAGATATGGAAGCTGGGATTGCTTCCATAAGTTTCCATATGTCTTCCATGTCCAGCTTCAGTGCCTGGTGCACCTCAGCCCTATAGCCTTTCGGATGTGACATTCACCCCACAATAAGTAACATTTCCTTCTCAGCTGCCATTATCCCTGCAGATAGATTTCTTTCTTTGGTAATCCTTCTATACCTCACATTGTAGAGTTTACCTTACATTTTAAGATTTTGGGGCCTGTTCACTAAATTGAGTGACTAAGTAATTTGTCATCCAAACCAGTACAGTTCTGAGAGGAACAGCAGACATAATTCAGACTGTCCCAGGCTAACCAGAATGTATGGTCAACATTACTTCTTTTAATATATTTTTATTGACTTTTTACAGAGAGGAAGGGAGAGAGATAGACAGTCAGAAACATCGATGAAAGAGAAACATCGATCAGCTGCCTCCTGCGCAACTCCTACAGGGGATCTGCCTGCAACCAAGGTACATGCCCTTGACCAGAATCGAACCCGGGACCTTTCAGTCCTCAGGACGACGCTCTATCCACTGAGCCAAACCGGTTTCAGCAAGGTCAACATTACTTCTCCAAGGATCTCCCAAGACAGAGACACCTCCGACATTCAGTGTGCTCAGTAAATAGCCAATCAGTGAGGCCTTGACTGTCTTTCTTGTAAAATTTCTGAAGCAACCAGTTCCTCTTTGAGCATTTTCCTGCTGATTCCCCTTTTGGCTAGACAACCAATGACCATAAATCATGTATACAGTGCCAGCAACCTCACCCCACCACCCTTTCCCTCTTAATGCCTCCCTCCCAATGGTTTTGTTTTCCACTGTTCATTTTGGCCTGAAACAGTATTCACTCAAATCCTATTTCTAAAGGCTAGAGGGATAGTCAAGGCATGCTAACACCTAACTGTGTATGTCAACACAATGCTTAGTTATTTAGTTGACTTTTGAACATATTCTACTTTTAACCATACTTCTTAGTTATTTAGTCGACTTTTGAAATATACTTGTCTTTGAAAATACCTGTGCAAAGCATAGTTTAATGTTGTTGTGGTAGGAGTTTCAGTAACAGTCCTCCCTGTTCTGGCAGTGCTCATTCTTGACGGTTAATGGCTAGCAGGACCATTAAAGTGTGGTATTCACACAGTGGAAGGTCTCCCAGTGTGTGATCCAGGCCAGGGTACAGCCTGCTCCCATTTCCCCAACATGTTTGACTAGAGTGGCTTTTGTACTTTTAAATACTCCATTCTATATTGGTAGACCTTTTCTTCCCTCCTCCCCCATTTTAAAGAATTTCTATGAGTTTATTTGAGCCAGAGTGATGACAATTGCCAGGAAGCAAAATCTCAAAGGACTGAGAAAATTCTCCTTCCTTCTTTTTTAATAGTGCAGTTTCCGTAGGAGACTCACAATGAACTCATTGCCAAGTGGGAGGGAGCAGAGGCTTTTATGAATATTCCTGTCCCTACTTGGTCTTTGCCTGTACCAGTCTTTGTGATTGATTCTGTCCAATCTTACTGCTCTCCCAGTAGGCCCAGCCCAGAGTCCTTTGTTGTCCTAAATATTTCCCTTAAAGTCTTTTATTAACTTTTTCTTTTCTGCTCTAATTTTTCTCCCTCTGACCTTCTTTAGCAGGTAGCCCTATAAGGGTAGTGAGAAAGGAAAAAAACACACAAACATTCTACTAATGTGATTAGCGGAAGCAACAAACTGGATTTTTGTTCTCTATTTAAAAAACAAAACTTACGAGTTTCACCACTTTATTTCTTGCTAAATGCTTGTTGAAATGACACGATGAAGTGGTTGAAGAAGGTACCAGCTTTCACTAATTAAATCTTTCATTGTAAATGTTAGTTTGGAGGAGAGCACAATTTCTTTGTTTTTAATTAGTTGTGTTATTTTCGGAAAAATTAAGGCAGGAGGAGATAGGATTGTTAGTTTTCTTTATAATAACAGTTGATTTCTGTGACACTTAATTGGAGTAGTTTGCTAGTGGGAGAGGTTGTTAGTTGTCTGCTAGTTTCAGTTTGCCCCATTTTTCTTAATAATAAAACCCCTAATTTTAACTGGCAGATGGTCACCTGGAATACAAGACTGCATTTCCCTGCCTCCCTTGCAGCTCGGCATGACTGTATTACAAAATTTTGGTTAATTGCTTATAAGTGCCATGTGCAACTTCTTGGAAGTTTTCTAAAGGAGGAAGGCTTTATTTTTTATTTTTTCTTCCTTTCTGTCTTTCTAAAGGGAATGCAGACATGATGGCCAAGCTCAGGTAGCCATTGTGGACCATGAGATGGGACCCATGCATGGGGGATGACTGAGGAAGGGGATATCAGGAACCTCTGGATTACCTGTGTATAAATAAGGGAGAAACTCCTGTTATGTGTAACCTTTCTTATTTGTGGTTTGTTCTCACATGAGGTTGATCGGTAGTCTCAACTAATCTATCCGTAAATCCATTTCATCTTGTTTGGTAGGACAGCAGCTCTTTGATTTTTATCAGACTGTATAACAGAGATAAAGGAAGGCTATGTTTGGTGGGCAAGAAAATCTTAACTTTCATAAGCAAAAAATGTATGAGATGCTCCGCAGTGTCTAAAATCTTAAATGTCATGTGACTCTTACAGATCACAAACATGCTTTTCTCCTTCCTCTTTGCCTTTTCCTTCCCCTTTCTGTAGTTGTTCAGTCCTAAAGCCAGTAAGTGGGACAGAAAAAGAGAGGTGTTTAGATTTGGGGGCATGATGGCCTATAGTAAGTGTGGGAACCTGAGTGGGATGAGGGGGGCATCGTGCGGGGTGGCAAACCTGGCTTGAGTGGTTTGAAGCCAGGCAGGGCGAGGAGGGTGCGGGCAGATGAGGAGGGTGAGTCTGAGCAGAGTGTGATGGTGGAAGGGGGAGGTGGCGATCGGTTGCTGCATCACTACATTGGATGGTTGAAAAGTACTCCGAAGAACCCACAACTTACATGGTTTAGCGGGAGTAAGAAAACATGGTGAGCCTCAGGGGTCTGGGAGGCTCACAGGTAATTCCCTAGGATTTTTTTTTTCTTTTTCTTTTTTAGCTGCTCAGAACATATTTTGTCTCCAAATATGAACCATCAAGACTTGTGGAAGAATCAGCCAAAAATGGCCAGCAGTGTCTTTTATGCTCGACTAGTCAGGTACCTGTAGCCAGGTATAAGCCATCAATCTGCATGTCCCTCAACATGTAAAAGCTGGCTCTGGGCACTGCTGAGGCAGTTTCAACCTTAAATGCGACGTAACATATCTCTAGCCAACCTACTTATCCTGCTTGTGACCAAGAATCTACCAGACTTCGGGTTTCCCTGCAGATAAGCTTAAGCTATAAGATAACTAACTCTGTGCTATTATGAATAGAAGTATCAATGAAGTAAGTAAGTGGGGTAAAGGTAATGGAAGTCAGAGGTCTCACCATTAGAGAAGGGGATTACAAACATGGAAAGGAAGAAAACTTGAATGGACTGTGTCCTGCTATATTGAAATTAGATTTGTTGGTGTGAATTCATGGTTTTCAATACTATAAATAGTGAAGTGAACACAGGTGTGTGTGTGTGTGTGTGTGTGTGTGTGTGTGTGTTCATGCATATGTTCTCTATCTCTGTCCACTGAGAGGGGCTGAGAACTTTGAGCCCCTAGATGGCAACAAGTACATCTAGTGCCCAGATTTTGGCTTATATACACATTCTCAACAAAAAGGAACTAGAGCTCATTCTAGAAATGGCTGATTCCAGGGCTGTGGCAGAAAAGTATCAGAAGAGCTTGAATATCTTGTGCAAGACACAAGGTTGTGCTCAGAGTGATGGGACTTGCCAAAGGGGCTTAGCAACCAGATTAAATGGGCACACACTGGCCAACTGGGACAGTTCAAACATCAACATTCATACTACTAGCAGTGATTTTAGATTGTAGCCCATTGACTAAAGATAGGTCAAAGCCATACAAGAATAAGTAAGTAAATCAGGATTTTCAACAGCAACACCATTGACAGTTTGGATTGGATGAGTCTGTTGTGTGATCTTTTTGTCTTGGTGTGATAGTTTGTTAGCTTGGGTGAGGGCTTTGTGCCTTCCACACTCTTGGCCGTTCTATGACTGGCACAGGTGCTGAGATGGATCACTGAGGCTGGGCCAGCAAAAACCAGCTCTGCAAGCAAAGCTGACTGGCCCTTGGAGTGTCTGATCCCGCTCATTTATCTCATTAGCTCCAACTAGCTGTGCTGATTGCACTGCTAATTGCATGACTTTTCTTAATTTGATTTAACATTTACCGACACTGTTATATGAATCCTTGAGTCTATTTTTGTGAGAAGTAACACTTCAACCTGTGAAAATAATTTAGCACTTTATATTGTCGGAGTGTAACTATAATTTGGGTACATTAACTAATTGTGTGATTTTTTTCTTTTCTTTTACAGTCTCCTTGTCCCACATCACACAGCTGGTCCTCAGCCACAACAAGCTAATAAGTGAGTTTACTTTCCCATTTGTTTCACAGAGTCTGCCTTGTAGGTAATGTGGTGATACTGCTGACTCTCTTGTTTCCTTTAAAGACCTATGTTTATTTGGGGAATCCTAAAATTTATTTTGGTGACACTAAGATACAGGAGCATATTGTCTTCCCGTGTTTTGTACATTACTCTATTTTGAGCATGCTTTCCTATTGAGTGTATAAGCTGAAGAAAAGTGACATTTTGTTTCTGTGGAATTAGCCCCATTTAGGGATGATAAATGCTGCAGTGACCTGAACTGCTGGGCCATTCATTAATATTTCATGAAAAAAAGGTATAAAAAATAATTAGAATAAGAGGTTTTTGTTTTCATCTATACTTCCTCTTCAAAGGGGAAAAATTTACCTGTTGGTGTACTTTCCTTCCCTGTTTAATGTGGGGGGATGGGGGGGAGGAGAAACCACAGAGTTGCATGAATTATATATATATTTAAATCTGCATTTTAAAAAATTCTAGAGTCTGGTTTCTATCTGATATCAGTAGTATCATGGTATAGTTAACATATAGCAGGTTTAATACCGGCTCTTATAAGAATATCTTGCATGAATGATATGGGCCATTTTATTCTTAGCTGTGGTTTTAAAGATTTTTTAATGACAGGGTCCCACTCTCCTTTCTCATTCCTAATTGACTGTCACTTCTTTGTGCTTGCCATATTTCCTGCAGCCTTGAGTGATTTTCTAATCATGCGGCAAGATTTTGTTCAGGAGCTTTCTGAGTCCAATGAAATTGAGCAGAATGTCATCCTGAGGGATTTGTGTCGTGAATTTATGTGCATTATATGCAGCTTGAAGCAATGTCACAGAGCTGTTGATTATTGAGAATCAGGAGTGGCAGGGCCCCCATGTGCAGGAGACAGGCAGATTAGTTCATTTTTCGCAAAAAGTGCATATTTGTAAGCCAAAGGCAGAGTGGCACAATTGTCATATTTTAGTAGTAGGGGCCACAGAAGCTGAAAGTGAGGGCGACAAGTCACTTGTGGTCATTTTTGTATGAGGTGACAATGCAGCCGTCTTTATTGTTTTTGTACCAAATTGTCCTGCTGTCCACTGAGAATCTAATCCCAATCAGAGGTTTTTGCTGTTTGGAAGGAAGGAAGGAAGGATGGCATCATGCCCGATTTCCCCCGGATTTTGTGAGCAGAATTCCTGAAGCTCTATACTCTATAGTTCATAAAAATATTTCTTAATTGCGAAGCTTATATTATGCATCATCATTAGAGTGAATCATTTTACATTTAAACAAGAAAGCAAAACTTGCTTTATTCATATTATTTAATTATTGACATATTCTTTAAAATATCTTTCAGATGGTTGTAGTTTATTTTTATACTTCCACAGAGATAGAAGTCTCAGGTATCCATGTATCAGTTTCTTTCTCCAGGCATATGACAAGAGATGAACTTAGAGACATACAAAGGCATATGACAAGAGATTAATTTAGAGACATACAAAGGCATATGACAAGAGATGAACTTAGAGACATACAAAGGCATATGATGAGAGATTAACTTAGAGACATACAAAGGTAGACGTAAATTGTGTCTGTAAAAAGGTTGACTGTGAATGGATCCAAACTTCGTATTTCTTCCTTCCTGTTTTTTTCTTCTTCTTCTTTCCTCATTTGAGACACTCTTATCCAGTAAACTCTAATTAATCATCTTGGTAAATTCTGTTTCATGCCATTGTGAGTAGTGTCAGTGACACCCGGTCTGTTCCACTAAGGTCAAATTAGCATCTTTTACTGTTTTTCTGGCATTTCAATGAATGACTTTAGAATGGCTTTTCAAGTGTTTATAGTAAGTATGTCCATTTGATGGCAATATAAATATGTATTATGTGTACGTGGCCGAGCACATCCTCCTGTCACGTTTTATTGTAATCAGTGTCTTTCACTTTCTGTGGTTTTTAATAGGGGCTGCCTCAGTACTGCTGTTTTTCTCTTAGCATGCCAGTTCCACTGTTCTCTGAAGTGCCCACTGTGGACTTACGGGATGAATGACTGGCTTACTCAAACTGGGGCCCTGAGCTGGGCCAACGATTCACTCCACACATTCGAGTCAGTATCTCTGGGGAAACTGTGATATTGTATTAACTTTCCTTCCCTGCTGCTAGTTTTGATATTAACAGGCCCACGCAAAACAGTACATGTGAGGCCATGAGGAAGGTGAAAGTGGGCTGATGGTCCTTAAATTCCCCAAGATTTGGTGAGCATAAATTCTTGATGCTTTCTAAATTATAATTCATAGAAATATTTCAAAATTGTCAAGGTAATCACTGATAGAATTTCACCATTACTACGGTGACACTGCTGAAATTTAAACCTGGGACACTGGGTAAATGTTGAAGAGGTTTGGAAACTGGTAAGTCAGTGGCAAATGGCCCTGCCTGCACCCACTTTCCTGGATGCATGCATGGTGGGAGGCAGAGTGGCTACTGGAGCTTTTCCTTCTGCTATGACTGGACAGGTACAATCTCGGAACCCAACAGAGAGTTTCCTTTCTGGCCCAAGGGGAATGGTTTCAGAGTAAAGATGAAGTTTACCACAGACCAATCCTTCAGAAACTCAGCATTCCCTGCAATACCACACGTATCCTGTAGAAGGCGCTGTTTGCTTGTCCAAACCAATTCTGTTCTGACCCTCATCCTAGCCAGCCTTTCTTCATTATGTGCTGCCACAGGAAGATTCCTCTCCCCCTCAGGAGCCTAGCCCTGCTCTGTTATAGGCTATCTTGCCCCTTACTCTCTATTCTGCAGTGGCCTTACCCCCACCTTCCCCTCCAGGCTCTCCAACTACCCTGGGCAACTCAAAATCTTTCTTCCCCAAACTCCCACCTACTCTTCATAGATTCTTGACACCAATATCGCACATCCTTGTCTGAGTGTTTCATATTTATTGTCTCTCTCCACACAGATCTTAGGCTTTATTGAAAACAGGACTGTGTCCTAGTCTTCTTTCATGTCTTGTTTTTGCTGAACACAGTGGCCTCCCAGTAATTACCTATATAGAGCGGGTGATGGATGGAAGCAGCATGTGACGGGGAAGAAAGCTGGTCTGAGGTGAATGGTCAGTGTAGGAACTGGACGGTTTTTTCAGGCTTTCCCAGTATAGGGGCTTGAGTAGTATGGTCACCACAAACTTCTGTTTCTAACTCATGGGGCCCATTTCAGATGTGCTGGACTGTGAGAGCTGTAAAGAAACTCCACCATATGTTCTGGAAATTGGTGTCACATCATCTTTGTAGTGATTAGGGCCCTTTCAGACTTGAGGAATGATGTGTGGGATGGCATTCCTCACAGACATCCCAGGATCCACAGGGAGGGCAGGCTGGCACCATGCCGAGCCGCTCATGGTTCTTTCCCCCAGGGACCTCGTGGGCCTCCTTTTACCACCCTAGGTCTCACATCTTCTAGGCCCAGTACTCTTTCAGTTAAAGTTAGTTTTACATTCTGTATTTTAGGTCCCAAGTTAGTTGCTAATTTCTTCATATAATTAACTATTTTAGATGTTTCTTGAGGTGAGGAGCTTGTCTGATGCTATGTATCCTACCCTCCCCCCCCCCAAAAAAAAGTGCCCAAAGCATGGTGAACATGAACATGAAATAGGTACTCAATACCAGTGGTGCATTGGATTGGTAGCTGATGAGTCAGGGCAGCTTTGGGCTTCCAAAGAAGGGAACGAAGCAGTTATTCCAGTCTGTCTTCTCAATCTCTGCCCTCTCCTCCACCTGCTGCCTCTATGATTACCCTCTATTATAAGCCAGTGTTTTCGAAGTCTTTTCAATCTACTCTTTAATCTTATCTTTGTTTCTTACAGTGTTTGGAAGTGCTAGTTTTGTAAATGTTTTCCTACTCCTTTTCAGTCTTTGACAAAAATTTTTGAAACAACCATTTTAACACTTGTCCACTAGAGGTCACTGTTGAGATAGGTATTTTTTCCCCCTTTTTGGACCTAACTAAAGATTAAAAACCAAAATGGTATCAGATGAAATTTTTTGCAAGCTTTTCAGCTCTGTTCAACAGGGCATGTTGCTCTTTCCATTTACATGTATAGTTTACCATAATTAAAGTATATTGAACTATGTTATTTTTCTGTTTTGCTCCTAAATTTGTACATTCATTTTCACACATAATATTTTAGTTGTTATAATGGCTACTTTCTCAAGTTAGAAACTTTCCTTCTAATATCTTTCCATTGGAAGGATTTTATTGCCTTCTGCAGTATTTTTATTGAGTATATGTGGTTCCCCCCTCACCCCCTGTGGAAGAAAGTTTAAAATATGTATGTATGTATGTAATCAGATTGAATTAAAAAATAATCATGTGAAAGTCAGGAAAATGTGCATTTTGTGCATATTTATACTGATTATTATACCAAAAAACATTGTCTAAAAAATACTGTATATTGGGAAATGAATTATATTCTGCATCAGTAATAAAACAATCCCTTTTAGCATGAAGCTTTACTTAATATTAAAGATGATTTTATTCTTACAGCAAAACCCATATATAGGTATTGCTGGAACCTTAAACATGACAACAATATTTTTTCGTTTTGTGACCCATGTATTGAGGAGGAAACATTATTTTGTACAGGAAATACAAAGGATATCTTTTTTTTTGCTCTGTGCAAACCGTTAGCAGTTTACTCTGTGTAAACCTTTTCTAAATGTGGGTCTCTGAATGTAATTGTTAGGTTTTATACTTTGAACTTTTAACTGCCATGGAAAACCTTTTCTTGAGGTATTAGCAGTTTTGCCTGCAGTTTCAGACCTTAATGGGACCATATCTTGTCATTTAATGTATCGGAAATGGCTAGACAGGCAGTAAACTTAGGTTTTATGGCAAAACGTGTGTTTTTTAAAGCAGATTATTTCCTATTATTTGGCTGGTATATGAATTTGAAATTACAGTGAATAAGAAATGCTAGGGTTTTTTTTTAAGTGATTTCAATAATGTATTTATTAAAGATAATGTTCTAAGTACATAGAAGCTAATGTAATGTTTTGAAATTTTATGCAGATGCACATATTGATGAGATTTCCATAAGTGTTACCATAAATAAATTAAGCACCGTGATCTACATAAAATAATGCATTCTCCCAATATGCAGATCCAATTATAATGAAGAAAATTAAGCAGTTTTTTAAAAGCATAATAAATTGAAACACTTTCCTGCAGACATAATTGATTGTTGAGATGAATGAGAAGACTTAACTATTCCAATTCATAAGGATGACCTTCACCAGTCTACACCTTCCTGTTCTGAAGTATCTAGTTATTTCCTCTCTCACAGGTTATTTGTCATGCCCTTATGCAAAAGTTCTTGTGCATGGCTTGTATGAAATTAAACTGTGAGGGGGAATTTGCAAAATAAATCATTTATCTGTCATGAATTTATCTTGGGACAATGTCAAAACAACTTGCTGTTTGCATTTTAACAAAGTATAAATGTATTTATAATACAGAGGCTTTGATCAATAGCTTATTTTTTTAATTAGTGTACATTTATTAGTTTGTTACCATGCCATTATTTGAAAGACTGGATTTGAAAAAATATATACCTAGCATTTTCAAGTCAGACAGCTTTGATTTATACACTGGTGGATGGTACCAGTGGTTAGGTTTTCAACCTATAGTTGGCAGTTTGATGTTATTTTTGGTTTTAGTAAGAAAGCATGCAAAGTCATCCTGTGAAAGAATCTGTTGGCCTGGCCAGACAGTCCAACTCAATGGGTGACATTGAAGAAATAGGCTCTCAATGGTATAGTGTCTTCAGCTCAGAGACTGATGTCTTTCTCGCCAGCCCCACCAGCCACAATGGACCTCTTCTGGAATCCCTTTTCTTGGAATCCTGCTCTGCGCTAAGAGGAAGGTAGCTAAGTGTGGTGTGTTAATCCTTATGGAGTGTATTTCTAAGTGGAAGACTTCAATTGTGATAATTTCAGAATGTTGGTAGGCTATGCAGAAAATAGGGTGAGGGCAGGTTGAACCTGTCCCTTTCCAAATCATAACTAGTTCCTTTGGGGGAGCTGATGTTTAAAAGGGTTTCTCTTACTATTTATAATAGAACTCTCAAAGAGAATTGATTTAATAGTAGAAATGTATGTTCAGTCATTTCTTGGTCCTAGATAGTGTGTGTGTGTGTGTGTAGTGTTGAGGAGGCTGGGAGAGGATATCTAAGAGGTGCCCTACTTGCCTATATGCAACATCCTTTTAGGGCAGCTCTTCTTAACATTTTATAACTCACTGACCTTTATAAAGGATAGGGTGAAAGCTGTATCCATGATTCCTGAAAATGTGCGCATAATAGTTATAATTTCAACGAGTTTGTGGATCCTGTTAAAATTATCCATGAATTCTTTAGGGGTGCATGTAGCTTCAATTTAGAAACCTGAGACTAGGGGAAAGATAACATTAGTATACAGTGTGGGGCAAAAGTAGGTTTACACTTGTGAGTGCCTTTTATTTTGTCTTTGTCTTATCTATAAATGTATGTATTATTTTCCAAATGAACAACTATAAACCTACTTTTGCCCAACTCTGTATTTGTAGTGTGGATACACTGATACTATTTCTTAAAGGAGTGTTTTCTGGAAATTTATATAATCTTTAAAATAATTATATTTAATAAAATGTGAAGTTCATTATTGATAGTTAGTATATATACGCACACAAATACACTAGGGGCCTGGTGCACGAAATTCATGCACTAGGGGTGGGTGGTCCCTCAACCCAACCTGCCCCCTCTCACATACTGGGAGCCCTCAGGGGATGTCCAACTGATGGCTCACCCCCAGCCTGCCCAAGGCCTAAAGCCTCCGGGGAGGCTTTAGGCCTTGGGCACCCAGCCATCGCCCTGCTCAGCTCAGCCCCAGCTGCCTGCGACCACCCGGCCCCGGGGGCTGGGCGCTCGCCGCCACTTCCGCTCACAGTTCCCCGGGGGCCGGGTGCTCCCTGTGCCGCCACCACCGCTGCTGTTGCCACAGCTTCCCCTCACAACACCCGGGGGCTGGGTGCTCGCCACCACCACCACCACTATTTCATCTCCACCCCTGGGGCCGGCGCTCAAGCCATTTGCGCCGCTCCTGATTGGCTGGTAGCATAGCCAATCAGGAGCGAAGGTACAGTCAAATTTGCATGTTTCTCTTTTATTATATAGGATATATATATATATATCTTCCAATAAAACCTTGAGAATTTCCCATTTCATTTTTTTTTCTCTTTGTTACTTAACTTAATAGAACAGAACAGCACTTTGATATGGTTGACCACTAAACTCTTGGACCTTTTTTTCAGCTATTTTCAGTGAATACTCTTTTGTCTAGTTTTTTGCTCTTTCTTTACTCCTTTATCCTGCCTGTATATTCTTTGGTCTTATCACCTGATTCTTCTCTGATCAGAAGTGCCTGCCCCGCTCTCCAAATCCTGCTCTTCCTTCAAGAAGTTGAGATGCACCCTCACCTTTCTCCGTGAAGCACGGGAGCTGGCACTGGAGAGTGTAGTTAAGGCACCCCACAGGGTTTGGACTCTGAAGGACCACTCTCCATGCATATGGTGACTTTAGATGAAAGGACAGGGAGAAAAGAATTAGTGTTTATTGACACCCTCCTCTGTATCCATGGGAGCAAAAGGCTTAAAATGGTTCTATAAGGAGGCGGGGGGGGGGGGGGTCGGCTTTGTATGGCTCTGCCTGCCATTCCCCTACCACCTCTGCCAGTGCTGTTTGTGTGCATTCACAGGCCCACTGAGGCAAATCTAGGGGCTCCTTGGATGAAGCATTGGCCCTGGCACTTCACTTTTCAACTAGAAGAGCAGGGAGAATTCCTGAGGTTCAGAGAAGGAGTTAACAAAGCTCCTGTTTTTCCAGCAGTGGGCGTCTCCCTCCTCCCCTACTCTTCCTTTCTTCCTCATGTAATTACTTCTTGCCTGAGCATCCAACATAAGGCAAGGAAGGAAGCTCAGCAACCCAGTGTGGCCTCTTGCTGAAATAACTCTTAGCTGTAAAAGAAGGCAGATACTATTGGCAGAGCGTGTGGGTGTGTGTGAGAATTTAACTTGTTTACTGTCTCCCTCTTAATGATAATAATAATTAAGGATTGAGAATGTGTATGAATAAAATAATGTATTGTAATCACATTTATTTATTTATTTATTTATTTACTTACTTACTTACTTACTTATTTACTTACTTATTTGCTTTCAGAGCCATTTTTTATGACTGAGCTTGGATCCCTGTTGAGGGAGTGGGGGTTTTCCATGTTTTCCTTCTACTTCTCACTCTTTCCCATGCTTTAGAGCTTCTTAGGAATGTTTCCTAGAGGAGCTCCTGTCCATTTCTTGCCCTTCACCAGCTGCCACTTCCTTCCAGGTCATCGAACGTCATTGCTTCTTCTTAGTGCTGCTTCTTCAAACCTGCTCCCAAATTATTGAGCTCTATATTGCTGCATGGCCTTGCTGGCAGTGTAATTTCAATTAAATTTATCTTTATTGTTGAAAGTATTACAAATGGACATTTTCCCCTTATTGACCTCTTCCCCCCTACTTCTACTCCCTCCCCAGGCCTTCACTGCACTGTTGTCTGTGTCCATGGGTTATGCATATAAGTTCTTTGGTTAATCTCTTCCCCCACCCTTCCCTATAAGATTCCTCAGCTTTTTAGATTTGCTTGGCTCTGTGTGTGTATACTCTTTATAGCCCAGGGACATATATTTTTGCATGTTTGACTTTAAAAATCTGCCTACTACTTACTTGTAACTTTTCTGCCTAATTTTTGTATAACTGATTATTCTCATTGTTACTGAAAGAGTAGGATCATTTTTTTTTTGTAGTGAATTAAGTCATGGATATTTTTGGTTAAAAATACTTAAGTTGCAGAATCTTAGGAGGCTCATGGTGGGATACAATAAGTATGCACTTGCAGGTGTGAGTACTCGGTAAATAAATACTGCTGAGTAAAGGAAAGTAGCATCACTATTGTTATTTTTAAATTTAATAAGTATTTTGGGGAGTGCTGGCTCTTGCTGGGTAGATGTTTAAATATTTTGCTACTTTATTTTTACCTTGAGGACCATGCAGATCATTTTAAATGAAAATATGCTTTATTGTCTCATAAGCTTTATGTTTTTAAACAACCCATAACTACTGTAATTCGCTGTTTTAATACCTGCTTTGGGGGAAATCCCATAAAATCTGCTAAGTTATCATTAGTATATACTTTTGAACTTCAAATTTTTATGCTAAGATATCATTAGTTCACTATTTACCTTGTCTGTTTTTGGCCAGAAAACAAAAGCCATTAGTCACTGTAAATATAAATGAATTTATTTGCATGTAAAATTCTGAAGAGCATAATTATTTATATGTGAGTATGAAGAGGTTCTTCTTTTACATGTTATCACTGAAATGGCATTCAAGACTATGATCCTAATTGGCTGGAAGGATTGGCATCTGTATAATTAGTCTAGACATTAGCCTGTGGTGTGAATAGACTATGTCTGCTAGCTATTATGTCTGAGGAGCCAAAGGATTGTCCTTTCACTCTTGACAACAATGTCTCAAGTCATGTTTTATGTAGTTTTGCTTAGTTTGCTGCTTCCTACCTTGCCTCATTCAGGGCAAAGGGGGGTGGTTGCTATCCATTATCCCATTCATCAGATATGGAGGCGAAGTAATGTTTGCTTTCACCATTTTCTCTTAAAAGGTCTTCCTCCCCACTGTATGTATGATGAACAATATCACTCATTTTCATGTATTCTTGTGATTTTTATAATTTTTCTAATCACTTTGTTGTTAACAGTGTGACTTAGGAATCTAAACTCAGTCTCATTTTAGTATCCTTTACAGGCCCTGTCTCTTACTTTATTCTTCTCAGGTAAAGGAAAAATGTTAAAGCTTTTTAAGTTAAAAAATATTTTTTAAGTCAAAAGAAGCCTGTGAAAATCTGACCGGGCGTATTTATTTGTGAAAACAGACAAAAATCTTTTTTTTTTTAAATTTAATTTATTGGTGTGACATTAGTTAGTAAAATTATGTAGGTTTCAGGTATACAATTCTATAACATATTATCTCTAAATGTATTTTATGTTCACCACCCCAAGTCAGTTTTCCTTTCATCACCATTTCCCCCTCTTTACCCTCTTTTACCTCCCACCACCACCCCCTTTCCCTCTGGTAATCACCGTACTATTGTGTCTATGAGATTTTTAATTTAATTTCTTTAGCCTTCTCACCAAGCCCCCAACCCTTTCCTCTGATAGCTGTCAGTCTGTTCTCTGTATCCATGAGTCTGTCTCCACTTCATGTTTCTTTGTTGTGTGTGTGTGTGTTTGATAATTGAAATGTTTTAAAAACATTTTTATGTGCAAAGAGCTAGTATTCTGCAGTAAGATAGATGTCTTGAATGACCCATTCACAGAAGTCGTGTCAGATTTGGGGCAGCTGTGCTATTCACTGCATTTCGCTTTACCTTATCCCATATATGGCATCTATAAGCCTTGTTTGGCCCTGGGGTGTGTAACACTGGTGTCCCTGGAAATGGACAGTGTTTCACCATTGCAGCTTCGGGAACAAGTTAAGTCCATCGCTGGTTGTGTGCGTCTCTCAGCCTTTGCTTCCCTAAGTGTTCCTCTTCTTCACAGGGTGCTTCCCAGGCTATCCTGGGTTTCCTGAAGGGGACAATGGCTGAACCATGAATTCCGGTGAGGCATATGGTTCTCATGTCCCAGCCTAGCACCTCTCCTTTGCAGGAATCACCAGAGCTAAAAGCAGTCTGGGTGCTTCTACAGAAATAGTTGGGCAGGGGCAAGAGAGTACTTCTAACCGCTCAGAAGGCTGCTGGAGGTGATGATGGAGTTCACCTCCAGATTTCATGCCCATGCTTATTATGAAAGCTTCCATGTGCTCTTAGCAGCTTCTGGCTTCGCAGGAGCCGTGGGTGGTAACGTGGTGCCTGATCTGTTACCACCCTTTTGTAGCTGAAGGGGACCTGACTGCTGGTGCTGACCATATGGTTCTCAAGACCCATGCGTGCCCCACTGGCCCTTCTGTGGGCTGCACGCTGGCGAGCTCCTGTCCTTATGTCTTGCATGGTGCCTGCTGCTGCCAGAGCCTATCACTCTTCACAGTTTTGTTTCTTTGCCTCAAGGGCCACAAAATGCTTTTGCTCCAAAAAGCCCCCGGATCGGCTGCACCCAGCTGGCCTGTCTGCTGTTGCTTCCTCCTAGGATTCTACTTTCAAAGGCCAGAAGTACAACCAGAGGCACCTCACCATGTGGCCACCATTGGGCATGATGAAGTTGCTGCAGAGCGACATAATGCAGTGGACTAGGGAATTCACAGTTTTGTTTTTCCCCTTGAATGCTGTGCATGCTCCTCCATAGTGATTCACCATAGAGCTGTGTGTGGGAAGTGAGTCCATTGGGAATGGATAGATGACAGCCTCTAGGTCGGATGCATTGGCCAACTAGGGTCTCCTTTTTGTGCTTTACTATCATCCTGCGGGGTCGGTAGCTCACTGAAGTGACAGAGGACTTTTAATTTGGATAAGATTGTTATAATCTCATTCAGCATTATCATGCAGGGTAAGGGGCATGTGTATTAGGTTAATGATTTTGATGTCACCAATGAGTTAAATGTTTTCTGAAACCAAATATTGTCACCAGGCCAGCAGCATCAGTGTGTCCTGGAGACTTGTTGGAAATGCAGATTCTTGTACCCCATCCCAAACCTACTCAATCAAAAACTGTGTAGTACCCCCTATGCTAATCTGTGTTTGAACAAGCCCTCTGGTAACTGTGATGTACGTGAGGTTTGTACACTGCTTTAGAGCAGCACTTTAGATATTTCTGTAGCAATGGCAGTGTTTTGTTGTTGTTTTTTACAAGTTAGGAATTTTTTTTATGTTGTTTTAAACTGGAGGCCCATTGCGTGAAGATTTGTGCAAGAATAGGCCTTTCTTCCCCTGGCTTTGCTCCCGGCCACCTGGGAGCCTGCAAGTCCTCCCTCTCAGCTGCCTGGGAGCCTGCAAGTCCTTGCTCCGGGTGGAACGCCTCTCCTGTAGCTTCCTCAGCCCCTCGCCCTTCCCCTTATAGCAGGTGTCCTGCCCTGTCTGGAGCTCTACACCTGCATATGCAAATTAGCCCTCCATCTTTGTTGGGTTAATTTGCATACTCCTGATTGGCATATGGGTGTTGTGAATTTGCAACCAATTGCATATTTCAATACAGCCAATTTGCATATTTCTTTTTTATTAGTGTAGATTATTACATAAGTCTCCTTTTTCCCTGATTGACACCCTCCCCAGCCATATCCACCCCTTCCCTGGGACAAGCCCCCACTGCCCTAGTGTCTGTGTCCATCGGTTATGCTAATATTCATGCATACAAGTCCTTGGTTGATCTCTTACCCCCCTACCTTCTCTCTGAGATTGGACAGTCTGTTCAGTGTTTCTTTGTCTCTGGATCTATTTTTATTCATCAGTATATGTTGTTCATTATGTCCCACAAATGAGTGAGATCATATGATATTTATCTTTCTCCAACTAGCTTATCTTGCTGAGCATAATGCTCTCCAGGTCCATCCATGCTGTGCAAATGGTAAGAGCTCCTTCTTTTTTATAGCAGTGTAGTATTCCATTGTGTAGATGTACCACAGTTTCCTAATCTGCTCATCTGCTGATGGGTATTTAGGCTGTTTCCAAATCTTAGCTATTATAAATTGTGCTGCTATGAACATAGGGGTGCCTTTCTAACTGGTATTTCTGATTTCTTGGGATATATTCCCAGAAGTGGTCTTACTGGGTCGAATTGGAGTTCCATTTTTAATATTTTGATGTATCTCTATACTGTCTTCTACAGTGGCTGCACCAGTCTGTATTCCTGCCAGCAGTGAAGAAGTGTTCCTTTTTCTCCACATCCTCTCCAGCATTTGTTTGTTGATTTGTTGATGATAGCCCTTCTGACAAGTGTGAGATGGTACCTCCTTGTTGTTTTTATTTGCATCTCTCTGATGATTACTGACTTTGAGCGTGTTTTCATATGTCTCTTGTTCTTCTGTATGTCCTCTTTTGAAAAGTGTCTATTTAGGTCCTTTTCCCATTTTTTGATTGGATTGTTAATCTTTCTTTTGTTAAGTTGTATGAGTTCCCTGTAAATTTTGGAGATTAAACCCTTATCGGAAATATCATTGGCAAATATGTTCTCCCACACAGTGGGCTTTCTTGCTGTTTTGTTGATGGTTTGTTTTGCTGTGCAGAAGCTTTTTATTTTGATGTAGTCCCATTTGTTTATCTTTTCTTTAATTTCAATTGCCCTAGGAGCTATATTGGTAAAGATACTGCTATGACAAATGTCTCCTATTTTGCTGCCTATGGCTTCTAAGATTTTAATGGTTTCCTGTCTTACATTCAAGTCCTTTATCCATTTTGAGTTTATTTTTGTGTATGGTATAAGTTGGTGATCTAGATTCTTTTTGTGTGTGTGTGTGTGTGTGTGTATCTGACCAATTAATTTTCCCAGCAACATTTATTGAAGAGACTGTCTTGACTCCATTGTATGCTCTTGCCTCCTTTGTCAAATATTAATTGAGCATAATGGCTAGGGTAGATATCTGGGTTCTGTATTCTATTCCATTGATCTATATGTCTATTCTTGTGCCAGTACCAGACAGTTTTGAAGACAGTGGTTTTGTAATATACCTTGATATCTAGTATTGTGATCCCTCCAACTTTTTTCTTCTTTCTCAGGATTGCTATGGCTATTTGTGGTCTTTTTAAAAATTCTATATGAATTTTTGGTGAGTTTGTTCTAGGTCTGTAAAATATGCCGTTGGTATTTTAATGGGAATTGCACTGAATCTATAAATTGGTTTGGGTAGTACGGATATTTTAATGATGCTGATTCTACCAATCCATGTACATGGCATCTTCTTCCATTTGTTTATGTCTTCCTCTATCTCTTTTTTCAGTGTCCTGTAGTTTTCTGAGTACAGGTCCTTTACCTCCTGGGTTAAGTTTATTCCTAGGTGTCTGCAATGGCACTTTTGTATCCATGCTGCCTTGGACAGTCGCCAGTAGCCAAATGTGGCTACTGTCACTTGAAATGTGGCTAGTGTGACCAAGGAATTATATTATTAATTTTATTTAATTTCAACTAATCTAGATTTAAAATTATTGATTTTTTTCTGTTTATTTTTAATATCTTTATCCAGTTCCTTCATCCACCCAAGCCCTGCTTCTGGTAACTACAAATCTGATTTCTTTTTCTATGAATTGTTTTTGTTGTTTTAAATTCCACATATAAGTGACATTATACAGAATTTGTCTTTCTTTGTCTGACTTATTTCACTTAGCTAAATGCCTTCAAGGTCCATTCATGTCACAAATGGCAGGATTTTCTTTTTTTTTCCTTCTCTTTGTTTTTGACTAAACAATATTCCAACATATATATATATATATATATATATATATATATAGACACACACACACACACGCACACACACATTCATTCATTTATCTTTCGATGGACATTTAGATTGTTTGGCTAAATACCTAGGAGTAAATTTTGCTGGATCATGTGGTAGTTTTATTTTTAACTTTTTGAGGAACCTCCATCTGTTTTCTATAGTGACTAGACCAATTTGCATTCCCAATCTAGATTTAAATTCCACTAGTGGCTGCATACTGGACAGCCCAACCCAGAGCATACCCTGCTATTTATTATTGTGTGGATAAACTCCTAAAATGCCTTACAAATAATTTATTGATTGTGGAATTACTTATATTTCATAATTAAATGCTCCTAGAATGATCTGCAGTTGTTACTAGAATAGTTCATTAGGTTCTTCTGTTGGAGAGGGTGGTTCGCTATTGCCAGCTGCAGCTGCAAGGGGGAGTGTGTTCTAGCGTGTAACACTGACCCAGGCCTGTTCTTCAGCTGCGCAGGGTCTGGGAGCAGTGCCTTCTGTAAACATAGCTGATGAGGACAGATCTGTATGCTTCTAGAATGCTCTTCCTCAGGCATAGAGCTGGGTCAGAAGTTTTTTACAGGTGGAGCACAGGTCTATTTCCTGTGTTCAGCAAGTGTTTTCTGCCTCGGGGAGCTTTTTAAAGAGACTTTAATGTAGGAGATTGGGTGAGTCCCCTATGTGCCGCCCCCCCCCCCCCCCCCATTTCTGAGTGCTGCTAGGCACTTTGGGCTTCTTGTGGAACCATCCAAAAACCACTGGGGGGCTGACTGCTGAGTCTGGGCCTGCCCAGGATTCATGGGGAGATGGGACTCTGGCTTGAGTAGCCTTCAGATTCTTAGATTGCCCAAAGATACTTTGATACCAGCCTTTGGGCATGGTTTTGGGGGTGACATCATCACATCTTTGTCACCTTTTTAAAACATAGTGGAGGCTCTGGGCTGAGAATGTCCCCAGTGCGCCTGTGACCAGAGCAGAAGGTGGCATTTACAAGCTAGCGGACACGTGCTGGTTAGTAGTCAGGGACTTTTCTCCCAAATCTAGCAACTGAAATCAAAGCAGCCATTATTGCTAGGCAGAAAATGATACTTAAAAAATAAATTCTTTGTCATAAGCAAAGTTCTGAGCTTCCTGATTGAGGGCCCTTGTTTGTTGTGTTATATAAATCCATATAGTCCAGCTCTTCTTAGAATCATAGAATGCCAAAGACAGGAGGTAGAGAATTTAGAAATGGTTACAGTCCGGCCTTCTCACTTCAGCCTGGTGGAAGCAGAGACCCAGAGAGGTTGAGTTTAGCGAGAGGACACATGGAGATTTTAGGGCTGATCTGGGGAGGCCAAAGCCAGCCTCAGGTGCAGGAGGGCCTCCTGTGTTCCTGTGTTGTGCTGCTTCTCATTGATGTGCTAGGCTCGGTGTTGTCTACAGGCCACGTGTATACTGCTGGGGTCACGGGCAGAATCGGGACAGGCTGATGAGAAAGGAACATTATAAACCCATAGTAAGAAATATATGGGTGCTCGTTGTTTAGTTAATAGTTTAAAATACTTTTCTTGCTAATGTGTCACATGGCTATCTGGAAAAATTCCACCAGAATATTCTGACCAGTGACATATTAGTGCCACCTTTTCATGATAGTGTTTCAGAACTTGTTCCTGCCGTGTATGTGTATGGTTTAGTATGGCACAAGTTATTATGTTAGTTGCTAATTTTTTTATGGGCAGTTTTGCTGTAGTTTGTTTTCTAAGCACTAGGCCTGTTTCCATTTATCGACTCTGCTACTCCTTTTGTAGATTACTTTAAATAGTATGCCTCTCTTACTTTATTCTCCAAGTATTGAAATGCTAGGTGCTACAGGTATGGTGCTGTGCACATAATAAGCATTTGCTAAATATTGGTTGAAAGAGCGAATGTTATCCCATCGACACAGGTCTGAATGTTAATTTCTTTTGCTTTTTACTTTGGCCATGGGAAAAACTCTATGGTTTAGGGAGAATATTAGCTGTGTAATTTTTTTCCTCTGTCTAGCTTGAATGGAGTCTTAAATACACAATTCACATGCACACCAAAAGGCTGGGAGAGGTTTAGTAAATTGTTTATGTCCACAAAACAGAGCCCTGAATCACATTTCGCATAATTTGTGACCTTAAATTGGACTGATTTAGCAAGGAGAGTGAAATAATCTCTCATCCTGTCAAAAAGGCGATACCTTCAGACCAACGTTTAATTGCATTGGCAAAGTAACTTTGGGAAGGCAGCAGTAATTCTGGCTGCATTATTCTTGGTTTGTAGCTAAATTGGGATCATCATTTTCTCCTGGTTGCACTAAGTTTCCTTATTGCTCTTCAAACTAATCAGATGAAGGCAGGAGCAAAACTTTGTGTTAGCTGGAGGGGGAACAGAAGAACGGGCAGGTCTCTGAGCAATGTTGTCATCTGTGGAGCTCACACACTTCATGGTCCAGGTTCAGAAAAGGTAAGCTAACACCTGGCGACTCAGCAGGCCCAGCCTGGTTTTCTTCATGATCATTTACATAAAGTGAATATCATTCACTTGCATAAAAGTGTGTTTTTGACTACACATCTAAAAATGTGCTTTTCTAGTCAAATTGTATAGACAGGGCTCACATGCATTCATATTGATGTCCAAGTGTGGTTTCCCAATTGCCTCAATTATCCTCTTAAAAATCTGTCCTCTTGTCTCCATCCCTACCACCAGCCACTTCAGAAACAAATCCACATGCCTTGCTCATTTTCCAACTGGATCACTGCTTCCTAATCCCTTACCTGGAATGATTTGTATTCTTCACAGCCCCTTCCTCCAAGGAAAGCATTTCCCTTTTCTCTTACCAAGCCTTCTCCCTCCTTAGACATATATAAAGTTGAAATGATGACCCCAAACTAGATTGAACTTATTCCCCCAGAGTTACACACTGGAGTTTTTGGAATGGCGCTCTAAGTGTTTTAGATGTCTGTTTGGAATTTCACACGTACCTTTGCAGTGGTACTAAGCAAAGGTGTTCCTCAGTTTTCTCCGCAGTCTAGAGCATTCACTGGAGGGAACTGGGGGATGGAAAGTACATATACTGATGTGAGACAGAATTCTTGTGTTGTGTCCAAGGTCCATGTTAATGGCTTCAGTGTTCTGCATAGTCTTGGGATTGCTGTCTGTATAAACCATGGACAATAAGTATATATAGTAAAATATTTATAGAAACTTGAATCAGCAAATGGATACATGAAGTACAATCTATGAGAAGTATTTCTGCTACCAATTGAGAGTTAGTACTTTTGAGAGAAAGAAGCCTTTGCTTTTAAAATTTGTATTTGCAGGTATACTATAGGGAAGGAAGAACCTGTCAGGCCCCTACTATTATATGTTAACCTTTGACCTGCCTATTAGTATTCATATCATGCTACTGAGTTGGTTTTTCCTATTTCTGTACAATAACAGTGCATTGATCTGTTGCTAAGCTGATGTAACGTGTGTGTGTGTGCGTGTGTGTGCGTGTGTGTGTGTGTGTGTGTGTGTGTGTGTGTGTGCTGATCAAGGTGCAAAGGTCAGGGCCAAAATAAGAGACTGGGTAGGTTGAATATTTTATCATTTTAAGGTCGGACTTAAATTGTTGTTGTTTAGTGCAATGTTAAGAGAACAGCTCTTCAGATATCAGATTACTGAAACAGCTTGATGAACATAACACTAAGGATGAGTCTTGAAGTTCGCTCGCTACAAGGAAACCAAAAGGAAGGAAAAGTGCACGTATCAGACATTATATGATGATTATAAAGTTTATATGCTTCATAATATTCACTTATAGGATGTTTGTGGCACAGAAATTCTCTTTGCCCTTTGAAGAAACATTTCCCTTTCTACTCAGTGGTGAGTTACAGTCTAGGAGAAACATAAAATGTAAGTGTACGTGAATTAGATGATCATACTGGATAGTTCTCTTTTCATGTGAAGAAAAGTGTAGTATGTTGCTGGCATTCCCTGTGAGGAGTGAAGTTCCTGAATTCACAATCAGCATTTTTGTCTCCATAGCTGTGCCTGCAAACATAGCAGAGCTGAAGAATTTGGAAGTGCTTAACTTTTTTAATAACCAGATTGAGGAGCTGCCCACACAGATCAGCAGCCTTCAGAAACTGAAGCACCTGAACCTCGGGTGAGTATCGGGCGAAGGAAGCAAGGAGGAGGTGGAGGGACTGTGGCATGGGCAGGGGTAGAGGGCACCTATGTTCCCACAGGGGAGGAGCTGATTCCTCATTTCCTTTTATGTTTTAGGTTTTTTCAAAGTTTTATTGTTTTAATACATCCTTGCAATGGCCTACATTAGTGCAGATCTCTTTGAGAATTGAGAAACTAATTGTTGGTGCAATAAGGGTTGTTTTTTCTTTTCTTTTACTGTACTTTGTTTTCAATAAAATTTTATTTCAGTGATATTGATCCTGAAGGGACTTATTTGCTTAGCTATAACTGAGGCCAGTTGTAATGTGGTTGACTCTGCTCTCTGTGTCAAGTAGAGGTAGTTCACAAAGCATCTTCCTTCTCTGAGGAGAGCGTACATTTCTTAACATGGCTTTCCTGATTCTTACAATTCTTTTATTTAGTCAAGAGCTTCTAATCTTATGTCTGTCTTTATACAAAGATGAAGAGAGGAAGTTTGGTTCAGTTGAGGTTGCAGAAGTAGGTATCAATAAGAATAATCCCTTGCTCCATATATTACTTTATAGTTTTCAAAGTCCTCATGCCAGCATTTGGCCCTCTCAACCATGAGAAGGGAGGGCAGGCAGGCACTCCTGCTTTCATGTCCAGAAGAGGAAGCCAATCCCTTTCCGAGAGGTGAAGTGACTTGCTCCTGATGGCCCCCACAGTTAGCAGTCATGCCAGGCAGAGGACCCCATCCATCAGACATCATAGATAGCACCCAGAACTTGGGTTTCTGAATGCCAGCTTCATTGTTACAGCTCTCAGACAAAACTGCCCACTCATGCTTTATTCACTGTGCAAAGTAATATATTCATGAAATCATAGCCATTAAATGCTCTAGTAAGGTAGTGATTTATATGGAGGGGTAATAGAAGTTGGCCAGGTATTTATCAGTTTAATAAGAAGCAATTATGGGGGGAAATCTCATTCATGGAAAGAGTTCTAGTTTAGTTCATTCTTTCCTCGGGGAGTTTTTGGTTAGACACTCTTTATTTTGGTGTTAATTCTGTTTGAGAGATGATCTTTTTAAGATCCGTGAGCATGTTTTTTCCCTAATGTCAGAAGGGAAGTAGTGTTTAAGGAGGGGAAAGTCTGGGTCAGATGGGATTTCCCCCTATCAATAAGGAGACTATATACCCAAAGAAAGGATCTTCCCTTTAGATCTTTGTTTTGAAAATTATTGTCATACTATTTAATTTGCATCTGTAAAGAATCTAAAACTAGATACTTATACTAGATATATAAAACTATATATATTTTTACTATTAATTTTTTCATGCATTAAATTAGTTATTTACATATCAGGTGCTAGGAAACAGTATCTGGCACATAGTAAGCAATACATAAGTGATAACTATTGTCATCACCACTGGTTGTTTTTTTTTTTATTATTAATTCATGTATTTTGTGACTATGTAAGTACCTATTCTACATCAAGAACTTTGCTAGTGTTGGGGGCTAGTGGTGAAAATCACAGTCCCTGGTGGTAGGAATAGAGGCAGAGCTGGCTGTTGGCAAACAATGTCAGTGTACAGCTGGGTCACTGATGTGTGGCAGGTAATAGAAGTGCAGTGGGAGAGGGAGCAGGGGGCTCAGTAGTCTACGGGGAAGATTCTCAGGGGAAGAGATCCTGTAGGGGTAATATTTGAGCCCAGACTTGAAGACATCTCCGATTGTGAGAAGGACATGTTTGAAAGCTCAGAGCCCTGCATATTCTGGGCATTGCAGGTGGTTTGGTGTTGCTGAGTAAGAAATGTGAGGGAAGGGAAGGTATGGAAAGAGGGGAGAAGAGAAGCATGAATCTCTGCACTTCATTTAATGAGTATTTCTTGAGCTTCCGACTATGTCCTGGCTGTGTTGTAGGTAGCAGCCATCCAGCCCATGTGGGGCATCCATCACAGTTGGGGAGGTAGGCTGTAAACAAATAAATCATCAGCAAGGAGTCAATGTGCTAATGAAGGTAAACAGATAAGTCATCAGCAAGGAGTCAATGTGCTAATGAAGGGCCTGTGTGTCAAATAAAGGTGCTCCAATTGTATCACGCTGACCATTGAGGACTTTGCACAGCCAAGTGGAAAGAAAGATATAGGTTCAGATTTTTGTATGAAGGATGTGTGAAGAGAGGCTGCAGGGAGGAATGGCTGGAGGTCAGGAGCCTTGTGAGAATGCTAGATTAATGTTCCTGGTGAACTTGGGCAGTGTGAACGGAGGCAGGGGATGGATGTTATATGAAAAATACAGAGGAGGTAAAACTGGCAAGATGGTTATGGAGAGATGAGATGATACCTAATATCTGCTGTGGGAAGCTGAAATAGAAACACAGGTGGAGAGCCAGGTTTTGGAAGATCCTGAGCTCAGAATTTGTTTGCGTGGATTCCGGGTGCCTTAGGATGGAGTTGTAGAGGTTCTTTTTTATTGAATGTATCTTATTGTCCTAGGAGCTGTTTGCATATGTCCAGCTCTCAGTGCTTTATTGATTGTGTAAAGTTTTCTGTATTTAATTAGCTAGCTACATAAATAGGGTTGTCAAAGTTTGAACTAAATTCTTAGTTCTCTGGGAAAGGAATTGAGATGAGTTCAAGAAAGGATACTTCTGTCCTCTATGGCATACGGTTTTATACTTGCACAGTTCTGTTTAAGGCAAGCTATATAGAGCACACTCCTTAGACTAAGCAGCCTGAATGAAAATATACACACTGAGATGCTACAGTTAGGCCACATGTGTGCCTAATCTGAATGGCACACTCAGCCACAGTCTGCTTTTTAAGTTTATATAGTATTTGCTGTTATATTCCGGTGAAAGGATGTTTAGGCCATCTGAATAAATAAAGGAAAGTTGAGTTATGTTCTTAATTCTTTAAATGTGTCTCACTTTATGAGTTATTTTCCAAGTGCTAGATCTGGACTTCAAACCCAGATCTGTTCTTCCACTGCCCCTACTGTAACCTCTCCTGGACATCTGGAGTGGCAGTGCTCAGAGGGGACCCTGAGGACACACGTCCCACTCATGTAGATAGAGGTGGATGTTAGTGCCCACCGTGGGGGAAGCCTCCTCCACGTCCTGTCATTCTGCAGAGAGAGAGACTTTCTCTGGTTGTTATGTGTGTGCTGGTGTCCAGAGAACCAGCCAGTGTCCTTATGGCTTCTTGCATTGTTTGTAGCAGGGCTATTGGTAGCACCGCTTCTGGGCCTTCAGAGTCATTTCAGTCAGGGCTCCCTTTCCACCCACCAGGTCAGTGGGCCTACTCGGGTCATGTACCGCTGTCAGCCGTACAGGGCTCTGCTGTGTTCCTGACCTTTTGGGGGGGGATTGGTTACTGCTCAAAGAGAAAGAACACCTGCAGTTTAGTAGATTCAGGCTCACCATATTAGGAGATGGAATGGGGACCCTCTTCAGTGAGATGCCCCTGGCTTCCAAGGCCGCAATTTTCGCCTGGTGTGCCACAGGAGTTTTTAAAACATGCAATACCCGCTAGGTAGGGCACTCTTTCCCCTAGATTGTCAAATAAAAAAATAACAACAGCCAACACAACAATAGCCATCAGGTGTTGAATGAATAACATTTATGACTATTCTTTTTTGTTGGATCTACAAAAAATATGGCTGCATACTTTTGGTAATTAGTTTGTGTGCCGTGAGATGAAAAAGTTTGAAAATCGCCGACTTTAGGTATACTTCTGTGCACTTCCCACTATTTCGGGATTTTTTTTTTCAGTTGCATTGGAGTCTAATGATTAGGAGTGCCTTGTCTTCCATGAGGGGCTGGGTGCTCTCAGACACCTGTCATCCTCATCAGCTGAGTCAAAAGTCCTTGGTCCTTCATCTCTCTCAGCCTGTTTCCCCATCTCAACATTACAGAGATGATTGTAAGTGCTGTCCCGCCTGTAATATACGATAGTTTGGTGATTCAGGTGAAATACATGATATAAATGTGCTTCACAAATTGTGACTTCATGGAGGTTGTTTTGTTAAATGTAAATTAAGCTAGGACTTTTCTACGCATTCAGAGGTGGTCACTCTTTCTTTTAAAGCCTGGTTGGTAGGTGTGGTCAGGATTGTAGCTCATATGAGAAGGATGGATGTCTAGAATTATTTGTAGTGTCACAGTTCCTCCCACCTTTCCACATCTGCCAGTCTGTATTAGATTTAAGAAAAAGATTTTAAAATCACTTTTAACTGCACAAAGTTCTGTGTTAAGAAAAATAGGTGCTTGAAAAAAAATGATAAAAGAGAGTAATAGAAAAAAAATTTCTTACATTTTATTGGAGATTTTATGTGTGTGTGTGTGTGTGTGTGTGTGTGTTTATTTTCCATTGTAGTAAAATATACATACCATAAAATTTAGCATCTTAACCATTTTAAGTGTATGATTCAGTTGTGTTAAGTCCACTCACACTGTTGTACAATCAATCTCCAGAAGTTTCTCATCATGCAAAACTGAAACTCTACACCCATGAAACAACTGCTCCCCGTTTTCCCTCCCTCAGTCCCTTGTAACCACCATTCCAATTAGACATCCATTTGAATATTAGAAGCTGCAGAACAAAAAAGTGATCCTCCCCCCCCCCTCCCACCCCCCACCCCAGGCCTCCCCGCTTGGGAGAAATAAGTGAAATAAAGTCAAGTCTGAAAACTACAGAGCTTACTGTGTCTCTTTTGAAGTGTTATTGTTACAACCATAAGGAAGTTTTCTCTAGAAGACAGATATTTTTGTGAAGATTTAATTTTCTGTGTAAAACAATGATTGAGCATCACCATTAGAAAAGATGACAATGAAAAACATTTTCAGATATTTCATGGCCTGGCCTAAAAATATCAGACTGTTAAATAATATAGTGATCATAGAACTATGGCCTCTTTTAAACTTTCAGCCCCTCACTTGTGGCTCTTTGGCTTGTGACATAGGTGATCTAAGTGTTCTGCTAAACATATGTTTTATATGTGATGTCTTGTTTTTTTTTTTCTACCCACAGCATGAATAGACTCAACACTTTGCCTAGAGGATTTGGCTCTCTCCCGGCTCTTGAGGTCCTTGATTTGACTTACAACAACTTGAATGAAAATTCCCTTCCTGGAAACTTCTTCTACCTGAGTAAGAAACTTCTACTTCTATAATTCTCCTTAAAATGGTACTTTGCATTCTAAAATATATATTTGCCAAGGCTCAAACTCCTCCAAGACAAATGGGACATATAGATTTTTTTCTTTACAGATTCCTTTTGAATTTTCTTTCATAGCTCAGCAGTATGGGTACTTGATATATACTGAGTGGCCAGATTATTATGATCTCTGATCGCATAATAATCTGTCCACTCAGTATATATCCTCTATAATAAAAGGCTAATATGAAAATTGTCCTCTCTACCAGGAGTTAGATCAGCAGGCAGGCCGGCCAACCGCCCATGTCCCCTTCCCCTGGCCAGGCTGGCCGGACCCCACTCATGCATGAATTTATGCACCGGGCCTCTAAGAGTGACCAGATTATTATGTGTTCAGAGATAATAATAATCTGGCTCCTCATTGTATAGTTATCTGACACCATTGCACTGAAGTGGACTTTAATAATGTCATATTAACTTTCTGATAGAGATTACATATCTAAGTGAGATATTTAGCTAAGGAGTTTGAGTTTCTTTTTTTAAAGAACATGCACAAATGTAATAATATGTGTGTTGCAGGCAACTTTTTGTAGGATATTTGCCCAAAGATATTCCAATCACTTATTTATAAAAATATCTATTAATAAACCACTGACAGAATTTTTAAATTTCTAGCCTTGATTACTGTTTTAATCCTTTTAAAAAGTGCTCTTATTGCCCTAGACAGTTTGCTCAGTGGATGGAGCATCAGCTTGTGGACTGAAGGGTCCCAAGTTCAATTCCTGTTAAGGACACATGCCTGGGTTGTAGGCTAGGTCCAACGTGCAGGAGGCAGCCAATCAATGATTCCCTCTCACAATTGATATTTCTGTCTTTCTCTTCCTCTCCTTTCCTCTCTGAAATCAATAAAAAGAAATTTTTAAAAAGTGCTCTTATTGATGTATTATATTTTGTTAATAGTATATAATTAAACACACTTTAGCTTTTCAATATTGCAAACAGATTCTTGTTGCAAATACTCGTAAATTTAAGAAAAACTTATTTTCTCAAGAACTTGTGAAATATTTAGGAGTTACTTTCCTTTAATTAGTGTTCTGCTTGTCCAAATAGGGACATGTATGGCATTGGAAATACTGAATTTTCTGAGCTAGTTTCTAACGTTACTTTTTTTTTTTTTTACCTTATTTATACCTTCTCTCAGACTTCCTCAAGATATGAAAACAACTTTGAAATATTTTCTTGGGCGATGGAATAAATTATTTTATTATGTAAATTAATATACAATTCTGTTGAATTTTAAAACATTAGAGTGTAAATGAATGCAACAACAAGAAAACATACGTCTGCTTATACTCCTTTTTGGTAGAGGATAAAAAGATTCTTTTGGGTTTTAGTAATTTGGGTCATATTACCATTGTGTAATACTGTGAACAAATTTCTGATTATTGGTATTCTGCCTAAGTTAGTGTTTTCTCTATTTTTAGGCTCCAGGTCATTATTTTAGCCCCTTTCTTTTCATTTATTTTTGTTGTTCAGGCCATAGAAACAAGTAATAAGATAGTTGACCCTTGAACACGCAGACTTGAACTTCAAAGGCAGGTCTGCTTATATATAGTTTTTAAAATAAATATAGTAAATATATTTTCTCTTATGATTTTTGTACTAACATTTTTTCTCTAGCTTACATTATTGTAAGAATACTGGTATGCTATATACTACACATAACATAAAATATGTATTAATCAGCTATGTTTTTGGTAAAGCTTCTGGTCCACTGGAGGCTATTAATAGTTAAGTTTTTGGGAAGTCAGAATTACGTGTAAGTCTTTGACTGTGCAGGGAATCCTTGCCTCTAACCTCCTCTTGGGTCAGGGGTCAACTGTAATGAGTCTGATTATGGAAACAGTGAACAGTGATTATGGCTTCCACCACCAGAAAGCCTTTTAGTAATTGATTTATTTTTAACACTAGAGGCCCAGTGCACGAATTTGTGCATGGGTGGGGTCCCTTGGCTTGGCTGGCGATTGGGGCCAATTAGGGCCGTCTTGTCCAGTCCCGATCAGGGTCAGCTGGCCAAGAGTAGGGACTGTGGGAGGTTGGCTGGCTGTGAGAGGTTGACTGTGGGAGTGCACTGACCACAGGGGGGCAGCTCCTGTGTTGAGTGTCTGCCTTCTGGTGGTCAGTGCGTCGTCATAGTGACCGGTCATTTGGTCGACTGGTTGTAATGGTCACTTAGGCTTTTATATACATAAATAGTTCTCTTTACATGAAAGAGCCCTTTTGCCTTAAATATTGATATAAGTGACACAGTGGTTTTCTTTGTTTTACTTTGGATGCAGATGGGGTAAGAAATGTGAATCGGAAGTAATAGGAGAAAAATAGCTATCTTTTCTGATGGTATATTGACATTTTGTGCCAAAAACTACTGGTGCCCACAATTGTTAATTGTGTCAGTCCTCTTGGATATAGATGTTTTCCTGAACACAGCAGCCCCACAATAAGACAGTAAATCTAAGTTTGACCTGCTTGTTATTATTGTGAGCCCTAGGTATGTCACAGGCTTCTCACCATGCCAGGGTTATTAATCAAAGCTGACTCCCTGGTATTGATCAGACCTCAAATGGTTGGGTTCCATGTCACCCTGTTTATATATTGCTGTTTAATTTGCAGCCACCCTGCGTGCACTCTATCTAAGTGACAACGATTTTGAAATCCTGCCGCCAGATATTGGGAAGCTCACAAAGTTGCAGATAGTAAGTAATTTATCTAAATTCTGAGAAAATCAATTCACTTCTGCAGCCTCTATAGGAGTAGAATCAAGTCAATTTGAGCAGGAGTAGGGTTTGTTCTACAGGAATAAACCACTACTCTTGGAACTGTTTCTTGTTCAGCTGTAGTCACTTGTAAATAAATTGAAAGGATTGAGGCTTAAAAAAGAGAGGGCATGGAAGAGGACAGAGTTTATGTTGCACGTGTCTTTCAGGGAATTTATGTGAAATTGTTTTGACAACTCCTTGTTTTCTTCTATTTAGCTCAGCCTTAGGGATAATGACCTGATCTCGCTGCCTAAGGAAATCGGGGAGCTTACTCAGCTTAAGGAGCTCCACATTCAGGGGAACCGCCTGACCGTTCTGCCCCCAGAACTAGGTAAGGTTGCTGATGAATGAGCTTACTCCTGGGTTTAATTAATACCGATTACCCAAATGCAACAATTCTGAACAACCCTCCCTCCTCTTGTTGGCAATACCCTCCACCGAGGCACCCAGTTCTGATCATTTACTAGCATTTGTCATTGACCGGCATTCAACTGTGCCCGCTTTGACCTGCCCTGGCTCTGCGTTCAGTGGCGGCGGCTGCAGTGTCTCAGAAACGGCTGATGAGAGATGGCCCAGCCCAGCCGGCTGCCCCTGCAGTGAAAAGAGCCCAGATCCGTGGCGATTCTCTTATCTGTGGCTCCTCCTTTACTATCTGGGGATGGGTTTTGTTTTTGTAATCAAACCAACACTCTTACTTTTTTTAATCCTGTATTTTTTAATTTTAATTTCTAGAAAACTTAACAAATAGTTCTGTTTTTTTTTACAGCTGCTTGAACACCTTTTCCAGTCATGAATTTGGTTTTCTCCTGATTCCACCTCCAGTGGGAATTTGAAATGTGTTCTAGCTGGGAATTCCTCTGTCCTATCCCGTTTCCCATTGGCAGCTGAATCGTACTACTCTGCCTGGTCACTCAAGCGGCCCCTGTGGCTTCTTACCTTCCTCGGAAATAACATCCAAAGCTGTTCTTCTTTTACTAAGCTACGCTACTCTTCCAGAAAAGGCTCATGAGTTCACTTTGCTTACGCACACCCTCGGTATCCTCTCATTTCTTCTATACATCGAACTGCGTTATTTCTCAAACTAAGACTTTGCTTTTCTGCCCCCAAATACCATAATCTTACAAAACACATTTAACCCACTGTAAACTCACTCAGAGCAGGGGCTTCTATATTTATTCTCCCCTGCTTACTGTGTGCATGGGGCATGTGATCAAGGAATATGTCCTGACTGATTAATGAAATGAGACCCTCGGATAGGCTAGCAAGGTTTTGGAAAGGCAATGAGCAGGCAGTCTGACTGCTGTTCAGAGCTGTGCTGTTCAGCATGCAAGCACAAGCCACATATCAAGTGTTCAGTAGCCGTGTGTGGAAATGCAGATAGAGAACACTTCCATCAGCACAGGAAGTTCTGTTGGGCAGCGCTGGTCTAAAGGAAAAGCATTCACATGCTTCCGTGGAACAAATGGGAAGTTTTATCCCCACTTTTCCGATATCCTTGAGCTCCTTTGTCAGTGTAAAAGGTCTAGAGAGAGTTGTGCTGCATTTCAGCACCTCCCTTTCTCTGAGTTATAAGTAGTCCAGTCTCACTTTAGGAGTAGGCTACACGATCAAGAAAATGTCCTTGCAAACTGTTTAAAAAAATATGAATTTTTTAAAATTAATTTTGGAGAGAGGAAGGGAGAGGGAGAGAGAAAGAAACATCAGTGATGAGAGAGAGAATCATTGATCAGCTGCCTCCTGCACACCTCACAATTGGGAGTGAGCCCACAAACTGGGCATGTGCCCTTGACTGGAATTTAACTTTGACCTCCTGGTTCATGGGTCAAAGGTCAAACACTGAGCCCCACACTGCCTGACACAAATGTTTTAAGGCAGAAAACTTCTTTCAAAAGGAAGATTCTGTACAGTGATTGGTAACCACAGGTGTTAGCTTGGTAATACCAGGCAAGCTTTTGCACAATAGGAGTACCTGCTCCCTCCCAACCTGTGAAATGAGAATTTCCCTGCAGGAGACTAGTTCTTGCCTAATTTGGTAAAGCTTACTTGGTGCATCCTTGATTAGTCTCACTACTATGTCTGGTCACTCAGGTGGTCCCTGTGGCCTCTTACCTTACCTGGTCTATTAGGAGAAATGAAAGATAAAGTGTATTTTGTTGTTTTATCCTATTTCATTTGTCAAGCAGTGAGGCAGTGTAGGGAATTAGATTAATCAATTATTTATATCAGATAATAATTTGTTAGAAAAAAATTTAGTTGGACCTACACATACCTATGTATTTATATCTTAAGATCTTATATTGCTTATCCTATTTAAATACTTCATCTTATCATATTTGTCTATTATTTCTGTTAAGCTGTCTGATAACAATTTACATGTTTTTAATTCAGCAGTGGAATTAAGGAGAAAGTTTTTAAACAACTTAATTTTTTTGTGTGAGCCATATCTAGGAAAGCTTAATCTTAACATCTGCCTGGTGGCAATTTTCCCTAATTATAGGTAAACACTTAGCTGGAAATAAATGATAAACCCCTGGGAGTTTCAGTTTCTGTTAACAAATATAACCTCAAGATGAAAACAGATGTATTATTTATTTTTAAACCCTGATATTTTAAAAAGTCAAGTGTAATAAATAGTGATATAATAATGTCACTAGCCAGCATGTGTCCTCTCCTGTCATTGTCATAAGTGCAGTAAGCTGACTTTTCAGAGGTGAGGAAAAGGAGAGGATAAATGACACGTTCCTAGGGACACACTGAGTCACAGAGGTGAGATCTGAACCCTGACTGACTGTCCTCCAGGTCCACATTCCTAACCAGTGTGGTGTCCTCCTTCCCATTTGTGCCAGTAGAAGGATTCCTAGAAAACAGTTTACGAGTGTGAATACAATGCAGCTCTGCTCGCTTCCCCAGGCCGTGGCAGGGGGACAGATGACACAACATGGCCAGTCACATGGCCAACTGGCTGGTATGCCAGCAGCAGGGCTAGGGTAAACCTGCAAAATGCAGATGAGATGGCCTCTGGGAAACAAATTGCTTTTCCACTCCACGCCAGTGCACTGTCGCTGTCATTCTTTCCTCAGGGAACACCCAGCCATAGCAGGAGTGCCTGTCTGTGTGTTGGATGCACAAGGTGCTCATATGGCTAAGGGCCATTGCAGGGCCTGATGTACTTGAACCTTCCTATATCTGTCCCACAACCATCGACTGGCTGTAGGTTTGCTCTGGGTGCATTTTAAAGTGTGGATAATGGTCTTTCCCTTGTATATTTTTTATATATCTGAAAAGCAAGTTAAGTGCTTTGGAGATTTCTGTGAAATTACCTTTAAAAATAAAGTTCAGAGTTTATTAACTGGAAACCTTGTTGGTTAGAGTATTTAAGCCAAGCAAGGGAATCCAATTGGGTTCTGACCTGTCAGATATAAGAAAAGCAGGGACACAGCAAAATAAAGTCAAGAGCATGAATGGAGCTTAACATGTAATTTTATTACTTTCCTTTTGTTGTGTAACCCTGAATAAGTTACTTTAACTGTTATGTCTGATTCCTACACAATAACTCACTTGATTTGATGTTAGTCCAGTTTATTCTTTGAAAATTAGATATAAATTGGGTCTATCATTTACCCATCCATTTATTCATTCATTTATACATTTACTGAGTTCCTACTTTAGAACTTAGGTTTTGTCTCCAAGGAACTTACTTTTTGAATAAAGTAAAATTCACATATTCAGCAACTGTTTATTGAGCCCCGGTTTCATGTTTTATTTTCTGGAGAAACAACAAGAGACGAAGCATGCCTTGTGCCATTCTAGTTGGGGAGGATGAATGGATGATGGATGGATAGCATATCAGATATAAGTGCTCTAGGAAGAAAAACCAGCATGAGAGGGAATGTCCATATTGGGGGTAGGGAGGTGTTGCTCTATTACAGAGTCAGCAAGGAAAGCTTCACTACTATGATGGTGTCTTTTAAGCAGAGACCTTAGGGAAGGAGCTTCTCTGGCAGAGGGAATAGCAAGTGCCAGGTAATGAAGTGGGCTTGTATGTTGAGGGATAACAGCAAGATTAGTGTAGCTGGGTCTGAGTGAGCAGAAGGGAGAGTTGGAAGAGATGAGCTTAGATAGGAAGTGGGGCCTACATCCTGTGGGAAGTTCTGTGGATTGTAAGGACTTTGGCCTTTACTCAGGGTGAGATAGCGCAGGAGCATGAATAATGTCCCAAAATGCCCTCGTCTTAATCACCAGAACCTGGGGATATGTTACCTCACTTGGTAACAGGACTGTACAGATGTGATTTAGAATCTTGAGATGGGGATATTATTCTGCATTACCCAGGTAAGCCCAGTATGGTTATAGGGTCCTTAGGGGAGGGAAGCAGAGGGTAAGAGAAAGTACAAAGTAGATGTGATGACATGCATGGAAGAGGCCATGAGCCAAGAAATGCAGGCAGCCTTCAGAAGCTGAGGAAGCCTCAAGAATGGATTTCCCCCTGAAGCCTCCAGAGGAATGCCACCCTTTGCATTTATTCAGCTGGCAGATTTTGGGCCTGTCTCTACGGCAGAACTGACAGGAATTGGTGTCAGTTTAGGTGAGGGGTGTAAAAGTGAGGATTGCCTGTGAGGAATTGGACCGGGGCAATGGAAAGGATGTAGAACATCATGGGAACGGTAGAGTAGGAGATGGGGAGAGGAGAGGAGTTAGGGTGTCTTAAGTCTGAGATGCCTTTTGGATTTTTAATCGAGAAGGCAATCGGACATTAGAATCTGGAGTTCATTGGAGAGGTCTGGCTTCCTAGGTAATTTGGGACATTATCAGCAGGCTGCAGTGCCACAGATTGGATGTGATAGCTCGGATGTGACTGTAGTGGTTGGAGTATTGGTCCGGGCAGCACTGTGCTTCCTCAGCACTGAATCCAGAAGGGCCGGGTACCTGCCTGGCTCCCAGGCAGGCATATGTGCCAGGTCAGGGACTGTGGCTTCCCCTGGAGGCCTCATGGCGGCTCAAGTGCTAGTGCAGTGGGATACTTGTGGTTCATTGGAAAACTGCTCTTCTCAACGTGTGTAGGTAACTGCCAACGAAGAAGTGAAATAGACACAACTGACATTTCCTGAGTCTGCCTAAATTCAATGTCTCTTTTGGGACCGGTATTTTCAGTTCACAGCCAGTCTCTTCCTCTGAAAAAGCAGCAACACGCCTAACTGGAGTTTCACCCACTTTTAATTAGCTGAATGGAGAAAAGGCATTGGTAGGGCAGGAAGGAAAGGCAGGCATCCCCACCTAGCCTCCGAGTAGATGAAGCCCCAGAATAGAAGGCTAACGATGATGTCAGAGCTGGTAGCTCTGTGGGCATTCCTCTGTTCCACTTCTGTATTTTCTTACACACGAGACAGTTGTCCTATGAGATGAAGATGTGAAATGTGTTTTGCCTGGTCTCTTCCGTACATTCTCCGGGGTTCAGTTGCTTGTTCTGGATGGAATCATTACCGGTTTAGTGGCTTCTGCACGGTCATGGGACCTTGCATGGGTCCCTCTTCTTCTACAGGTGTTTGCCCTTGGAGAAGGAAATGGCATAGGTCGGCTAGGCATCCAATGAAGCACATGTTTTAGATATCAGAGTTGGAGCAGCACATGGGAGGGCTGTTGCAATGCTACAGACACCTGGGGCCAGCAGGCCTAGTGTCTTACGCACGATGTCAGTAGTCAATGGCAGCTTTTATTACAGAAATATGAGGAACATATGCATTCTTTCTAACTCTCAAGGGTGGAAAAAATATTAATCACATTCAGAGAGTAAGTGATGTCATGAATTGAGAATTTCCCTCCAATTGTATTCTGTAGAATGAACAGAATTAACAAAGAGTACATATACCAGACTAAATTTCTTCCTATTATAATTCTTAATCCTTTATGGTTAAGAAGCTAAAGGAAAGTACTTTCTCTTGGAGGCGAGCAAGAAGGAAATGAATATTTGTTTCTTGGTCTTCAAATTTCTGATTTAAAATGTCTTATCGTCTCTCGTGTTGGCATTCTGTCAATTGATTCCCAGTTATCTTATCGAGGTGTTTAAACACAGGTGTTTTTTTGTTTTTGTTTTTAATTAAATGGATTGGGATGACATTGGTCAACATGAATATATAGGTTTCATGTGTGAGTGTCTTTATATCCAGATGTTTTAACACATTTTAATGTATACAGTAGATTGTAGAGGTTTCACTCATCATAGAGGCTTAGGCTCAAATCTTACCCTTTACCCCCAAGTTCATGCTCTTTGACTATGGATAAGTTATTTTGCCTTCTCATAGTTGTCTCGTGTAGAATGAGGGTAGTAATAGCCCCTTCTCATAGTTTTGGTTTTTTTTTTTTTTTTTGTAGGATTAAAAGAATAATCTATGTAAAGAACTTTGCCTCATGGCAATATTAAAAAAATGCTCAGTAAATATTAACTGAATGAACATGTACATTGGTGCATGTGTGTGTAGGTGCATACATACAGGATTTTTATACTATTAGGCTCTATTTAGAGGCTGACTTTCTGAAACTCCTGGGCTCTTCTAAAACAGTCTAAGCCAGAGGTTGCTCAGAGTCCCACACCTTTGACAGTAGAGAAACGCAGTTAGTGGTTGAGCATCTGGTGAGAAAGATTGACCTAGAACCGTGGTTGGCAAACTGCGGCTCGCGAGCCACATGCGGCTCTTTGGCCCCTGGAGTGTGGCTCTTCCCCAAAATACCACGGTCTGGGCGAATCTAATTTGAAGAAGGGGCATTAGAAGAAGTTTAAGTAAAAAATTTAGCTCTCAAAAGAAATTTCAATCGTTGTACTGTTGATATTTGTCTCTGTTGACTAATGAGTTTGCTGACTACTGACCTAGAAGATCCAAGAGCCAGTCTCTGTCACACACTTTGATTGGTCGGTTTATCACATGGATAAAAGAGAAGCTGTGAATTAGCTTCTTGTGTGAAAGCTGAAGGCTCATTGGAGGTGACAGAAGAGCTAGGAATGGGAAGAGAGGGCAAGAAGAGAGTGAAGGTCAGATGGGGAGCAGCTCCACATGGGGAATGCTCAGAGCGGACACAAGGTCCCAAAATATGGGTTTCACTGCCATCCTTTCAATTCCATCATCACAAATTAATGTCACTCTTTTAATTTCATAAATGATTTTCCTAGTCTATGCTTTTTTGTGAGTTTTATATTGAGGCTGGGAACAGGTTCTTCTACCTAGAAAGTTCTATAGTTACCTTCTGATTGGACAATTGGTTGCTTGCTTCATTTAGTGGTTCCCTTCTTTACTTTTCGACTTTCTTTTTGTGACTGTGAACTTGTCCCTAAGTATGGAATATGTCTTGCTGGCACTGATTAGACTCACTTGTTAAACCATGTTCAGATATCCACAAGTGGCAGCTTTGTTTTCCAGTTGTTTAATTTGTCACTGTCTTACATTACCTTTTGCGACAGTGCTCATTTCATTGATAATTTTGTTCTCCCAGAATTTCTCAGGATAATCACGATTCTGAACTAATTATTTTCATTTTTTAATATAACTGATGTGTGTATACACATAGTCATTTTGTCATTTGTCTGCATGGTAATTTGCTTCATGTTTAAAGCATACTATATAAATCCATTTTTCCAAACCTGTCTTATGTTGTTACAAATTAAAACCACTAAAGATTCACTGTGAAGTCTGACTATTCTGGAGTTGGGCAAGTTTAGCTACTACCTGGAATCTCTTAAGGCTTAAGAAAAAAAAAATGTAATGGCAGTTATTAACCACCTCCAGAATAATCAGGCATAATAAGAAGTTAAAAAAGAGGGGTTTTTTTTTAGTCTACATTCTCCATTTTAGAAATTACCTGCCATTACCCAAGGCATATTTATTTATAATTTTATTTTTCAATTACAGTTTGCATTCAATATTATTTTATATTAGTCTCAGGTGTACAGCACCAAGCCATCTTCATATTACCAGAATTGGTTTTCTTTGCCTAAACCCAGCTACTTGGGAAAGGTCGAGCTAGATCGTATTTGTTTAATTAGGTTGAGAAGTAGCGCTACTGAACTGGCCATCTTTTCTATTCCTTTTTTTGTTTGTTGTGCTTTTTGTTAGTCCTCATTGGAGGATATTTTTTCCATGGATTTTTTTCAAAGTGGAAAGAAGGATGAGAGAGATAGAGAGAAACATCAATGTGAGACACACATGGGCTGGTTGCCTCCCACATGTGCCCTGACCTAGGCTGAGAATCAAACGTGCAATTCTGGTACTTGCCCTAGACTGGGAGTTAAATCCATGACTGGCCTCCTTAGTTTTGTTGATGTGTCCATCTTTGTCTTGTGAATGAAGTCAAGATGTAGGCAGCATAGTTGAATGAAGTATGTGGCATCTTTTCTCTGGGTATTGCAAGATGGATGACCTTGAGCAAGAAGTCACCTACTCACATGTTAATCCCTGGCTGTAGCTGATAGCAGCTGGCATTTTTCCAACTGTGGTACAATTTCGAGGTCACTGGAACCTCAACTGAGTCACTTTGATTGTTTACAATTCCTGGTAAAATGAAAATGAAGAAATTATGTAACAGGGTTGTACAGTGTTTTGTATATATTTTTTAAATGTAAAAGTCAAAGTTTTATATAAAAAATATGGCATGACATCCTCTTATTCATAAGACAATTGTAGGATTTATAAAAATTCAATTTGGAGTGTTACTGGCCATGTCTAAATAGTGGTGCACAAGTGTAAGATTATATTTTAAACATAGTCTCATTTCAAGCTCTCTTCTAGCAAATGTCAAGAATGTCCCTTAAAGCTTGGCCAGAGTGGCTCAGGGTTGAGTGTCAAACTGTGAATCAGAAGGTCATGGTTCGATTCCGTTCAAGACATATGCCTGGGTTGTGGGCTTGGTTCACAGCAAGTGGTGTGCAGGAGGCAGCGGTCAATGACTCTCTCTCATCATTGATGTTTCTATCTCTCTCTCCCTCTCTTTTCCTCTCTGAAATCAATAAAAATGTATTAAAAAAAAAAAAAACGAATGTTGCCTTGAGACTCTTCTGAGAATGCTAGTAGTCTAGCCCCCTTCCTTACATTATTGTTTCTTTTGCTTCTCTTACTGCATTAATTTCACTCGCCACTGTGTACAGTTGAGTTTGCAAACCCTGATTTTATTTCTGGACCCAGTCTTCTTATACGGGAATCGCTGGCCCCAGGAGCCCAGTGACCAGCTGGCAGGAAGCATTGGATGCATGTTTGCTCTGTAACAGTCGCTCTTCCAGAAACTCATCTCCTTGTTCTTTCAGCATATTATTCATCTCTGTCTCTGCCTTTGAGAAGTAGGGACTGATTCTGGCTGAGATGCACCTGCTAGAGCCTTCAGAGAAAACTTCAGTCAGGCTTGGGTGTGGCGGGGGCGTGTGGTCCACAAGGAGAAGTGGGTGCAGGTCCTCTGAGAGGAGCCTAGGGAGGAGGAGGAGAGGAGACAGGAAGTCCTGCAGTGGGAGCTAGAGAATGACAGAGCACCTATTTGTAAGTTTACATTATTTATGGGTTAGAAGTTCTATGATTTTGTTTTTATTATTTTAGTTTTTCTGCATTGATATGAAGAAGCCAAAAGGATATAAGGGGGAAAGGCTAGCATTTATGGAGCCCATAAATTGTCCCGTTAGGTATTTTTATATGTGTTTTCTCACTTAAATCTCAATAGCTGTGGGAGGGTGGGAGCTTCTCATTTTATATGGAGGGAGCATGAGGCCCTGAGATGTTGAGTAGCCTGCTGAGGTCCCAGGGCTGGTTAGACTGGGACCTGGGGTAGAACTCATGTCACGATCTGTCATAACTGTGCCAGATTAGCCAAGGGAAGCACCATTTGCTGCTTTTATTTTATGCTAGGTCAAAGTAAAGTATCAATTAGTCTATATAAAGAAATAGCATTTTATGGAAAAAGGGCTCTCCAAATTAGAAATTAACAAAGATGCATATTCCAAAGACGTAACTGTTATTCTGTGAAATGGTTGCAAAGTGCCGTGATATGTTAGGTTAAGAGAGCAGTAAGTGGTATGGGATTATAAACTCTGCCACTTGTATTGTACAAAATTGAATTTGTCAATTGATAATGAATCTTTTTGAAGTTACTTTTAAGCTAGATAGAATTATAAGTATCTCAATTTGTATACAAAAGATGATAATTTACAAAATGGTTTCTTAGACTTTATCTTAGTTCTATCAGTGTGGGGGAAATGAGAGTTCTTTGGCCACTTTTTAAAGATGGTGAAACCAGTGTTTAGGTGAGATTGTGACTTGCCCAGAGCTACAGTATTGACATGGCTTGTTATAAACATAATCAAATTTTAATTCAGATTTTTTTATTTTAAAAATAATTATTCCTTTTAATAGGATACCCATAAATGTATCAATACTGAGCCAGTAAAAATGCATCATTTATCTTTAAGTGACAGATTGCAGTGGTTCCAAATATCTGTCTTGTGTGTATTTTTCTTTAAAAAATAAAAAGAAAATGAGGGATAGGAAGTCTTTACCCAACTTTAAATTTTGACCTGAATTATATGACATACTCTTACATTTTATTTCTGTGTTAACATTCCTTTTGCCATACTTCAGACAAAATTATATATCACTAGAGGTCTGCTGCACGGATTTGTGCAACGGTGGGGTCCCTCAACCTGGCCTGTGCTCTCTCACAATCTGGGACTCCTCAAGGGATGTTGGGCTGCTGATGCCAGCAGTGAGCCTGGTGTCTGGTGCTCATCAGTTAGCTGAGTGGTGCTTCCGCTGTGGGAGCACACTGACAACCATGGGGCAGCTCCTGTGTTGAGCGTCTGTCCCCTAGTGATCAATGCATATCATAGTGACCTATTATTTGGTCGTTTGGTCCCTTAGACTTTTATATAGAGAGATTCTTTGTCCCCATTCTTTTAGTTGATAATCAAAAATGACTCCCATCAGGTCTCCTAAATGTTCTTTTTTAACAAGTTCCATTTTCTATATATTCATTTCAGTGAATTTTTAGCCTCAGAAAATGCTTTAAGTGTGGATTTAAAAAAATGCTAAGTGAATTATATTTCTACCTGGTGAGTTATTGCCTTAAAGAGGTAGGAAGGTGCAGCACATAAAACGTTTCCATCTGGTGTGATGGATTTCAGGAAGCCCAGTTTCGGGTTAAGTGTGATTGAACATGCGCATCAATCTGTGTTAACACCTGCTGGTAAAGCATGCCTCCGATGGCAGTGGACCATCCTTTGATTTAATAGAACACTAAATGTATTCTTGCCCTGGGACAAATGCTGGTGATATGAGATTCTAGATTTTATTTTATTTTTTATTCCAAAGGTATATCTGTAAATACAATTTCTATCACTTGCATACATATATAATATCTTACATTTATATAGCATCTCCCTTAAAGCATCTCCAATATATTATGCCTCTATAAAAGATAAGCAATATTATTCTGAGCTAGACTAAAGTGGAATTGCATGCGTGAATGTGGGTTTCTTTTGGGGGCTGGGGCGAGGAAAGAGTGACTTGCGGGATAATTTGTCAACACCAGAACTTAGGAAGAGACTCATGATGGTTATGCCTTATCATAACTCATCATGGACCAGCCATCCTGCTCATCTTTATTTGGACCTTTCCAAAATCTTTCACATTTTCAGTTGGGTATCAGTTCCATAGGGTAAGCACTTACTGCACAAAAGCATCTAAATGGTGCCTTTTGTGCTTCTGTAAAGTTTTAGAGAGTAGCCACATTCTAATATTTGTAAACAGGCCCTTGCTCATTCTCAACATATGTTTAATGATTTTAATGGGCCTCTCGCTATTAGTTTAAATTTGCTGTTTTATAAAGAAAGGCTCTTCTCCTTGGACAAGACTTACCATGTCTGATTCTGACCGTGGCCCCGAATACAGTGTTCCTATAATCTGTTGGGTTTGGAGAACGGGGGTAAATGAAATAGACATAATCTCTGCCCTCATAAAGAGAATCTTTTAAAGAAACAAATCTCTAGAACGTCTGTCTTTTCCAATCAATTCTTCATATAGCCAGCAAGTTGATTTTATAAAATCACAAATTGAATGAAGTCACTTCTGTGACTAGATTCTTTTTTTTAAATTTTTACTGGAGGACATGCTAATTATGCTCATTGATTTTCAAGAAAGGAGGAGGGGGAAGGAGGAAGGGAAGAGGGAGGGGAGAGAGAGAGAGAAATATCAATTGGTTGCCTTCCCATATGTTCCTCCCTGGAAGTCAAACCCACAGCATTTCAGTGTATGGGATGATACTCCAACCAACTGAGCCAGCTGGCCAGGGCTGTGATTAGAATGCTTTAATGTACTTTCTTTTTTGAGCTGTAAGAGTCCTTATGACCAGGTCTCCATATTTTGTTGTTGTTTTTGTTGTTGTTGTGTTACTGTTGTTGTTTTTTGCTAATCTTCCTCCTCATTTGCTCATGGGCATCTCCAAGTGGCCTCCTCTCAGTTCCTTAGATCTTTGCTCTCTGCTTAGAATTCTTATCTGCTGAATATTTGTAGAGCTGGCCAGATGCCAACTCATGATTTTTTAAAAAATATGTTTTATTGATTTTCTTCAGAGAGGAAAAGAGAGGGAGAGAGAGCTAGAAACATTGATGAGAGAGAAACATCTATCACCTGCCTCCTGCACACCCCCTACTGGGGATGTGCCTGCAACTAAGGTACATGCCCTTGGCCAGAATCAAACCTGGGACCTTTCAGTCCACAGGCTGATGCTCTATCCACTGAGCCAAACCGGTTTCAGCCTCACGTGATTTTTTTTTTTTTTCCTCCATGAGCCCTTTCTTTGCCATTCTCAAGACTCTTTCTCTGTTATTTTCTATTATGGCAGTGGTCGGCAAACTGCGGCTCGTGAGACACATGCAGCTTTTTAGCCCCTTGAGTGTGGCTCTTCCACAAAATACCGTGGCCTAGGTGAGTCAATTTTGAAGAAGTGGCATTAGAAGAAGTTTAAGTTTAAAAAATTTGGCTCTCAAAAGAAATTTCAATATTTGGACTATTGATATTTGGGTCTGTTGACTAATGTGTTTGCCGACCACTGTTCTCTGGCATTAAAAAAAAAAAAAAAGGCATAGCTCTTTTATTTAACAAATATTTGTTCATTACAGCTGTGTATGTCATGTACTATTCTAAGAACCTTGGGAGATATCATTGTGTGTGGTGGGAAGGGAAGAAAAAAAGATCCCTACCCTGATGCAGGTTTAGGTCTATAATTATATCAGATAAAATTTTGTGTAATATATGAGATTGATTTTTTCTATATAAATAATTGCTTTGGCACCATTTATAGAGAAGAATTTCCTTTTCCTATTGAATTGCTTTAGTGCATAGTCAAAAACCAATTTACTATATAACTGTGGGTATAAAAACTCATTTACATATGTGTGGGTCTGAAACCAATTTACTATATGTGTGGCTATATTTCTGGACTATGTTCCATTTTTAAACCTTTATAGCAGGACCACAATGTCTTGGTGACTACAGCTCCATAAGAATCTTGAAATTACATAGTGTATGTCTTCCAACTTTTTCAACATTACTTCAGATATTCCTTATTCCTGGACATGCTCATCATTTTAGAATTAGCCTGCGGGATGATGACTGGGATTTGACAGCACTGACAGCTCCAAGGAACCTTGCCCTAGACATTTGCAGTTACTCAGCCAGACTCATGAGACCCCGATGCCGTTTTCTGGGTCTCTTGCTTTCTCACTTTTCCTACTACCTTCCCCACACACCCTACTCCCTCAGTAGCCTCCAACTCTGACTTCTCTCAGCTCAGTAATGCCACTGTATTGCTACATCCCCTAATTCCTGCATGACTGATTGGAAAGGCTTCCAGGAGAAATAGGGTGATCGTGGGGTTCCATACTCAGTTCTCATACTGCCTATTGTGCCATAGCTACAAGCAGTTATATCATTTACTTTGTCCAGTTACTTCATTATTGCTAGAAGCAGAAGTCTGGATTAATTTTTGAAAACGTTCAGTGTGGGCAAGTGTAATATAATTATTTTTCTGCCTCTTCCTTGCCCATTTATTTATTTTTTATTTTTTTGTTACTCCTCACCTGAGGATAATTTTCCATTGATTTTTAGGGAAAGTGGAGAAGAGAGGGAAAGACAGAGAAAAGCATCCATGTGAGAGAAACACATGGATTGGTTGTCTCCTACTCGCGCCCTGGGCCGGGGAGGAGCCTGCAACCAAAGTACATGCCCTTGACCAGAATCAAACCAGGGACCCTTTGGTCTGAATGGCAGTGCTCTCTTCCCTGAGCCAAACCAGCTAGGGCCTTGTCCATTTAATTTACATAGCCTCAAGAAACTTATTTTTACTATTTTTCCCTTCATCCTTATTTAGTGGTTGGTGCCATAGCAGACAGGGACATGTTCTCATGCATATCATCCTCTATGTTACTTACGATGGTCATTAAGACAGACGTTTCTCATTCTTGGTATTACCACATTTTTAACCCTCAAAATTATCTCTTCATGTTTGTTGCTTTTTAAATTATCTCTTAATCCACAGTTGCAGCTAAGACAGTGGTGGCGAACCTATGACACGCGTGTTAGCATTGACATGCGTAGCCATTTTCGATGACACACAGCCACATGCGGTCACATACAGAGAAGTATGGGGTTGCATGCCGAGAAGGACGTTTCATCCTCGGCCAGGTGCAGTAGCCGAGGATGGAACATTTGCTGTAGTGTAGTATAGACACTCTGTGCTGGAGGTCTGTAGGCCAAAACAACAGAACTCTGGCACAGAGCATCTAGTTCTGGGACGTCCGGTTAGGCTGTTAGGGGATCTTTGACCTCTCTTCCGGCCGGCCAGCGGAGCAAGGAGCAGCGGAATGCCCCTGCAGACGCATCTCTGGGGGCTCTGTGATCGCCATTACCAGAAACCACATAACCACAGCAACCATCATCCAATATACTGTTCTGGGGTGTCATAGATTTCTAATTGACCATCATTACTGAGATAAGTGAGGGGGAGGCTGGCAGAGGCGAGGGCTATGGGTGCCGTTTCCCGCCATTAGAAATAATGGCAGCTATCTTAATTTATATTAGGAATGCCATTTTGCAGCCTAGTGCAGACTCCATTTCACCACTGTTACTGTTGTGCATCCTTATTAACCCTATTTCTGCTTATTAACCCTGCCCTTTCCTAAAAGACAGTTACATGTGCCACCTTGTGGTCAGGTAGGCTAGTTAACCCCTAATTGCCTGGAGGACTAACAGGCTATCTATAATTCTATCTTTTGTCACTGCTCCCCTGATGGAGAACCCAAAAAATAAAAAACCAAGGTTAAGTAAAGGAAGTGGTAGTAGCAGTAGCCGACCCTTCTAAGAGACATGGACCAAGATGTATAGCATTATAGAAAAAAATGGCAGATTATTTTGTGTTCTATGTACTAAAACAATAGTAAGCAGAACGTGGAATATAGACATTTTGAAACTAATCATTCCCAGCTCTTGAAAAAAAATAAGGATGAAAGGAAGGAATACATTTTCAGGCAGTTACACCTTTATAAGAACCAATCTAATTCCATCTTTAAATTTATAAAAGGCTCTACAAATTTAACATCTGCAAGTCTGAGCATTGATCACTCCATAGCTGAGCATGGAAAAGCACTCAGTGAGTGAGAATTTATTAAAGAAACTCTCCTAAGATGTGTACCAGTTCTATTTCACGATATGCAGAATAAAGATCCAATTATTAAGAGAATATCTGAGTTACCACTCAGTAGAAATATTATAAAAGACCGAATAATGAGACTCAACACAAACGTACAACATCAATTAAAGAGACATAAGTAATTGTATATATTTTTCGATCTCTCTTGATGAAACTACTGATGTCACATCACATGCTCAGTTGGCCATTATTGGTTGATATTCTGATGGTCTCAACAGAAAGCTAAATATATAAGGTTATTATGCAAACATTTCGTGACCTAAGCATTGATATCTCTAAAGTTGTGTCAGTGACGACCAATGGGGCACCAAACATGGTGGGGAAAAAGTCGGATTTGTCAAATTGTTTACCGAAGCTGTTGGACATCCGATTGTGCCTTTTCATTGTATTATCCATCAGGGGGTTTTATGTGCCAAGACAGGATTCACCGACTTAAATGACTTAATGTCAGTTGTTACAAAAATAGTTAATTTAATAGCTGCTCCCCCCTTCACAAGCGAGAATTTTCTGCACTTTTACTGGAAGTTGATTTCACCTATAGTGGACTACTGAGGTACAATAATGTAAGATGGCTGAGCCGAGGTAAAGTTCTTGAGCGCTTTGTGGCGTACTTTGAAGAAATTAAGGTACTTAATCCTTACAAGGATTAATTAATTAAGGTACAATTAATCCTTGAGGATAAGGATCTGGGAAACTTTTCTCAGCTCAATAATGACAAGTGGGTCAACACCCTGATATTTTTTACAGATCTCTCTGTTCATATTAATGAACTGAACTGAAAGTTACAAGGTTTTGGCAAAAGTATTGGCGTTATGTTTGGATACGTAAAAGCTTTTGAAAGTAAACTTAAAATTTTCAAGCGAGATCTAGAAACTAAAACTTAAAAGTATTTTCCTCGAGTAGCAAAGTATTTTGAGAAGGCCAGTGCAGCTGTACAAAATGAAATGGAACCTTTGCATATAAAGTAACAGCATGTTTTAGACTCGTTACTTGACCAGTTCAGTGATAGATTTAATCAATTTAGAAGCCTAGAACAGACCATAGAAATAATTAAGTATCCTAATGTGGTAGTCTACAGTAGTTTGGAATTAAATGGTTTCCAATGGGTGCAAATTGATGATTTGGAGATGCAACTTGCAGAATTTCAAGACAGCATCTGGGCTCAGGTGTTTGTCGACTTGAGGTCAAAGCTTGAGAACCTGGAAAGGTGCTGCTTGGAGAATCAAGAGGAGTGACACTACGAACAGGAAATTTGAAGTGCCTAGAACCGATTACCAGACACTTTCAGCACCCTGAAAAATATAGCAATGGCTTTACTCACAATTTTTCCTTCTAAGTACTTTTGTGATAGCTTATTCTCAGCATTAAATAATATCAAAACCAACAAAAGAAACAGATTGACAGATGAAGTTAGTAGCGCTTGCTTGGGCTTGAAGGGTACAAAATACCAACCCTCAATTGAAGGTTTAGCAACGAAATTCAGCAACTAAAAAGTCACTAATAGGCACCTTAGTTAAAGAATTCTCCCTCCCCCTCACTCATCTTAGTTCATGGCACCCCACACAAGTTAAATAATATCAAGACCAACAAAAGAAACCGACTGACAGATGAACAAAGAAGTCACTAAGCAGCTAAGTTAAATAATTATTTTTTGGTTTATTAAATACAGTGATATATTACAATTTTACATTTTTTTGTTATTTAAACTATAAATATCATGAAATTATGGTTTTTTTTTTCCGGAAGTGACACACCACCCGAGTTATGCTCAGTTTTTCGGTGAATTTTGACACACCAAGCTCAAAAGGTTGCCCATCACTGAGCTAAGATCACCTATCTGAATATCTCAGACTGGATGGTTTAAACAACAAACATTTATTTCCTTACTATTGTGGAAGCTGGACCTTCCAGATCATAGTGTCAGTAGAACTGGTCCCTTCTAAGGGCTCTGAGGAACGGATCCATTCTTTTTGGCTTGTACATGGCCGTCTTTTCTTTTTGTCTTCACATCATCTTCCCTCTGTGGGTGTGTCTTCATTTTCTCTTCTTATAAGGATGCTGGTCATAGTGGAATAGTGCCCATTCTAATAACCTCATTTTGACTAACTCATCTTTATAAAAAGCTACCTCCAAATACAGTCACATTGAGGCACTGGAGGTTAGAACTTTAACATGAATATTTTGGGAAAGGACACAGACCAGCCCACAATACTAACCATTTCTCTTATCTCTTTTTATTTATAAACCTTGATGTAGAGCTTGATGTTTCTTGATATTGTTCCATTGTTTAGATCCTAATTTCTGCCTTTAATCTTTTTTATTTTGCAACAGTAGGTTAAGTTTCCTTACATCATTATTTTTAATCCTTCCAAGAATTACTGATCCTTTTGAGAAACTAAAGAAATCTCTAGAGCTACATTCCCTAAAGTGCATATTTTTTTCATATAAAGTTTTGCTTATAAATTGGGGAATTTTAAGATGTCCCCAAGTCCATTTGTAGATGCTTCAGTATGGAATTTCCACCCCAACTACACTTAGTTTTAAACCCTTTGTTCTATATTCTACTTATCATCACAAAGCTGGGAATGTATATACATGATCTTTGGACCTGGGGTTAAAAATAATTTTAAGTTATTTTCTGTATTACATGCAGATAAAGAGCAGTGTGAGCCTAGAACACGGGAAGGGATTGTTCATTAAGTTTTAGCTATCTAAAGAGAAATCCATCACTCATTTGATTGGTTATCTTTTGAATCTAGCTCATAGGATATAGTGGTAGATGGTCATATATAAACTTTAAAGAGGTGTTAGCTTTTCTCCCCTTGCATTTAAAAGGTTATATGCTACAGTGTGAGACGAATAAATCATGATTCAGTACAACAACAGCATTGCATTCAGCTACATAAATTGCCAGTAAAACACTAAATCTGTCACTTGTGTGTGTTCTGACCATTTAACAATTGGGATAGTGTTGGAAAGGAGGGCTGACTGAGAACAAAAGAAGCAAATATAGTGGCAGATGCAATTAGCAAGATCAATGGTTGGTGTTAAAGGTTCATTGTTTGGTCATTTCGGGTGACCCAAGTGAAAGCAATTGCTATCCAAAGCCTTTCCTAGCTATAATCTCCTGTAAAACAATGCAGAAAAGTGAATAGCTCGACTTTACAACATCTTGGAGAATGTTATTTCTCAGCTTACTGTGTTCCTAGGACAGTGACCAAAAAATCAGCCTTGTTCTTTTGATTCATTCTTTTAATTGATAGAGCAGAACTGCTTACCCGGTATCCTTTCTTTTTAGTTGACTTTTTTAACTTCAGCTGTTTACATAGTTCTTTCACAAAATCTTGCAATCTGTGTTTGCATCCTTATAATAGTTATTTGAACCTCAACTTAACACTTTTTTTTTTCTTCAGACTAGCAGATTTTGCACTGTCAAATGATAACTTCAGGATGACTACATGGACTGCAGCAAACACTAATGAATAATATTGAGTTTTGTGTGTTAATAAGATTTTTAAAATAATTTTGCCTTTCATTGTCTTGAATTGATCAGTTTTTGTAAATGAATAAATTTTAAAATTTCAGTAATAATAATGATAAATAATAACTACCATTGATGAGTGTTTCTCTCTTCTAAATAAGATATTTGTTTGAAGTAACACCACTTCATAGGTATACAAATAGTGAAGTGGAGTTACAGTTTTACCATCTTACAGATGAGGAAAGTGAAGCTTACTAAAGGTAATTTGGTAATACACAAGTAGAATCTTTATCTGTCAGACTCTGTGCTTTTAACCATTACCCATGTTCTGGAACAGGTTAGGAATCTATTAAATATTTGTAAAATAAATATTATATCTTTGCAGGCCTTGTGAAAGACACAAAGTTCTCTCATAACAGAGCTATTAACCAAAATGAAATCTGAAGAACAATTAAAGAACTCTTTAGTTGGGACACCAACTGTAATTGCAGTAGGATTGCAGTCTGCACAAAAATTATCATGGCTTCAGATAGTCAGAAAAGACTTCAGTTAGGGCTGCTTTAATAGAAATGTCTCATACTAGGTGGCTTACATAACACATTTATTTCTCAAAGTTCTGGAAGCTGGGAACTCCAAGATCAAGGTGTCAGTTAATTCAGTTCCTGGTCAGGACCCTCTTCCTGGTCAGGATGCCTTCTTGCTGTGTCCTTGTGGCAGAGAGGTCATCTCCCTCCAGTCTGTTCTTCTAAGGGCACTAATCCCACTTATAAGGGCTCTACCCCATGAGTTACTCAACTGTCAAAGCCTCATCTCCTCATACCATGACATTGGTGGGTAGGGCTTCAATTACAGTCAATTTATTAGTGTAGCAAGCAGAGCTGAGACTTTGGCCTTTAGCAAGTCAACAACAAGAAAAAGAAAAGAGAAGGCAATGGTATGTATTAAATTTCATGACTTAAATACAATTTAATTTATTATGCCACCATCCCCATTTCCTTGTAAACCTTCTTTTGGCACTCATCAAAACGTCTGTCTTTCATTCAGTTGGGTAGTCTGTGACTGGTTGAGCACCTTTGAATATCTCCATGGTGAAACCTGTTCCTACTGTTCTGACTCATTTAGCCCAGTTGTTTTTTCAGTGTTTATGAGATCATGGACCACTTAAGGAAGCTGATGAAAAGAATGTATATGCATGATCTTTGGACCTGGGATTAAAAATCTCTGTCTTGGCTCCATAATATCAATTTATCTTAACTGACCTCAAAGTGTTGGCAGAGCTACTTTACATACCAGATTGTGGAAAAATTAGCAAGAAAAGATGTTCTACCAGAGAATATTGATGGCCAACTATATGAAAAATGGGTCAACTTGATTAGCAATCAAGCAAATGCAAATTAAGATGCCATTTTTTAGTGTAGCAATTAACAAAGATTTTAGAAAATTATCCAAATGACTAGAGGCCTGGTGCAGGAAATTTGTACACGGGTGGGGGAGTGTCCCTCAGCCCAGCCTGCACCCTCTCCAGTCAGATCCCTTGAGGGATGTCTGACTGTTTGTATCTTGTGGTGGCCATCTTTTGGCCACAAGGGGGCAGCCATCTTGTTTGTTGGAGTGATGATTAATCTGCATATTACTCCTTTATTAGATAGGATAGAAGCCTGATGTGTGGGTGGGGGCCAGCTGGTTTGCTTTGAAGGGTGTCCTGGATCAGGGTGGGGTTCTCTTGGGCCATGGGGTGGCCTGGGCGAAAGGTCTGTGGTGGTTTGCAGACCGGCCATGTCCCCTGGCAACTCAAGCAGAGGCCTTGGTATCTGGGATTTATTTATGTTCTACAATTGAAACATTGTAGCCTGGAGCGGAGCCAAGCTTCCTTTGTGGCGGCAGCCATTTCTGTTGGGATTTATTTATCTTCTATAATTGAAACTTTGCAGCCTTAAGCGGAGGCTTGGGCTGGCCAGGGTGTGTGGAAAGCTTGGCTTCCTCCATTGCCATGGAAACCCAAGTCTCCCTCCTGCTTTCTCCATGACTGCAGCCATCTTGGTTGTGGTTAATTTGCATACTTGCTCCTGATTCGCTAATGGGCGTGGCCAGTGGGTGTAGTAGGGTGATGCTTAATTTGCATATTACTCTCATTGAATAGGATGTGAAGGTTTGGTGAAATGGACATTTTTATACAATGCTGTTAAGTTATAAATTAGTGGTTGACTTAGACTGTATTTGAACTATATATATCCATTTCTGTGAAAACTTTCCCCCTTTTGTGGCATCTTCCTTTCTGGGAATCTGTCCTCAAGAAGTCATCAAGAACTCTGACAAAAGTTTGTATGACTGTTTGTATGACTATTTGTATGACTGTTTTTTTTTTTTCTAGCAGCATTTATAATAGTGAAATTTTAAAACCACCTTTAAGTCCAATGATACAAGAATGGATAAATAAACTGTGGTAAATTATGGAATATAAAATGATATGGAAATACTTAGCATGTTATAAGGTGTGAGTCTAATTTTAGAGAATATTTCCACAGCTACATAAAATGAATTAATCAAAACAGTATTGATTTATGTTTTTGTATGTTTGGATTCCAGGTGATCTTTTATCTATTTGTGTTTTTCCCCCCTCCAAATTTCTATGATGTATTTTGTTAGTTTTATAGAGTCTATCAAGTTACCTCTTCTTGCATCACAAATTATCCCAACACCTAGTGGCCTAAAATAAAGCCATCTTATTTGCTCACAGTTCTGTTGGTCAGAACTGTCTCAGCTGAAATTTATTGACTTTGCCATGGGTTTGGAGCAGTGGTCGGCAAACTCATTAGTCAACTGAGCCAAATGTCAACAGTACAACGATTGAAATTTCTTTTGAGAGCCAAATTTTTAAAACTTAAACTTCTTCTAATGCCACTTCTTCAAAATAGACTCACCCAGGCCATGGTATTTTGTGGAAGAGCCCACACTCAAGGGGCCAAAGAGCTGCATGTGGCTCGCGAGCCGTAGTTTGCCGACCACTTGTTTGGAGTAAATTGGGGGCTGGCTGGTAGCTGATGATCCAGGTTGGTTAAACTCCCATCACTCCCATGTCTGGTGGCTGGCAGCTCTCAGCCAGGGTTCAGCAGTGCCCTTTCATGTGACTTTCATCTTCTGGAAGGGTAGTTTGAGTTTATTCATATAGTATGAGCCCAGGTGCATAAGCACTTTGTAAGTCTCTGCTTGTTCACACTTGCTAAGGTCCAAAAGTCACATGACAAAGCCCAGAGTCCGTGTGCAAGGAACTAATGGCTGGTTGCAGGGAGATGGCTGCCATATTCACACGTGATCTTTGACATAAACAGTGAAATAAATGCCATAAAAATTTTTAAAAGAAACCCCTGACTAATTTGAAGTACTAATTTTACAACTTCTAGAGTCTTTATCATTTAGAGACATTGACTCTATCCTTATCTTTCCTGTGGTTATGGTGAGAAAGGAAGAGAGTAGTGAGCAAGTAACTGAGATATAGTTAATTTCCCTCTAGCTTTCTTGCCTTCATCTCCCTACCACTCCATTCCCCAGCTTGAGTAGCCAGGAGCTCTGGCTTATCCATTAATTTTTCTTTCTCTCTTTATTTTTAAAAAATATATTTTTATTGATTTTATAGAGAAAGGAAAGGAAAGGGAGAGAGAAACATTAATGAGAGAGAATCATTGATTGGCCTTTTCTTCACACTCCCTACTGGGGATCAAACTCACAATCTGGGCATATACCCTGGCTAGGAATTGAGCTGGCTACCTCTTGGTGTATGGGAGAATGTTCAACAAACTGAATCACACCAGCTGGGCAATTTTTCTTTCACTTTAACTGAAACTTCCTACATGCACAGAAGAATCAATAGCAAGAATGACATGGAGGTTAATGGAAATTTAACAGAAGAATGCCCATTTGATGGGTGTGATATGGAAGTATATTTTTATAATGTGGCTAATAATGTTTTATAGCCTTCTGTGGGGAAAAAAAAGTTTATTTGAAAATTTTTGTGCTGAGATAACAATGTATATATAACTTTATGTAACAGAAAGTAATGATTTTCATAGACATTTATGAATTGTGCATTGAGAACTTGAAACATTTCCTACGTAACCTTGTGAATAGCTGAAAGAGAGAATGTAGTTAAGCACCCAGAGTGCTCTTGTTTAGTAGTTTCCATTGCTGCTGTAAAAGGTTAGAATAGCCTAGTAGCTTAAAACAGCACCAATTGTTCTCTTTCTGTTCTGGGGTCAGAAGTCACTAAATTAAAATAAAAGTATTGGCAGAGTTGGTTCCTTCAGGAGGCTCTAGGGAAGAATCTGTTTCTTGCCTTTTCAGCTCTAGTGACTGTCTGCATGCCTTGGCCTTGCTCCTCCTTCCTTTGTTTCTGTCAGTGCATTGCCTTCTCTCACACTTGTTCCTCCCACATTCCTCATAGAAGAACAACTTTGATGAGATCAAGCCCACCCAGGTAGCCTCTCTTCTGAGGATCCTCAGTCACATTTGCAAAGTTCCTTTTGCCATGTAAGCTGATATTCACAGGTTCCAGAGATTGGGATATCAACATATTGGGGAGTAGGAGGAGCACTATTTAGCCTATCACACTTAGTAGTGCACACATGAGCTGGATAATGTGGTTGCATTTTTGAAAATAATTTATTTTAAAGTCACCTTAAAATCTTGGTGGTCCCACATCTCATACTCCAGGATCATGTAGCTGGCTGGTTTTGTGGTTGGTTCCTCATGACTTCAGATCCTAATTCCACTCAGATTTGGGTCCGGGTTTGATGAAGAGCGTAGGTGTATGAGTGACTAATTTTCATGATTCATATAGGGGAGAAATAAAGTCTATACTGTCTACTTCCTTCATTCTATATATTGATATTGTGATTAATGGATTTTGACCTAGAACTGTTTTAAATAGGAATCTTTTATGACGTATTTTGACAGCAGTAATCTCATGCTTTTAGTTAGCTGTTCTAACAAGAGTGAATTATGGGGACTCCTAGCTTAATATTTCCTACCTGAGTAATCAACCAAAGATGGCATGGCTGGAAATACCACTCAAATGTCAAGCATAAAATCCTCTAAAATAATCTTATTCAGAGGACTTGAATCTTCTTTACTTGCAGTTTTGAAATATCAAATGTGTTAAAGACAGGGAGCCCTAAATTATTTCTTTTTCAGAGATGCCAGATGGATGTTGAATTAGGTCCAGTTTCAGTTTCTCTTCAGATAATTTTTTAAGTGTGTGGTGGTGTTTTGGATCGTTATCAGTATATGGAGTGTGCTCCTCCTCCAGTCCCCCGCAGCTCCCACAGCCTGGCACCAGCGTGGTTGCCTTGGTACCTGTTCCTGAAGGATGTCTGCAGTGAAACTGGGTTGTTTAAATAGCACAACTTGTCAGCTAAAAGTAGAAGTCATTAGCACGACATCGTTTGGCTAGTGGTGTTTTGAATACTGTTTTACATTTTTTTCTTATTTTATCATTTCACTTTAATGTTTACTCATAGCACCGCTGGTAGTTTCAGGGCCCAGCTCACAATATGGATCTGGAGTGAAGAATGCAAAAGTTCTCCTTAAGAGCCTCATAAAATTTGTGCCGGAGCAGTGCTTGTGTGAGCTATTTTGTGTATTTTGAGATTCAGACTTTGAAATTCCAGCTCCATTTTTACCTTGTGTGGTCAGTAATACTTAGATGTTTGTAGCTACACTACACAATTGAACAGCCTTCTGCTATTTAAAAATGATTTATAAAACTCTTGCTAACTTCTATTTGAGTTTAATTGGCCTTCATTGTGATTGTGAATTTGCCAGAAACACATATTTATCTCAGTAAAGATAATGCTTGCTTTTGTTTAATATAAAAATTGAATTGGATGTTGTGGGAGGACTTATCTTCATTCAGTTATCTATTCCACATAATTATTACAAAAGATGCATCCAGGCGGAACATCCTTATTCTTCCCACCCAGGTGATCAACTTTGCCTGGACGGCTGCTGTCACTGCAGGTGAGAGGGTAGCAACCTGCTCCTTAATTGGTGGATACCTCTGTGGAAATCACCCAATAGCAGCCTGTGTTGGGAGGGATATGCATTAATTAGTTGTTTGAAAGTCTTCCCTCATTAACTCTAGGTAAATTGTTAGAGAAAATATTCTGGAATTTGGATTGTTGGTTTTGATAACATGAAAAAAGTTGTGTCATTTTGTTTGTAAAATAGTCAAATCATATACAGTTTCTTTCCTTAGGGAGATCCCATTTTGTCATTAGGGTTCTGATCTTCCTTGAACCTTGGAGTTCACATCATGGAGTGGGTACAGATTGTAGAGAACCAGGTCTGTGTTTTAGGGACATTAAAATTTGTGGGGAATGGTGGGTGGTGGGTAAAGGAGAAGGAATACTACATTTTAGTTTGGAAAAATGTGTTGTATTGCTGTTATATAGTAATTTATATTCATTATTTTAAAGAATTAAAACCTTTATAAAGCTCAAAAACTTCACTCAAAGTCCAACAACTTGAAATGACAATTACTATGTTTTGGTGGCCGTTGTTCATGATATGTGACACAAGCAGAAGGTTAAGTCAAAAGGCAGAAAAGCAAATATTGATAAATAGAAAACATAATATTTTTTAAAATGTTAAGTTTTATTTAAATTTAAGAAATAAAAATTAAATGAAATTACTAAAGTTTTACTACATGAGACCAAGAATATTAAGGTATTAATTTCTTAATGTTTACTAATATTGTATTTTATATTTAATAAATAAATGAATATTTAATATTCTCTAAATGATCAATCTAAAAATAAAAATGATGGACAACATTGAGGTATTTTATACATACTTATACATTATTTATATGCTTTATACATAAATATATATAACCAAATTTAAAACTACATTTTTCAAAATAGTTTCATGGCTTTTTGATTTGTTGTTTAGCTGAATTTGTCAAGTTGTTTTTCAAAGAGGTTATTTTATGTTCTGAGTTCTTGCATATTTGAGAATATGTGCCCTTTCTTATTTGATAGATAATTTGGGTATAAAAGTCTTAAATAAACTTTTTTTTTCTAGAACTTTATAAACATTGTCTTTTGACATTGAATCTTGCTAGGGAGACATCAGAGGTCAGCTTAATTTTTCTACTTACTGGGTGACTTGTATTTTCTACTAGGATGCCTATAGGATTACTTAATTTATTTCCTCTCTCCCTCTTCTTTTTTTTTTTTTCCCCTTTCTCTTCCTCCACTATAGTTATTAAAGCATAATACGCAGACATAAAAATTAATACAACATAAGCTTATAGCTTAGTGAATTATCCACCTGAAAAAAACTCAAGCTATAGCTGCACAGGTCAAAAATAGAATACCACCAGTCTCAGGGCTCCACCCCACTAATCATTAGGCCTCTCTTTCTGCCCCAACATAACCATTCTCTTAACTTCTCATATGATTTCCTTGTTTTGACTTTTTTTGAATTTTATGTAAGTGAAACCGTTTGGTATGTATTCTAATTTCTTTCTCTTGACATTATGTTTTAAGATTTATCTATATATTTGCTTTTAGCTGTATTTCATTCATTGTCATGGTTAACATGATATGACTTAGCTGTGCATTAGCCCCATTTCTCATTTGAACTGTGTATTTGCTTGAACAACATTCCTCCGACTTTTCAGTCCTTCCCCATTGGGGCCATCAGTGGAATGTAAGCTCTCAGGGTGCTGATGCAACACCATCACTTTCCCTCAGACAGTGACTTACCCTGTAGCTTACCCTAAGATACTCTCCTGTTGTTTGCTGTGGAACAGGGTTTCCCTGGGGATAGTCATTGCTTCTGTTTTCTTCTGGTAAGCCTGCACCCTTAAACATCAGTGCTTCAACCAAAGACTCATTTGATTGGGTTGCTTAAAAATTGAGGTATAATTGACATATGACATTAGCTTCACCATAATGACTTGATATTTGTATAGATTGTGAAATGATCACCATAATGAGTCTAGCTAACAGCCTTCACTACACTTTAAAACTTTTTTCTTGTGGTGAGGACATTTAACATTTATACTCTTAGCAACTTTCAAATATACAATACAGTATCATTAACTATATTCTCCATGCTGTAATTACTGTCTTTATTGTCCCTCAGCCCAACCTGTGCCCTCTCACATAGGGAGCCCTCAGGGGATGTCCTACTGACTGCTCAACCCCGGTCTGCCCAAGGTCCTTGGGCAGGGGACCTTGGCCAGGGGACCACAGCCAGCAATCGCCCTGCAATCTGGCTGATCGCTGGGACCCCAGCCAGTGGTCGCCCTGTGATTCAGCTGATTGCTGGCTGGCTCCACCCCAGCCCTAGCCCAAGCCCACCGCAAGGCTGGGTTCCCTGGCCTTGGGAACCCATCGATTGCCCTGCCATGGGCAGCAGCCATCTTGGTTGGGTATTAATTTGCATATCACTCCTGATTGACTGGTGGGTGTGGCTTTGTGGGCATGGTTTATTTGGTGTAGCAAAGGTATGGTCAATTTGTATATTACTTTTTTATTACGTAGGATATGAGGCAATGACTTTTTACTTGTTTCATTTAAGAAATTGTTCTCTCCCTTCTCCCAGTGGGTTTTAAGGCAGGAGGAATATAGAAAAGAAAAAAAAAAAGCTTTTATTCCATCTTATTTAACTACTAGTGGCTCAATGCATGGATTCATGCACATTGAAAGGAAATTAATTGGAAGGTGACTGGCAAGGCAGGACCTGGGGTGGTGCCACAGCACGAAGTGCATCTGTGAAGTGAATGGGGGGGGGGGGTCCTTCCAGCAGGTGGGGTCCCTCAGGCTGGCCTGTGGGGATTGGGCTAAAACCGGCTCTCTGACATCCCCCAAGGGGTCCCGGAATCCAAGAGTGTGCTCTACAAAGTTGCTGTCATACGGGTTTGGGACACAAACACAAGTGTGCAGTAAACCAGATTCGGAGATGACAGTGCTTCGGCAACAACATAACCAGTGGCCAGAGGTGGAATCACATGGCCCCATGAGAAATCAGGCTCCCTTTTCTCTGGTTTTGGGGTGTGTCGCCCAAGAACTGCCGCTGCCAAGTCACTGCAGCTCAGCAGCTTCTGCATTGAACATCTGCCCCCTGGTGGACAGTGTGCGTCATGCCTATTGGATGGTTGGATGGTCAGTATATATAGCTTTTTATATATATAGATGATTTATAAGTTACCTTAGGAATAAATACTTTTAAAATCTAACATCAATAGTACAGACTTACCAATATGGAAGACTAGTGGATGAACATTTAGGTTTCTTTCGGTGCCATCTCTGTCTGCATTCTTCCCCCTTACCCCAGCATGGCATCTGCACCCTTCTGTGTCCATCTCTTCACAGCCTGTGTCTCTTCTGTCCTATGTCAGCCCTGACACCTGACATCCTATCTGAAGCTTCCCATTCTTCTTTGAGGCTGATGATCTCAGAAGGGTGCTTTAACCAGAGTGGGCAAATTATAGTTAGAGTTAAGTTTTATGTTTCTTGATAGATTTTTAATATCAGGGAATGGAGAATTATTGTATGCTGCCTTTGAGTAGGAGCTTAGTATTATCCTTCATCATCGAGCAGCATCTGAAAACTGCCATTGGAGCTCCTGCACCTTTGCGTCCCTGGATTGTATTGAGGTGCTTTTTGTTCTGTTTTGTATAATTTGGTGCCAACATGGCAGTTCCCTGAAGATGGAGCCGTAACTTTTACAAAGAAGAAGTCCTTCTTTCAAGAATATACACAGCTTAAAGCTTTAAAGTGACAGCAACATTTTTGAGGAAATATTTTATTTAAAGGATGAAAAAATAGTGCATATTGTATAAGAGAAATTTAACCTTTATATCTGATTGTATCCTTCTTTTCCCAGTCCACCACCAAAACAGTACCCCTAGTTGAAAATGCCAATACAAACAATGAAGTCAGATTGCCATGCCCTTTACCCCCCTGCTTAAATTGTCAATAATTTTCAGTTGTATATTTTACATAAAGATGTAGTAGTTTGAGATATATACAAATAGTGGGCTCTTTGGAAAGCTTGATTTTCTCTAACCTCTCTTGTCTGGGATTTTTGTGTGTTTGACCTATCTGTAAATGTTATATGGGCCCATTTCTTAAAGATGCTTAACTTCAATTGTGAATCGTTTTAATCATGAGTTCTAGCTCCATATCCTCAACCTAGCTACCCCTCATGACTACTATTCAGGCTGTATGCCTCACTGCCTGGTGGCTCTCTCCACTTTGGCATTCCACAGTAACATCGCATCGAACTTGCCTGTCATTGTGCTCTTTGCTGTTCTTCCTGAATTCTGGGTTGAAGTTGGTGACACCCATTCATGCATTTGCTAGGTAAAAGCCCCAGGATCAGTTCTTATATTTTTTCAAATCAGTTTTCTAGATCAGAAATTCTCATCTTTATCTTTTTCGTTATAATAGAAGTGGTAGCAGTAATAAAATGTTTTTCTTGTGTACTTGCTGTGTGCCACGCACTGTTCTAAAAGACTTATATTCATTAAACATTTTAATCCCTCAGTAGCACTGAGGTAAACACAATCATCTTGCAGATGAGGCAGCTGGCACACACAGAGGATTCGTGACTTGTACTAAGTCTGTGTTAGTAAATGTTGCATCTGGGATATGAATGGAAATGTATAGAAATGGATAAGGATCACCAGAGCATTGTTTTTCCATTGCAATTACAGGCACACTAGCTGTTTCCCACCCATTTCTCACCCAAGTGTGTGAGCATGCTGACATTAAAGAGTTAGTCCTGGATCTAGCCTGATTTATAAAACACATTTTATAAATCATTCAGCTATCTTTAGGAGCAAATTGCTCAGGAAGCAGCTCGAGGCCATGTGTGAGTGTGTGTGTAGCAAAGACTGCCCCCCTGTGCAGGATGACGGAAGTGCTCTATCAGAAAACGGAGTCCTACCTGCTGACGGTTAGTGGGGCTTTACCCCTTTCCTGGTTTCGTGGTATGTGTGAAGCCCATGCTCCTTAGTGCAGCTGATGAGGCTCCTGACGATCTAGCCCTTGTCTGCCAACCTGGGTTCATCTCCCATGCTTCCCAGTTCTCACTATCATTTGGGTTTTGCCCGTAGAACTGTCTCCCTTTCTGGAGATACCACTAAGGCTGGGGTTGAGTATCACCTCCCCTAGACAGTCATTCCTATCTTCTGCAACCATCTCCACTCTGGATCCAGTGCCTATTGTGTTCTGATCATTTATCCACTTGAACCACTAAGCCTTGAGCACCTTAGAGACAGTTTCTTCTTGGTCTTTGTGACACAAACTGTACTAAACAAATGTTTATGAATGAAGGAGTACCTCGACTAATTAGAACTAGATATGTAGGGCAGACTTTCTGCTTCTCCAGTTACTCAGCTATTAAGAAAATAAAAGAGCTCTGGTGGGTGTGGCTCAGTTGGAGCATTGTCTTGTATACCAAAGGGTTGTGGGTTCGATTTCCAGTCAGGGCACATACCTAGAGTAGAGGTTCGATTCCCCCTCTATCTCCCTCCCCCTCTCTCTAAAATCATGTTCTCAGGTGAGGATATAAAAAAGAGAAAGAAAGTAAAAATAGTAGCTGTTTTAAGAGAGGTGATTAAGCTAAAATCAGGCCCTTAGCGTGGGTCCTGATTTCGTTTGCCTGGTGTCCTTATAGAAAGTAAATTTGGACATACCGAGAGACACCAGGTCTGTGCTGCCATGGGGAGAAGCATGAGAAGGCACAGTGAGAAGGCGGACATTCATCAGACCGTGAAGAGAAATTCAGGAGAAACCAGGTCTGCTGGTACCTTGATCTTAGACTTCTAGCCTCTAGAACGCTGAGATAATAAATTTCTGTTGTTTAAGCCAGTGTTCATCAACCGGTCATCTGCCGACCACTGGTGGTCCATGAGGTCCAAAGGTTGGTGACCGCTGGTTTAAGCTACCTAGTCTGTGACTTTAAAAATTATTTTTATTGTTGAGAGTGTTACAGATGTCCCTCATAGTTCCCCTCTTTGCCCCCCTCTATGCAGCCTCCCACCCAGTCCAGCAAACTAATACAGTGGCATAGAAACAATTTCTACGAACCAATGTGATATTTGGATATGTATGTGCCTGTGTGTGTGTGTGTACACGTACAGGCATGAAAGAGAGTTTCAGTCCTTGAAATAACTTATTTTCTATTTACTAGTATGAAAAACTCTTCCAGTATGTGAGAAAATGTTTAGCAAGAATAAAAGTAAAGATAATTTTCTGCTTACCCTGAATTATCTATAAAATTAATAGGGCTTTTTAATTATACAAATTGTTTTCTATTGTAAAATAGTCAAAAGATGATTTATGTAATTTTATCACTATCTGTAGTGACTTGATGATTTTTTGCATTTCAATTGAAACTTTATTTCTGTTTGGTATTTCTATTTGTAGATATCTTTCTAAAATATATGTTTATTTGCTATTCAGCATATTTTATATGCTGTATTATATACTTTTTGTTATAATAGGATTGTGCACTATTGATCCAGGTGTCCTGACCCCAGCACACATCAAGGTCTATTGGCCATTTTCAGTTCTATTCATTCATTCATTCATTCATTCATTCATTCATTCATTTAGAAGGAAAGAGCAGGGAAAGAGTAAAAATGGGTCAGAGTTGGGAGGAGGAAAGAGAATGAGCAGTCAAATTGGTCCTTTCTGACAATTGACCATGTCCTGTAGAAAGGAGCGTGCCTTGCCTGAATCTCAACTCTCATTTCGTGGCTCTGTGGCCTTTGGAATTCTCTCTGAACCTCATTTTCCTTAACTGTGAGGCACCCCGCCCCCCACTCAGTTTGCAGGTTCCTTTGCAGCCTGAGTCTATATGCACGCAGTAAAGCATCTAGTGTGGTCTCTGGTACATAAATGTAAAAAAAAAAAAGAATTTTTGCCATTTTGGAATTATTAGATTATCACTTACGTAAAAAGAAAATTTTATTTCTTTTTTGTTTAGGTGAAGTAGAATTGCACTTATAAACAAACACTAATAGTCATCTAGTTTGACACACCTTAGAGTGCTGTGACAGTGCTTTCAGAAGCCTCGTTTCTGTGTCCTTCCAAACCCAGTTCACTCACCCCTCTGTTGTGTCATAGCTGTCAATTGAGGTGGCAAAGGGGGCATTTCAGAATCTGTGGTAGTGGCTGAATAAGGTTAGATAAACTAAGTGTATAGTTATTTTTAAAACCCTTTCCCTTGGGATCAGGTGAAAACCACCTTTACAGGGATCAACTTTTATTTTATCCCAGTTGAGAGATACATACATCCCTATTGTGTGCAAGACACCAGGGAAAATGGAAGGGTAAGAGAAAATGCCCATCCTGCTTACTAAGCTGAAGTTTGGTTGTTGGTGGAAGGACAGAGACCATAGTCAGTGCTGCCCTGGGGAGCGTGGAGAACACCGGAGAAGGGCATTTGAAGTGCTGCCAAGCATAGAACATGACTGCCATGGCCTCTGTGTCCATGGAGCTAATGGTGAAGTTAATAGAAACAAACCAAAGAAAAAAATAAAGCCAACAAAATAATTATAAAATGTAGTAAGTACTACAAAACAAACACGTGCTGTGATATTCCAAGGTGTGAGGGATCAGGTTTCAGTGGGGAAGTCAAGGCAGGCTTCTCTGAAGAGGTGACATAGAATAAAGTTACCTTGCACAGGGGAGTGGGCATTTGGGTAAGTTCAGAAGCAAGAAAGGCCCTGATGAGTTTGGATCATCACAAGTAAGTCACACATTGTCTGGGAAAGTGAGTTTGGTTGTCCTGTGCATGGTAGTTTATGAAGTATAATTGTTTAAATATTGAAGCCATGGCTCTGACTACTGTGAAGAGCCCAGTTTGTTTATCTTAGAATTCATTTATTATTTTACATTTACATTATTGACTAGGGTACCTGGCTCTTGACAAAGTCATATAAGACACCATCCTATCTAATAAAAGAGTAATATGCAAATTGACCATACCTCTGATTAAGCCATGCCCACAAAGCCATGCCCTCCAGTCAATCAAGAGCAAATAAACCCCAACCAAGATGGCTGTGGCCACTGAGAGCAGGAGGGAGGCTTGGGTTTCCCTGGCAATGGAGGAGGCCACGCTTTCTGCCTGCCCTTGCTGACCTAGGCCTCCACTCAGTGCTACAAAGTTTCAGTTATAGAAGATACATTCCAACAGAAATGGCGGCAGCCACGGAGTTGGAGAGAGCAGAGGCTAGGGTTGCCTGGGCGATGGAGGAAGCCAAGCTTCTGCAGCTCTGGCCAGCCTAGGCCTCCACTCCAGGCTACAATGTTTTAATTATAGAAGGTTAATGTCCCAATAGAAATGGCTGGCGCCATGAAGCAAGCAGAAGGCTTGGCTCCGCTCCAGGCTACAAAGTTTCAATTGTAGAACATAAATTAATCCCAGATCCCAGGGCCTCTGCTTGGGTCGCTGGGGAGCGTGGCCGGCCTGCAAACCTCCACAGGCCCCTCGCCCAGGCCACCCCATGCCCTAAGGGAACCCCCACCCTGATCTGGGACACTCTTCAAGGCAAACCAATTGGCCCCCACCCATGCACCAGGCCTCTATCCTATCTAATAAGAGTAATTGGCAGATTGACCATCACTCCTACACACAAGAGGGCTGCCCCCATGTGGACACAAGATGGACACCACAAGATGGCCAACAGGGGAGGGCCGTTGGGAGGTTCCAGGCCTGCAAGGGAGGGCAATTGTGGGTGATCAAGCCTACAGGGGAGGGCAGTTAGGGGTGACCAGGCTGGCAGAGGAGGGAAATTGGGGGCAAACAGGCTGGCAGGGGAGCAGTTAGACATCAATTAGGCTGGCAGGGTAGTGGTTAGGAGGTGATCAGGCTGGCAAACAGAAGCAGTTAGGGTCAATCAGGAAGGCAGGCAGGTGAATAGTTGGGAGCCAGCAGCCCTGGATTGTGAGAGAAATGTCTGACTGCCCATTTAGGCACAATCCTACCAGGATCGGGCCTAAACGGGCAGTCAGACATCTCTTGAGGGGTCCCAGATTGGAGAGGGTGCAGGCTGGGCGAGGGACACCCCCCCTCGTGCATGAATTTCGTGCACCGGGCCCCTAGTTCTATATAATAAAAGGCTAATATGCAAATTGCCCCCTCGGGAGTTGACCGACCAGGTCTTTGATTGCTTGTTATGACGTGTGTTAAACAACAGGGGGTGGCCCGGAATGAAGTCCCCAGCCAGCAGCCTGAAGGCCCCACTTGGCTCTGATGGCCTGCCAAGCCCAAGAATGCTAACTGTGCACGAATTTCTTACACTGGGCTTCTAGCTTGTGTATTTGTTGATGTCCAATTACTACCCCCAAATTGTCTCTTGTGAACATCTCTCTAGTTCTCCAGATTATGAAGGTTAAATAAAGTGACATATATAAATAATTTATTTACTAAATATTTTTATTTTGTAAATTGCAATTGAAAATTCACTAATCCTGGTAACAGGGTTTATGATAATAAGGAATATCAGGAGAGTCTGAAATTTGGGGTCTGACAACACGTAAACCAGTAGCAATGAGAAGAGTTGTTTAGAAGTGCCAGTGCCTGGAGCCACACCAGGGCTTGGCTAATTTGAGCTCTATTTTTTTAAGTAAATAAATTGAGCTTCTGAAACAACTTTACATGTTGAAGATTTTGTATTTGTTGATTGTTTTTCTCTTGAGTAGAATGTCATAGTACTTTCCTTTTTTAATTGTGTGTTAACTGTGACAGTATTTTATATTTTTAACCCAAGATAGTTGGCTTTCCAAAAATACTGGGAACAAATGCATGATGTAATCCTCCTCACTCGAATCCCAGAGCGTGGTGAAGCTCCATTTTCTCTCTGTTATTTATAGGTAATGCTGTTTCATATGTGAGGATGGTGAATTGTCTAGGGAAGTGGGGTAGACTTGTTTCTCTGAGCAACATAGTTATTTTGCTTTGATTTTTCTTAAACCTTATTGTTAATGTTTTTAAACATTTTAATTTATGTCTTTGGCCTTTTCGTAACTCTGGATTAGCACTAGAGAATAAGATACTATTGTCTATATTAGTTGGGGGTACTTATTGGCCTTTTTTCACTTATACCAAAAGAAGTACATAGTTTTCTATAAAAGTAGGAACTCAACTTTTTTTTACATTTTCCCCACTACATTCTTTCTGCTATAATATGTCGTGTTTGCTTGTATTGTATTTCTGCACTAGGGTGTGTGGATGTGGGTGTCTATGTGTGTATTTACACACATGAAGGTACTATGTTCAGATAAATGTTCTTTCCATTGTCTCCTACTTCTCAACTCTTACTGTTAAGCTTGGAAATAAGTGAAAATAAGTTTTATCAAAATATGTTAAAATTGCTTGCTAATACATAACCTAAAAAACATTTGGCACTTTTTAATGTGAATAATTTTGGATTTACTGGAAATTAAGTTGAAATTTTTGCAGTTTTTTTCATGGAAGCTTAGCATTTGTGTCACTCAGAATTCTTAATTATCTTAGTACATATTTTATGTGACATAATATCTTCACTCTTACCATCTACAGCCTCTTCAGAGAGTGTTACACATGGCACCAAAGTAATAAAAATATAAGCTCTAGAGTGGGAAGCAAAGCCGAAACAAGCCATCTTTACATATAACTTAAATTTAGGTTCTGTGTTGTAGGTTGATCCCTTACTTAAACTTTAATAAAATTGGATTCAAGGGTATTTATATATAAATAAAAAATAAAGTTAATTTTGTTTCATACTTCCATGTGAGCAAGTGCTAGTAATGCATTACAATAACATTTAAACTTCAGCATTACTCCTATTGGTTGAAAAATTGGCATACTTTTTTAAAATGATAGGCATTAAGAAGGTAAGTTGTCATTTGGGAAGGTTATTAAGATGATTATTAAGTTTATGTACTCATATTCACACTGATTAAATCATTCTGCATTTGTGTGGCATTTTATCTCCTATGAAGTTAGCTAAGAAGTTGTTTCTTTTTTTATATATAATTTGGAAATAAAAATTTGATAAAAATCTGGATATGTTGAACTATTTATCTCCTTTATCCCCACAATGGAGCAAGTTTTTGAAGACAAAGAACCAAAATAAGAGGTTAAAACAGTAAGAGTCTTCGGTATCAATTAAACATGGAACAGGCTTACCTGATACTTTCAGGACGACCACAGCTCTTCCCTTTGATGTCGTTGTTTCTTCTGGGAGCCTCTGAGGACCCTGGGCCTCTTTAGACCCCCAGGCACCTTGTGGAGAGGGGCCCTCCCTTCCTCCTAGCAACTTTAGTTGCTAGGAAAGGGTGCATGTTACTCCTGTGGGAGCCCAGACCACTAAAGCCGAGTGTCCTGAAAAGGGCCACCAGAGCAAAAGCCCCACAGCACATAAGACACCTTGTCCCCTGTGCAAGGAATTTCCATCTACAGCCTCTTGGAGAAGGTCTCTGCCCTTCTCCAAGGGAGAAGGAGTAACATGCATCCTTTCCCAGCAACTTCTGGGGAGAGAGACCTGTGGGTAGTTCTGAGGTGACCCTTCTGATCCGCTCAGTAAGCAGCTGCCAAAAGATTGGCTCTCTTCTTTTCTTTGTCTTCTTCAACCTTATCTTAACCGTGGAAGACCTAGAAAGCCACATATATTAATTCCTTTTGGGGGTTTGGGGGCCTAGTGCCAGTCTCTGGATTTTCCTTCAGATATTGGAGGGAGATTGATTAACAAAGTACATGGCTAGCACTATTTCCTCTCCAGGTGAATCTAGATCTAGGCCGCTGTATTTGTGAATGGCCTCTGTTAGACGAGTGAGAAAGAGACCGGTTCTTGTCTGGGAGCTGAGTAATTGCTCTTACTTTGCCATGATTGATAGCCTTGATACTTCTTTTCATGCCTCTTAAAAGGCAGAAAATCATATGGTCTCTACAAGCCAGTTGTAGTTGCCCCGGTTGATTAGGGTCAGTCTAGGATATGGCAGTCATTTCTACAAGAAACCTGTTTGGCTGAGCTGAATGTAAAGAATCTGCATATTCCTGGGTGGCCTCCCAAAATGGAGTCTTTCCTCAGGTTGGCAGCATTGGGAGTTGAAGGACCATGAAGTCCTTCCAGGTTATATCATAGATCAGAGTTATCACCTGAAACTCCCCTATAAATCTTGCATGTTCTTCTGAGAACCTACCTAGCGTACCTTGCAATCTCTTAAGTATAACATAGAGAATGGAATATAAATTCAGGTGATCCTGGCCGGCTCTCCTGACCTCCTGTAGGGTGCAGAGAAGGTTTGATTCCAGACCTCCATTAGAGGCACCCATGTCCCCAGTTTTTCCTAGCTCCCTCATGTATTGCCAGGGCCTAGGATGGCGTACCCCCCCCCCCCACTGCCAGTTTCAGTGCCTGGAGAGCTGAGTCTCGCTCTTGCCACACAAAGGGCAGAGACCTTCTCCAAGAGCATGGCAAGCTTTATGCCCCACAGTAAGGCCAGAAGTAACTGGGTGCAGACCTTGAGAACGGGCATCCTTGAGACTCCCAGATCTCCAAAGATGCCATTTCCCTTGTTCTAAGATTGCCCTCAGTAGGGAGAACCTGGCCAGGGCAACAAGTGACGAGGGCTGCTGGCGAGCGTGAGGCCCCCTCCTAAATCTGGATAAATGTCTCAGTGTCCCATATCTTACAAGATATCCCTTATTATGTTCCCTCCCGAGGTGCTCAGAAACCGAGACCCCATGGCAGGGTAGGAGGCGGTGGTCAGCAAGCTCATTAGACAACAGAGCCAAATATCAATAGCACAACGATTAAAATTCCTTTTGAGAGCCATTTTTTTTTTAAACTTCTTATAACGCCACTTTTGGCCGTGGAATTTTGTGAAAGGGCCACACTCAAGGGGTCAAAAAGCCGCATTTGGCAGGTGCTGGGCCCTCGGGAAGCAATGGTCGGCCCAAGCTCCAGGCAGGGGCTGGCGATGGCTGGCCCAAGTCCCCCAGAGGAGGCTCCGGTGACCTGTGCAGAGATGAAGGCTTGGGAAGGGGGATAGTTCTGGGTCCCAGCTGGAACAGGCAGACAGCACAGGAGTGCATCTCTGCATCTCCAGCCACTGGAGGAAACTGCTGGGAGGGGCATATTACAACAAAAAGGATGTAAACTGCAACTCTGTCATGACCGCCTGCAAAAATCAGGAATGTGGGATCCCCACATAAGGAGTAAAATGGAACTAAAATATCAGTCAGCCAGGGCAGCAGAGGCGAAGCAAGGAGAGTGAGGTGATGTTAGAAATAAATTGGTGAGAACATTCCCGTGTCTCCAAGTAATCCTATCAGAGGATTGCCTCGGGGCTTGGGCTCTGCGGTTTTGCTTGTGAACTCTGTGTTCTTTGGTGAACAGTGAATGAGTTTGTCTTGCTTCTGGCAGGCAGCCTGGTGCATCTGGCCTGTCTCCTTACCAGGTTATCCTCTCACGAAGAGACTTCTTTATTTGGTGGCAGGCACCCTAAGGGCATTTAAATGCCTGGCCATGTCCACCATCAATTTGTGGCTTGAAATTACCTGAGGCTAAATGTGGAAAAAGGAGACGGAGAGGCAGAAGGAAATGGAGGTGGGGACTGGGGTTAAGGGGATGGGTCTCCAACTCCTGGAGGAGCACCCCAGATCTTACCACCGGCAGCTGCTTCTCCCTCCTGGCTGGCTTGCCAGTCTGTTGCTGGTGAATGTGATAAGTTCTTTTGTAGTGACTTGAGAAAAGAATTCCAAAAGCACTTGCATGGATAACTTTAGATGTGATGGTAAGATTTTATTGTGAGTTAAAGGGGAATTAATACACCCTCCAACCTAGAGGATGGGCAGTCTCTAAAAGCACTGTCCCGAGGCTCCTGTTAATCCTCCAATTATCTTCTTGTAAAGGTAAAGGATAAAGAACTATTCAAATTATCCAACCCAAATTCTTAACTTTTTCCTGCCTGGATTGGGCCCATTTCCATTGATTTCTGTTGGCCTTTCATGTCTTCTACCCAAATCCAGTTACCTTTCCAATTGTTCCCGGCTAGGCACTGCCCCTTTATTTCCTTGCACCTGTCCAAAAGTTCCATTTTTCATTGAGACTCTATTGCCTAGGAGCCCTGCAGAGGAATTTCATCCACTCCCCGGGCACCTGGCTTTCACCTCCCCTGGAAGACCAGCAGTCCCCTGGAGTGTGAACAGAGTGTGCTTTGTTACCAGTTTATTAAAATTACTTAGTTCCCTTTTGCTTTCTTCCTTATATTAATAACTAAAGGCCCAGTGCATGACATTTATGTACTGGCAGTGGGTGTCCCTCAGCCTGGCCTGCACCCTCTCCAATCTGGTACCCCTCAGGGGATATCTGACTGCCAGTTTAGGCCCGATCCCACGAGGATGGGGCCTAAACTGCAGTTGGACATCCCTCTCACAATTCAGGACTGCTGGCTTTCAACCGCTTCTGCTTGCCAGCCTGATCACCTCTAACCACTCCCTTGCCAGCCTGATTGATGCCTAACTGATCCCCTGCCAGCCCAATAACCCCCAACTGCCCTCTCCTGCTGGCCTGGTTGCCCCCAACTGCCCTCCCCTACTGGCCCAGTTGTCCCAACTGCCCTCCCCTGCAGGCCTGGTTGCCCCTAACTGCCCTCCCCTGTTGGCCTAGTCACCCCTAATTATCCTCCCCTGCTGACTTGATTGCTCACAACTACCCTCCCCTGCTGGCCCTCATGTGGTGGCCATCTTTGACCACATGGGGGTGGCCATCTTGTGTGAGGCTGGGAGGGTCAATTTGCATATTACCTCTTAGGTAATAGGACTGTTATATAGGACTTGCTATCTTCCTCATATCAGTAACTAGCTACCTCTATCTGTGGAATGTCAAAGTGTGTATTTGGTGAAAAGGGAGGAGGAGTCTCAGTCTTCATGTGGTGCTGATATCATAGTGTGATGGGAGGTAACAGAGGAAGGGAGTGAAGTGGGGCATAATCCCATCACCTCCCATTTCTATCGTTCCCCAAAAGCAGCATTTGAAAACTGTCAGAAACATGTGAGACCTTTCAGAAGTGCTTATAATTAGCCATGGACAGTTTGAAACAGGAATCATGGCTGTTTCTCTGCAATAATGTAAAAGTTCCCATTTTTAAAAATAAACCACTCCTACCCCCAATGTTAACATCCTGGTCCTGGCTCCGCCCTTAACCTGCCCCTGACTATAGTGCCCTACCCAGACTCAAACCAATCCTGCCTTTTCCTGTGATCAGATTCCCTCTGGGTAATTTCAGTTCTCATAATCATGTAGTGATTTTCCTAAACAGTTCTGACTAAATGAAGTTTAATTCTTTTAAAAATGACAATTTGTTGAATGTATAATGACATGATATTTTATTCTTTTTAAAAACTGTATAAAATCTATATATTTTTAATTTAATTTGTTTTAATTTAAACAAAATAATTTCTTGATTGGGTGGTGTTTTGACTTGAATAGGGAAGTGCATATTCTATATTACTGCAGCCTGTTAAAATATTCACTGCCATGATGATGACAGTGTTATCACCCTAACTTGCTTTTTTGCCAGGGCATTTTAATTTAAAAAGAAAATTCCTGGAGGCAACTGAGGTTTGGGGCTCTAAGGAAATGATTCTGATGTTAGAATTCTGGACTCTGTTGAGTGGTAGGGGAGGGGAGAAATGCTTCAATCGTACTCTTTAAACCATGACATATTATTGACTATTTCAACAGCTTTTCACATTCGAGGAAATATGTAAGTGTCATGTACCCGAAAGACCCAGGGCTTTGGATAAGCCAGATAAATTGTCCTTTGAATCCCAGCTCTGCCATGCGCTACTTATGTGACCTTGTGTGTGGGTTTTAACATCCCTGAATGTTAATTGTTGTTTTTCATTTTTTAAATGAGATATTAATAATCCTTCCCATGTGAGATTTTGTGGCTTCTTGGAATAATGTGAAGCTCCTAAATGACATCTGTACTTAATATATATTCTACAAATAATAGTAATTATGACAATGATGATGATGGTAATGGTAAGTATTCGTTGGTTTGTGGTTTTATTATTGATATCTTTAATAGAATTGCTAGTATTATTGAAAAATTCAGTTATTTTTGGCCTTCAGTTTGTAAAAAAAAATGCAACATCTATAAAACAGAATAGAAGTAGGTATTCCTGTATATATTGAACTTAAGTGAAGGCTGCTTGAATCCTATAGGAAGTGATGTTCTTTGAACATATGTTTATGTTGCATTCATCAGTGACTTCTCCTTTGGATCTCTGGTTTAATGGGTACTGATATTTTCTTGGTGTTGATATTTCCAGCATCCCAGGTGGTCAGAAAGATGTCCTGAGCTCAGTCTCTGTGAACTGGGAACTTGAGTGGAGTGTGGGTTAGAGTAAGGAAGTGTACTTTGGGGACCAACCGCAAGGGATGGTCTAGACTGCTGCTGTTCATAAATCTTTCAGTCTTCTAGGAAATGAAATTAGTTCATAGTCTGCTTTTGATCATGGATCTTTGAGAAGCTTATGAAGGTACGGGGTGGGGGCGGGGGGGTGTCTTTCCACAGAAGAGTGCCGGCTTGCAAATATTGTACATTCAGTTTCAGGAGATTATGAATTTCTTTTTTTTTTTTTTAATGTTTGAGGATTTTTATCATAGAGCAAATAACAAAAATTAGGAAAGTAAACAAATAGATAATTTGTAGCAAAGGAAAGAAAATTAGTACATATGACAAAAATTCGCACCCCACAGGTTAAATAACAATGAAATGCCATTTTATAACTAGTAAGTCACAAGTATTAAAACTAACGGCCTTGCTGACTAGGCGGTGGCCAATAGGCATACTATATTGTGACAATGTAAAGTGTTTTGGCAAATAATTTGCAATGCATTTGAAAGAAAATAAAAATTTTCTTATGTCTGTTATATGTGATACTAGGCTTCCTGTAACTCAGCATTTACTCCCCTAGCCTCCCACAGTAGTCAGGACTAATTCCAAAATCAGTCCTTTCCAAAGTATCCCATAATATCAGTTGTCTGTGTGTTATCTGACATCCTGATATCCTCACATGTGTATAAAAATGAAGAATGAAAAATATTAAACCCATGGCCAATAAGGATGAGCATATATTAGAGAAAGGAAAAACAAAGGAATTAGAAGTGAAATATGAAGGAATGTGGGATCAAAATAACATACCCAAGATCAGAGTTTGGAGACACTGGTGATATATACCTAGAGACACAACTATTCTTAGGTTGTTTGTCAGCACAGTCTTTTGAGTTCTTAAAGAAACACCATCCTTTTGAACTGGAGAGTAGAAGACACTAAGAAACAATCAAATTTGAATTCTTTTGGTTAAACAGATGGATCTAATTTGCTTACAAATATATTAGACTGAAGAAAAAGGCAAATTTCATTTGGTCTATTGGCTTCTACATTCACATCCACCAATAGCTTGTTATTGATTAGATTATGAAAAGGCTGATAGAAATATTGGGAGACTTCAGATAAACTTGCACCAGAGAGTAGTATGCAACATACCTTTCTCCAAAACTTCTACTGAAATATTTATAAAGATTATTTAAAAATGTACACATGTACAGATCAATTACTGAGCATCTAGAAACATGATATTCAAACATCACAAAATGGGAAATAGGTCTTGATAGATTATGAATTTCTTAAGCAATCTCTGTTTCAGGCAACTTGTTTTCAAATACTTATTATCTCTCCTTTGTATATCTCATTTCAAAGGATAATGAACAATGTAAAGATTGGTTCACATTTATAGTGATTTACAGATTACAGAGCCAGTATATATGCTTTTGTCCACCATCCTGTCAGTTAGTACTATTATCCCTATTAGGTCCACACCCAGAGGAGCCAGCCCAAGAGACACTGTGAGAGTTTAAGAAATTTAATTGCATTCTCTCACAGTAGGCTGAGACCAGTCTGGTGGTATCAGCCCAAGGGGGTGTTTAGGTCTCTTATATAGGGTAAAAGTATGCAATATAGGGTCAGTGTGTGGGTGCATGGGTTAGTCAGGGGGAAGAGGAGTTCTTATCTTGGCCATCTCTCCAAGCTATGGGAAAAGCTTATAACAATATATATTTCAGAAAACATGTCCAAGCAGGTGAGATTAGGGGTAGGTAGTTTGCCCTAACAATCCCTACTTTGACCAATGAAGAAACTGAAGCTCAGGTGTTTACCCAAAGTCTCTTGTTTAAAGTTCATGAATGTGCTTGGGATCAGATACCAGGTCCCTGGCCAGATCCACTGGGATTTCTCTTTACTTGATAGCATTACATAAATAAAGGAAATCTGGCAAGCAAAAATAAGATGACCAACCACATTTAGAAGAGTGGTTGGGAAATCCTACATGAATATCAGATTTAAAACAGGAGAAAGTAACTGTGGTGGTGTGCGTTGGGGGTTCCCATTGCTCTGTTGCTGGGTCATCATATTCTATCTAATAAAAGAGTAATATGCAAATTTGACTATACCTTTGCCACACCCACAGGCCTCACCCACCAGCCAATCAGGAACATATTATGCAAATAAACCCCAACCAAGATGGCTGCCGCCACTGAGCGCAGGAGGAAAGCTTGGGTTTCTCCGGCATCAGAGGAAGCCAAGCTTTCCACCTGTCTTTGCCTGACTAGGCCTCCACTCAATGTTACAAAGTTTCAATTATAAAAGATACAGAAATGGCGGCAGCCACTGAGCTGCAGAGAAAAGAGGCTTGGGTTTCCCTGGCAACAGAGGAAGCCAAGCTTTCAGTCGGCCGTTGCCAGCATAGGCCTCCACTCTAGGCTACAAAGTTTCAAACAGAAATGGCTGCCGCCATGGAGCAAGCTCTGCTCCAGGCAACAAAGTTTCAATTGTAGACATAGATTAATCCCAGATACCAGGGCCTCCACTTGGGTGGCTGGGGGGAATGGCCAGCCTGCAAACCTGCACAGGCCCCTCGCCCAGGCTTCCCCTCACCCCAAGGGAATCCCACCCTGATCTGGGACACTCTTCAGGGCAAACCAGCTGGCCCCCACCCATGCACCAGGCCTCTATCCTATCTAATAAAAGAATAATTTGCAGATTGACCATCACTCCAACCCCAAGAGGGCTGCCCCCATGTGGTCAAAGATCCTGCCCCCATGTGGATACAAGATGGCCACCACAAGATGGCCAGCAGGGGAGGGCCATTGGGAGGTTCCAAGCCCTGCAAGGGAGGGCAGTAGTGGGCAATCAGACCAGCAGGGAGGGCAGTTGAGAGGGACCAGTTCTGCAAGGGAGGGCAGTTGGAGGCAATCAAGCCTGCAGTGGAGGGCAGTTAGGGGTGAGCAGGCTGGCAGAGAAGGGAAGTTGGGGCAAACAGGCTGGCAGGGGAGCAATTAGACATCATTTAGGCTGCCAGGGTAGTGGTTAGGGGCAGGCAGAAGCGGTTAGGGGCAATCAGGGAGGCAGGAAGGTGAGCAGTTTGAAGCCAGCAGTCCTGGATTGTGCACTGGGCCTCTAGTTTATTATAATTGATTAAGAGCCCCTTCTTGAGAAACACAGATACCAAGTGGCCAAGAAGAACATCTCAGGGAAACTATGTAAAGCTATTTTTCCTCATTGGTAAAGAGGTTTCTGGTCTCTTTCATATCAACATGCACATTAAGTGACATGCTGTTTTTGTTGGAGACATTTGGCAGGGTGATTTTTTTTGTTTTTAATTTTTTTTTTTTATTGAACTCGTGTTCTCCCTGCCTAAATCAGAAGAGTAACACTTCATTTAAGTATGTTTCATAAAGCAGCAATGCACTGTAATTGTTAAATGAACAAAATGCCCATTTTAAAAAATGTGATGCCAGAAAGGCTAAGCAGACACTTGCCAGAATGACAGTGTGGCCTCGAATTCCCCACAGAATAAATTTGAGCGCTGTCAGGAGACTCCCAGCTCACTGTGGTTGTGTTGATGATGCTCAGACAGAAGCAGCCTCAGACCTAGGCTTTCAGTCCTGTTAGGGCTTCAAGACCGTCTTCCATAAAGCATGGCTTTCACTGCAGTAGGATGATGCCGTTGTAAATAACACACACTCCTTTGTACTAATTAGTGTGTGCCATGTATGTCGGATATTTTTTTTAAATCCTCACCAGGGGATATGTTTTACTGGTTTTAGAGAGAGGGGGAAAGAGAGAAAGAGACAGACAGAAAGAAACATCTATCTATTTCTCTTGTAAGCACCCAGACTGGGGATCGAACCCATAACCTTTTGGTGCATGGGACAACACTCTAACCAACGGAGCCACACCGGCCAGGTCTTGAATTTGTGTGTTTTTGTTGTTTGTTTCCTTCAGTGTACATTATACTTTTTTTAATTATAAAAAATAACCCATATTTGTAATCACATGGACTTTTCAAAAGAGAAAAGGATGTTTACCTCTCATTCTACTGGTTCAAATTCCTTTTCCACCCAAATGTCCCCTCTTTGAGGAAACCACATTTATAATTAGATATGTATCCTTACTGTCTTTCTCTTTTTCAGATGGGTATTTCTTCATACACATATATAGGATTTCTTTCTTCTGTATTTCTTTCCAAAAATTAAATCATAGCAAACTTAGTTTAAAAACAACAACAACAAAGCTTTGTGTGTGTGTGTGTGTGTGTGTGTGTGTGTGTGTGTGTTTTAGATTGAAGTATAGCTCTTTTTTAAAAGCTGTATAGGCAAATAAATTTATTTCATTCATTTTAATTGGTGAATAACATTTTGTTGTAAGGCTGTAGCAGATATAATTCAGCTTCTTACCTGTTGTTTAACATTCTGGTTGTTCCCACTGTTTTATTATTGCAAACATTTACTATTACAATATTAGCATCATTTTGTAAGCCTTATGGTCATTTTCCACTCAGTAAAGTATGTTGCTAAAGAAATTAAAAAGTAGGAACCTCCCATCTTCAGGGAGGTTTCTGTAATCATGCACTTCCATAATTAGTAACCTGTTACCTAGTAATCGGAATTATAGAGATTCTTTTTATATCTGGAGCAGCTGCGAATGTAGCTTTTATTTTATGGGAATCATTAGTGGTTAGCTTCTGTGTGGACTCACTGCAGAGCAGGGGTGATCTTTCAGCTGTCAGAACGTCCCATCTAGATGCCTTCAAGGGTGAATGATTCCTGGGTTGGGGCAAATCTAGTAATCTAATGATAGACTGCCCACTCAGCCATGGTTTGCTGGTTTTACCTTCTTAGGCCGTGGCCTTACATTTTTATGAGTGAGAGAGCCTGGCCTGTAGATAGAATTAATTTTAAAAGATCTCTGTGATATTTTAGAATTAGGAAAGAAGGGACTCCTGCTTTGATGATGTGAAAAAAATTTGCCCAGACACCCTTAATTGCTTAATATGTGATCAGTAATGTTACTGGCCATATGTCTCAGGATTTTTGAACATTCAGGTAGAATTCTTAATCATGTGGTTATGAAAACAACCAGTTTCTATAAGTGAAAATGAGCATGCTTATTAATGCAATTGCCTATTGCATTCAGTCACATTTATAACTCCCAGGGAGGATGATTGTTTTGCATGATTTAGTGTTTACAAAATTAGAGTCGCACGGCCAAGCTTACTGTATTTGAAGCGTATGTGGCCCTTTTGCAGGTAATAAAATGGAAAATACAATTTGCAATTGCAGAATAAGCCTCTGAGTGATATATGATCTTCATAGTAGCATCGGTCAGAGGGTCATCGCTAATCACACTGGCTCGCTTCCCCGTGGCCGGGCCATCCCGCTGAAGAGTGCGCAGAGGAAATCTCTGTCTGGGAGGCAGTCAGCGTGGCTGTAGGGGCACCACTTTCTAGCTTATTAGATCCTCTTTGTCACAGTGCTTAATCCTGCTGCCTGATCCTTGTTAGAACAGCGCCGGAGCGCTGCTCGGGCTTCTAATAAAGAAGATGGGTGAGGGCTCTTAACTAGACTCACTGAAGCATGCAGCAGTTCCTGCGATTGTAGCCCAACTGACAGTGGGGTGAGATGCTTCCTGCATGTTATTACTTGAAAGGGAACTTACCTCCGACAGCTGACAGATGAGCTTTGCTGAGGCATGGGTAACTTGTTGCTAGGCCAATATGAGATGGGTGTCATCTTTTCACACAGTATAATGGCCTAGCTTTACTCTAATTATATTAACCCTCTTCTGAAATGGCTGCATTCCAGGCTGGCTGAGTGAGGCAGGAAAGCCAGAGACAAATAGCTGGCTGCAGGATTATGGCTACACAGAAGCAGGCATTGTGTTCTCAGCCAGTGACATTAAGTTGAAAAACAAAATAAGCGTGCCCTGTTACGACAAGCCAGTGTTAACTCTGAAGAGGCAGCGCTCGGTTTGGCTCACACAGTTTCCATCCCTGTCATCTGGAATAGTTGCCTGCTTCAAGGTTTGCTATGGACATTAAACACAGTTTTCTTAGCTCTTTGTTAAAACACACACACACACACACACACACACACACACACACACACACACACACACACACACACTGTCAATGATAAAGCTATTGTTTTGGGGTTTTTTTCTTCCCCCAGTGAACCTGAATCATTCTCTTCCATCAGTCTCTCTATTTCTGACCACTGTGAAACACCCCTGTGAGTGTGATTATGTATCATTGTTTGAGACTAAATTAAACAGCTGGAGTTACAGATGCTTTTGAAGTGATGTCATTGAAAATGCTCACGAAGAGCCTGTGGGCCTCCCTCTACTCTGACTTTTCAGACATCAGTATAAGACTCTTTTTGCCTGAAGGGAGTGTGTCCAGCTCGCATCCAGCATTTCCTGCCTGCTCCAGTTAGCAGGAGTCATTAGCAATCCCCTATGCTGCCTCTGTCTCCATTGACAGGTCTTTAATAGAGACATTGCTAGGGATTGACAGATCTCCGGGGTTTAGAGGCTTCAGACAAAAGGGCCCCCGAGAACATGGCTGACCTTTCTTGGCATTATTCCCCTAGCTCTGTCTTCCATGTGTTGCAATCAGGGAGCATAGAATTGAGTACATCATTTTGAGAGGATTATTACTCAAAAGGCTCCAGGCTTAGTAAGACACTGTTGATAAGTTAACAAGAAGCCGTGCACATCCCAAAGTGGGTATGCAGGTAGTTGATTTTTCATAGGAATAGGCACCTGTACCTTAAATTCAAGGATAATTACAACCTGCATCACTCATAACATAGCTGTACTTCTGGATTATTGGGCCTGACTGGAAAAGAAGAGTCCTCTTTCTCCCTCTCACTGTCCTCTGGAAGTCATCCTGGACAGATATGGCCTAGCTGAGGCTTGTCTGTAGGGTCCTTCCCAGAGTGTTTTCCTGATCCCCATTGCTCTCAGCAGAGCCAGGACCCTGAATATGCAGCATGGTGAGGAATGCTCTGTGTTCCAAATGTGGCTGTCTTCCCTCTTTCCTCTCTTCTTCCCCAGAGTAAAACAATCAGATCCCGTGTCCCCACCGGAAACAGATGTTAAGAGGAAAGCCATCCATTTTGGTTAATTCATGGTAATGTGTGAATGGTGCGAGTCCCAGATGCATGTGCAGCTTCTACCCATTAGGAATTTAGACTGTGTTTCTCATTAGGATGCCTTACTTTGGGGGTAAGGAGCAAAGATGTTTAGGTCACAGGTAGCCACAACAAGGAGAGCCTCTTTGCTTAGGAAGTAGTTAATTTCTTTATGTAATTTATGCTTTTCATGGCCTCTTTTCTGTTTTTTACTTTAAATTGCACATATTTTTCCAAAGGTCTTAGTAATTTTTCATAGTTGGTTCCATGCTGATGTTGGTGGGCAGGATTCAGAAGCAGAAAGATGATCATATGTAAGCATAAGTTGTTAATTAGATGAACGTTTTAAGAGAGATGTGCTCATCTCTAGAGCCTCCATGCCCAACTTATTAGTGAATTGCTGCAGCGCATTTACTGTCACCTGCTACACAGCCCTTCTCAATGACCATGCTTCCTGAGAGAGTGGGCCACATAGACACTGTTTTATAAAACAGGACACTTTAGAAAGAGACTTATTTCTTAAATGGAAGACTTTTCCAGAAATTTCTATTGTATTCATTTTTAGGAAAAGTGGAAATGGGGGAAAAAAGAAGTAATAGGAGAATGAATGATATGGAAGAGAGGACATAGACTATAGCAATTGAGATCCAAGAGGAAATAAGAATTATATAGAAATTTAAGCATATTGGTTTTATTCTAAAAACCCCCTTCTCAAGTAAAGATAAAAACTGAAAAGATAAAAGGCAAGGTCATACCCAGGTAAGATACCCAACTAAGCAGACTCAGTGCAACTCTTGGATTTTCATTTACCCTAGGCAGTTTTCTGATTCATGTTTTAGACAGTAAAGACCATTAATCTCCCAAATGATTAAATATCTGACTAATGATGTTTAACCACTAAGATGAGGAAATTGACATTATTGATAATCTTGGAGAGAAATGTATCTGCTTATTTTTGTACTTAACGCCAACAGGTTCGAAGTAGCTTGGAAACACCACGATGAATTGCTCCCTCTTGGTATTTAGTAGTATCTGTTTTCTTTAAAAAGCATTTTATGAAATTGCAATTACTTTTATATTTGTCTTTTTCCATTTTTTGAATAGTTATAAGTTCATATAACAAAAAGAATATGGATTCAAAGAATCAGTTCTTTTGTTTTAAGGAGAAATATATCATCATCCTCATAAAAATATTAATTTGTTTTCATTTCTAAAGGTCAGATGACCTAGAAAATTTTGTGCTTCATGGTATATAATTACGTCTTAGAATGTGTTTTTGTTATTTTGAATTATCAGTTATGACAAAATTTGCGGTGGTACCCGAGAATAGGACAAATAATGTTACTTTGGTTGTGTCCTGGGAAGAATAATTACTGGATGTCTGTGTTTAAAAAGCCTTAGATTGTGGATCAGGAGACTGAAAGGACTTCCTCAGTAGGACGTTTAGGGAAAGGCCTTTGGTGAGGCTGGTATCAAGTAAAACTACATATATCTCTGCTGCTTAGCTTCTCTGTCCTTGTCCTTTTCATAAGCAGTCAAGTTATTGGAAGCTCTTTCACACACTGCCTTTTCCATGTTTCAATATACCAACAAATAAATAAAATAGTCGACTGATCATCAACAGATAGTGGCACTTACTGGCTTTTTGATGCTACTTCATTAACTCATCTTTGGTTGATCAGACTGATGTAACCTGATAGTTTCACCAGACTTTATAGAAAAAATATGAGATTTGGAGTTAGGAGTCAGGTTCACATCCCCACTGTCTTTTTATGATCTTGTTAACAATTTCCCCACATTTCTATTTACTCACCTGTAAAGTGATGTTAATGAGTGGACTTGGGAATTGCTAGAGAATCAAATGTGGAGATGCTTTGAATGTGTAAACTGATGAGGACTATAAATGTGAGTTTCTGTGATAACCATGTTAATGAAATCCGTTTGGTGCTGATTCTGAGATGTTCTTATGGTACCTGAGAAACATAATAATAATTTTACTTGGGCAATATTTTTATCCTCTTCATTCATATTATCTTTGGCTGATGAAAAATGGTGATTTTGATCAGATGGTCTAGATCAGATTGAACAAGCAGTGAGTGATTCACATTGTCAAGACAGAATTTCAGAAGGTTCTAGTAGCACTTCTCTTCATTATGGATAGAGCCATTTTAGTTAGTCCCTGTGGCAAATACCTAGGAAAAATAAAGCATATACTACCTATGTAAGAATTCCTTCCAGGTTTACCTTCTTCCTACCTCCTTTGCTCCACTCCCTCTCTCCCTCCTTCTTTCCTTTGTTCTTCATCTCTTGGTCTATGGTACCAATTACTTGTGTGTCAGTAATGACTTGGGATAAGCACTTTTTAAAAATAAATCAAGTGAACCAAAAGGTACTTAGGCTTGTGCTGTGGTTACTACGCAGGACTTCTTAGTCCTGATCTGTGTAGGATGAAAGGACCTTCATCTTTTTTCTTCTCCCTCTTTTTCAGGAAACCTGGATCTGACTGGTCAGAAACAGGTATTCAAAGCAGAGAACAACCCTTGGGTTACCCCGATTGCTGACCAGTTCCAGCTTGGCGTGTCCCACGTTTTTGAATATATCCGTTCAGAGACATACAAGTAGTAAGTAGACTAATTGTTTTCCAAAGTAGTACACTGTGGCTTTATAGTATTTGTACTTATGCCATTTTAAAACCATCATGTGACATTGTTGTCTTGGTGGCAGTTAGTTCATAGTATTCTTACATGTTTTATTAATAACCACATGTAGTAATTGTCTCATAGTGATATATTATCTTAATTGTTATTATCAAAGGTAATTTATACCAAGTTCGTTTAGAAAATTTAAATTATTATATTAGTTGAATATTCATGATACTAAGAAAATTGGTCAGATACATTATGATCAGAACATACTTTTTTTTTCTCTTTTGAAAGCAAAGAATAACAGCTGTTATGAACAAAATTGTTAAGCAGTTTGTTTATAAATGAATAGAGAATACTAGAACACACCATTCTATTGTAGAGAAGCTTTTACTCTGGGGAGATGGTATTATTTCTAAGAGAAAAAAGGAAGGGGTGGCAGAAAAATAAGGGGAGTAAGCTAGCTTAAGTCAAGCATCAGAATCCCTCAACTCTTCACCTCAGGTCAGAGGAGACTGTGAGGAGCCCACCCTAAAACCTGGCTGGTTTTACCTTTCTTCCCAGTGTGTCCCGGTTGGAAGGAACTCTCCTGGCCCCATCTGCTCTGTTACTCTTCTGTCATTATTTCCCTTCATCCCACCTCCACCCCATATTGAGTTAATCATTTACTTATGCTTCAGTGGCCCCCTAATGCTGAAATCTAGTCACCTCTACTTTAAGCAGATGCAAAAGACATAAAAATCCACAGTCAAATTTAATCTGTTTTTGTGTTTGTTACCAACGATTGAGAATTTAACATTCCAAATATTAGAGAAAAATTGGAAGATCATTGAAGGTGACATTCAGGTGGGGCAGGCCACACTCAATGTGGACTGTGGGGCAGTGCTGACTGACAGGGCAGGCTCCCTGTTTATAAATGGCCAGTGTGGTCCTGTAGCCTCTTCCCCAGACACCATGCTCCTGGTCATACAAGCTAGGGCTTAGTTCACTCATATTTCCTATATGACAGAATCACAGGAAAGATGAGCTCTGAAGAACGCGGACATTAAAACAAAATAGACTAAAATTGCCAAAATGATAGAATATCTTCATATATGGAAAAGCTTAAAACATGGTTTAGATTTTTTATGACATTGACAATATATCGTAAGACTTACCATCAGAGTAAAATGAGAGACGTATAGGATGTGTGTTATCTTTCACAAGCCACAAGTAATGTGCAATATATGGATATATAGTTTATTTAAATATGACTATAGCTCATCCTTGGAAATTGGTTTAATTAGTTATGAAATGTGTGAAAATGTAATTGCAAATTAGAAGATTATTATTCATTTTATTCCTCTTAAATTGTTAATCATTGCCATCGTTGGTTTGAGGTAGAGTTTAATTTTTGTTAGTAAATGGGATTCTATTTATAGATTGGTTTGTAGGGAGTCGTTTCAGAAAATCATTTTATGTATTTTAACTTATAACAAAGTACACAAATGAGCTCCTGTTAATCCAGAATTGGGGGAAATGCTATTTATTATTCTGGTTAACCGTTTGTATTTTTATTTTACCATACTTTATAATTTACAGAGAATTAAAATATATTGCATATAAAATGCTTCTAATTTCTTCATTTTAAAAGATTAAGTTGTGTATTTGTTAATTTTATATTACCTCAGTCATTATTGGGCATTTAGTCACTGTTAGATGCTATTACAGACTATTTCTATTTATTGATGATGGTTAGGATTCTGAATGAATGCAAGGCATGTTTCTTTGATTGAGTTAATTGGTATGTTATTTGAAAGGGACTATATGACACAGCATTTTAATCAATAACCAGTTTGATGTATGTATATTCTTTATTACTGGTATCCTATATTTGGGAACTGGGCTATCTAAGCAATTTGCCTATTAGCATGCCTTTCTATATTTCATTAGCTCTTATACAGTTAAATCTGTATTAAAAAGCTTAAATAAGCTTAGCAGAGTCAATGTCCCATTTTTAGGAGGACCAGTTGTACCCTGCTCACTGATTTAGAAGAGTTTGTGAGCCTCTGCTGGAAGAAAGCACTTGGGGTGAACTCAAGGGTCGGTCTTTGGAGCCCAGAGAGATTATCTCTTCTCTCCTGGGGAAGGAGAATGTTGACCACTTCCTGCATTTCAGCCCTTCTGTTCCTCACCCATTCTTCCGTAGTTATCTTCACTTCTTTATCAAATGTACCAGCCAAACACATGGACTACTAACTAAGTAAGACACTAATCAGAATCTTAATCTTTTAAAAATACTTATATAAAAATGCCTTGTTATGTTTCCCTGACTTTTAAAATTTAAGGTCCTCTTTTATATGAATACCAGGGGCCCAGTGCACGAAATTCATGCACTGGGGGGGGGGGGGGGCTCAGCCCAGGCTGCACCCTCTCACATACTGGGAGCCCTCAGGGGATGTCCTACTGATGCTTAGGCCCATTTCCCATGGGGAGCGGGCCTAAGCCATAGTCTGGCCTCCTTTTGTGGGAGGTGACCAGGCTGATCAGGGAAAGGCAGCAGCCCCATCACCCCACTGCTGCAGCCACTGCCAGTCACCGCAGCCACCAAGGTGTTTTCATCAACCCAGACTCCGGTCCCTTCACCATGAAAAAAAATGACAACTTTCTTTAGGCATTTTCAAGATGTATCTTTCATAGGATATGACATTTCTTTATTTTTCTTTTTTTATCCTCACCTGAGGATATGTTTCCATTGATTTTTAGAGAGTGTGGAAGAGAAAGGGACAGAGAGAAACATCAAAGTGAGAGGAACACTTTGATTGGTTACCTCCGGCATGAGCCCTTACCTGGGCCCTAGCCAAGGAGGAGCCTGCAACTTAGGTACATGCCCTTGATCAGAATATAACCCGGACCCTGCAGTTGGCAACCTAGACATTAACCACTGAGCCAAACTGCCTAGGGAAAGGATATGATATTTCTTAGTCCTCCAGCAGCAGACCTTTGTTTTTTCTCTCCAGGAGTGTGGTAGAAGAACCCCAGATTACTTTTTTGGATTCTTATACCCAAGTTACTAAGAATATTACCAGGGGCGTACAGGGAGCTTAGCCATTGAGCGGTCAGAAAAGGTGTTTCCTCTACAGTTCACACCTATCTCCTCTGATCTCCAGCTCCACCCCTGCCAAGGCCTAAAGCCTCTTGCCCTGGGCAGAGGACCCCCAGTTAGCTGCGATTGCCCTGCTCCACCCCGGCTAAGGCCCCAAGCCTCTGGCCAAGGATCTGAGGTTCAGGTCTAGGGCAGGGGACCCCCAGCGAGCTTGATCACCCTGCTCCAAGGATGGGGCCCTGAGCGGTTGACCGCCACCATGCGAGATTGCCCTTCTCCATCCCGGCCAAAGCCGCAAACCTCTCTTTGAGACTCGGGCCCTGGGCAGGGAACCCCCAGCGCTTAGGATGACTCTGCTCTGTCCCCGGCCAAGGCCGCAAGCCACTGGCCAAGGCTCCAAGACTGGGGCCCTGGGTGGTTGACCCCCAGCAGGCTCGATCACCCTGCTACCTCTGTTTGAGGCTCAGGCCCTGGGCGGTTGACCCCCAGCAAGGGTGATCACCCTGCTCTGTCCCTGGCCAAAGCCCCAAGCCTCTGGCTGATGCTCTGAGGCCTCCAGCACAGGTGTGTGCTGGACCGCCCTCCGGCATGCTGCGCCGCCCCTTATGCCACTCGACCCTGCCCCCCATTCCTGATTGGCTGGTAGCGTAGTGAAGGTACGGTCAAATTTGCATATTTCTCTTTTATTATATAGGATAGTATGTATACACCTATTAATGTATATTAACTACATTGGTTTTTAAAATTCAAGTTTTTTTAAATACATAAAAAAGTGTATTGTTGTATGGCTAGTACCCAGTGAACTTTTTAATGTTGTTAAGCAGCCACTTCATAATTAGAGGATTTTAGTATCCTTTTCAGCTATCTGAAAAAAATATTATTGAATTATCAGGTACTTGGCTACTTTTAAAAAGTTGTACCTGTAGTGAACTTCAAAAAGGCAATGTATTCATTATACTCATAATTTTTTAAAGCAAACTTCACATTCAATAACTTAGTTATAATCTAGTCTAAATCTTGTGGTTTCCAATCTTCACTTCTATGTCTTTTTATAAAACCATAAACACCTCCATCCAATAAAACTTCCTTTTTTATTATGTAGAGCTTCAGATTATCATGATAGCACATTTTAAATTTTGTCTTGGCACTGAAAATACTAGTGAATCTCGTTCCTTTAAAAAACTTTTTTTTTTCTGATGAATTAACCCATTAGTTAAATAAAAGCAGTAAAGAACTTACTAGCATGTTTTGTCTTCATTCATGTTTGTAGTTGACTTTCACCGTGACCTTCTTGTTCTAAGCACATCCTCAGAGGCCGTCTGAGTCTAGAGTAGCAATAGTCAGGGAAGATGGATTATGTGATTTCCAGGCTCTAATGGACTTCAGAAGAAGATGACATCTGAAACAAAACAGTGAAGTTAGTGTTGAGGAAAAATTTAAACAACTGTGAGGTGATTGAGCTTGATGTGGAGATGCACTTGTGCAATTAAGCTATGGGAGTTGTGGGTAGGAGTGGCTGGGAGCATGCTGTGGTATAGTTCCTCAGGAGTTGGTTCTTTGGAGTACATTTTGGGCATTCATCATAATTTCCTCATCATTTCTCAAGTGGAGATTACTCTGCTCATTTATTGTACTATCAGCCAAGGGAACATACTGGCTGGAGTCACAGCATTGCCCATTCATTATGAGTTACTCCCTCTGTTAAAGCAAAATAACTTGCTTGTTTGGGAGGTTGAGGGTCAAGCTCTACAAGCACATTACTGTTTTCAGGCTGTTGTTGAGAGATACACACACCTCTTACTTAACTCATTATTTGATAGTCCTCATCTCTGAATGACCTCTTTTATTCCTGTGAAGTACAATTATGATAGAATATTCACCGCATGTTAAGTTTTCAGAAGGCACATGTTTTTTTCCCCTAGGAGGAGAATTCAGATTGAAGTCAGATCCTTGACAAGATTTTTTGTGAAAGGAAGTAACTCACACTTTTCGCATTTCTGTCAAGGAAGGTGCATACAAGCCACAAGCTATTGTGCAAGCTGACAGGTTAACTCTTAACAAAAGGAGAGGTTTGACAAATGTTAGGCTGAAAACGTGTGTCGGTGGATGAGGCATTTGGAAAACAGGAATCCTCATGAAGGCTGCAATTTGTGACGCATGGCAGTCCTATTTCCAGGGCGGCCCACTCAGCAGGCCTCTCTGTCATTCTTCCTATCTGCGACTTCCTTTCTCTCAAGAGAGGAGCCATGCTCCCTTGTTGTTTTGGTTTGATTTTTAGTCTTAAATGAAGACTGGCTATACTATTATTTATGTTAATTAATAGCAATATTTTAACAAAGCAATGTTTGGTGAATGGTGAGCAATGATGAGGAAAATGCTGGCAATTTCTCTTCACTAGAAATCTCGCAAAATAAATCATCCTGTTTGATTTATAAGGAAGGATACTTTTTGGTTATTGTTTCTCAAATTGTTTTACTTGTATTAAAACTAATGTTTTCTTTTTTTCTTTATTGTGTGCAAACCTGTTAGAGGTTATTATGGACATAAACGGGCTCTATTAAACAGCTACTGTACTCTCTAATGGCTTCTTAGACTGGCCTAGAAGATCCTTAAAAATAACAGATTTATCTGGTCTACCAAAAGGCTGGAGCATTTCAACCTAATCGGTGATCCCATTCATTTTAAGACAGCCATTTTGCAGAAGAGATTTTGTCTAATAAAACTGTGTAAACCTTATTATTTTTCAGCGAAGTATGAAGGGCTGCACAGAGCTAGCAGATGGTTTTTATAAATATCACAGAAAGTGGAGGAGAGGGTTAAACTGTCAGGGCCTTTCTAGCAGAGAGGGAATTTTATGTTGTGATAGTCAGTAAGCAGAACAATGTAGACTTTTCTTCATCTGCACTACATCTGAAAATTAAGCCAAAAACAATATTTCTCTATAGTAGACATGAAAATGAAGAACCAATTTTGTTCCTAAAGCTTTTGACATAGAAATTGTTTTTATATTTACAAGTTGACTATGTATTGTGTTCCTGGTAATTTATATTTCCTACATATATATTTTGGTTCTTTTTTATGTTAACAAATGTTTACTATATTTTTTTCTAAAATACAAATTGTGATTAAAACTTGATATCTCTGCACCTATTTTTATGCAAATATCTTGCATATAACTAACATTGCTAAGAAATGTCTAAGAGAAAAGGTAAATCCATAAAATGTTATATTTTGGGTAGTATTGTGTCATATTCCTTATTTGATGTTTATTTAAATGGTAAAATTACATAGCATTCCTTTTCTCCAGATAGTATATTACCAGTGCACAGAGTTGGAGAATGCTTATTTTGCTATTGAATAAATGTAAGTCAGGGTGTAATAGCAACTGTTGACCTTTGCCGTAGTCACCCGACTATTCCTCAGTGACACCATGAGCTATTAATTGCCCTGGTGAATTAATACCTCTCCTCTTCAGGTAACAGGAAGAAAACAGACTATTTGAGGAAGAGTAAATAACAATTTTCTACCTCTTTCAAGTTTTTTTTAGATTTAAAAGGAATTCTGCTTTTTAATTTATTTAGCACTATTATTCAGAGATAATTCGTATTTTTCTTTTTTTCTGTATGCATTTTCACAATTTTGTTTTGATACATAAATATTTTGCAAGCTTTCAAAGCCTTACTTTCTATAATTTTATAGCCATACAGAATGCTTCACTTTTTAAAGGGAAGATGCTCTTCCCATTTGGCATTTCCAGTACACTTGGATTCTGGGCGAGTTACAGTGGGGAACCTCCATCCACCCTCCCATCTACCCCTACACCAAATGGAGGGGATGGTCCTCATCTCTCTAGTTGGTTAGTGATGGATTTCTTGCAATATCACAAGAAAAATAATTTTCTGAGACTCACATGGGAGAACGAGTGTATTAAATCCCCGAGTTTCCAAGGTTTTGTTTCCTTAAGTACAGCGATAGAAGTGCAGCAGGGACTTCAGCAGAGCTAAAATCAGTCAGTATCCAGCATTTCTTCTACATGTTGGAGCTGGGTCCAGGCCAGCGTCAGGCTAGCTTAGCTTGTGTTTCCAGTTGCAGTTCCTTTGCCCATTGCATGTGTTGTCCGCAGGGCCTCGTGGCTGCGAAGAACCCTGGGGCAGATGCAGGGAAGCCAAAAGTGAGCCACAAGGCCAAGAGTCACCAGGATCATGAGCCAGGGGTGCCAAGAGAGTTCATTCCTTTGTTTAGGGGCTTATGTATTCCCAAATTTTCATCTACTTGCAGTGGCCATGCCCATCCTGGCCAATTATTTCTCTTCCCAGGTGTGATTGACAGGCATGCATCTGTCTCCCCTCTGCCAAGTCCTCTTTTTCCCAGTGTTTTGCAGGGAATAGGCCAGTGGTTCCCTGGGAAATGTAAAGTTGCAGCTCCCTGGTGCAGATGCTCAAATGACATACCTATCAAGTCCTCCTTTGTTTATTTCTTACACTTAATAACTAGCTAATTACAGTGGTATCACTATGAAGATCAAAGGTGAACCCTGTTAGGGTTTAAAAATCAGTTTCTGGAGGCTAGCTTGTATTCCTGAAGAAACTTTAGGAACCTCATCTCAAAAACCTCATCTTATGTATATTCTGGAATGTACATTAGATATAAACCCAGACTTGGACAAGGTTTCCTCACATATCCGTGTGCGTTTGCTGGCCCTCTAATGTGGCCATGCCTCAGGCTCTGTGCTGGCCTGTGAGCTCTGCAGGGACCTGGAGGATCAGGCTGGACCAGTGAGCAAGAGCCCTGTCAGTCTTCCTGCATCCTACTGCACTGACTAGTACATGTATCGTTAGAGTCTGAATAAATTCGGAAGGCCAAAAGGAAACAGACCAGTGGCTGCAGCAGGAGGAAAAGAGTTTACTCTGAACCTTGCACCACTAAAGGCTGTCACTTAGGACAGTGGTCGGCAAACTGCAGCTCACAAGCCACATGCGGCTCTTTGGCCCTTTGAGTGTGGCTCTTCCACAAAATACCACAGCCTGGGCAACTCTGTTTTGAAGAAGCGGCGTTAGAAGAAGTTTAAGTTTAAAAAATTTGGCTCTCAAAAGAAATTTCAGTCGTTGTACTGTTGCTATTTGGCTCTGTTGACTGATGAGTTTGCTGACCACTGACTTAGGACTTGAAAGAGCATGGTGTCCCTCTGTCTCCCTCCATCCTTATCTCCACCTCATTTGTCTGTTGTTTGTCGAGCTTGCATTCCGCATGTTTTGTAGAGCCCTGTGGTACAGTGTGCTATACTGCAGTATCACTTTAGGGTAAATAAAGTATTGTTTGTCCCACATAACAAAAGGAAAAGTGTTGGGTTACTTCCTCTTTAAGAGAAGCTGTTTTGAGTTCCATTTTTAGATGCTACTCATTTGATGTAATTATATTGAACTATTTAATATTGACCTATTCAATGAGATGAAATTGTTTAGCCCTACATATTGATAACCTTTATTAACTCCTAGTAATCTTCAAAAATTCAATGCTTGATGCTTTCTCTCCAGCTAAGATGAGTTATTGCCAGCATTTGATTTTTTTATTTGAGAGATAAATTAACAACAGTCTCTTTTATAATCAAACAAAACTGTTATTTCTATTCTCTACAAAGTAATATCTTGTTTTATGTGCTGACTTTTTATTGAGCTCTGGTCTCTTATTCCAGTTAGGCATTTTTGTTGGGTAGGCAGATTCTGTTTATTAGTGAATGTGCTTAAATACTCTCTAAGGCTTGATCCCCCAGCATATGCTTGGCTTTCTGAGTTGTATGTTTTTCCAAAACATGCAGTTCACCAATGTTTCATTTTAAGAACACACTGGCTGGGCTGTTGTTCTTGGGAGAGGGGTAGGTAATGTTACTTAAATCTTCTTTTAAGAATGGACAATGTTAAAACGAGCTGGTTAGAATTTGAAGGCCTCTTGGGATTGGAAAGCACCTAACAAAACTCCCTGCTTCGTCCTGTTTAGCTAGAGAATTGAAGAAGGGAGGGTCAGCCACCAGGGACCCGACTTTGTTTCTTGCACAAGATTCTTATGGAGGGAGTCAGCAGTGTGGAGGGTCTTGTGACGGGATCCCCACTAGGAGGCCTGGACTGTCCCTCTGAATTTGTGTCCTTAGCAGTAGCTGCTGGTGCCTTGCTCTGTAAAATGTGGGAGTTAGGACTTCCTGTCTCATCTTGGAGTTCTAATAACCACATCTGGAGCCCTTTGTAACTTTTTTTCTATAAATATATTTTATTGATTTTTTACAGAGACAAAGGGAGAGGGAGAGAGAGTTAGAAACATCGATGAGAGAGAAACATCGATCAGCTGCCTCCTGAACACACCCTATTGGGAATGCGCCCACAACCAAGGTACACGCCTTTGACCAGAATCGAACCTGCGACCCTTCAGTCCACAGGCCGACGCTCTATCCACTGAGCCAAACCGGCCAGGACAGCTTTTGTTTAATTTTCTTGCCTTGTCTCAGGAGAACTCAAGACTATTAATAACAGGGCACAGAGCTCTCTCCTCATGTAATTAAAGCTGTTTGCTGCCCCAGAGGAGAGGGGGAAATGCGGTGCATATTTTCCTGTGGTGTACATGGCATAAAGGCGCAGTGACGCGCTCTGCTTTGAAACTTCGGGAAAAGAGGGGAAGTAAGGCTGTTCTTAGAGGACTAGCTTAGAGATAGCTTCCCGTCCCAGTTCTGTCAGTGCCAAGGGACCTCATCTCACACACACTCAGCTTTTCCATCTTGAGGGCAGGAGGTTCAAGCTAGATCATCTCAGAGTTGCCCCAGCAATGGTTTCTAATTCTGAGTTCTTTATTTTTCTGGGAAACATGATTTATGGTATATATCAATTCATTATTTTTTAAATTAGTTTAATTCTTGAATTTTCCCCCATCTGGATTTACTTTATTGATTTTTTTCTTTTAAAAGGAATGGAAGATGATGATGACCCTGAATATAAATTGTTACTGGAAAACGAATACAGGATAAAATTATCAGATCAACCTTTTTATTCTATATTTTATGGAATACCTAATATATGTTAGGCAGTAACTTAATAGTACACATGAATTCCTGACACTTTCGATTCTTCAGACTTATTAATCAGTGTAGTCAGCACCAGAGCAATTTTATGAGACTTTCCAGTCATCAAAAATTTATTATCAGATAAATCAAAGAAACAATGAGCATCTTAATAGGTTAGAGAAAGTGGCATGTAAAGGATCATTTAAGACTATCCTTTTTGTCAGTTGTGTGTTATATTTACAACTAGTGTCAGAGAACTTATTCATAATTTCGTGCAAAGAGTCAGCAGTGTGATAGTTATCTTCTTACGTAAGATCTTCTGTTTTCTTCAGAATAGTGTAGACTGTGAATGCCAAATATATAGATGGTAGGAAACATCATGTTTTAATGTTAAACTTAGAGCATTTATTTTAAAACAGTGTCTACATGTTTTTCAGAATTTTATTATAGTAATCATCCAAAGTTAAGAATTATCAAACTCAGTCCTTTCCTTTCAGACAAGATTGCTAAACTTGAACTTTTGCTGTGGCTTAGGAAATAGCAATATGCAAATCCCCTTTCTTGTGGACATGTTCCATATGGACCTTCTAACAAATATAAGGCACAGGCTTATGTCTACCATATTCCTGTTGCAGTTTTGACAACTTTCCGACAGTATAATGAAGACTTACTAGTATAACTTCATTGTATGAGATTACTTGAGGGAAGTTTTTCCACCACCCTGTCTCTGTCCTGATAGTACGGGCATCTCACTTTCTTCCAGGACATGAGGGTCATGGCAGTGAGCCAGGTGAGAGCTGAGCTGGCTCCCTAGCGCCTGACCCGGATCCACTGGGAATGGACCCAGCAACACGAGGCTGGGTTACTTCCCATCAAAGTTGCAGCCTATTTTCCAAAGATCTCCATAAGTACTCTGTTTTTTTATCTGGTATGTTCCTCCTTCCCACATTTAGCTATTGAATGTCCAGGTATTCACCAAGTGTCAAGTTAAAGATTGCATTCTCAGAGACCTTTCCCTCAGGTCCGTGTACTCTAGGTCCCTTTTACCATCTTCCTGCAGAGCCTTTACTTTTTCTTCGTAGCAGTTTTAATAATAACAATGGCTGTCAGTTATTGAGTGTTTAACCCGTGTGACTGACATTGTGCTAAACTCATATGTGCTGTTCATCAATTTGTAACTCAGTAATTATATTGATTACTATAATAAAATTTCTGAGAATACTACTTCTATTTGGGGGATGGTATTTAAATACATCTTTCCCTTAGGAGACTGGAATCTTTTTGAAAGCAAGGCCCTCCTGGGCTTAGCATGGGGCATGCCCGAGTGTCGTATATAAATGACCCGTCTCATACAGAGGAGCTTCTGGCGGGTTGCCCTGATTTCTGAAAGAAAACCATTCTGACATCCAGAATGGACCACAAAATAGTTCTCTGTGTTTGCTGGTACATAATAAACAATACTCGAAACATTAAAATATGCTCTCAATAGATAGTATGAAGTGAAGATTTTGTCTTCACAACAGTCTTTTATTGCTTGTATAGATCTCTATTTACCACTCTACTCTCATATTAGAAATGAAACAGTTCCTTAACTTCACAAAGAAATGAGTTAATTATGAAAATGAGACTTCATCTGAATATGCAGGCTCTGTGGTCATTTTGTGTGCCTCCCTTTGTCCATGCAGGGAGTGTTGCTTGGCTGTGTGGACTGTGTGGTTGTGTTTGTAATGATTGGTGTATTTCTGAGGAAGACACACATAGTAAGCTAGTACTGGTGGTTATGTTTTGGAAGGAAATTGGATAGCTAGAGGCATGAAGGGGAGGGAACATTCTCTTTTATCCTTTGTATCTATTTAACATTCTGTTTTGTACATGTGTTCTCTAAGACAGTGGTCGCTAACCTTTCGGACCTCACTGATCACCAGAGGTCTGTGGACCACCAGTTGGTGACCACTGCTCTAAGAAATTATTTAAAAAGAAAAATTTTGTAACCAGTTGGGCCTATAAAGTTAAGAAGGAAGAACCACAAAGAATGTAGCTATAGAATTGATTTTGGCTCCTATTATGTCCCCTTTCCATTTGTTTGCCTAATGTATGGGATGAGGACTGTCCGGCCCGAGGGCTAAGGCCCGCAAAGTCATTTGGTCTGGCCCTGCCAAGGCACTAGGGGTGAATTAAATGTTTGACCAAGTTCCAACTAATTTTTAAGGTGATAATTTTGTATGACCTGAGAATGATGTTATAAATATCCAAATGGCCCCTGGCAGAAAAAAATGGTTCCCTACCCTTGACTTAGTAGAATCCCTTCTTAACGGTCTTTCTTTAACCACATGCACCAAACACCTTCTAAGTGATGTTGCCTCTTAAAATGTGTCCCAAATTTTGGACAGCGACTGTCTGAGAGGTTTCTCACAAGTTGCCTGGATCTTTCCTATTCTCGACTTAAACATTCTGAAATCTTACATCATTGTAAGACTTCTCAGGCTTTCCTATATCCTTGGACAAATCTATAGTAGTCACTTTTTCTTCAGAATCCTGTGTGAAATAGGAAAAGGTGGTCATTCACAAAGACCTAAGAAAGAGAATAGGAAAAATAAGCAAGAAAACGTACTTCTTCATTCCGTTTCTTTATTGTAAGTGATTGAAATGTAAGGTTTTCTGCATTTTGAGAGGTCATGATGGTTGAAATAAGAAAGAACGAATCTTGAAAGAACTGATTGTGTATCAGAGGGTGAGACTGGGTTTCAACTTCCCATTTACAAGACATGGATATTTTGTTTTAATTATGTTCTCTCATTTTTTTTTTGCTATATGCTAAGATAATATGTGCAGTTTAGACTTTTATGTGAGATTATGAGCATTTTTAATCTGTTTTTGTGCATATTCAATAGAAACTGCATGAGCGGTGATTTTTTTTATAGTTTAATAACGAGTGATGATCTTTTAATAGTATGTGTCTTATAACTAGCCGATTTATTTTGGTACTAAATTCTAGATAATTGCTAAGGAATATAAATTTTATCAAAAGTTTTTGTTTTGAAGTATGTAATTTTTAAGGGTCTTTTTAAAAGATGGCTTCTGCTTTATTTTTATAAGTTTAATTAACAGAATAGGTCAATAAGAAAATTACTGATCATGAAGCTGATGGAGTAAAAATAGCCTTTATTAATTTAAACTGAAATTTAAAGAAATAATAGCAGATGGGAAAGTACTGCTTCATAACTACCATGTGTCTGCTTCATACATTACTGAGGATCCAGAGCAGCTATTATTAGAGAACTTCAGAGCATACGTGATAAAGTCAGCTACTCCCCATCCTTCCCTCCCTCAGTTTCTTCTGTTCATGTGTTAATGTCACAGTTTTCTCTGTCACACCAAGGAGAGACTTGACAGTCGCTGACTTCTTGCTGTGTCCCGGGCCCCAAGCCCCAGTGGGTTCCTTACAGGCTTCAGCTCCCACAGGCTCATGACTCCATGAAATGTTAGGTGTTCACCCAGCTTTCAGATGAGAAAACCAGCCACGGAACAAATAAAATGACCAGTGGTTTTAGCCTAGTGATGGAGCCAGAAATCAGAGTCATCTGTCCTGCCTCTAACTTTCCTTGTTGCTTTTAGATAGTATCTAGGAGGAAAATGAAGAAATTCTGAGTCATTGACGATGTCTTCCACAGGAAGTTGGTGTGTGGAACTTAGGGCTGCCTACCTGTGATAATTTCACTTGTCTGATTCTTGAACTGAATTCAACCTCCAGCTAAGCCATATCCGTATCCTAGAATTGAAGGCACAGGCAGCATTCAGGGGTCTTGAAACAATATTCTTGTTATCAGCTTTTCATTCCCAGAAGGGAATCTACCAAGATTCTAATTTAACAGCCTCTTATGGGGTGGCCTGGTCCAGCCAATACAAATTCGTTTTCTTGCCAGTACATACACATTTGTGTATTCATCCATGGAGGGCTACATGTTTATATTGTTTTGTAGTTGGAATTCAAGCAATTAATGCATATTCCAGGGTGTGACCTTTTTCTATCATACTTT